>CM056051.1:454692716-455292716 GCA_029574335.1 Rana kukunoris
CCTCCCCCTGGATCACACTGCTGCTTTATACACATACACACACGCTCCAGCTCTCTGCCCCCTTGGATCACACTGCTGCCTTATACACACACACACACACACACAAATGCTCCAGCTCTCTGCCCCCTTGGATCACACTGTTGCTTTATACACACACACACACACACACACACACACAAGGATCCGGCTCTCTGCCCCCCTCCCCCTGGATCACACTGCTGCCTTATACACACACACACACACACACACACAAGGATCCGGCTCTCTGCCCCCCTCCCCCTGGATCACACACACGCACAATGCTCAAGCTCTCTGCCCCCTCCTTCCCCCTGGATCACATTGCTGCCTTATACACACACACACCAGCTCTCTGCCCCCTTGGATCACACTGATGCTTCAAACACACACACACACACACACACACACAAATGCTCCAGCTCTCTGCCCCCTTGGATCACGCTGCTGCTTTATATACACACACACACACACACACACACACACACACACACAATGCTCCAGCTCTCTCCCCCCCCCCCCTCCCTCCCTCTGGATCACATTGCTGCCTTATACGCGCACACACACACACAAACACTCCAGCTCTCTGCTCCCTTGGATCACACTGCTGCTTTATACACACACACACCGATCCGGCTCTCTGCCCCCCTCCCCCTGGATCACACTGCTGCTTTATACACACACACACACAATGCTCCAGCTCTCTGCCCCCCCTCCCTCCCTCCCTCTGGATCACATTGCTGCCTTATATACACACACACAAACGCTCCAGCTCTCTGCTCCCTTGGATCACACTGCTGCTTTATACACATACACACAAAGATCCGGCTCTCTGCCCCCCTCCCCCTGGATCACATTGCTGCCTTATACACACACAACAATCAGGCTCTCTTCTCCCTGGATCACACTGTTGCCCTATACACACACACACACACACACACACACACACACACACACACACACACACACACACACAATGGCTCCAGCTCTCTGCCCCCCTCTCCCTGGATCACACTGCTGCCTTATATACACAATGCTTAGGCTTTCTGGTTTAAATACCACAGTACTGAGATTATTGGTGTTTTCCACCTTCATATCAAAGCAAGCAAAAGAAAACAAATGGAGGAGGAGGAGGAGAAATTGATATTTAATTTTTTTTCTAGATAAATCAGTGCTGTCTTATGACAGTGAACACCAGCTGGGAGTCAGTGTGTATGCCTCCTGACTTCCGCACTATAGATGTAAAAACCTGGTCACAGCAGGGGGAAAGAGAAACCGCCGCTCCAGAAAAGTGCACTTCAGTGGTGGATATATGGCTCAAAACCCGATGGGTGCAGGCAATGCACGGAGCATAAATGATAGATAGCTATGCATTGTCTATCAATGTGAAACGCGTCAACTTTGTTACCCCACTGTGTGCTGTTTTTTGCTTTTGTAGTGGTTTTATTTACCAGAATAAAAGGCTCAAGTTTATATATTTTTTTATATTTTACTGGAGTGCGGCTGTCCATAATTTTTCTTCTATCATTTCTGGTCACAGCAGGCATACACTGCTAAGAAGTGGAGACTCACGTGTACACTTTAGCACATTCTCTTACAGTGCATGTGCCACAAAGGACAGTAAATTGAGAGAGTGGATCTATGTCCTCATGCATTAAAGCCCATCTCATCAGAATGAGATCTACTCCTAATGGAGCTCAATGGATTAACAGAGACAGGCTGAGCCCCTCTGTGCAGCCACTAATCCAATCGTCTTTATTGACTAAGATGGGACAATAAGCAGAATATGGCTCACAAATACAACAATATGTTGACTCCAGACAATTAAGACTATGCATATGTAAAATGATCAAGGTTGGTAACTAGAGATAAAAAAATCATTCCCAGAATTGAGTAAATCTGGTCAACTGCAGAGTTTAATTTCACTGAAAAATTTAGGTTTGCAGACGGGTCCTGACTGCCTGGATTATTGAATTCTCTGCAGCTCAAAAAAGTCCTTCACACATTTAGGAAAATGATGAGCTTGCTCACCAAATGCACCTATCTGTGCTATCCTAGAATACATGACAAAATCACAGACACCTGAAACTAAATATCAAGAACCTAAGAAAGAATATAGTTCTAACTTCTTGGACTGCCATCATGCTATATTGGCTTGTGGTTAGTGAGATTCCATGACACTCTGCAGCCTCCTTTTGTGGATGGAACTTCCCATTAAGTCTCAGTAATACCAATCCTTCCAATGCCAAGGGCATGTGCTATACAGGATAAAACTAAAGTTATCTAGATGGCTGAAAAGCCACTACATCACTTCAGGCAGGGAAGGTTCCCCACCAGCAGAACACAATAGCGCTGCAGATGTGACTCCCCCATCAATACTGACTGTGTGGATAGGGGGAATCGAGCAAATTTATTTTCTTCTTTCCAATTGTAAAATCTATGGCTTGCATATTTGGCAACAAGGCAATCAGAGACATCAGTTGACCAAATTGCTTCCACCAAGATGGCTGCCCACACCATTATGTGCAATGGGTGGCATAAGACAAAGCTAGTCTTTTGGATTTTTCTTGATGTTGTCAAGATGGTGGTAAAGGTTAAAAACGGAATAATCAGACCAAGTTCCCTTTTTCAGATCTCCAGGCTTTGCGCCTTTTTGCTTTAGTCGTACATACAACCAATGTCTGAATGGCAGTCCTGACGTACACCTACGTGGTAAAGCTCACAATGTACAGTTTTTTGCTGTGATGCGAAGGTGCGTTCAATTGAACGGTCATTTCAATAGGTGAACTCAAGCACAACTCATGCAGTTTCATCTATTGGTCAGTTAGATTTGTCCAGGTTTTCTAGTCAGAGATTAGCTTTCAGACAATTTCCCTTGACATATTAAATCAACTTTTTTGGGCCAAGACACCTACAATTAAGGCCCCAACAACTACATTTCAGATTTGGTGGTTTCTGTGGGTTTTAGAGACAATATACCACCCAAGAGGCGAAATTACGCCCTAATTTTGTAGGCAACACAAACTGCAAAATACAGTAAATGACTTTGCTACTATGCTTTTTTATACTTCATTATTGAAGCCATGCAGGATGCAAACTGTAATACACGTGCATCTTCATGCAATTCATACACCTTTGTCAGGAGAAGTGACAAAACTCTCAGTGGGGAATTAAGGAATACATTGGTGTCACTTTCTCACCAGCAGCCTGCTAATTGGACAATGGAGGCAAAGCAGCACACTAGTGCCTAGTATACATCACTAGTCTTTTTTTGTTTTTGTTCAACCCAGCGGGTTGGACGGAAAAAAAACGAACAGCTTCGGTTTGAGCCGCTGTACTAAAAAGGTAATGTTAGTACAGTGAACTCCCCTGCTGTTCCAACAGAGGGGTGCCCCCCCCCCCTGCCAGATACTCCTGTCAGCGCTCTCAGCCATTGGCTGAGAGCACTGATCGGAAGCCAGTCGGGCTGCTGGTTTTCCAGCATGCACAGCTGGCTTCTGTCAGACTAGCTGCCATACACACTGGCCGAATGTCGGCCCTTTTTTTTTATTGAACCGGCCTATGTTGCCAGACATTCTGCTTGTGTGTACTAGACTTAAGTCATTGGCTCTGCTCTCTCCTCCTGTGTGCATGCAGCAGTGCCCCACTGTCTCCTAGTGCTGCACCTACCTGTCCCAGTCTGCTGCCAGAGTGCTGTTATACACAAGGTGACTGGAGGCAGATATCAATACAGATCAGCTCTATATTTCTTTATTATGTGGCTTCAGTTATTTTGTCAACTCTCTTCAAGAGACAACATAAAAGTTTAAATACCTTGATGAGTGGGGTCCGGCCAAAGAAGAAGCCAAACATATAGGCCATGATATCATTGCAGATCACGCAGGAGATGGGCACAATGAACCTGTTAAAAAAAAAAAAGAAGGTTGAAGGTTGACTAATGGACCTGGTATGATACAAATTCATTACAGTCTTTTAGTGGCACTAAGTACATATCCAGATAGAACGCACCCAATGATACACACTCTGATATACAAGAGGTTATCATAGCTCGGCAAGCTCAACCACTCTCATGCCTTTCATGGAGTATGCTTGATCAATTTAGGAAAGATTAGAAGGCGCAATTCGCCATACCGTAATACATGCGTTATCCATTTTCAAAGCTTATTAGGTCTTGTTTATGAAAATAATTCCTTATTACAAACAGTTACTACAACTTATTAAATTGAGACTCTGGTAGGATGAATCCACTTGCTCCCACCTAGTATAGAGAACAAGCACTGACTTATTATGACATCACTGAACAGCCTGTGGCCACATCTGCTGAAGAGCTACAAGCCCAGGCTACTATACAGTGGAAAGTGTAGCGCATCTTCTAGTCAGTGAGACATACTTGGCTTTGTAGCGCTGCCTCAGATGATCTGCCTTTGCTGTCAAACTAAACTAGACATTTAAAACCTGCATAGCAAATGTTGGCTCTCAAAACCCAAGAGCAATAATCAGTTCTATATAATAGACATATGAACATTCCTCCCACATCCCATGGGTAGAAATCACAATTTATACATCTCCCACAAGTGTGACAGCAGTGAAGATTTTTGCAACAGCTGCAACACAACAGGGAAAAAGAAATAGAACTTAGCGGGACGGCTGTGTGGCTTCGAGTCACCGAGGCTCTGGCACATTAATGATTTGTCATCCCATCGTTTTATTGGTACTTAGGAGTCCAACAGCCAAGAGCTATTGGAGATGAATTGTGCTGAAGCAGCGAAACAAATAAACCATCACTAAATGCTTAATTTATGGGACTGTGACACTATAGTGTATTGCAAGTCTAAGGCTTAAGATCTGGCACTGGTCATACGAGTATTCCTGCGACTTCATGCTCGTTTTTAACCGTATAAGAGAAACCAGGTATATTTTAACATACACAGTTTCCATTACCTCTCCAATAGATATCACCTGTCAGCTTGGCATTTACATCCAAACAAATGTTATCCTACTGTGCTATGTAAATAGAATCTAGCACATGAACTTGTATAACAGAGGATCCCTTGGGTCTCATTCACATGGGGAATACTACAGCATACGCCCATGAAAGGGCATGTTTACCTACATATGGATGCACGGTGTAGGCAGCCCCATTGATGCCAATTGGGAGCAGAGGCTGCACGAACACAGCCTCTGCTCCCAATTTGACATTTGTGCCAGTGGCCCTGAATGCAAACAGTGAGAGTTCAGGGCCGTGGACCCGCATGGATGCAAAATTGGGAGCAGAAGCTTTGTGCAGTCTCTGCATCCCAACTGACATCATTGGGACCGCCTACATGGAGATGCACAGAACACCTATGCATCCAATATGGGGGTAAAGGCGGCCTTCTCATGGGTGTATGCTGTAGTACACCATGTGTGAAAGAGGCCTTAAAGTGATTGTAAAGTCTCATTTTTTTCCCCATAAAACTAACAAACATGTTATACTTACCTGTCCTGTTGCAGTGGATTTTCACAGAGCAGCCCAGATCCTCCTCTTCTCGGGTCCCTCTTCTGTGATCCTGTCCCCTCCCTCCTGTTCAATGCCCCCACAACAAGCATCTTGTTATGGGGGCTCCTGAGCCGAGTCACAGCTCCCTGTGTCTATTCAGACATGGAGCCCAACCCGACCCCACCCCCTCTCTTCCCTGATTGGCTAGCTGACTTTGACTGACAGCAGCAGGAGCCAAAAGGCACCGCTGCTGTCTCTCAGCCAATCAAGAAGGAGAATCTCAGATGGCTGAGACACTCGTGGACATCGCTGAAAAGAGAGGGACCCCAGGTAAGTGTTATGGGGGCTGCTGCACACAGAAGGCTTTTAATCTTAATGCATTAAAGCGGAGTTCCACCCAAAATTGGAACTTCCGCCTAATCCACTCCTCGCTCCATTACATGCCACATTTGGCATGTAATTTTTTTGGGGGGGGAGTGGGGGCTTCAGGAGGAGTGGGACTTCCTGTCCCACTTCCTCTGAGGGGCTGCTAAGGCGAATAGTCGTATCGCCTTTTGGCAGCCCCTCCCTATAGGCGATTGCCTGGGACACGTGACAGGTCCCAGTTGATCGCCTGTCCAATCGGATGGCGCAGCGCCGCTCGCGCATGCGCAGTGGGTGCCCGGCCGTGAAGCCGAAAGGTGTCACGGCCGGGTGCCCACACTTAGAATGAAGACGCTGGCCGGAGAGGGGGGACCCCCGGCCGGCGCGTCGCTGGAATGTGGAGCAGGTAAGTGTAAGTTTATTAAAAGCCAGCAGCTACACTTTTTGTAGCTGCTGACTTTTAATAAACATTAAAAATGTTTACTTTTTGACTGGAACACCCCTTTAAGATAAAAAACCTTCTGCCTTTAATAAGTATTGTGTTTCAAAAGAAGACTATATTGCCCAACCAACTGGTTTCACCCCTTCGTGCTGCCAGCTCAGACTTTTATGAAATTATATCATGAACCATACAGAACTAATGTGCTCAGATCACAAGCACCCACCCATATTAATGGTATGGAGATAATACAAGCATGTAAAAATATCTAATTTCCCTTATGAACTGATGACCTATTTAATTTGAATACACAAACTTTAAATATGAAAATTATTTTTACATTTAGCTGTGCAAATGAAGTGGCAAGTAATAACAGCTTATGTGGCCACCAAGAACCTCTGTTCACATTTCCAAACATTTCACATTACCTAAAATGCAAACCTTTTCGTGTGATAGGATTTTATTTAGACTCGAACTGTAAACAGTTTGAGATTATAGGACAAGATTTTCTAAAAAAGTGTATGCGTGTCCATGAACACAACTCACCAGATCATGCCCTCAAACAGATTGTGTATGATTAGATGAGACTGGGTGACAACAATCAGCAGAGTGACGTGTGTCCAGCCAAACTATGGAAGCAAAAAAAATAAAGATATAGGTTTTAGACACAAATGGTAAAAACAAATTGAGAATTCTGGAATTTCACTGTAAGATATGCATATACTACAACATGTAAAAGGGTTTTATCAGCTTTTAGGATTCTTACAACTGGGTCAGAATTATCATAAGTTGTATCTCTTTTGCAACAATGCTCTAACAACTGCAGAAAAAACTAAAATTATAAGAACATCAGGAAGGAAGACTTAAAAGAGAAGTATGACCAAAGCTTTTTTGGTCATACTTCTCTACTGGATTTAAAGGAGTGCATTTACTAGGGTTGTCCCGATATCGATACTAGTATCGGTACCTATACCAAGCATTTCCCCGAGTACTCAGGGAAAATTCTTCCGATACTTTACCCGATACCTGACTTGCCCTGTATCCTCCTCCAGTTCCCCTATCCGTTCTGCTCTCTTCTTCCATGCTCCTGTGACCCCCCTCCATGCCGCTGCCCGTCTGCTCTCTCCCTCCTTCCCCCTGTGTTCCCCCCTCCGTGCCGCTGCCATTCTGCTTACTCCCTCCATGCTCCATGTCCCCCCTCTGTGCCGCTGCCCGTCTGCTCTCTCCCTCCATGCTCCTGTGTCCCCCCCCCTCCGTGCCGCTGCCATTCTGCTTACTCCCTCTCCATGCTCCGTGTCCCCGCTCTGTGCTGCTGCTTCCCCCTTTGTGCTCTGTGTCCCCCTTCATGTCCTCCTCCGCCCCCTCTGTCAGGATGGAGAGTGGCGGTAGGAGCAGCTAAACCCGGCTTCTACCATTTCCGAATGAACAGAGTCAGTGGTCACTGACTCTGTCCATTCATATAACTAAGCATCGTAAACTGTGTTTACAATGCTTCAGTTTATGAATGGATAGGAGCCTCTGTCTCCTGTCCATTCATTTCCAGTGCAGCTGAGAAAGGGACTGGGGAATCTGTGTCCTTAGTCCCTTTCTCTGTCTCAAAGGGGAGATGTCAGAGGTCTGTTAAGACAACTGATATCTCACCAAAGCCCCCCAACAGGACTAAGAAAGAAAAAATAGCAATAAATAATAAAAATAATTAATTGTAAAAAATAATACATATTAAAATAAACACACTGACACTCCCCCCCCCTTCAAGAATGCATTGCATAAAAAACAAAAAATAGTGAAAAATTTAAATTGTAAAATAAAGTACTGACACGACATTAAAAAAAAAAAAGTATCGGTAATCGGTATCAGCGAGTACTTGAAAAAAAGTATCGGTACTTGTACTCGGTCTTAAAAAAATGGTATCGGCACAACCCTAGCATTTACTATTTCCCTGCTGTGACCCAGAGGCAGCTTATAGTGGACTATTGCCTGCTGTCATCAGACATGGCAAAACTGCTCCAGCATCTGGAAGAATCCGACAATATTGTCGGGATCCACCCAGCTGCCAGATAGCTGAACCTGCCCCCTTTGTAGCCCAATAACTCGAGTGAGTAGAAAGTGGTCACCGACAGACACATCTCTCAGCTTCAAGCAGACCGGGAACTAAGCAATCATGTGATAGCTCAGCTTTGGTGTTAGAGACAACATGGGACATCTGCAGCATCACATTGATGCAAGTTTTGATGTTAATTGTTTTTCTTTTTTTTTTATAGTTCCAAAACTTCTCCTTTGAAGGCCAGCTCTTCCTTTAGCAAAACTACCACTAACACACATTTTCTAGCTCTCCTGAACTAGTTTACAAAAAAACCCCATCTGCTTACTTACCACAATAGCACAATCACCGCCTGCTCAGATGTTTAAAGACCCTCTGGCAGAAATCCTTTGGAGTGCTGGTTATATCTGCCCTCATGGTCCCATACAGAGAATGCAGACAATTGATATACGGTCCTATACAATGCAATGAGTGCCGACTGTGGCTACTGCCAATAAGGATTTCTGATTGAAGGACTGAAGATTGGAGCAGGTGGTTCTGCTGCTGAAGTAAAAAAACAACTGAGACGAGATGTTTTAGTGTAGATCAGTTTAGAAGGGTTAGTGTTTGGTTCGTTACACCTGGCCTTTAGGTTTTTACTTACTTGGCTTAAGCCGGTGTTTTGTCGAGATGGTTTACCTATCAGATATGGTCCGGCCTCGACTGCGCAGTCGGAGGCTATGGAAATCTCAGATCCTGAACGGCTGTTCGTCAGCTGTAAACAGAGCATGAGCAATGAATGCTGCCGCTCACTCCCGACCCGATGCTTGGGGCTGGTTAAACACGCCCCCTTCGCTCGCTCTATACAGCAAGGGGTGGATTATAAAGAGGCCACTGCTTTACTCTTATTTGGGAGCATGGCTTTATCAATAAACTATTGTGTTTACACAACTCAAGGGCTGCCCCTTGCTGTATAGAGCGAGCTGAGGGGGCTTGTATAACCAGCGAGCGGAGGGGGCGTGTTTAACCAGCCCCAAGCATCGGGTCGGGAGCAAGCGCAGTATTCATTGTGCATGCTCGTTTACAGCTGACGAACAGCTGTTCGGGCTCGGAGATTTCTGTAGCCTCCAAGTGCACATGCGCAGTCGAGGCCGGACCCTATCCAATAGAGGAACCATATAGTCAGAACACCGGCCATAGACTGTTTGAATCTTGGCCAGTTTAGCAAGAACCCGCCGAGTTTCGAACCATGTATGAGCAAGGCTGAATGTACCAAAGTTGATCGATTAACTTGGGTACAACCAGCCTATCGGATTTTACATGCAATCGCTGCTAGCGGTTGTTTTAACCACTAGCAATAATCACTGTGCTCTCCTGATAGAGAAGGCTCCCCCTTATAAAACAGAACAGCTACACGGGTGCGATTCCCTAACCCTGTGTTGATGGGGGAAGCAAGCTGCCTTGTGAATATTTTTTTAAATCTATAGCCGTTTTGGGCATATAGGTAGACCAAAGCTGGCAATACATGTTATTATTTCACTGGCCCACAGGCTGAATGAGAGAAATCACTTAACCACCCCCCACCCATCCAAGCTAGACAGCATGGAATGGTGAATCTCCAGTGATGGCCATTTTGTTCTGACAGTTGGTACCTGCAGCCACACATGCGATTGGATACAAGCGCTGATTGACAGAGAATATTTTCAAGTCCAGTGGTGCAGTCAGAGCCACCCACAGAACGCATTTTGGCCAATTTAACTGAAATTGGCTGAAATGTATTCCATGTATGACCAGTGGTTGTAAAGTCAGTGAACAACTTTACTGCCAGCCCCTGTTATAACAAGGTATAATATACAGTGACAATGTTTTTTAAAAATGATGCCACTAAATCCAGACTGCAGCTGTGTGGTCATTCAACTTCCCGCCACTCTCCTCCCCAGATTGAAGAACTACAGCAGGAGGCGTTGAGATTCCCCTCTGATGTCACCCAGAAGGTCACGTGACCGCTGTGCTATCCACTCAGCCCCTCCCGCTGTAGACCTTAGATCAGGGGAGAAGAGAGGCAGGTCACGTGACCACACAGTGGTGTTCTGAAATAAGGCATTTAAAAAAAAACATTGACACTGGGTAATATACCTTGTTATAACAGATGAGCTGTCAGTAATGCTATTTTTACTGCCACATGAAATAGCGTCGGGAGGGATGGGGCGGTTGAGTGGTGGGTTTGGACGGGCAGGCAGGGAGGGGGGAGAGAGGAGAGACTCACAGCAGGAGGACAGAGGCACGTATGGATCAGCAGCCATTATTACTGTTGTCAGTTCACATAGGGGACACAGGATCAGGTAGGATCAACCAGGTTTTTTTACAGCATAGAAAGGGACAAATTAGACACCACAAGCACTGTGCCGTTTAACATGCTTTAAAAAAGAACACAATTTTTTTGCAGTCCTGACCCTTACATAAGAAAAAACAAAACAAAACACAGCCCTCCTCTTTATGGAAAACACCTGCAGCACTATATGCAAATTGACACATAACTTCCATTATTTACCATATAAAACTGGAGACGATAGTGCTTCTTCACCAGGCTCAGAACAAACATGCAGAACCCTGGGGGAAAATAAATACACGGTAAACATAGTATTCATCTAATTGTATGTACCAGAACCACTGCCTAATATGTACTATAGGTAAACCATGCTCCGCTCCAGGCTACACTCGTCTCTCTCCTATCCTGGCTGAAGCAACTGGCTCTCCACAGTCGTGAGGCACCGAATATAAAACTATTGAACAATCCATAACAAAGGGAGTGAGAGCAGCTCACTATAAAAGCCAACTTCTAATTTATTAAAGCCAAAAGTTGCACAGACCGATCCAACACATTTCACTCTTTACAGCTTAGTCAGAGTCACAGATCCTCATACCCTATGACTAAGCGCCTGTGAGGAGTGAAACGTATTGGAATATGTCACGGCACCAGGTGGAGCTTTATGTATCCTTTAATTTTAATAAACTAGAAGCTGGCTTTTATGTTGAGAGTCTCTCCCTTTCTTTGTTTTGGATAATTCAAGTTGTATGTACATTTAAGCAACATTAATCCTTCCTTTTTTTTTATTCAAATAACAAAAATGTTATACTTACCTGCTCTGTGCAATGGTTTTGCACAGAGCAGCCATGATCCTCCTTTTCTGGGGTCCCACTCTGGCGCTCCAGGTCCCTCCTCTTCAGCTCCAAGGAAAAGCCACTTTTCATGGGGGCACTCGTGCAGGGTTGCTCCTGAGTCACCCGTCTGCATATATAGGGACAGACTAGGCAACTTAGTCCCGCCCCTGCTTCTTCGCCACAGCATTTGATTGACTGCAGAAGGAGCCAATAGCGCCCACTGCTGTCGATCTGCCAAATGACGGGGGAGACAGCCGCTGTTCTTGTGCATGTTGCAGGATACTATGTATAACTTTATAAAGCAAAGTAAACTATAACAGGAAAGACACGTTGTCATCCATACAAAACATCTACTAGAAAACTGTCATGTATGGTATGGGTGGGGGGGGGGGGGGGGGGGGGTGAAATGTTCAAATCAAAATAAAGATACCATTCACACCAGCGATTAAGGCCGGTGCATATTGTAGCGGTATAAATCTTAGGATTCCTGTTGCGGGTCTCAGCAGCTAGGTGCAGCCGTCAACCCCATTCATTATAATCACAGGTCACCCGCTGGATCATTGATCATTGCTGGCCACACTTAGCCACTTGAAGCCACAGCGGGAATTTAGAAAATTTCTGCCACTACAAAAGGCTACATGAATTGGGCAAATATAACTTTATACTTCCGTTGCACTTAAGTGCTTTGCCCAACGTCTAACAAATTTACAAATGATAATAAAATAATTGAAGGCCATCCTAAGGAGTCAGTCTAAGCCAAGCGATGTAGATTTCCTCCGACTGCATTAGAAGTCAGGAGTTTTTATGCACATGGGATTCCTAGTCCAGCACTGGCAGCAAACTCCAACTGGATCACCCCTTGTTCACTTGTAGAGGAAGTTCTCAATTTCACCTGAGATGAATGCGCTCTAATTCGACTAATGTGTGTACTTGGCATTCATGGATGAAATTGTCAAGTCGGAAGATCCAGACCTTCACTATGCAGGACTTCTGCCAATAGCCGACACCAAGGTGGTGTAACATGTCACTGTATTAATAACACTAGATCCTCAGTCCAAGTGTAATACAACCTCTGGCTGCCACACTGAAGATGCTCCAGAACAAGTCATCTAAAGGACATCGGAATGTAGGAATGTTTACACAAATTAGATTTTATTTGTATATCTATAACTTCTCAAGAAGTCTTCAATTGCGTGTAATGCAAGTGGGTGTGATAGGAATAAAAAAAAAAAAAAAGTTGAAACTTTTCAACAGCAAGAGAATTTTACTAAATAACCCAACAAGTTTAGAATAATCAGTATGTGGGTTTAAGATGGGAGCACTGACAAAGCTAAAAAAAATCCTGTGATTACTCACAAGTAATCACTACATATATAATGCATGTGAATGTGGATGTAAAAGTTGCAGAAATTAAATCGCTATTATATGCTACACTACATTGTATTCCATGTGTAGCCAAGGCTGGAGTCATACCTCTGGCTGAATTCCCATCTATGTATTTTTCTCTGATGCGTTTTCCATTTAAATCAATGAAAATGCATCAAGGAGGCATGTCACACATTTTCAGAGTGCAATGCACTTTGTAGGCTCATGTTGATGAGCATCATGAAGCTCAAAGTTTGCCGTGATGTGGTGACGTGCATATTAACTTAAGTGGAAAATTCATCAAGTGAAAACAAAGGTGTGAATCCAGCCTGAGGACTAGTAAATAGCTGGGAAAATTAAGAAGCAAGTTTGCACTACCTAAAATAAGAGTGTCACTGAAGATAAATGGGGTTATTTACAAAAGGTAAATCCACTTTGCACTACAAGTGCAATGTGCACTTGGAAGTGCAGTCACTGTAAATCTGAGGGGTAGATCTAAAATGAGGGGAAGCTCTGCTGATTTTATCATCCAATTATGTGCAAGCTAAAATGATGTTTTCCTTGCATGTCCCCCTCGGATCTACAGCGACTGCACTTCCAAGTGCAAATTGGCTAAAAAAAGTTCTGCCTTCTGTATGCAGAACAAATTTACGGACAATGCCCTTCGCACACGGATTTGTACGATGGAAGTCCGATCTTATGTATAAGGGCCCTTTCACACGTGCGGACCGTTCGTCCGTTTTTTTTACGGATGAAAAACGGACCGCAATGCATCCCTATGGGATAGCGGACGTTAGCGGATGAGCATCCGCTAACGTCCGTTTGCATCCGTCTCCGTTAAGCTCCGTTTTTTTGAACGGAAGAAAACCCTATTTTTCTTCCGTCAAAAAAACGGAACGGACGAAAAACGGATGTTAGCGGACGATCCGTTTAACATCCGATCCGCTAACATCCGTTTTTCATCAAAATATGTAATAAAAAAAAAGTTCTAAAAAAAAAAAAAAAAAAAAAAAAAAAAAAAAAACGGATGAAAAACGGATGAAAAACGGATGAAAAACGGATGAAAAACGGATGAAAAACGGATGAAAAACGGATGAAAAACGGATGAAAAACGGATGAAAAACGGATGAAAAACGGATGAAAAACGGATGAAAAACGGATGAAAAACGGATGAAAAACGGATGAAAAACGGATGAAAAACGGATGAAAAACGGATGAAAAACGGATGAAAAACGGACGAAAAACTGATAAAAAACTGATAAAAAACGGACGAAAAAACTGATCAACTGATGAAAAAAACGGACCTAAAAAACGGTCCGCACGTGTGAAAGGACCCTAAGGCTTAAGAATGTAAATCCATTAGACTCGGCACACAATTTTTAGTAGTGCGATAGACTGCAACGAAGCAACTTAAAGCGGAGGTTCACCCAAAAATTCATTGTTCCACATTAGCTTCAGCATACTGCTAACATTTGCAGTATGCTTTTTTCTTTTTTTTTGATACTTATCGTTATACGAGGCCTTGTTATCCGACTCCGAGTGAGCAATCGTGCAGGCAGTAGGCGTTTCTAAAAGAAGAGGAGCTGATTGACGGCTGCTAAGGCACATCACGGCTTCCGAAAATACCCGAAGAGACACTTGGGCGTTTACGGCGCCTGCGCTTGCCGTGTAGAGCTGACTGCGCAGGCGCCGTAAACACCCGAGTGTCATTTCGGGTATTTCCGGAAGGCGTGACGCGATTTAGCAGCCCGTCAATCAACGCCTCTTCACTTAGGAAGTAATCCCCCGCTCGGAGCCAGATAAACAATAGCTCGTATAATGATAAGTACAACAAAAAAAAAAACAGCATACTGCAGATGTTAGCAGTATGCTATAGGGATGTAGCTAATGTAAAAAAGTTTATTTTTGGGTGAACCCCCGCTTTAAGAAGGCCATACACTGTCGAATTTCGAACAAATTTTCTTTTCAAAATCAGAACGTTTTCTTTTTTTTGTGATCCAATGATGCCACCATTGATTTTTCTAAATGATTTTTTTCTATTACATTTCTCGCATCATTGACCAGAAAATTGTTAGTTTTTTCAAAAATTTCCAACATGTCGGATTCTTCAAATTTGATTGCTGCACGAAAATTGGCTGTTGCTGCAGCCCACTAACGGTGCGAAATTCATACGGAAATTCTTTGATAAAATTTTCAAAAGAAAATTCTTTCGAAATTCGTATGACCGGCTTAAATGAACATGAAAAAAAGTCAAAAAATGTATTTACATTTTTTAGTGCAGTTTAAATGAAAGCTAACAATTTGCTGTTAGTTGTAGGCAGTGTATTTTTAACATTGAACAATTCACATTATTAATGTAGAAAACTGCAACGCACCCAAGAGGTACAGAGCAAAGGAGATGAATCGGTGGTATTTGCTAAGGATCCTAAGCGGCTCCTCGTTCTGTACTAGAGTGAAGAAATAGTCTGTAACGGTCTCTCCATAGAAGAAATAGTTGACACAAAGCAAGAAATACCTGCAGAAATACAAAAGGGTTAATGAAATTTACAGAGACAACAGGATAAAATAATAATCAGCACCAACTCAGTATATTTCATCATTTTAATCTTCTCTGCTTGCATTTGAAAGTTAAGTTTCCAATAAAGAAATAATTCAGTGTTAATTTGATCCAAGTCCAGTGTTACCATGAACTTAGAGTTAAAAAAAACGGGAACTCCATCCAAACATCTTTTGTTTAAGTCCCAAACACAAGTCTGTAGGCAGCATTTGTTTTAATATGTTAGATTACAACAATTTGAAGGTTTAGAGTTTGATGGACTTATAGCATATCTAAGCCCAAACTCAAAAATGTAATCTACTGGTGCGCACATTAATGGCCCATACACACGATCCGAATATCGGACGAAAACGATCGTCCGATGATGGATCGTACGATTTTCGGATCGTGTGTACACTACTTTCGACAGCCGATCACGACCGTTCATCCGATTAAATTAGATCGGACAAGCGCAAAAAATTTTCTCGTCCGATCGTCCAATTTTTGTTTAGTCAGTACAGCCGTAGTCCGACAATACAATACAAATACATTACAACACGTGACATCACTTCCGATCGTTTTTTTCTATCGTACGATAATTTTCGTGAGTTTAAAAACCTATTTTATTTTACTTGCGATTATTAAGCGAAAAAAGTCGTACGATCCGTCGGCCGATATTCGGATCGTGTGTATGGGCCATTAGACACAGCACTGTGGGCTCGTGTCAGTACTGGCCTTAGTATGGAGGCGAGCAAATATCACACCTGCGAATACACACTGCCTCTGATTGGATGCAAGAACCCCAGTGAGAGTTGATTAACTGTGGGGAGGCAGCCCCATTGAAAGTAATGGGAAGCTGCAAGCTCCCGCAGCTAATTGAGGCCACTCACATGTAATCTCTCATTCAGTGATCACATGTGAGCGATCGGTCCTGGACGCAGACTACCTACATCTAGGGCTGAATACTCGTCTCACATTGGATCACTGCATGAGCAATTACATGCCAGTGGACGCAATTAGCTTTGTAGCCAGCAGCCTCCCATTCAGTTTAATCAGGCTGCCTCCCACAGTTAATCAACTCTTGCTGGGGTTCTTGCACCTAATGGGAGACAGGGTGTATTCGCCGGTGTGGAGGCAGCACGGAAGTAGGAGGAGTGTGTGGATGTCTGCTGAAGGGACGAGAGCCGACACATTCCGTGCACAGGTGAGAGTCACCCCCATCTCAACAACTTCAATTGACCCCCCCCGCTCAACAACTTTAATGCACCCCCCCCCCCCCACTCAACATCTTCGATTCCCCCCCCCCCCCAATTCTCGGCTCCAGGGGGCCCCTTCAACACTCAAGCCCAGGGGCCTCCACCACCCTAAGTCCTGCCCTGGCTACGGGTGCAGACTGTCAGATAACAGGTCTGGAATAAGGTTTTCTCCTATGAGTGATGTCATCAATGTCCCTCTGTTTGTTTTATGGATTGTTTTTGGCCTATGAGCTTCTCACAGTGTGCATCACCACCTCACAAGTGACATCACTAGTGGGCTTTACCACAGTTACCCTTTTTTCAGAAAGCTATGTACAGTACCCTGCCAGTCCCTCCCACCAGCCATGGTTTGTCTACACTGTACTGAGAAGCACTGTGATGTCACTGTAAATTGTAATGAAAACAGAAGGGTTTTATTTAAAATTGCATTCAGCATATTGATTGGGGGTGGCAGGACCAGGAAAAGCAAAATATAAATCAGAATAAAATTCAGCTTTAATAAAATCAAAAGATTCAAAACGACTGAAAATGTAAATGTTATTGATTGGTTTTATTGCATTCTTTACCCACCAGCTAAGTGTCCGGAACCAAGGCAAGTCATAGGAATGATAGACATTGTATCCAATCATAATGATCTCCTGGAAACATTTAATCTGCACACACATCACCTGCAGAAAGAATCAAACACTGTAAAATAGCTTTGTTTTGGGGAAAGATTCAAAGAGCGAAAAAAAAAGCACCTACAATCATCATGAGCACGATTGGTCCTAAGTAGATGATGATGAAGAAAAAGCCAATCATGGCTAATGTTAAGATGCCTCTGATCCACCAATTCTTCCATCTGTGTGGAAAAGACAAAACAGAAATTAAAAACAGAATCGTACGTAGGGGAGTGTTTATGATGATTTACAGTTTGCGATCTTAAACTTCTGGCCCTTGATAGGCTTAAAACGTACACTCTAGCTAGCAGAATGCCATCCTCAGAAGAGATGTATAAACGGTTAAAAGCTGCACTGCCCAAAAACTTTAGGATATAAATCCACTTTTTGTGCACAAAATGCCTTTACAAACCAAATTACTACCTTGTAAAAGTAGCAGTGACATCATCACTGTCCTGAACATGTGCAGAGAGGGGAGTTGTGGGAGTGGTCCAGCAGGCTCCACCCACTGGAGGCTACCTGCTAAAAACTATTGGAGGGGGCGAAGACAAGACCAGTCACCCTGCACAAAGAGGAAGCAGCAGTAACCGGTCTTTATTACAGGAAGCTACTACACAGGGGAAAAAACTTTCCACACTGGATTACTGTACAGATCTGGAAGAAATACATAAAGCACAACAAGATTCAAGTCAGAATACGCAGCTTGTATTTGCTTATGCCAGAATTTAGCTTTAAAAGACATTCGCAAAAAGACTAAAAGTGTTTTCCTGCAGTAACACATAGGGACTGCTACCTGATCTGCCACAGGTCAGTTGTAAATTATTTCTGCTCTCAGAGCATCACTCTATTTTAAGGGGACCCCTCCAATAATAGAACAGAGTAAGGAAAGTTTAGAATTTTTAATGATAGAAATGGCTACACATCCAGGAAAACCAATTGCCTTTTATTGTTCAAAGTGATAACACCAAAGACACCAACATGAGGTCACAGACGCGTTTCACACAAACATCTTGTGCTTAATCATTATATCATCATGGTAATGATTAAGCACAAGATTTTTGTGTGAAACACATCTACGTGGCCTCGTGTTGGTGTCTTTGGTGTTATCACTTTGAATAATAAAAGGCCATTGAAATTCCTGGATGTGGAGCCATTTTTCTTTCAAGTTTCCCCATGGAGGCGGGTCGGGGCTGGCACTCTACGAGACATTCCACCTCAGGTTATTATCATACACCTGGAGCAGGGGCTTTTTTTCTTTGTATATAGGTTTTCAATTATGCTTTCCCTATGGGGAGATTTTCCTTTACTTCCTGTCCTGGAGACAAGACAGAAAATACGTGGAAATCTTCCCTAAAAAATTAGAAACCTCATCTTTGGCTGCCGTCACCAATACAGATCTCTCCATTAGAAGGTTTTTCCTTACCAAGCAATAAAGTGACAAATGTATCATTTTGAAAATTCCCACCATCTGCCTTCATGATAATCAAAAAGTAAATCTCCCTAATTGATACACATAAAAAATAAATAAACTTTGGTTTGTGTTCCTTTCGATGTAATAAAAAGGAAGTTGCAGACCAGCAGAAAGATTATTACGATCTTCCAACACTGCAAGTATTACAAACCAGGCTTTTCACATGTATTGAGGGGTCTGTTCATTCCTATGCAGATGCTCTGCTGTGTGTGTTTTTGTTCAATCATGTACACCGCATTCGGGGCAACCTATTCATTTCAATGGGCTGCCCGATGTGAAACAAAGAAAAATTGCACAAAGAAGTGCATGATCTGGGAAGCACAGTGGTGTAGTGGTTAGCACTTCTGCCTAGCAGCACTGGTGTTGTTGGCTTGTATCCCAACCATGGCACTACCTGCCTGGAGTTTGCATGTTCTCCCTGTGCCTGCGTGGTTTTCCTCTTGTAGGTTAATTGGCTCCTGTCTAAATTGGACCAAGTATGTATAAATGTGAAGTTAGGGAACTTAGATTGTAAGCTCCTTGAGGACAGGGACTGATTTGATTGTATTATAAATATGTAAAGCACTGCATAAATTGGTGGCGCTATACAAGTACCTGTCAGAAAAAAAAAAAATATATATTTTTTTTCTTATTCATGCTGCACCAAAATGCACGGTACTTTTGTTACCATGCATTTTGGCGCAAGTGTTAGCAAGGTTTATGGGGTGCCTTCAAGGGGTTCCAGTATCGCACACATGCTCCGTCATAGGTCAGCCTTGCTCTGTCCTAGGTCAGAGGAAAGAAAAAGCCAGCAAGTAATTACACATTTGCAGATATAGGATATCTAATGTTGGAAACAGGCTCCACAGGCAACATTAACGTGGTTGTAAACCTGTGTCATGAAATATGATGAAAGCATACCCCTCTATAGGGTGTACTTGTCTCCATTAAGAGCACTAAGTGTCATTTCTGTCCACTGCTTCATTTCTCTATCAGCAGGAACCACTTCTGGGAAGTTTTTCTGACCCCAAGAGAAAAATGGCGACAGGAGGAACCTCCAGCAGATTAATAGTCTCAGCTCTGTTCCTGTGTGTGTGTGTGTGTGTGTGGGGGGGGGGGGGGGGTGTTCCTTTGTTCCAATCAGCTGTCAAGAACATTCCTTACTGAGCTCTGCAGAGTGTAACTTCAGCTCTCCACCCCCTTTTATCTGAGCCCTCATGCTTGATAAATTCTGGACTTAGAATGGACGAATAATGCAGATAAACAGGTACTACTTCTGTAGAAGGATGTGTTTCATCTCTGTATCACCTGAGATCAGTCACTTTATTGGGTATATTTAAAATTAGTGTTTATTAACCCAATAAAATGTAATTAAAAAATAGATCCTGCTCCTTTAAACACGTTAAATGACACTATGCTTGTCCTGTGTCATTTAACCCCCCTGTAACACCTAAAAAAACTGGCTGATACTGTAACTTCTCTGTAAACTGCCCACGGTGTATCATGGCTGCGGAGTCCTGACACGTGGGTCAGTTTACATGCCTCTCATCAGCAACCTGCTATCTGCTCTCCTCTCTGCTTCTGTGTCCTCCTCCCCCTCCCCTCTGTCTGTGTATGAGCCCCCTACTGCTTCACTCATAACACTAACCTGTATACACTATCAGCACTGCCTCCTATTGCAGTGTCCCCTTCTGTGAATGATTTATAAATATAAAATGTTGTAAATACCTAATTTAAGAGCCGAGATTGCATCACATGACCAGCCGGCTCTCTCCACCCCTTCAGACTGACATAAGCAGAGGAATCTCAGCCCCGCCCACTGCATCTCTCAGAGGAG
Source organism: Rana kukunoris (assembly GCA_029574335.1). NCBI lineage: Eukaryota > Metazoa > Chordata > Amphibia > Anura > Ranidae > Rana > Rana kukunoris. The sequence continues at coordinate 454,713,298 of CM056051.1, forward strand.
GAATAGAGAACGCTGGCCAGTTCAACAATTGTGAACTCCAGACTGGACTATGCAAACGCCCTTTACCTCGGACTTCCCAAGTACCAAATCGCTCGTCTGCAAGTCGTTCAGAATACGGCCGCCAGACTTGTGACTGGGAAAAAACCCTGGGAATCAATCTCCCCTTCATTGAGAGCCCTTCATCGGTTGCCAGTAAAAGACAGAATTTCTTTTAAAGCCCTCTGTCTGACACATAAGTGCATCCATGGGAAGGCCCCGCAATATCTATGCGAAAAGATAGAAGCCCACAATTCCAATCGCGTTCTGCGATCCACCGACCAAAATTTGGTCAAGATACCCAAAGCCAGATACAAGTCCAAAGGAGAAAGAAGGTTTGCTTTCAAAGGTCCCAGACTATGGAACGCTTTACCAACCAGCATTCGGTTGGAGGAAAACCACCTGAGCTTCAGAAGACAGATAAAAACTCTGCTCTTTTGAGGCCCTGAGAGACAGAAACAACAAGCGCCCAGAGGCGATTGAGTTCGCATGTGCCGCGCTATATAAGTTTTTCATTCATTCATTCATTCAGTCATGTGTGATCGCAATCTCGGCAGTGAAATTAGGTATTTGCAGCATTTATTTTTATAACTCACACACAGAGGGGGATACTACAATAGGAGGCGGTGCTGATGGTGAATACAGGTTAGAGTGACTTAACAACCACTTTAATGATGCCAGTAAGCTGCTAGTGAAGCCACTGTAAGACAACATTTCCTTCCAGTAGATACTTGGTTGGCACTGCATCCAATACTCAGACATTTTGTCTATCAAGAGGTAACGTAATAGGGCTGCCCTGTCACCAGATGCCACAGACAGCAGCTATGCCCGATTAAGATCACGTAGCAAACAGACTTCTGGACGTTACACAATACGATGTTATCAAGGCAGGCATGGGGTCCGACTATCCAGATGATAACTATTCATTTGTAATAAGAGCCCAGGCCCAGGCCCAAGTTACATTAAGACTTTGTACATCTGTGTCTTCATCACATGAATGGTTCAGCAGACACAATCCAGCACCAAGCACATGTAGACCAAAAGGAAAAGTCTGAGCCTTGGATACAATAAGTGATTATCTCCGAGCAGCATACAGGATATGGACGGCGGGTCAGGAAATGGGACAACAACAAGAAGAAGCTCTGGGGCTCCAGGTTATTTCAAATATCATAACGGCGTCAGTCACAGAACAGGAAACTCGAGAGGGACCAACACAAGATCATAAAGGACAAAAAACAAACAAAACTAAGCCGTCTATTACACTGTATAGTACCGTGTGCTTTAATTTTACTATCACTCAGCATCACCAAACTAAATGATATGCACTGTAGTACAATAGGCCAAGTTTGCATTCTTCTCTAATGCTCTTGCCCAAATTGTAATGCCATTTATGACAGCAAGAAACACGACGTTGCCATAGCCGGCTCCTTTTGTAAAAGCTTGGCTACCCAGATAAAATGGTGATTCTCTGGCATAATGCTAAACTCCAGGCAAAAAAATAAGTCTCATTTATGCACAGCACTCTGTGAATGAAAAACTACAAGGTCCAGCAGCCTTTGCAGCTGTCAGCTTATAGTTTTCAATAAACTACCACGGCACTGTAAGCATCGTAGTAGTCAATTCATGTTTCCTGTCAGCATGCATTGGCTTCCTCATATGAGGTACAGATACACCGACAGCTCTGCAGGAGACCTGCATGGCATTGGCGATCTGCTGATTGCTGGTGCAATGCTTTACAGGCTCCTGCAAAAAATATATATATATATATATATATATATATATGCACATGTTGTTACCTGCCAAAAAATTTGCATTTTGTTTTCTGAAAAATATGAAATTATCCTTTAAAATAGAAATGAAAGACAAATCATTTGTATATAGATATAAAAAAAAAAAAAGCACTATAGCCTTTTTTCCCCCCATTCCCTCTATTCTCAGTTGCATAAGAGCTGGGAGCAGCAGTACACTGAGCTTCCCAGTGAATGGCATTTGAAAAACCGCTGTGCAAATTCTGTGCGACATAAAATATTGCAACAATTGCTATTTTATTCTCTAGGGTCCCTGCTTAAAATATATAGAAAGAGAAAGAAACACAGAGAGAGAGGGGGGAGAGAGAGAGAGAGAGGGGGGAGAGAGAGAGAGAGAGAGAGAGAGGGGGGGGAGAGAGAGAGAGAGAGAGAGGGGGGAGAGAGAGAGAGAGAGAGAGGGGGGAGAGAGAGAGAGAGAGAGAGAGGGGGGAGAGAGAGAGAGAGAGAGAGAGAGAGAGAGAGAGAAAAGAAAGAGGGGGATAGACACACACAGAGACACAGAGAGAGAGGGGGAGAGAGAGAGAGAGAGAGAGAGAGAGAAAGAAAGAGAAAAAGAGAGAGAGAAAGAAAAAGAGAGAGAGAAAGAAAAAAAGAGAGAGAGAGAGAAATAAAGAAAGAAAGAAAGAAAGAGAGAGAGAGAGAAAAAAAGAGCGAGAAAGAAAAAAAGAGAGCGAGCAAGAAAAAAAGAGAGCGAGCAAGAAAAAAAGAGAGCGAGCAAGAAAAAAAGAGAGCGAGCAAGAAAGAGAGCGAGCAAGAAAGAGAGCGAGCAAGAAAGAGAGCGAGCAAGAAAGAGAGAGAGCAAGAAAGAGAGAGAGCAAGAAAGAGAGAGAGCAAGAAAGAGAGAGGGCAAGAAAGAGAGAGAGCAAGAAAGAGAGAGGGCAAGAAAGAGAGAGGGCAAGAAAGAGAGAGAGCAAGAAAGAGAGAGGGCAAGAAAGAGAGAGAGCAAGAAAGAGAGAGAGCAAGAAAGAGAGAGAGAGCAAGAAAGAGAGAGAGCAAGAAAGAGAGAGAGCAAGAAAGAGAGAGAGCAAGAAAGAGAGAGAGCAAGAAAGAGAGAGAGCAAGAAAGAGAGAGAGCAAGAAAGAGAGAGAGAGAGAGAAAGAGAAAGAGAGAGAAAGAGAAAGAGAAAGAGAGAGAAAGAGAAAGAGAAAGAGAGAGAGAAAGAGAGAGAAAGAGAAAGAGAGAGAAAGAGAAAGACACACACACAGACAGACATGCATAATGTCATAAGCCTAGGCTTTTTACCAAACAAGAAACAGGAAGTGGCTGTACAAGGTATTTGCTGGCAGAAAAAAAAATGTTTGTTTTACTACCCAAAGTTAAAACAACAAGGACAGAATATTTAATAGATGGAAAGTAAAGAAAAAAAATAAAAAAAACACTGAAGGTTGGCTTTAAGTGATTAAACTGACCTCATTTACAGACTGAAGTTCATCCCTTTTATCTAAAAGAACTATTATGTTACAACTTTTCTGTTTATTTCCATCACTGAGTGATGTTTATAATCATTTGTCGGGATGGATGTCTTTTTTTTTTTTTTTCGACAGCTGTGATCAGAGAATGGCTCTGAAGTTGTTGCATGAATGAATCGTGGTAATGCCAGATTAAAATTGTGAGGGTGGGGGGGGTTAAATCGATTAATCGTGCAGCTTTACTACCTTTTTCACACCTTTTGTTTAGAAGCACCTGAATGTATGTAGCTGCATTAAACCAAAATCAATTGGACAGCTTCAGGCAGCAATACTGCCTCACTCCAGATTTCTTTAAACTTTTTTTATTATTATTTAGATCCTTTATATTCACCTCTGAAATTGTGACCCTTATCTACCTGTGGATGCAGGAAAGTCACATAAGAACATGCATGGAAATAAAACAATGCATGGGTTATGATAAGCACCAGTATGATTTTATTCTAACAATAATCTGTAAGAGATTTGTTTTATCATCGCTGCACCATTTCATTAGATGATGTGCCAGCTGGGGTTTAGCTGTGCAGTGGTTTCCCAGTAATCTGCTTACAATGCAGTCAGTCAGTGAAGACATTCAACGGCCTGTTCTTCCATTTCTACAGCAGTACAAACATTACCAATGCGGTATATTTGTTTTTAATGGAAAATTGTATCTTTACTTAAATAGAAGGCCTGAAATATAGTGTGTACTGTAAAACGGTAGATGGAAGGGTTTCGTTTTTGAATAAAACCTTGTTTAATACAACTCAGCCTGTATGAGGCCTAGTACTCAGTTTAAACACAGGCCCATCCCTGCATAGGCCAGCAGGACTAAGCATTTAAAGCCATACTTTACCCAAAAGGGGAAGTTGTGCTTATATACCGTATATACTCAAGTATAAGCCGACCCGAGCATAAGCCGAGGTACCTAATTTTACCACAAAAAAATGGGAAAACTATATTATAAGCCTAAAGTGAGAATGCAGCAGCTACTGCAAGCGGAAAAGAGGGTCAACAATGCCCATTTGCACGCCTCATCGCAACTACAGTCCCCTTGGGGAAATCCCGGTGGATGTAGGGGTTACGATACAGGGGGTCTCTACTAGTTTTGCGGCATGCGTCGCTTCGTCAGAAGAAGTTCTGAAAGTTAATAAACAAACAAAATATGAACAGGTTAAGGTATATATATATATATATATATATATATATATATATATATATATATATATATATATATATATATATATATATATATATAGTTCATGTATGTCAACCTACCAACAAGAACGAATATATACATTGATGGACATTGGGGGGATAAGGACTGTTTCGCTTGCCTAGGAGCAAGTATCCCATCAGCTCAGACGCCAAAACCACTGAGGAGGATGTCTCCCGCGGTGGCCAAGGGGGTGGATGCGGAAATGGACCTATCAACTAAATATTGAGGCGACCGTTGCGAATACGTGAACATCCTGTTTTGTACCCCATACAAGTAATCACCCCCCTTTCCCCATCCCCACCCTCCCTTTCCCTCATCATCACATCCGTTACACCCACACCTCACTTTCTATACACCAGTTTGGTTTTTGGTTTACGTATTCACAACTGCACTCCCTACTGTCCTCACTTTTAATATAGCCTATATTCATAGTCGCCTCGATATTTAGTTGATAGGTCTATTTCCACATCCACCCCCTTGGCCACCGCGGGAGACATCCTTCTCTGTGGTTTTGGCGTCTGAGCATTGTTGCCAAAAAGTTCGATTTTGGTTTCATCTGACCAGAGCACCTTCTTCCACATGTTTGGTGAGTCTCCCAGGTGGCTTGTGGCAAACTTTAAACTACACTTTTTATGGAAATCTTTAAAAAATGGCTTTCTTCTTGCCACTCTTCCATAAAGGCCAGATTTGTGCAGTATACGACTGATTGTTGTCCTATGGACAGAGTCTCCCACCTCAGCTGTAGATCTCTGCAGTTCATCCAGAGTGATCATGGGCCTCTTGGCTGCATCTCTGATCAGTCTTCTCCTTGTATGAGCTGAAAGTTTAGAGGGACGGCCAGGTCTTCGTAGATTTGCAGTGGTCTGATACTCCTTCCATTTCAATATTATAGCTTGCACAGTGCTCCTTGGGATGTTTAAAGCTTGGGAAATCTTTTTGTATCCAAATCCGGCTTTAAACTTCTCCACAACAGTATCTCGGACCTGCCTGGTGTGTTCCTTGTTCTTCATGATGCTCTCTGCGCTTTAAAACGGACCTCTGAGACTATCACAGTGCAGGTGCATTTATAAGGAAACTTGATTACACACAGGTGGATTCTATTTATCATCATTAGTCATTTAGGTCAACACTGGATCATTCAGAGATCCTCACTGAACTTCTGGAGAGAGTTTGCTGCACTGAAAGTAAAGGGGCTGAATAATTTTGCACGCCCAATTTTTGTTTAAAAAGTTTGAAATATCCAATAAATTTAGTTCCACTTCATGAATGTGTCCCACTTGTTGTTGATTCTTCACAAAAAATTACAGTTTTTTATCTTTATGTTTGAAGCCTAAAATGTGGAAAAAGGTCGCAAAGTTCAAGGGGGCGGAATACTTTCGCAAGGCACTGTATTTCCTTTTTTTTTCTAAAATTTTCCTTCCAGGTTGGGGGTGCGCGCTATACGCGGGTACACGCAATATGAAGATAAATACGGTATATACTTCAACCTGTAAATATTTTGTTTGTATATTAACTTTCAGAACTTCTCCTGACGAAGCGACGCATGTCGCAAAACTAGTAGAGACCCCCTATATCGTGACCCCTACATCCACCGGGATTTCCCCAAGGGGACCGTAGTTTCGGTGACACGTATGGTTGTCACGATATTTGTATTGTTTATGTTGTTTGATGTTTTTATTATTTCTTTGATACTATGTTAATAAATCTTCGAGTCTATCTACTTACCTTGTACCGGAATAGTCCTCTTGCCCGTTTTCTTTTTTTTGGGGTTCCTCTGGGTTTTGGGGTCCCTTGAGCCCTACCTCTAATTAACACAGACATCAATGTCTAAACCGCTGGCCACAAAAGCGAGTACACTCGAGTGAAAATGTCAAAATTGGACCCAAAGTGTCAATATTTTGTGTGGCCACCATTATTTTCTAGCACCACCTTAACCCCCTTGGGCATGGAGGTCACCAGAGCTTCACAAGTTGCCACTGGAGTCCTCTTCCACTCCATGACGACATCACGGAGCTGGTGGATGTTAGAGACCTTGCTCTCCTCCACCTTCCCTTTGAGGATGCCCCACAGATGCCCAAAAAGGAATAGGTCTGGAGACATGCGTAGCCAGTCCATCACCTTTACTCTCAGATTCTTTAGCAAGGCAGTGGTCATCCTGGGGGTATGTTTGGTGTGTTGAGTTCTTTTCAGGGGACAGCAAATTCACACAATTTTTGGATGCATTTTGTAATATCTGCTCAAATAAATAACTTCATCCTTACAGCCAGTTCACACCTATAACCTACTGGCCATGTGTATTTCCATACAAAAAAAAATTGACTGGACTGCATTTGGTGTGAACAGGCCCTAAAACCATCTTTTGAAATTACAGAGACTCTAGTGATTTGCTTTAGATCAACTTTTAGCCACTGAACAGGCTGATATGGAATCCCTAAGGCCCCTTTCACACTGGGGCGGGAGGCGTGGTGGCGCTAAAAAAAAGGATTTTTAATAAACAGCTTACCTGTAAAATCCTTTTCTTGAAGTACATCACGGGACACAGAGCGCATAGCCATTACACTTGGGTTATATGGGTACCTTCAGGTGTGGACACTGGTGTAATCAATTTCACAGGAAGTTTCCTCCCTATATAACCCCCTCCCACTGGGAGTGCTTCAGTTTTGTAGCAAGCAATTCTCCCGAGGTTACACAATGTTCCCCAAAAGAGGGGTGGGAGCTCTGTGTCCCGTGATGTACTTCAAGAAAAGGATTTTACAGGTAAGCTGTTTATTAAAAATCCTTTTTTCTTTATCGTACATCACGGGACACAGAGCGCATAGCCATTACACTTGGGATGTCCTAAAGCAATGCTCTATGAAGGGAGGGAGACCGTAAGGCCAAGAATAGCCAAACAAAAAATTATCAGGAAGTAAAGTAACTCCACCAACAGAAAAAAGGGGGCGTGACCCGGACCAGAGGATTCTATACTGCTGCCCGTAGGACCGCCTGCCCAAATGCTGCGTCCGTACCCTTTGCAACGTCTAACTTATAAAATTTAGTAAACGTATGTACGGAAGACCAGGTTGCCGCCTTGCAAACCTGTGCCATAGAGATCTGATGGTGTGCCGCCCAGGAGGCACTCATGGCCCTCGTAGAATGGGCTTTAACTGATAAGGGAGGTGGAACGCGCTTCAGACCATATGCCTGAAAAATCAGCTGCTTAATCCACCTAGCCAAGGAAGACTTGGCAGCCGGCTGACCCTTCTTGGGGCCATCCGGAAGAACAAAAATCACATCTGTTTTCCGAATCTTCTCTGTAGCCTTGAGATAGACCCTCATGGCTCGAACCACGTCCAAAGTATGAAGCCGTCTTTCCTCTCTGGACTGGGGAGTAGGAAAGAAGGATGGTAGGACTAGGTCCTGATTCAAGTGAAAACTGGATATGACCTTAGGAAGGAAAGAAGGTTGAGGCCGCAGAACCACTCTGTCCTTATGCAGAATAAGGTATGGCTCCCTGCATGACAAGGCTGCCAGCTCGGAAACCCTTCTAGCTGAAGCCATAGCCACCAAGAAAACCAACTTTCGGGTTAGTAGCACAAGAGGGATTTCTGTCAGAGGTTCAAACGGCTGCCTTTGTAAAGCCGACAAGACCAGATTTAAATTCCAGGGGCAGAGGGGAGCTCTAATAGGGGGATTCACATGCAAGACCCCCTGCAAGAAGGTTTTCATAAGCGAATGGGTGGCCAAGGGTCTTTGAAACCATATTGATAAAGCCGACACCTGCCCCTTTAGAGTACTAAGAGCCAACCCTTTGTCAACGCCAACCTGGAGGAATCGCAAGATCCTGTCAATAAAAAACTTTCGAGGATGCCATTTTTGAGACTCGCACCACTCCACATAGGTTCTCCAGACTCTGTAATAAATATTTCTGGAGACCGGTTTCCTAGCCTGAATCAACGTAGATATGACCTAATTTGAGAGGCCTCTGCCCTTAAGAATTAGGGATTCAGCCGCCAAGCCGTCAAATTTAGCTGCTGTGAAGCAGGATGGCAGATTGGGCCCTGAGACAGCAGATCTGGGCGCAGGGGGAGCGGCCACGGCGCCCCGACTGACATCTTCACGATGAGTGCGTACCAAGCCCTCCTGGGCCAGGCTGGGGCCACCAGGATCACAGGCCTGCGCTCCACCCGGATGCTCCGTAGAAGGCGGGGAATCATCTGCAGTGGAGGGAACGCATACAGAAGAGAAAACTGGTGCCAAGGACAAACCAAGGCATCGGTCCCGTAGGTCGAGGGATCCCTGGCTCGGGATATGAATTTGTCCAACTTTTTGTTGGATCTCGTTGCCATAATGTCCACATCTGGGACTCCGAATCTTTGGCAAATCTCTTGGAATACCTGGGGGTGAAGAGACCATTCCCCCGGGAGCAACTGTTGACGACTCAAAAAATCTGCTTGAGAATTGTATATCCCTGGGATGAACACCGCCGAGATGCAGGGTACATGGGATTCGGCCCATGAGAAAATCAGGTTTACTTCTCTTTGGGCTGCTGGGCTCTTTGTGCCCCCCTGGTGGTTTATGTATGCCACCGCAGTGGCGTTGTCGGACTGTATCCTTACTGGCAGACCCTGAAGGGGGAGAGTCCAGGCGATCAGGGCCAGCCGAGCAGCTCTGATCTCCAAGATATTGATGGGAAGCAGTTTTTCTGCCTCCGACCACTGCCCTTGCTGGGTCTGTTCTTCTAGAACTGCCCCCCAACCTGACAGGCTGGCATACGTGGATACTATCTTCCACGTGATGGGGCAAAAGGATTTCCCTTTTGACAAATTTTGAGAGACCAGCCACCAAGACAGGCTGCGCCGGACCTTCGGGGAGAGCACTAACGGACGATCTAACGCCTGAATGGACTTGTTCCAAGCAGAGAGAATGGCTGCCTGAAGATATCTGGTATGGATCTGGGCGTAGGGCACAGCCTCGAAGGCGGCCACCATCTTCCCCAGCAGTCGCATACATAGGCGAATAGTCGGCCTCTTCTTGCCTAAGATCACTTGAACTGCTTGAGCTATTGATCTGATCTTTGCTTGAGGTAAAATTATCCTCTGGCAGTCTGTATCTAGCCGAAGGCCTAGATATTCCAACTGCTTTGTGGGTTTCAATACCGATTTTTCTAGGTTTACAATCCACCCGAATTCCTCTAGATGCTGAACTGTGCGACCTACTGCCTGATTGAGGTTGGAAGCTGAGCTGTCGATAACCAGAAGATCGTCCAAGTATGCCAAGACTAAAATGCCTTCTGTCCTTAGGACGGCTAGCACCGGGGCTAACACCTTTGTGAATACCCGCGGAGCTGTTGCCAACCCGAAATGGAGGGCTACGAACTGGTAATGGCGGTGATCTATCATAAAACGAAGAAACCTGTGATGTGCCGGGTAGATCGGCACGTGCAGATACGCATCTTTTATGTCTATAGATGCTAGCAAGTCGTCTTGATGTAGGCTGGCTGCCACCGAACGTATGGACTCCATACGAAAGGTCTGAATGTTTAGAAAGCGATTTAGGCGTTTGAGGTCCAAGATAGGCCTGACGTCGCCATTGGGCTTTGGTATTATGAAAAGGTTGGAGTAGAATCCCAGACCCCATTCCTGGGTTGGTACTTCTACAATTACCCCTTGGAGCAAGAGACGATCCAATGCTTTTACAAGAGAGGCCCTCTTTAATGGGTCGCTTGGAAGACTTGACCCCTGAAAATGAGGAGGGGGGACTTCCCGAAACTCTAGCTTGTAGCCCGTGGTTACCACGGATCTTACCCAAGAGTCGGGAATTCTGGCCTTCCACACTTCGGAGAAAAACCGAAGCCTTCCCCCCACCCAAGAGAGTGGGGGCGCCCCTTCATGAATCTGACTTGAGGACTGGTTTAACCGGCTTGCGAGACCATGGCCTCTTGCCTGTCGTGGCTTGTCCTTGTGGGCGGCTATTAAATGCTGAATGCCCGGGAGGCCGTCGATACTGACGGGAAGTTGAAGGGGCCGAGCCTGCGAAGGCCTGTCGCTTAAATGCGGGCCCACGCGATCTTTTCTTGACAGGCAAGAAAGAACTTTTACCACTTGATATGGTCTGGATATATTTATCTAGGTCTTCACCGAATAGTCTCCCACCATGAAAGGGAAATCCTGCTAAAAGCTTTTTGCAGGGTGCCTCTGCTGACCAGTTTTTTAGCCACAAAAGGCGACGCATATGAACCAACAGCAGAGATAAACGGGACACCTGTTGAACGGAGTCCTTAATAGCATCTACTGCAAAGCAGAGAGCTCTTGGGAGGTCAGCCAATTCACGAGCTTGCTGAGCCGGTATGTCCCTTAATATCTGTTTAGTCTGATCCTTTAAAGCCTGACAAACGCCAATGGCTGCCACTGCTGGCTGAACCACGGCACCTACTGTGGTAAAAGAAGCCTTCAGTAGGGTCTCCAATTTTTTGTCGACTGGATCTTTAAACACCTGGACATTTTCCACCGGACAGGTCAGGGATTTATTTACGCAGGAAATGGCTGCGTCCACGGTAGGGAGTGCCCATTTCTTTGCATATTCTTCTTCCATAGGATAGAGAATGGTGAACCTTTTAGGAGGGATAAAAATCCTATCAGGTCGAGCCCAATCCTGAAAAATCACGCTCTCCAGAAGGGGGTTAACCGGGAAAGACGCACCACTCAATGGTGCCTTCAAGGAACCTAAAGAGGATACCGCGGGGGCTAATTGTTCTGACACTGGAAGTTTAAAAGCAGTGCGAACCATATCCGTCAGAGACTGGATCCACAGACTCTCTGTTTGAGAAGCCGAAAAAATTTCATCTATAGTGGAATCTTCAATGTCTGACCCGTCAGGACTCAGGTCCGCTTGATCCCCCTGTGGGTCCAATTCCTCCGAAGAGAGGACCTCTGCATCCGAACACACCGTTCTAGGTGACGGGGATCTAGCCCGTTTGCCACCCGGCAAAGAGCGGGCAATTAAAGCAGTTAACCTTTTCTCTAGCCCACCCAGGGTGGATTCTAGCATTTCTTCCGTAACATAAACGGGAATGGGTTGATTGGGGGCCGCCTCTGCCCCTAGCACCCTCAATGGCTCCTGCACGATGCTGTTCGGTGGTCTATCTGGTAAGGGTGGGACCACTGGAGCCTGGCCCAAATCCTCTGACCCCGTTGGAGACCCCTTTACTTTTTTGGCACCTTTTGCAGCCTTAGCTGGTCCTGATCCCTTGGGAGCCATTGCACAACCTTGAGACACCCCTACAGCCAACACCCAACTGTTGTAGCTAGAAGTGAAACATTAATAAGGACAGGCTATGCTAAAAAAAAAAATCTAAATTTTCATACGCCTGAGAAGGCGGCAATACCGAGGAAAGTCCTGTGAGTATTGCCACACCAATGCCCGTTAGCTGGAGTCCAAGGTTGCACCGACTCAGATACTGCCAGATCTAAGGCTGAGTCCCATTAAGAAAAAAATCTTTTTTTTTTTTTTTTTTCTGGTCAGTGTGGACTTAAGTCCAGACCTGAAGATCCACAAACCACCACTGGGTGTCACTGTTAGCCAGAACTGGCTCAGCTGCGCGCTCTATGTCCTCAGTCTCCACTGCTCTCAGGAGGGAATGACCAGCCAGGAAATGCTTTTTTGCTTTATCTGAGACCTGACGCTGCTGGCCCGCCCCCCCCACGTACGCTGACGCTGTAAAAGGCGGCGCGCACGCGCACGCGCTCCCCCGCCCCCCCCACGCTGAAACCAACATGGAGGAAGCAGAGAGCAGAGGAGAAGCCTGGACCAGCGCTAGTAACACAGACACCCGGTAAGCCACTAATCTTTGTAGTGCACACATAGAGGAAGCTGTCCCCCTAGGCTTCCTAGGAAACAGGAGTTTTGTCAGCACTTCCTCTCTATACACGTGGGGCTGCAATATCATGCTAACAGGCAAATCTGGGGGGGGAGTAGCAAAATACATATCTTTAAAAGCATATATATATCTACATGTTATCTGGGTAAACATTAGTACATCCCATCCTGCCTAAAAAGACATAGTGGAGATAGTGGCTGATGCACAAGCATACCATTAGCCAACCCAGAAGCCCCAGGGGGATACCTACTGTCGAACCAAGTCCCGCAGGTTCCCTCTTACCTGCTCCACGCCGCAGGGTATTGCAAAATGCAAGAGGCCCAGCCTTCCCCCATCTCCGTGGGTATTGTCTTGGACCTTCAGGGACCAGGGTCCTGTGTTAAGGAACCCACACCCCTGGACCTATATAGCATCCTGGCATCAGTAGCGTTTAGTTCTTGGAAGAGACTAAGGCACTGGAGCCCAGAATCCAGCCCTCCAAGGAGAGGCATTATAGGCAAAACCCCACTCCAGCAGGGCCCGGGTACCGTACACCTTGGCTTTGAAGCACTTCGGACGGATCCGGCTAGCTATCCTGGGTCCCGAGACCTCCGAGGGACAGCTAGACGTGACCAACACCTAAGACACTGGCGAAAAAACTGAAGCACTCCCAGTGGGAGGGGGTTATATAGGGAGGAAACTTCCTGTGAAATTGATTACACCAGTGTCCACACCTGAAGGTACCCATATAACCCAAGTGTAATGGCTATGCGCTCTGTGTCCCGTGATGTACGATAAAGAAATAGCGGCGCTAAACCCTGAGAATTGCCGCGGTATTCGGCCGCTAGCGGTGCGGAGCAGAGGTGCATTGCCAGCGGTATTACCGCCTTTTTCCCCTTGTTTTAAATGGGAAGGAGCGGTGAAGGAGCGGGATACATACCGCTCCTCTCACCGCTCCAAAGATGCTGCTTGCAGGAGATTTTTTTCTCTCCTGCCAGCGCATCGCCTCAGTGTGAAAGGGGTCCAAGAGTGAAAATATGACATCTGCTACTGCCAACTTGTGTTTTCAAAGGTAAAAAGTTCATGAATCTCTTTTTCAAAACTTTGCTTCCATACAACCATGTACAACTGGTTTGCACAGTGACTCATTGAGGTTGATTTACTAAACCTGGAGAGTGCAACATCTTAATGCAGCTGTGCATCATGGCCAATCAGCTTCTAGCTTCAGCATGTTCAATCAAGCTTTGAAAAAAAAAAACTGGTTCCTATGCACAGCTGCACCACATTTTGCACTCTCCGGCCCAGATTCACAGAGCAATTACGCCTGTCTAACTGGTGTTAGACAGGAGTAATTTCAAATTTTGCGCGCCGTATCACTAGTTTGAATCCTCAAACCATGATACGGCGGCTTCGGGCTTCGATCCGAGAGGCTTACGTCCTCGTAAGCCTTCGGATCTACGCTGCGATATTTTTGCGGTCGCTGGGAGGAGTTGGCGTCGTTTTCATGCGTCGGGATATGCAAATGACTTTTTACGGCGATCCACGAAGGTACGAGTGTCCCTCGCAATCGCCTACGTCATTTTTTGGCTACGTAATGTTAGAGGAGCTTTTTGCTGGTCTAACAGTGCGTAACCCATGTAAAGTATGGCCGTCGTTCCCGCGTCGATTTTAAAATATTTTTTTTTTTTAACGTAACTCGTTCGGGAATAGGAATGTACGTAAACGACGCTACTACGACGTGACGACGTGTTTACGCGCAATGCACGGCGGGAAATTAGCGAACGGAGCATGCGCAGTTCGATCGCCGCGGGAACGCGCCTATTTTAAATGCTTCACGCCCCCTACTCTCGCAGATGGATTGCGACGGGAGAAATACACTACGCCGCCGTCGTTTACTGGACAAAATCTACCTGGATTCCACGTAGAGCCAGGTAAAAAACGGCAGCGTAGTGTATTTCTGATACTCTACGAGAATCTAATTCTCTGTGAATCTGGGCCTCCATGTTTAGTAAATCAACCCCACTTAGTAGCAAATGGAGTATAAAGAATAAACAGCCTTGGAACTGTCTACTTTACAAACAGTTGGCAATTACAGCTTCAATATTTCCATCTAGACAAGTGCCTTTGAAGGAGAAGGAAAAATATCAAGAAGGAGGGATGTCCTAAAATGGACATGATAGGCCACACTTTTTTGGGAAGAAGGCCAAAGTTCTTATGTAAAGTGGTAGCTATAAAAATAGTAATTTTTGGCAAAAAGCATGATTTAAAATGTCAAACTGAAGAATCAAAAATATGTTTTAAAGGAGAACTCATTTTTATTTAATATATATATATATATATATATATATATATATATATATATATATATATATATATATATATATATATATATATATATATATATATATATATATGACGAATGTTTCTATACTGAACTGGTCTATTAGGACCAAAGAGTGCAAAATCTGATGCAGCTCTGCTTCCAGTTTTTCTTCCTTTTTTTTTGGCAAAGCTTAACTTATTAAAGACCGCCTCCTGCACATATACGTCGGCAGAATGGCACGGCTGGGCATATGCACGTACAGGTACGTGCTGTGCTAGTACCCAGCCGTGGGTCACGGGCGCACGCCCGTGACCCGGTCCGAAGCTCCAGGACCGCAAGACTCGCGGACCCAATCGCCGCTGGAGTGCGGCGATGGGTCCTCGAAGCTGAAGAAGAACGGGGAGAGCCGTGTTGTGTACTGATATCACAAAAAGACAACAGAAGTAAGGGTTAATAAAGCGCTATCAACATTAATTATTACACAGTGATCCAATATGTAAAAAATTATATTAATATCCAGTGAAGTAAAGTGGTTCCGAAAATAAATGAAAGGGCTTTCCAAATATTTATTAGCCCAGGTTCACACTGGGTACGATTTGCTTCGATTTGAAATGCGATTTCACATGTGAAATTGCATCTCAAATCTGCGGCATTTTCCAGCAATGACACCGTCCTAATCGGTGCGACGCCGCATTTGCGGCGCTGCACCGATTTCAAAAGGTAGTTCCTGTACTACTTTTTTGCGATTTCGGGCCGCAATTTACATTGACATCTGTGCAGAAACCCGCACAGATGTCTCTTAAATCGCGGGAGTGAAATCGCGCGAGTTCAGCTGAACTCACACGGCTTCACTCCCGCAGCCCAGTGTGAACCAGGGCTCAATGTTTAAGAAAAAAAGTCAGACACGACTCCTTGGTGAAAATAGAAATCAGGAGGACAACGATACCCAGATGATCATTAGAGTCTCCAATGATGTGATGGATTGCTTTCAATCCTTCATAAACCCGTGTTGCTCAAAAAGAAAAAAAAAGTGACAAAACTCATTGCGCAAATAAATGAACTGGGAACAACATACAGTCTATACTCGAGTATAAGCCAAGTTTTTAAGCCCTTTTTTTTTAAGCCTAAAAAAAAAACCCACCTTGGCTTATACTCGAGTCAGTGTACCTGAAATACTTGACAGGCTGCGGGCGTCCATTGTTTAAAAGTCGCGGTCTCCTCCTGGTCCCTTCAGTGATCGGAGTTTCTCAGCAGACACAGTTCTGCCAATCACAGACGTCCTTTTGTCTGAGAACGTCTGTGATGGGCAGAACTGAGTCTGCTGGGAAACGCCAGGAGGGACCAGGAGGAGACCGCAACTTTTAAACAATGAATGGATGCCCGCAGCCTGTCAAGAATTTCAGGTACACTGATTCTGGCACAGGGAGGTTGCAATGGGCGCAGTGAGGCATGCAAATTGGCATTGTTGACCCTCTTTTCTGCTTACAGTAGATGCTGCATTCTCACCCTAGGCTTATACTCAAGTCAATACGGTTTCCCAGATTTTTGTGGTAAAATTGGGTACCTCGGCTTACACTCGGGTCGGCTTATACTCGAGTATATACGGTACGTGTAATAGAAACACAGTTGCACTCACACATGCTCCACAATATGATCACCTATAGGGAAAATCAGTTGCATAACAGAGCTCTCCCAGAGCTCCACCAAGGTGAGCACGGACAGCTAAGTAAGGAGTTCTGTTATGCAACTGACCTTCCCTATATGCGATCATATTGCAGGGCATGTGTGAGTGCAACTGTGTTTCTATTACACATATGTTGTTCCCAGTTCATTGATTTGTGCAATGAGTTTTGTCACTCTTTTCTTTTTGAGCAAAACGGATCTATAAAGGATAAGTAATGGTTTGAAAGCAATTCATCCCATCATTGGAGACTTTTTTTCTTAACCATTAATAGATATTTGGAAAGCACTTTCATTTATTTTCGGAACCACTTTATTTATTTATTTATTTTAGTGGAGGTTCACTGGGTATTAATATAATTGTTTGCATTTCGGATCACTATAATTGTCTACATATTGGACCACTGTGCAATAATTAAGATTGATGATAGCGCTTTATCAACCTTTACTTCTATTCTTATGCAAGCCATACACATGTCAAATTCTGAATGAAAAAAATAAATAAATAAATATTGCACCTTTGAATATTTGTTCAATCTTCGACCATTATTGGGGATGCAGCCTGTAGTTTTCTGCAGGCAGCCTGTAGTGGGTGGAGCCTGTTGGGTCCCTCCTTTACTCTCTGTACAGCACAGTGATGATGTCACTTTTACAAAGTAATATTCGTGTTTGCAAAAGTGTTTATTGCACATGAAGTGGTTTTATATGTCTTGTGACTATGCAGTAAAATATTCAAATTAATGCTAATCTATTATATAAAGTGTCCATTATTAAATAAAAAGTAAAGAACCTGGATGACAAGCTTGATAAAGCTCTGTTGAGGACCTCTGGAGTATCATCAGTTGGTGTGCCTTGTTGAGTACTGACAGGGTCAGTTTTACTGTCGCTGTCAGATGCCGTCTCGCCATCAAGTTTGGTATCAGGTTCAATTTCCTGAAAGAAAACACAACGTGGTTTACTTACAAACTCCATCTTTACCCTCTAGACAATAAAATCATATATACAGCCCATGTCTATCACACAAGATAAGTGAAGACTCCCCACCACCCAATTTGAGCAGATGCTCTGCTCAAAAAAAAAAAAATCAAGTTTCACTGCAAAAAGGTGGTGTCAAAGTTATTTCAGACTCGTGACTTTCAGAATTTCCATGCACAGGTACAGGTACCAGAAATTGCCAGTCATATTAAACCGACAAGAGGGTTTATTTCACATCCTAAATTTGCAAGAATAAAATCTCTTAAACCAACAATATCCAGAAGCAGTATGCTTAACTTAAAGAGCTCAATCTTTTATCATTACATAGCAGTCATTGAGCTCTACTCAAGTGATTTTGCCTGGCCTGGGATGTCATTAGTTTGCTGCAGGCAGGAGGAAATATTTTCTCAGTCTCCTCTCCCCAGTGTTCACACATTAGGCCGGCCATTCACACGGTCGTTTTTTGCGATGAAAAAAAACGAAGTTTTCTGTGAAGTAAAAAACAACGTTTTTGAAACGTCACTTTTCAAAGACAATTTTGCATACACACCATCGTTTTTCACAAAAAGCGAGGTTACGTTCACCACTCTTTTCCATTGAAGCTCGCTTCATAACTAGCTTCTGGGCATGCGCGGGTTGAAAAACGTTGTTTTGAACGACGTTTTTGCTACACACGGTGACTTTTTGTGAAACAAAAAACGACGTTTTGAAAAACGACACAAAAAATTCAAGCATGTTGGAATTTTTTTTTGGTTTTGCCCACACACGATCAATTTAAATGACGTTTTAAAAAACGTCGTTTTTTTTTCATCGCAAAAGACGACCGTGTGTACGCGGCATAAGAATTTCGCACCATTAGTGGGCCACAGCAACGGCCGATTTTTGTGCGGCCATCAAATTTGAGTAATCGGGCATGTTGGAAATTTTTAGAAAAATTTAAGATTTTCTAATCAATGATGGGAGAATTGTGCAAGAAAGATTAAAGTAAAATAAAATAAAAATGCGCACGAGCACAAAAAAAAAGAAAAATTCACTGAAAGAAATCCCCTGCAGGGGATGCAACTGCAGGCTTGAACGTGGAATTCGACTTGAATTGCTTTTTTTCCTGACAGATAGGGCTGGCTTTGGGTGTTTAATACCTTTAGATATTTTATGGTTCATTTTTGTGTTTTATAATATTTTTATTTATTTTTCTTCTCATTTTTATATTTTATATTTTCATATATCTTTTTTGAATGTATTATGGGTATTATTATGTATTGCTATGTCATCAGTGGCCATCGTGGATGACGTCCTTTATATGTGAATATTATTCTTACATGTGTGCACGGCTGTGCAAACATGTACTGTATGTTTGTATATATTTTTTATTCTGTAAAATTCTTTATATTATATAATTTTTATTAAATTATTGTACTAGTAGTATACTGAGCTACATTGAGGGTACGTAACCACCAAAATGCAGCTAAAAGGACCAGGCCCCTTTTTCAAATTGGCACTGCGTCGCTTTAACTGACACGCTTGTACAGCTGACACAAGGCGTTGAGAGTGTCATGACATGCGAGTTTACCTCTTTTATGTATTTTAATAAACGGTTTTTATACCAGAGCGCACTAGATTCCCCCCTCTCTTTCATTTTACATGGTGGATGATACTGCTGGAAAGTAGGGGTGCAACAGATCAAAAAATCACGGTTCGGATCGTTCCTCGGATCAGGAGTCACGGATCGGATCATTTAATATCCACATCCCCCCCCCCACTGTAATATTCACATCCCCCCCGCCCCACACACACACACTGCAGTGGCGTCACTCGGTGCAAAAAAATAAAAATGGTGTCACCCCCCCCCCCCACCCACTATGGTCCCCCCCTCAGTACAGACCCCCCCTCAGTACAGACACCCCACAGTAGTGCAGACCTCAGACAGTAACCCCCACAACAGTAGTGCAAACCTCAGACAGCGGCACGTGTTTCTCTCGAGCGCGGGCTCCTTCTCCTCTGTGGGTGTGAACAGAGAGGAGGGACGCCGCCGGGTGTACCAAGATGGTACGCGGGGTGTGCCGATCCGAAGGGGGTGACCCCTTCGGATCACGGATCGGTGACGATCCGTTGCACCCCTACTGGAAAGTGATCTTGAAAGGATTTATGCTGCTACTCTCAGTTGCCAGCTATCCCACGGACGTCTCAGCCTGACCTTGTGGTTAATTACTGATATGCCCTGTGACCTTTTACAGTCGAATCCTTAGGCTGCATTCACATCTGAGCGACAAGTAAAGCCACGTACGCGGCTTTACTTGCCGCGATTACATTCATTTTTTTTTTTTTTCAAATCATCCCCATTGATGTCTATGGCCGAACGCCAATGTCGCCTGAAAAAAAGGGTCCGGGACTTTTTTTCAGGCGACAGGCGTTCGGCGTTTCAGAGATGTGAACCGTCTCTATAGACATGAATGGGGATTCGCCCCTCCAGCGGCATGAGCGTCGGGCGACAGGCGATTTGTCGCTCAGATGTGAATGCAGCCTTAATGTGAGAGGCCATCTTGCACATGGTGGAGGATATCTCTTGGGTCACTTTCTCACTTGCATCTTATGTGGATCTATTGATTGGATTCCTGGATCTGTCACTGTTTATGGACTCTCATTCACATGGACTCTTCTCTTTATATATGAATTTTTTCTATGAATTTTCTTTATGAATTTTCTCCATGAATTTATTCAAGCATAGTTTATTTTATATTTGCGCTGTGCGGTTTTCACTTTATAGTTATTTTAGGAATTTTTTATGAATTTGTCCTTAGTGCTGGCTTGCATATTTATTTTTATTTAATTTATTTATTTCCAGCACTGAATACTTTTCACTATTTTGCCAAAGGCTATAGCCAATAGCAATAATCACTGCGTGTTCTTCTGGCTGGGAAGGCTCACCGCTTTAAAAAAAATTAAATTAAATATCCCCTAATATGTGAATAGGAGTTTACATACTTTATTTCTCAGATTGCATGACTCAAGCAGTATTATTCCGCGTACACACAACCGTTTTTTGGGTTGTAATGTCATTAAAAACTATTGTGTGTGGGCTCCAGAGCATTTTTCACGTTGTAAAAAATGGTCATTAAAAATTTCGAACATGCTCTAATTTTTCACGACGTTGAAAAAATGGTCGTGTGTGGGCTTTAACGACATGAAAAAACGTGCATGCTTAGAAACAAGTTATGAGACGGGAGCACTCGTTTTGGTAAAACCAGCGTTCGTAATGGAGTTAGCACATTCATCACACTGTAACAGACTGAAAAAGCGCGAATCGTCATTTACTAACACTAAATCAGCAAAAGCAGCCCCAAGGGTGGCGCCATCCGAATGGAACTTACCCTTTATAGTGCCGTTGTACGTCACCACGCTTTGCTAGAGCATTTTTTTTTTCACGATCGTGTGAAGGCAAGGCCGTTTTAACGATCGGGTTAAAAAAATAGTTTTTTCTAGACCATTCAAAACATAATTTTTTACAACCCGAAAAACGGTCGTGTGTACGCGGCATTAGATATTACGATGCCAATGTTGGCTTGCCAGAAACAAGCATTAAATGGAATATATTTGCCGTCAATTGCATGTTGACCTTGGAAGTCCCGGTTTGCAGGAGAAACAACCCTGCCAGGTTACTGTGACAACCTTTTCCCCGATGGCTTGCCCTCCCCTTCTCTCCACATTTGCTTATAATCCTCCAGGCCTGCACCTGCTGCTTCCTGGAAGCTACACGAGTTTACATATGTATGCAGAAACCAACAAGTGGAAGAACAATGTCAAACGATGCGAGACCATCTAGGCACACAAGACCTTCTATGTGTACCGTGGCGGCATCCATTCATGTGTGAGTGTTTCCTACATCGGTATGTATGTTGTTGGCTCTGGAAGAAACGGATGATGACATTACTTGTACTAAAAAGAATAGAAAACACAACACATATTGAAGAATAAAGCTGGGTATGTCGAATGTCGTTTGATTTGTTTTCCTAATCCTCAGTAAGATCCAATCAACATTCGTTTTCTATTGCAGCGAGATGAGAATTTGAAAGGGCAGGATGGAAAACTTTGCACAAATGTTCAAATTCCTGACAGTGTATGTGGCTTTTATTTGGTAAAGTCCATTCATCGAATCAAACGTTAAAAGCAAAACTAAATCTTGAACTACTTTTGAACAACATTCAAATATTTGGAGAAATTTCGTACAAAATTTCCCTAAGGATTTTAGTTGAAAATTCTACTAGTGCACAATCATGGCTTAAAGTTTTGAGAAGGACACAAACATTCATTTTCACAAAGTCCGCAATGTTTTAAGATCTTTTTGTCAGAGGTTACTATGGTATACAGAAGTATAATTACAAGCATTTCATAAGTGTCAAAGGAATTTATTGACAATTATATTAAGTTTATGCAAAGAGTCAAAATTTGTTGTGTTGATCCTTCTTTTTCCAAGACTTCTGCAACTGGCCCCGGCATGCCGTCATTTAACCTCTGGGCCACTTCCTGACTAATGTCAGCCCATTCTTGCATAATCAATGCTTCGAGATTGTCAGAATTTGCCTCTTGAATATTGGGATTAAGGTCTGGGAAGTTTCCAGACTAAAAATTTCAATGTGTTCCCCAAGGCACTTCCTTATCAGTTTTGCCTTAAGGCAAGGTACTCCATCATGCTGGAAAAGGCATGGTTGGTCACCAAACTGTTCCTGGATGGTTGGAAGAAGTTGCTCTCGAAGGATGTTTTTCTACCATTCTTTATTAATAGCGGTGTTCTTAGGCAAAATTGTGAGTGAGCACACTCCATTGACTGAGAAGCAACCCCACACATGAATGGTCTCAGGTGGCTTTACCGTTGGCATGACACAGGACTGATGGTAGCCCTAACCTTTTCCTCTAGAGACAAGGTTTTTCCGGATGCCCCAAACAATTGGAAAGAGGATTTATCAGAGAAGATTATGTATCGCTACCCCCGAAGGAGCCGCTGGTTAAATACTGGGATTGGCACACCAAGCCACCCCGGTGATGTCTAGGGGTGAAATAACAGTAGCGGAGCAGTGAGCGAATGTCCAGACAGTCAATAAAAAGTTTCTTTCAATGCCTTTTTATTTTGCAGCCAACAAGGCAAACATCTTCAGTTTAAAGTGGATGTAAACCCAAAAAAATAATTATTATTTTTTGATGTCACAATGTAGAGTATAATATTTCCTATCATTTGTGCCCAGTCTTGCCACACAGAGTTAATCCAGCGCTGAGTAATCCTCTTTTATGTTCAGTGAAAACGAACAGCCTTCCAGATAAAACCCAGCCTAAATCAAAAAGTCCGGAATCTCTCTTCTTGCTTTGAGTGAGAGGTTATTTACAAATATAGCTAGGACATGTTTATCATATGTTATGTTTTGTTTATCATAACATGAGGTGATATAACATCATAACACATCCTAGTAATATACAATGAACTTTGGATCACCTCTTGTTATGATAAACATGTCCACGCTATATTTGTAAATAACCTGTTACTGAAAGCAAAAACAGAGAAAACGGACTTAAAGGGATTGTAAAGGTACAAGTTTTTTTACCTTCATGCATCCTATGCATGAAGGTAAAAAAACATCTAGCAGCACCGCCCCCCCCCCCCCCCCCCCCCGAGCCCCCGTTGTACTTACCTGACCGTTCGAATCTCCCGGGCGCGTCCACGTCGTCCTCTTCGGTTCCCAGCCTGGCCGTTGATTGAAGAGGAAAAGCTTTTGCGAGGAGGAGCCCAGACAGCCGCCGAGGGACCCCAGAAGACAGGTTTCCGGGCCACTCTGTGCAAAACGAACTGCACAGTGGAGGTAAGTATCACATGTTTGTTATTTTTTTTTAACAAAATCCCTGACTTTAGTGTCCCTTTAACCTAATTTGGCAGGTTTTTATCTGAAGTCCGGTTAATTTGCACTGGACTTTAAAAGAGGATTACTCAGCGCTGGATTAACTCTGTGTGGCAAGACTGGGCACAGATGATAGGAAATCTTATACTCTACATTGTGACATCAAATTTTTTTTTATTTTTTTGGGTTTACATCCACTTTAAGGAAAGGAAAGCGGATGAAGGAAGGATAAGAGAACCTTGTGGTATCAGGTCTGGATGTGGACAGGGAAGACTTGCCCTCGACAATAGCAATAGTTGAACTCGTCGCCACTCCCGAATGGATTGGGTAAAGTGCCCACGGACAGGTCCCCCACACTAACCTGGCAGCCGAGGTGTCACTTTGGATCGCTGGAAGGAACAGATCTCTCTATCTCAGACCTGGCTCTAGGGCCTTTGCAACTGGCCAATTGCTTCAGTAAGTTAGATGGGTGAACGGAGCGAATCCTCCCAGTAGATTTTCTTTAGCATATGTCACCGGGTGACAGCAAAGTGTACCTGTCAGCACCCCGGTCACCAGATCCCCGATTGGTAAGTTCAAGCCCTGTTGGACAACCTGCCTCCGGGTCCTCCTCAAGCCGACCCCCTTATCGTACGGCACCCAGCCTGGGATCTCCTTAAAAGAACTGGGAACCCAATAGAGCACTGGGGTCCCCTTTGACCTCCGGTTGAGGTCCAGCATAGCCTGTGAATTTGGCCAGGTGGGCCACGCTGGCGGGGTCCATGGATGTGCGCACCCTGAAGGTGGATGCCGCACCTGGAACCGGAACCCGCAGAACTGCCTTGAGCACATGACACCTGTCCAGATATATCCCTCCCCAGCATGCCCCGTGAGGGAAAACTCCAGTTGGCTGGTGGGGAAGCTTGCCCTGTCAGAACCCCCTCTGCCGCCAACTGCGGACCAGAGATGATACCACATCCATAGAATGCAGACTGGCCCAGAGGACACTTCTGAAATAACATGGGTCACCATCTGAACAATTGTATGAATGGGAGCAAGGTAACTCTCCCATTCCTGCTAAATTTAGACTAGTGCCTGCACTGAAAGTGAAGGGGGCGCTACAATTACTTTCCCCCAGTCCTCAGCAGTCTAATTCCTGTACATTTTTCAGAATATCAGTCTGTCCCTGGTGTTATTTATGGAGAGAAGTGGCTTCTTTGCTGCCCTTCTTAAAGTGGATGTAAACCCACTTTTTTTGATGTCACAATGTAGAGTATAAGATTTCCTATCATCTGTGCCCAGTCTTACCACACAGAGTTAATCCAGATCTGAGAAATCCTCTTTTATGTTCAGTGAAAATGAACAGCCTTCCAGATAAAACCCTGCCTAAATAAAAAAGTCAGTTTTCTCTCTTCTTGCTTTGAGTGAGAGGTTATTTACAAATATAGCTAGGACATGTTTATCATATTTTATGTTTTGTTTATCATAACATGAGGTGATATAACATCATAACACATCCTAGTAATATAAAATGAACTTTGGATCACCTCTTGTTATGATAAACATGTCCACGCTATATTTGTAAATAACCTGTTACTGAAAGCAATAACAGAGAAACGGACTTTATAATTTGGCAGGTTTTTATCTGAAGTCCGGTTAATTTGCACTGGACTTTAAAAGAGGATTACTCAGCGCTGGATTAACTCTGTGTGGCAAGACTGGGCACAGATGGTAGGAAATCTTATACTCTACATTGTGACATTAAAACAAAAAAACATTTTTTTGGGGGTTTACAACCACTTTAACATCAGGCCATCCTTCAAAAGTATTTGCCTCACTGGGCATACAGATGTACTCACATCTTGCTGCCGCTATTCCTAAGCAAGCGATGCCTCAAACCGTAGATGAATCAACTGTAGGAGATGCTCCTGGCACTTGCTGGACTTTCTTGGGTGCCTGGAAGCCTTCACAAATGCAGTGGAGATGTTTTTTAAGAGATCAAGTATATTTTCATTGCAAAAAGGGACTTTGCAATTAATAGCAATTCATCTGATCACTCTTTATAATAGTCTGGAGTATATGCAAATCCCATCATAAAAACTGAGACAGCAGACTTTGTGAAAATGTATATTTGTGTCATTCTCAAACCTTTTTGCCCCAGCTGTATACCCAGTTTAGGAGAGTAGAATATATCACTTGGGAGCACTCCGGGAGATGATATCTATCTTAGATATTGAAGACGTGAGCTGCTGAATATTAGACGAGCTGTACAGCTCCATGTATCCGGCTGCACCTCCCAGTTTTAGAAGCCTTGCCATTATGCCACCAATTATGGCAGATTACAGGGAGTTATAGGAAGCCAGTGTGGTTCATTTGTAACTGTGAAAGTAAAAACGGCTAATTCTGATGACTAATGACTGCTACAAATGTCTCTAGAGGATTTGCCAGCTGCTGAAGCATAATGATGTAAAAGTATATGACACGACACAAAGCCAAGAAGTCAGAGGATTCTCAGCCCCCTACATCAATAAACAATGCACCGCATAAAAAAATGATCATAAAAAAGGGAGCAAAGTATATACTTCATTTTCAAGCCTAGCCCCAAATATCATCTAGAACCTGTCTGGTTGCTGCAAGCAGCTCTTCTATTTGATTTAAAGCAGTTGAAGGCGTATGCTGTGACCATAGACCTTCATTTTAGAACAGCTTTCTCAATACAGAAGAACCATTGAAATAACTTAAAAAAAAAAAAAAAAAAATTACCATCTACAACGCATGATACATTAGTGTGATGGTCAGTGGGAAAAAAACACTTGTAAACTGCGTCACTCGCATTTCAAGGTAGTACTGTATCCCATTCAGCTGTGGAGGCAAGTGAGGGCAACCAAGGAAAGACGCTGGATGTGCTTCTTAGCAACCAATGATGTCATCGGTTTGCAGGATGCAGGGGGGGGGGGCAGCCTGCTTAGCACAGAGTCCCTCAGGAGGTTACCTGCTAGTAAAAAATACACCAGACTGACACTGCAGTTAAAAGCAAGGTTTGACCCGGAAGTAAAGAAGGTTTCTTTTAACTGCCTGATACAGTAATACCTTGAAATGCGAGTAACGCATTTTACAAGTGTTTTACAATACAGGCTATTTGAAAAAGTTTGTGAGTGTTGTCTAGCAAAACAAGCAGGGGTTTGCAGTACCGCATTCGGCCAGAGGTGTCGGTGACACTCAGAGACACTCGGGAACTGAGTTTTTCTGAGCCTCGACGGCGCCCCCAACTCTGGCCACATGCGGTACTGCATGCAATAGTCACTGTGGAACAAATTATCTGAGTTTCCGTTGACTCCTATGGGGAAATTCACTTTGATATAAGAGTGCTTTTAATTCCAAGCATTCTTCTGGAACTAATTATGCTCGTAATCCAAAAGGTACCACTGTACATGTCGGGGGCTGACTCCAACCTCTCCCCCTTGATAAAAGCATCTAAAAAAAAAACAATAAAATGGTTTACAAATAAACATGTTATTACTTACCTGTTCTGTGCAGTGGTTTTGCACAGAGCAGTCCCAATCCTCCTCTTCTCGGGTCCCCCACCGGTGCTTCCAACTCCACCAGCCTTCTCAATATCAAGCATTTGAGCAGGGTTTTGCCCCACCCACAACGCCATTATAGGATTTTATTGACAGCAGCAGGAGTCAATGGCTCCCGCTGCCATCAATCTGCCTAGTGAGGTGGGAGAAAGAGGAACAGGGCACAGACCTGAATCAAAATCAGGCTTAAGTTAAGGGGGGCTGGGGGAATCCTGAACACACAAGGGATTTTTTTTTTACCTTAACTGCTTGCCGTCCAGCGCACTACTATATACGTCGACAGCACGGCACGGACAGGCAGATGGACATATATATACATACACGTGTCCCCTTTAAGAAGCCAGCATTGTGGGTGATGGCGTGCGCCCGCTGGGAGCTCCATGACTCCGACCGCGGGTCCCGGACTCTATGTCCGTGGGCATATCCGCGATCGTGTCACGGTGAGGAAGAAATGGGTCATTCTGATGTAAACAAGTATTTTCCCAGTCTTTCTACTGACCGGAATTTGTTCCTGTAATCGGAAGCTGTGATCACTGTAGTGTTACAGTAAGCCCATCCCACCTACAGTTAGAACATGTCCCTAGGCACACTTAACCCCACTTTACTGCCAGTGTCATTTTCACAGTAATCAATGTGTTTTTATAGGACTGATCACTGTAAAAATGACAATGGTCCCAAAAATGTGTCAAAAGTGTCCGATGAATCTGCCATAATGTTGCAGTCACGATATAAATCACTGATCGCCGTCATTACAGGTAAAAAAAAAAAAAAAAAAAATATTAATAAAAATGCCATAAAACTATCCCCTATTTTGTAGACGCTATAACTTTTGTGCAAACCGATCAATAAAGGCTTATTGCAATTTCTTTAACAAAAATATGTAGAAGAATACGTATCGGCCTAAACTGAGGAAATAAAAAATTATATATTTTTTGGGGATATTAAAGGGGTAGTTCCCCCAAAAACCTTTTTTTTAACATTTATTCAGGCTCGTTATGTCAAGGGGAATCAAGTTTTTTTTTTTTAGAAATGAAGCTGTACTTACCGTTTTACAGATGCATCGTCTCCGACGCTTCCGGGTATGGGCTCCGACTATAGGCGTGCCTATTTGATTGACAGGCTTCCGAGGTCGCATACATCGCGTCACGATTTTCCGAAAGTAGCCGAACGACGGTGCGCAGGCGCAGTATAGAGCCGCACCGTCGCTCGGCTTCTTTCGGCTACTCGTGACGCGATGTATGCGACCGTCGGAAGCCTGTCAATCAAATAGGCACGCCCAGACCAGACGATCATACCCGGAAGCGACGGAGACGATGCATCTGTAAAAAGGTAAGTATTGCTTCGTTTCTAATAAAAAAACACCCGATTCCCCTTGACATAACGAGCCTCAATCAATGGTAAAAAAAGGTTTTTGGGGGAATTACCCCTTTAATTATAGCAAAAGGTAATGTTTATAGCGTAAAAAATAAAAACCACAGAGGTGATCAAATACCACCAAAAGAAAGCTCCATTTGTGGGGAAAAAAAGGACGTCAATTTTGTTTGAGAGCAACGTCGCATGACTGCGCAATTGTCAGTTAAAGCGACGCAGTGCCGAATCGCAAAAATTGGCCTGGTCATTGACCAGCAAAATGGTCCGGGGCTTAAGTGGTTAAAGTGGAAGTGAACCCATCAATTTAGCAGTTTCAAAAAAACAGTTACATTCCTGGCATTTCACATTTTCTTGTATGCTCATCCAAACTGTCAAACCATGAAATGGCTGATGTCATAAGTGATCACATGTGCAATATCATGGCAGTTGGAGATCAAAAAAGGGCCAAGATGGCAACTGCCTTGGCTGAAAACGATAGGAGGGTTTAGTTCTGCTGTAATGCAAAAAAAACATTGAGCCCTGGTTCACACTGGGCTGTGGGAGTGAAATCGCGCGATTTCAGCTGAACTCGCGCGATTTCACTCCCTCTGGCAGTCCCGATTTCGGCGCGATTTAGAAGACATCTGTGCAGGGTTCTGCACAGATGTCAATGTAAATCGCGTCCTGAAATCGCAAAAAGTAGTACAGGAACTACTTTTTGAAATCGGTGCAGCGTCGCACCGATTAGGACGGTGTCATTGCCGGCAATTGCCGCCGATTTGAGATGCGATTTCACATGTGGAATCGCATCTCAAATCGAACTAAACCATACCCAGTGTGAACCTGGGCTGAGGCTGTAGAGCCACTTTTAGGGCTTTTAGAACAAAACTAGCTGATTTCAACAAAGAATAATTTTTCCGAAACTTCCGTATGAACATTCAAATGAAAATCGAACCCATGTATAATCAGCTGTATTCCCTCTAATTAGTATCACATGTCTTCCAACTTGTAATCAATTAGCCTATTTAAATGGAGAAAAATGGTCACTCCTCCATTCGGTATCATGTGCACACTGAACATAGACTAGAAAAAGCAAAACGAGTCGTTTGAGAATGAAAATGATAGACCAGCAAGTTAAAAAGGTAAAGGCCATCTTCAAACAACTCAATATTCTGGTGAATACAGCATCATTTATTAAGTAGTTTAAGGTTCAAGGGAAGTGTAGCCAACCTCCACAGACCTATCAGCAAGAGGAAATCAATTGCAGATAGAACAGGGAGGATAGTGTGAATAGTAGACAAACAGCCAAGGAAAACCTCCAGTGTATAGCCATCCACAGTAAAAAAAAAAAAAAAAAAAGACCTCATTGTGCAATCATAAAGAAAAAATGGGATTCACACAATAAGCCTCAATCTAAAGGGGCACTCACGAATCCTCTGGGCATGTTAGACCATCAAAAAACAGACATCCTGTTCGCCGCTCAGACTTAGATGTTTTTCCTCCTCATGCGCATCCAGCGTCTGTCGTTGGTGTGCGTAGCTCCTCCCCCACGCGTTACGTCACTAAGCACGTGACTTAGTCATGGGTAACTGATGCAGCCCACAATGAAACAGAGTTTGACTCCCCTGCTATAAAAGGTATTCCTGAGTGAAACATACTGTCCAGTAGGAGAAAGCTCTCAGTCACAGGTCATAAGTCCTCCAACAAAATAATGACCCAAATACACAGCAAAAATCACCCAAAGAATGACCGATAACAAAACTGTGGAAGCAGTGGTCTCTCTGCAGATGCATGACATTGCCCCCTGCTGAATCAGACCTACAATTGCAAGCAAAGCTCACGCCCCCCTGCCAGTTAAAGAGCTGTATCTCTGAATCAGCTGGGGTGTCTCAGAGAAAATACAGCTTCATTACAGAAAGAAATGTTCCTTCTCTGCAGCATGGTGGTAGAAGAGACTCCTTTCTACCCAGGATTGGCTTTCCTTCTAAATAAAATATATATTTTTTGTAAACCTTTGATTTTGATGCACTTGGAATAAAAAACAGTATTTTGTGGATTTAAACTGAAAGTTATGATGGGCTTTCTTAATTTTTGTAATTACTAAATAAATGCTGCATGGGTATCCAGGGGTGGATAGCTTGCTACGTTCAGAGGTGGCTAAACACTCTCTGGCCACCTCTTGCCACATACAAGCTGGCCAATTAGCTTTGCAGAAATGCCATCTCCGGACAAAGACTGTCTGCGTCCAATGGTGGTCAGAGGCTCCATCTGCATTAGGGTTATCCCGATAACGATACGAGTATCAGGGCAGATACCGAGCATTTGGCGAGTACTTGTACTCACGCAAATGCTCCCGATGCCAGATCTGATACCTGTAAGGGCAGGAAAGAGGCGTCGTGCAGCAGGAAGTCCATGGGCGGAGTCCGAGGGCAGAGCCAGCGAGTGAGCAGGTAAGCTGGCGGGGGGAGGGGGCAGCCGCAGTCATCATCCATTGGTGACTGGAGCCGTCACATTCGGCAACTGAAGTGACACTCTGTGTTGCCGCTGTACAGTCCTTTAACCAATCCCGACGCCCAACTTGGTACACCCTGCACTCGGCCACATTAAGCCAGCAGCGGACATCTTGTTACACCCAGCCCATATAGTGCGGGCTGGGTGTAGCAAGACGTCTGCTGTTGCTTTTATGTGGCCAAGTGCAGGGTGTAGCAAGATGGGCTTCGCTGGCAGCATAGAAAAAAGTTATTTTCATGCCATTTATTTCAGTGCCTGCCCATAAATGCCAGCCATCTGTCAGTGCCTATCCATCAGAACCAGCTATCTGTCAGTGCCCATCCATCAGTGATACTGCCGGCCATCACTGCGTGTCACCTATCCGTGTCATCTTTCAGTGCCAGCCATCAGTGCATGCCACCTATCAGTGCCATCTTTCAGTACGCGATACCTATCAGTGCCATTTTTCAGTGGGTGCCACCTATCAGTGCATGATACCTATCAGTGCCATCTTTCAGTGCATGATACCTATCAGTGCCATCTTTCAGTGTGTGCCACTTATCAGTGCCATCTTTCAGTGCCAGCCATCAGTGCGTGCCACTCATCAGTGCTGCATAATCAGTGCCACTGTCAGCCATCAGTTAGTGCCACCTTTTAGTGCCCATCAGCCAGTGCCATCTATTAGTGTGTCACATGACATTAAAAAAAAAAAAAAAAGTATCGGTAATTGGTATCGGTGAGTACTTGAAAAAAGGATCAGTACTTGTACTCGGTCTTTAAAAAGTGGCATCGGGACAACCCTTATCTGCATATAACCCTTATCTGCATATAACTGTTCCAACGAGCAATTACTTGCGAACAGCAGAAGCCATCGATTGGTACTGCCTACAAATATGACCGTCGCTGATGTTCACTTGGTGTTGATTTCCTAAAACTGGAGAAGTTTAACAGCTTTTTTTTTCCGGAATAGGGATGTGCTAAAAATGTCCAAGTACTAGGTAATGAAAATACCATACGAGTTCTGTAATAAAAGTCGAGGTTCAGCACCTCTAGAGTTCTCTTTTCAATAATGCAAAGACAGTAGCCACAGAAAACGAGTTCCACGTGCCAAGCATGCAGGATGGTAGAACCCTGGCCTTGTTAAAACCAGCCTGCATGGACCTTTTTTTTTTGAGGGGGGTGTTTTGAAAGGCGTCCTCCATTTTCTAGTGAAGATATTTATATTCTGGGGAACACTGGATGTATTGTTTTGCAGACAACTATTGTGGTTGTGAAATGTAGAAGCAGCAAGAGGCAGTGACATATAGGGACATACGGATGAAGCTCTGATGCTACGCAGATGCTGGCTGAGCGAAAGGAAACAATCTAACTGCCAAAAGAGCTCTTCCCCGATACTCATAATGAATGTCTATGTATCCTCCAGGCACTGCAACAAAATCCTAACGCGGCTGGCAGCCTTTTCCTCTGATACTGCAATGCTAAAGTGCCCAGACTACGGACAGTGGGGGTTGTTTACGAAAGGCAAGTGCAAAGTTCACTTGAAATTGCACTTGGAAGTGCAGTCGCTGTAAGTCCCCCTCGGATCGACAGCGACTGCAATTACAAGTGCACTTGTAGTGCAAGGTGGATTTGCCTTTAGTAAATAACCCCAACTGTTTCACATGCCACGCTGTAGCTCAGTGTACCTGCGAGTTTCAAGTGGGCTACCCACGATTTACCATAGACTTTTTAGGTCCCACTTTTTTTGAAAGAGCATAAAAAGCAGCAGCATGCAGGACACGGCAGTATGACCGGATGAGGCGGACATGCTGCGAGTGTGAAAGGGGTATTATCAGTGGCGGTCCGTCTATAGAGGGCGCTGGAACGCCGCCCCCTCTGGCTCCGCACCGCCACTGAAATAACATACATTGCATGAATATATGTTATTGTTGCCAGCTGCCACTGGTCTATTTATGTGGCCGGAACTTGAACGCCGACCACCTGAATAACGGCAGCTGGTTGGCTGTGCGGAAGTGCCTATCAGAGCCAGCGGATCTGATAGGCTTTCAGAGTACACCCTTCGTCTCCTGGAAGCTTATCCTTGGAACGTACGGGGGGTGCGTTCCTTTGATAAGACCGACGGCTGTCTCAGCCAATCAGGTTCGCCGATTCTGGTTATCGGTAACCCGATTGGCTGAAGCATCACCAAGGCGGGAGAAGACATTGAGGGACGTGGAAGGATTAAGGTAAGTGCATTTTACAGGGCACAGAGGCAAACATGGGCACAGAGGCGACAAAGGGCACAGTGGCATCAATGGGCACAGTGGTGACAATGGGCACAGTGGTGAAATTTTAAAGGGCACAGTGACATGCACAGTGGCAACAATGGGCACAGTGACATGCACAGTGGCAACAATGGGCACAGTGGCGACAATTGATGGGCACAGTGGCTGCGTTTGATGGTATGGCACAGTGGTGACAATTGATGGCACAGTGGCCGTGTTTGATTGCATAGCACAGTGACTGCATTTGATGGCATGGCACAGTGGCTGGGTTTGATGGCATGGCACAGTGGTGCGAATTGATGGCATAGTTACTGCGTTTGATGGCATGGCACAGTGGTGCGACTGATGGCATAGTGACTGCATTTGATGGCATGACAGTGGTGACAATTGATGGCACAGTGGCTGCGTTTGATGGCATGACATAGTGGTGACAATTGATGCCACGGTGGCTGCGTTTGATGGCATGGCACAGTGGTGACAATTGATGGCACAGTGAGAATGAAAGAGAGAACGAACGAACGAACGAACGAGAGAGAGAGAACTGTACGATGTGATGAAAACCCCCTCTTAGACAGCTGTAAAAGTGTCCTCATTGGAAGATTTCCCCTCTGTTAATGTTATTGTGGCAACTCAAAATTTTGAATTTCTCCTCAACTTCATTCCTGGTGACATTGGCATTGTGACAAAGAGGGGTGAACCTCTCTAACATAGACACAACAACCACCCAAGAGGATCTTACCCCTCACAATGCCATTAAAATCTACATACCGTAT
Source organism: Rana kukunoris (assembly GCA_029574335.1). Classification (NCBI taxonomy): domain Eukaryota; kingdom Metazoa; phylum Chordata; class Amphibia; order Anura; family Ranidae; genus Rana; species Rana kukunoris. Next base: position 454,746,940 of record CM056051.1, read on the forward strand.
ATAATCGAGTATAAGCAAAGTTTTTTCAGCACATTTTTTTATGCTCAAAATGCCCCTCTCGGCTTATACTTGAGTCACCTTATTGCGCCTAATCTCCCGGACTTTGGAGACCCGGTACTGACTGGCCATAGTTCTCCCGGACCCCAAACTTGGCACACATGTAGCCACACTCTTCCTCTACAAGTGTTGTCTGGGGGACTACCGATTTTTCAAAGCCGGCACCCCTTCCATGTTAAATGTCAGGCTAGGCATGGGCACAGTGAGGCACGGGCACAGTGAGGCACAGGCACAGTGAGGCACAGGCACAGTGAGGCATGCACATGGACACAGTGAGGCATGCAGATGGACACCCTAGGCTGGGGAGCACTGATTTTTAAAGCCGGACACCTCTTCCATAGACTCCCATGTTAAATGTCAGTCTAGTCATTGACACAGTGAGGCATAGGCATAGTGAGGCATGGGCACAGTGAGGCACGCAGATGGATACCCTAGGCTTATAAATGTAGGAAGGAGAAAATGGACAGCCGCACTCCAATAAGATGAAAAAATGAAAAAAAATGGTGCCTTTTATTTCAGTAAAAATAAAACTACAACAGCAACAAAAAAGCAAACAGTGGGGTAACAGATCTGACGTGTTTCACATCAACAACCGATGCTTAGTCATAGCCCTAGGCTTATACTCGTGTCAATAAGTCTTCCCATATTGTTGTGGTAAAATTAGGTGCCTCGGCTTATATTCGGGGTCGGCTTATACGCGAGTATATACGGTAAATGTTTTTCCTTTATTTAGAATATCACTTGAAAGCCTTTCCACTGTGCATCTTTTTGGTAAGATGTAATCTGGCAAGTCATCATTATCCTCCTTTAAATACAATCCATTGGGTGCTTGGCTGTGTATGGGTTAACAGATCCATTCTAATCCCCGTACAGTATTCCAGATAGGTACCTTTCCATCCATTATGCTATATGTACTTCTCAGTAATGTGACACACAGGGAATGACGGCTCTTTTTCAGTGAAATACATTGCTTCCAGCAGTTTCCGAATCATTGCTATTGTGCGGAGCTGGATTTAATATGACAAAGCTTTTGGCATGGTACAGTCAGTATTTCTGCAAGCGTGTAAACTGCTGTCCGATGCATTTTTGTGACTCCGCAGTCCAAGCCATCACTTATTGTCTTAATCCTCACATGCTGGGCATAGCCTGCAGTCTGCGCTCTCAAGCATTACATTTATTTTTATCCATTTTGCCTAAAATGGTTCCATGTGATGTCATGTAATGATGTGGGAGGGAGGGAGAGGAAAGCGTTCAGTATAAACACTGAGAGCAGTTCCACAGATACAGACCAAAGTTGTATATGTTAGATGGAGGTAAAGACAAACGTTTTATACAATTTATATAACGTTTCTTACACCATTCCTACGATAATATTTTCTAGGTCTGCACATGTTTCCCGAAAAGACTAAAATCCAGCACACCTTATACAAAACGCAGGGATCTAAAGTAAGCTGGAGGATTGGGAAAATAAGAAATACGTTAAATAGTCTTATCAAAAACAATCTGCCCCTAAAGTCGCACAATGGCAAAGGGTGAATGATATGGAGCAACTAGAGGACCTGACCTAAGCCCTGCGAGACAAGACTGAGGAACATAAGACTAGATGGCTCTTTCGGAATCGCTTTCTCTTCTCTGATGAATTCCTGCAATGTGTGTGATCCACGTATGGTAAAACTTGGACTGCGAGCATAATTCGTTCCAGAAACATGCTTGTAATCGAAAGCACTTGTATATCAAAGCAAACTTCCTCATAAGAAATAATGGAAACTCAAATGATTCGTTCCACAACCAATTAATTCAGTCTATAGTCCATATAAAAAGATTATAGCAATGTGATAGGTTGTGTAACCATAAAATGCCCATCCACAGATGGAAGCCTCCACAAGGGGATTAGAAGCAAAATCCAGCAGGAGCTACAGAGCATAAAAGAGAGGAGAGGCGCCTCTAAGTGTAGCAATAAGTTGCTAAATGTTGTACCTTCATTAAATGTAACCATATTTCTACACTTATGCCGCATACACACGGTCGTTTTTTGCGATGAAAAAAAACGACGTTTTCTGTGAAGTAAAAACGACGTTTTGAAACGTCACTTTTCAAAGACAATTTTGCATACACACCATCGTTTTTTTCACAAAAAGCGAGGTTACGTTCACCACTCTTTTCCATTGAAGCTCGCTTCATAACTAGCTTCTGGGCATGCGCGGGTTGAAAAACGTCGTTTTGAAAGACGTTTTTGCTACACACGGTGACTTTTTGTGAAACAAAAAACGACGTTTTGAAAAACGACACAAAAAATTCAAGCATGTTGGAATTTTTTTTTGGTCGTTTTTTTGAAGACAAAAAACGACGTTTTGCCCACACACGATCAATTTAAATGACGTTTTAAAAAACGTCGTTTTTTTTCATCACAAAAAACGACCGTGTGTACGCGGCATTAGAGGCGCCTCTCTTCTCTTTTATACTCAGTTGTGACATGACGCTACTTGTATATCAAGTCAAAATGTATTCAAAAATGTTGCTTGTTTTGCAAGTTACTCTCAAGGTTTAACTGTAGTCTTTGTGCCAGTTCTTGGAGTCATGGTGCCAATTTACTTCTCTCGGGCTCCCACAGTGTGGACCTTCTTTACCCCCACCCCCCCCCCCCCACCCCTTTTATTTTCTTCACCATTGTATTAAATATTGCTTTACCCATCTGTGGATTTTCTGGAAATGTAACTTAGAACAATTGTTAGATACGTGTATACAGTCATTCTTTCTCTTGTTATCTGCGGCAATCCTCCAAAAAAAAAGGATTTTTAATAACAGCTTACCTGTAAAATCCTTTTCTTGAAGTACATCACGTGACACAGAGCGCATAGTCATTACATATGGGTTATATGGGTACCTTCAGGTGTGGACACTGGTGTAATCAACTTCACAGGAAGTTCCTCCCTATATAACCCCCTCCCACTGAGAGTGCTTCAGTTTTGTAGCAAGCAATTTCTCCGAGGTTACACAATGTTCCCCAAAAGAGGGGTGGGAGCTCTGTGTCCCGTGATGTACTTCAAGAAAAGGATTTTACAGGTAAGCTGTTATTAAAAATCCTTTTTTCTTTATCGTACATCACGGGACACAGAGCGCATAGTCATTACATATGGGATGTCCCAAAGCAATGCTCCATGAAGGGAGGGAGACCGTAAAGGCCAAAAATAGCCAAACAGAAAACATATCAGGAGGTAAAAAATAGCTCCACCAACAGAAAAAAAGGGGGCGTGAACCGGGCCAGAGGATTCTATACTGCTGCCCGTAGGACCGCCTGCCCAAATGCTGCGTCCGTAGCTTTTGTGACGTCCAACTTATAAAATTTAGTAAACGTATGTACGGAAGACCAGGTTGCCGCTTTGCAAACCTGTACCATAGAGATCTGATGGTGTGCCGCCCAAGAGGCACTCATGGCCCTCGTAGAATGGGCCTTAACTGATAAGGGAGGTGGAACGCGCTTCAGACCATAGGCCTGAAAAATCAGCTGCTTAATCCACCTAGCCAAGGAAGACTTGGCAGCCGGCTGACACTTCTTGGGGCCATCCGGGAGAACGAAAAGCACATCTGTTTTCCGAATCTTTTCTGTAGCCTTGAGATAAACCCTCATGGCTCGGACCATGTCCAAAGTATGAAGCAGTCTTTCCTCTCTGGACTGGGGAGTAGGAAATAAGAAGGATGGTAGGACTAGGTCCTGATTTAAGTGAAAACTGGATATGACCTTAGGAAGGAAAGAAGGTTGAGGCCGCAGAACCATTCTGTCCTTATGCAGAATCAGGTACGGTTCCCTGCAAGACAAGGCTGCCAGCTCGGAGACCCTTCTGGCCGAAGCCATAGCCACCAAGAAAACCAACTTTCGGGTTAGCAGCACAAGAGGGATTTCTGTCAGAGGTTCAAACGGCTGCTTTTGTAAAGCTGACAAGACCAGATTTAAATTCCAGGGGCAGAGGGGAGCTTCAATAGGGGGATTCACATGCAAGACCCCCTGCAAGAAGGTTTTCACAAGCGAATGCGTGGCCAAAGGCCTTTGAAACCATATCGATAAGGCAGACACCTGCCCCTTTAGAGTACTAAGAGCCAACCCCTTGTCAACGCCAACCTGGAGGAATCGCAAGATCCTGTCAATAAAAAACTTGCGAGGATGCCCTCCTTGAGACTCGCACCACTCCACATAGGTCCTCTAGACTCTGTAATAGATATTTCTAGAGACTGGCTTACTAGCCTGAATTAACGTAGATATGACTTGGGCTGAGAGGCCTCTGCCCTTAAGAATTAGGGATTCAGCCGCCAAGCCATCAAATTTAGCTGCTGTGAAGCAGGGTGGTAGATCGGGCCCTGAGACAGCAGATCTGGGCGCAGGGGGAGTGGCCACGGTGCCCCTACTGACATCCTCACGATGAGTGCGTACCAAGCCCTTCTGGGTCAGGCTGGGGCCACCAGGATCACCGGCCTTCGCTCCACCCTGATCCTTCGTAGAAGGCGGGGAATCATCTGTAGTGGAGGGAACGCATACAGGAGAGAAAACTGGTGCCAGGGGCAAACCAACGCATCGGTCCCGTAGGCCGAGGGGTCCCTGGCTCGGGATACGAATTTGTCCAATTTCTTGTTGAATCTTGTTGCCATGATGTCCACATCGGGAACTCCGAATCTTTGGCAAATCTCTTGGAATACCTGGGGGTGAAGAGACCACTCTCCCGGGAGTAACTGTTGACGACTCAAAAATCTGCTTGAGAATTGTCTATCCCTGGGATGAACACTGCTGAGATGCAGGGTACATGGGCTTCGGCCCATGAGAAAATCAGGTTTACTTCCCTTTGAGCCGCTAGACTCCTTGTGCCCCCCTGGTGGTTTATGTATGCCACCGCCGTGGCATTGTCGGACTGTATCCTTACTGGCAGACCCTGCAGGGGGAGAGTCCAGGCGACCAGGGCCAACCGAGCAGCTCTGATCTCTAGGACATTGATGGAAAGCAGACTTTCTGCCTCTGACCACTGTCCCTGCTGGGTCCGATTTCCTAAGATTGCCCCCCAACCTGTTAGGCTGGCATCTGTGGTTACTATTTTCCACGTGATGGGGCAAAAGGTTTTCCCTTTTGACAATTTTTGAGGGACCAGCCACCAGTACAGGCTGCGCCTGACTCCTGGGGAAAGACCTAATGGACGGTCTAATGCCTGTATGGACCTGTTCCAAGCAGAGAGAATAGCTGCCTGGAGAACTCTGGTATGGATCTGGGCATATGGCACTGCTTCGAAGGCGGCTACCATCTTTCCCCGCAGTCGCATGCATAGGCGAATAGTCGGCCTCTTTTTGCCTAGGACTATTTGAATTGTTTGAGTCAATGACCTGATCTTTTCTTGAGGTAAAAATATCCTCTGGCATTCTGTATCTCACCGAAGGCCTAGATATTCCAACTGTCTTGTGGGTTGCAACCTCGATTTTCCTTGGTTCACAACCCAACCGAATTCTTGTAGATGCCGAACTGTGCGGACTACTGCCTGATTGAGGTTGGAAGCTGATCTGTCGATAACCAGGAGATCGTCCAGGTATGCCAGGACCAAAATGCCTTCTGTCCTTAGGACGGCTAGCACCGGGGCTAACACCTTTGTGAATACCCGCGGAGCTGTTGCCAACCCGAAAGGGAGGGCTACGAACTGGAAATGACTTTGATCTATCATAAAACGAAGAAACTTGTGATGTGCTGGGTAGATCGGCACATGCAGATATGCATCCTTTATGTCTATAGATGCTAGAAAGTCGCCTTGATGCAGGCTGGCTGTCACTGAACGTATGGAATCCATACGAAAGGTCTGAATCTTTAGAAAGCGATTTAGGCGTTTGAGGTCTAGTATAATAAAAAGGTTGGAGTAGAATCCCAGACCCCTTTCTTGGGTTGGTACTACAATTACTCCTTGGAGCAAGAGGCGATCCAACGCCTTTACGAGAGAGGCCCTCTTTAACGGGTCGCTTGGAAGACTTGACCCCTGAAAATGAGGAGGGGGGATTTCTCGAAACTCTAGTTTGTAGCCTGTGGCTACCACGGACCGAACCCAAGAGTCGGGAATTCTGGCCTTCCAGACTTCGGAGACAAACTGAAGTCTTCCCCCCACCCAAGAGAGTGGGGGCGCCCCTTCATGAATCTGACTTGATGACTGGTTTAGCCGGCTTGCGAGACCAGGGCCTCTTGTTTGCCGCGGCTTGTCCCTGTGGGCGGCTATTAACTGCTGAACGCCCGGGAGGCCGTCGATACTGACGGGAAGTCGAAGGGGCCGAGCCTGCAAAGGCCTGTCGTTTAAACGCGGGCCCACGCGGTCTTTTCTTGACCGGTAAGGAAGAACTTTTACCACTTGATATGGTTTGGATATATTTATCTAGGTCTTCACCGAATAGTCTTCCCCCATGAAAGGAAAACCCTGCTAAAAGCTTTTTGCAGGGTGCCTCTGCTGACCAGTTCTTTAGCCACGAAAGACGACGCATGTGAACCACCAGCAGAGATAACCGGGATGCCTGTTGGATGGAGTCCTTAATAGCATCTACTGCAAAGCAGAGAGCCCTAGGGAAATCTGCTAATTCACGAGTTTGCTGAGCCGGCATGTCCTTTAATATCTGTTTTGCCTGATCCTTTAAGGCCTGACAAACGCCAATGGCTGCCACCACTGGCTGAACCATGGCACCTACTGTGGTGAAAGAAGCCTTCAGTAGGGTCTCTAATTTTTTGTCGACCGGATCCTTGAACATCTGGACATTTTCAACCGGACAGGTCAGGGATTTATTCACGCAGGAAATGGCCGCGTCCACTGTGGGGAGTGCCCATTTCTTTAAAATTCCTCTTCCATAGGATAGAGAATAGAAAACCTCTTAGGAGGGAGAAAGATCCTATCAGGTCGAGCCCAATTCTGGTAAATCACGCTCCGCAGAAGGGGGTGAATCGGAAAAGACACACAAGTTAATGGAGCCTTTAAAGAACCCAATGAGGATACCACAGGGGCTACTAGTTCTAGCACTGGAAGTCTAAAAACAGTGCGAACTATATCGGTCAAAGACTGGATCCACAGGCTCTCCGCTTGAGAGGCCGAAAAATATTCATCTACAGTGGAACCCTCCATGTCTGAACCTTCGGGACTTGGGTCTGCTTGATCCCCTTGTGGGTCCCGTTCCTCCGAAGAGGAGACCTCCGCATCTGAAAACACCAAACTAGGTGAGGGGGATCTAGCCCGTTTGCTACTTGGCAAAGGGCGGGCAAACAAAGCAGTTAACCTTTTCTCTAGCCCACCCAGGGTGGTCGCTAGCATTTCTTCCGTTACGTAAACGGGAATGGGTGGATCGGGGGCCGCCTCTGCCCCCAGCATCCCCAATGGCTCTTGTACTACGCTACTCGGTGGTCTAACTGGTGAGGGTGGGGCCGTTAAAGCCTGGCCCAAATCCTCTGACCCCGATGGAGACCCCTTTTGTTTCTTGGCACCTTTTGCAGCCTTGACTGGTCCTGATGCCTTTGGAGCCATTGCACAACCTTGAGTCACCCCTCTAGCCAACACCTGACTGTTGTAGCTAGGAGTAATTAATATGAGAACAGGCTGAGGAAAATGAAAATATTTTTTTTTTTTTTTTACCCACCTGGGAGGTGGCAATACTGAGGAAAACCTGTGAGTATTGCAACACCAATGCCCGTTAGCCGGAGTCCAAGGTTGACTCAGATACTGCTGGATCTAAGGCGGAGTCCCTTTAACCAGTTAAGGACCCCCGCACGCCTATGTACGTCCACAACATGGCTCGTACAGGCACAAGGGCGTAAATTTACGTCCTCGCCTTAGTGCGGTTCGGGGGTCCCATCGGGACCCCCTCCGCGGCGTGCGGCGGTCCCCCTGGCTCTGGGAGCGATCGCCGACGAGCGGGCGGATGTCCGTGTTTTCCGCCCCCCCCGCGATCGCTCCCAGCCAATGGGAGCGCGCTCCCAGCCTGTCACTTCCTCCTCCTGTGTTTACACAGGAAGGAGGAAATGATGTAATCTCTCATCGCAGCGCTGTTTCCCAGCGCTGCTGATGAGAGAAGACATGCCAAGTAAGTGTGCACCAACACAACACTGACACACACTCACATAGGCATATTAACCCCTTGTGATCGCCCCCCCCCACCCCCCTGTCACAGTGTTACTGAATGCAGTGATTTAATCACTGCATTTAGTGTCAGTGTGACAGGCACTGTAAAAAACAGTTAGTGTTAGGTTCAGGATAGCCCCCCCACCCCCCCTAATAAAGTTTTAACCCCCTGATCACCGCCCTAGTTAACCCTTTCACTCCCTATTGCCAGCGTCACTAAGCGATCATTTTTCTGATCGCTGTATTAGTGTCGCTGTTCCCGCTAGGTAGCTATTTTTTTTATTACGATTTTTTTTTTTTACTAAAGACATGTGGCTAAATAAATTTTGGCCTAAATGTTTTACTAAAATTTCGTTTATTTGATTTTTTTTATAACAAATAGTAAAAAAATAGTGTTTTTTTTCAAAATTGTCGCTCTATTTTAGTTTATAGCGCAAAAAATAAAAATCGCAGAGGCGATCAAATACCACCGAAAGAAAGCTCTATTTGTGGGAAGAAAAGGACGCAAATTTTGTTTGGGAGCCACGTCGCACGACCGCGCAATTGTCTGTTAAAGCGACGCAGCGCCGAATTGGAAAAACACCTTGGGTCATTTAGCAGCGTAAGTGTCCGGGTCTTAAGTGGTTAAGCAAAAAAACTTTTTTTTTTTTTTTTTTTTTTCTCTGGTCAATAGTGGAACTAAGTCCTAGACCTGAAGATCCACAAACCGCCACTGGGTGTCACTGTGGCCAAAAGACCCAGCTGCGCGCTCTGTGTCCTTCTTCCTCTGCCTCCAGGAGGGAAAGACCAGGCAGAGAAAAAGTTTTACTTTTAAACAGACCCTGACGCTGCTGGCCCGCCCCCCCAACGCACGCCGACGCTATAAAAGGCGGCGTGCACGCGCGCACACGCACGCACCCCCCCACGCTGAAAACAACATGGAGGAAGCAGAGCAGAGGAAAAACATGGACCAGCGCCAGGCAGCACCAACAGACACCAGGTAAGCACTAATCTTATTGTAGTGTACAGAGAGAGGAAGCTGTCCCCATGGGCTTCCTAAGAAACAGGAGTTTTCACCAGCAATTTCCTCTTTAACACATGTGGGGTTGCAGTATCAATGCTAACAGGCAGACCTGGGGTGAGTAGCAAATATATATCTTACACAAGTATACATATATCTACATGTTATCTGGGTAAACATTAGTATCCCATCCTGCCCACACAGACATAGTGGAGATAGTGGCTGATGCACAAGCATACCATTAGCCAACCCAGAACCCCCAGGGGGATACCTACTGTCGAACCAAGTCCCGCAGGTTCCCTCTTACCTGCTCCACGCCGCAGGGTATTGCAAACTGCAAGAGGCCCAATCTTCCCCCATCTCCGTGGGTATTGTCTCGGACATTCAGGGACCGGGGTCCTGTGTTAAGGAACCCACACCCCTGGACCTATATAGCATCCTGGCATCAGTAGCGTTTAGTCCTGGGAGAGACCAAGGCACTGGAGCCCAGAATCCAGCCTTCCAAGGAGAGGCATTATAGGCAACACCCCACGCAGGCAGGGCCCGGGTACCGTACACCTTGGCTTTGAAGCACTTCGGACGGATCCGGCTAGCTATCCTGGGTCCCGAGACCTCCGAGGGACAGCTAGACGTGACCAACACCTAAGACACTGGCGAAAAAACTGAAGCACTCTCAGTGGGAGGGGGTTATATAGGGAGGAACTTCCTGTGAAGTTGATTACACCAGTGTCCACACCTGAAGGTACCCATATAACCCATATGTAATGACTATGCGCTCTGTGTCCCGTGATGTACGATAAAGAAATAAAATATATTTGTCTTATCCATGTCATTATGTAATGTCTCCATTGAGGTTAATTATGACAAATAGTGGTGGGCCGAGCCAACGCACATGACGTCACCATCCAGTCTCTAGAATACCTGGATTTGTTTACCACTATGTTTTGTATACACAGCGCTGTTTTTATGATCTTCATGCGAGCAGCCTTGTACTTAAAGGGGTTGTAAAGGTACAATTTTTTCCCCTAAATAGCTTCCTTTACTTTAGTGTCCTCCTTCACTTACCGTATTTTTCGCCGTATAAGACGCACTTTTTCTTCCCCAAAACTGGGGAGGAAAAGTTGGTGCGTCTTATACAACGAATAGACAGGTTTACCTGACCTGTTCGGATCGCTGATCGGTCGACCGGACCCGCGGAGCGCAACGCCTTAGGAAAGACCGCGGCTTTGGCCCAGCTCCGGAGCGGTCGGCCATCTTGGTACACCCGGCTGTGGTGTGGTGCGGCAGTGCACGCTGACGTCATCACCCCTCTGCTCGTGGATCCTAACAGCGCAAATCTGCAGTCAAACAGTGAGGTGTGTTGGACTGGCTATTAGGGGGCAGGGAAATGCTATGTTACTGGCTATTATTACTGTGTTGGGGGCAATGTTACTGGCTGTTACTGGTTATTATTACTATGTTGGGGGCGGTGTGATGGTGATGACGAGTGGGGGCAAATATTTTACTACAGTATTTGGTTCAGAATCTTTTTTTTCCTAGATTTTCCTCCTTTAAAATTGGGTGCATCTTATATGCTGGAGCGTCTTATACGGCGAAAAATACGGTACCTCATCCTTCAATTTTGCTTTGAAATGTCCTTATTTCTTCTGAGAAATCCTCACTTCCTGTTCCAACTCCACACAGTAATGCAAGGCTTTCTCCCTGGTGTGGAGTGTCGTGCTCACCCCCTCCCTTGGACTACAGGAGAGTCATGACAATCTCTACATTGCAGATAGAGAAGGGAGCTGTGTGTTAGTGGGCGTCCTGACTCTCCTGTAGTCCAGGGGAGGGGGCGAGCATGACACTCCACACCAAAGAGAAAGCCTCGCATTACTGTGTGGAGTTACAGACCAAAAAACAGGAAGTGAGGAATTCTCAGAAGAAATAAGGACATTTAAAAGCAAAATCGAAGGATGAGGTAAGTGAAGGAGGACTGCACTACGGTAAAGGAAGCTATTTAGGCGGTGGAGGGGGGTTGTACCTTTACAACCCCTTTTACTTTTAGGCCCCTTTCACACTTGTACAACTTGTTCTGTGACTTAGTACTGCAAAGTCGCAGGACAAGTCGTTCCCCATGATTTCCAATGACAACCATTCATATTAGAACCACTTCTAGTCGTGCAGACGTCAAAGTATTCCCTGTACTACTTTGGTCCGACTTTGATGTGAGTTACACAGGCATTCTATGAAATTGCATCAAATTTGCAGCAAAGTTGCAGTAGTGTGAAAGGTGCCTTAATAAAATGTGCTTTGTGGATTCACACTATGTGGGCATATCCGTTTCAATTCTATGAAGAATCTTGTACCATCACCGTGGCCATATATATCCAATATAATCCTGAGGAACCGGATGTATCATGAGGATCAGATGTAACCGTTTGGTCCTCAGCGCTGAATACTGTTGTGAGCAGAATCAGAAATGCCTGACGGCTCCCATAGAAAAGCTGTTATGAATGTCACCAGTTACAGAATATTCCTCTTTATATGTAATTTTAAAAGCAAAATTAAAAACATAAAACCGGGAAGAACTGATAAACATCAAACTTCCTATTTTATCATAACAAGACATTCCTTCATCCTTGCCATAAGGCAGAGCTGCCAATGTATGAAGTCTCCAAAGCAGCGAGACATTCTGTACCCCCCCCCCCCCCCATATACAGAACACATCCCAACTTCAAACAGTTATTCATCCACACAGTTATTACCTCTTATATCACTTGTCCCTCCCGTGTGGCTTGTAAAGCCTCGTACACACGCACGCTTTTCTTGGCAAAAAAGCTGCCAGGAATCGCGATGAGAAAAATAGAGAACCTGCTCTCTATTCTCTCGTCGAGATTCCCGGCAGTGTTTTTTCTGCCGTGAAAACCAAGCGTGTGTATATGCTTACCTGTCCCCGGTAAGCCCGCGCATGCTCGATGAGACTTTGACGCATGCGCGGTAGCTTACAAGGGCAGTGTAGGGTGTAGCAAGATGGCGGCGACGTCATTGAATGTGACGGCGGTTCTTTTAAATGGCCCGTGTGTACACTCGGCGAGCGGGAAAGCTTGAAAGGAATCTCGTCAGGAAAACCAATGTTTTTTTTTTCCCTGACAAGATTCCCGGCTGTGTGTACAGGGCTTTAGACCAAAAATTGGAGAAAAAAAATACAATATTTTCTACTTTGTTATAAAACATACCCAATAAAAAAATATTTTTTTTTCATAACTTTTGGTCAAATTGTATTCTGCTACATGTCATTGGGGGAGGGGGGATCACCGTAGGTGTATATTAATTGGTTTGTGTGAAAGTCATAGCATCTACAAACTTTCGTATAGACAGTATATTGGAATCTACTCAGCTATGACAGTATACCATTATCGATCAGGGATCAGCGACTTATAGTGGAACTGTGATGGTGTGGCAGACAATCTGGCACTAGCTGACTCTGGCTCGGGGGTACACTAACATTAATAGTGACACTTATATACAGTGTCACTGTACCAACGGCACTGGCTGGAAAGGAGTTAAAATCTAGGGGCAATGAAAGGGTTAACTGTGCTGCTTTTACTTTACTATCTCTGTTTTTTCTCCCTGCAAAGAAACAGCCAAATCACTATTCACAGTATACAGCATTCTGTGTTTTCAAAAACACAGAACTATGTGTGCGATTGGCTGAAACCCACTGCCAAACTCGTATTGTGTCCAATCACAGCATGGGTCGGCAAGGGGTGCATAGATGCGTACCCTGAACCAGGGCTGTCTTAATAAGAGGGCACAACTGGGCACTGCCCAGGGGCCCCAGCTAAATGGGGGGTCCCTGCACATTTCCCAAAGCAGCTGGTCCTTCAGCCCACACTTCCTTGAAATTGGGGGCCCCCATGATGGCACTGAGAGTGATAGATGCAAAGGGGAGGCAGTCTGCCTCCTACCTACTTAATGTCTGTTTACCTGAAATGTCATCAATATAGGGGCCCCAGAGCATTATTTTGCCCAGGGGCCCATGACGCTATTAAGACGGCCCTGCCCTGAACCCAAACAAAAGACGCGCGACGTACAGGTACGCCATCCACACGCAGTACAATTGCTGGCAGGTGGCAAGTGGTTAAAGTATAACTAAAGACAAAACATTTTTTTTCTTCCAGATTTGGATGGAGTGGAGAGGGATTAGAACAGTCTTGCTTCATTATGACCAAGCACACGCAAAGTGTGCGAAACATATCTACCCAGAATTCTGATTCCTGTCGTATTTGGGATGTCCAAATAAAAAAGGCTTTTGATCTACAGTGGTGTGCGGCCATTTCTTCTAATTTCATTGTGTGCGGAGACGAGGCGAGGCGAGGCGACCACCTACTGGATCATTGGGCTTCCTGGTCTCACGCGGAGCGACGGCGTTTCTTTATCTATTTCCTCGTACTTCAGGCTATCAATATGCAAACTGCTAAGGTCACCAGTGTAGCATTAGGTGCCTCTCCCTACAGGAATTCCCAGCGTTCTGACAGGCCGCCTTCTCTATATTATTCCAATCCATTAATGATGGACCTCATTGTATGAGGCTGATGGACACACTGGAACAAAACCTTCTCTACACTACCAGCTACAGAGTTCAATACATGGAAAAACAAACTGAACGTATTGACACAGCTCTGTAGTATTTGTCTCATTCGGAAAAAAAAAAAAGGAACTCTTGCACTAGAAGTTGACAGTATCAGCAATTGAAGCACACGCAACCCTAAAACAAAAATGTCAATATATTTTATAAAACACCTCTGTACATCTAGAGCAGGGATATGCAATTAGCGGACCTCCAGATGTTGCAAAACTACAAGTCCCATCATGCCTCTGGGTGTCATGCTTGTGGCTGTCAGAGTCTTGCTATGCCTCATGGGACTGCAACAGCTGGAGGTCCGCTATTTGCATATCCCTGATCCAGAGGGTGAATAATATCGTCTAATGCAGAACAAGCAATCTCTTAATTACACTTGTGCTGCATGATCCAGCATCCAACATGCATTACTGCATTGTGGTGCCATTAATTTTTGATGCCACCTCTATGTACTAATACATCTGTACATGGCAAGGGATGGCAGTGCGTTTCACAAAAAGGGTCATGTAGGATTTGGGAAGTCTCCCAAAACCGTGTTGGAAAATGTGTAATGCTTCTTACACAAGATGAGAATTCCCGATAGAAAAAGTCTGAGAATTTTTTCATCGGATATTCCGACGGAGTTAGAAAGAAAACATGTTCTCTTTTTTTCCCCCCGATGGAAAAAAATTCTATCAGAAATTCCATTCGTCTGTATGGAACTCCGGTGGAGAAAAAAACATTGATCTTTCTAGACTCGTCGTAGTGTTGTACGTCACCGCGTTTTTGACGGTCGGAATTTGGTGTGTCCGTGTGTATGCAAGACAGCTTGAACGGAATCCCAGGAACTCCAATCGTGTGTACGGGGCATTATGGTCTGATGAAACCAAGGTTAAACTTTTTGACCATTCTAAAAGATATATATTTGGCGCAAAAATAAAAGCACATCCCCAAAAAAATAAAACATACCCACCGTGAAGCATGGTGGTGACAGCATCATGCTTTGGGCTATTTTTCTTAAGCTGGAACAGGGGCCTTAGTCAAGGTAGAGGGAATTATGAACAATTTTTAAATACCAGTCAATATTGGCACAAAACCTTCAGGCTTTTGCTAAAAAGCTGAACATGAAGAGGAACTTCATCTTTCAGCATGACAACGGCCCAAAGCATACATCCAAATCAACAAAGGAATGGCTTCACCAGAGGAAGATTAAGGTTTTGGAATGGCCCAGGCACAGCTCAAACCTGATTGAAAATCTGTAGGATGATCTGAAGATGGCTGTGCACAGGAGATGATGCCCTCACAATCTGACAGGTTTGGCCAAGTCAAGATGTGCCATGCTGATAGACTCACCCAAAAAGATGTAGTGCTGTAATAAAATCAAAAGGTGCTTCAACAATGTATTAGTTTAAGGGTGTACACTTATGCAACCATATTATTTTATTTTTACTTCCCTCCACCTTAGGCCCCTTTCACACTGGGGCGGGAGGCACGGTGGCGGTATAGCGGCGCTAAAAATAGAGGCGCTATACTGTCGGAATTGCCGCAGGATTTGGCCGCTAGCGGTGCGGTATTGGCCCTGTGCTGATCACATCCACCCTCCCAAGAAAAAAAAAAAAAAAAACACACACACCACCTCTCTAGCAATACACACCAAACTGAGCATGTGCAGCTTGTCCCCTAGCCTCTGTTCCATCAGGAGATTGATTGGGGACATTGAAAGCAGGGGAAGAACAGAGAAGACAAAATCAAACAGCCTTTTTACACAATGCAGAGTATTAACCACTTAGGTTCCACAGCGAGTATAACAAGCATGCTTTACTGCATATACAGACTGATTTTACGGTTGTGGGTTTAGTAACACTTTAAGGCAATGCACATTAACACACAGCAAAGAAGTAAATGGGCTTTCAACATTATCTGGTGATCCTGCCAATCACAGTATTGCCATGGTGTTCTCTGCCCTGAGGTGATAAACTCATCCTTTACCTCACAATATAGAAGAGATGTTGGCACACTTCTGTGTATTCTCCCTCCCACCATAAAACTACAGAGAGCCATGCTGAAGAATAGCATGCCTGCAGTCACCAAACATCAGTGGGAAGGGCAGCAATGCCTGTTGGGAGTTGGCACAGCAGCAAATCGGTTGTTAACCACTTTCTTACTGGGCACATAAACCCCCTTCGTGCCCAGGCGAAATTTCAGCTTCCGGCACTGCGTTGCTTTAACTGACATTTGCGTGGTCGTGCGACGTGGCTCCCAAACAAAATTGACATCCTTTTTTCCCCACAAATAGATTTTTCTTTTGGTGGTATTTGATCACCTCTGCGGTTTTTATTTTTTGCGCTATAAACAAAAAAAGAGCAACAATTTAAAAAAATATATATTTTTTTTTTACTTGTTGCTATAATAAATATCCCATTTTGAAAAAAAAAAAAAACATTTTTTTTTCTCAGTTAAGGCCGATACGTATTTTTCAACGTATTTTTGTAAAAATCGCAATAAGCGACTGGTTTGCGCAAAAGTTATAGCGCCTACAAAATGGGGAACAGAATTATGATTTTTTTTATTATTATTTTTTTTACTAGTAATGCCGGCGATCTGCGATTTTTATTGGGACTGCGATATTGCGGCGGACATAACGGACACTTTTGACACAAATTTGGGACCATTCACATTTATACAGCGACAGTTCTATAAAAATGCACTAATTGCTGTATAAATGTGACTGGCAGGGAAGGGGTTAACACTAGGGGGTGAGGAAGGGGTTAAATGTGTATCCTGGGTGTGTTCTAACTGTGTGGGGGGTGACTGGGGGAGGTAACCGATGCTGTGTCCCTATGTACAAGGGACACCGATCGGTCTCCTCTCCTCCGACAGCATGTGGAGCTCTGTGTTTACACACAGAGCTCCACGTCCCTGCTGTCACCTGCTGTGTTCCCGCCGATCGCATGTACCCGGCGGACATCGCGGCCGCCAGGTACATGCATCGGCTCTTCAGCGATGCGGCGGGACAGTGTTTACCAGGGGCGTGTACGGGTAATGCACTTTAAATCACGTCCAAAGACGTCCACTTGGCGCCTCAGGTCCGCGCCGTTGACGTATTTTGTCAATAGCGCGGGTCTGAAGTGTTTAAGAAAGATCTTTAGTTTTTCGGCCAGTTAATGGGCACAAAATCGAAAATCGTTTGGACGTTTTTGAGCCGAAAAAATGAAGGAGAAGTTTGGAAATTTTCTGCCGACCGAACGATAAATCGGAAGGTTAATGTGTTTCCCGTGCAAACTTTCTGTACTAGGTATATGTAAAAAAAAGAACCATTTTTTTTTTTTATGTCCACTGAACGATTTATCGGTCATTACATGACGGCACTATCGTTTGCACTCACGACAGAACTTTCGTTTTTCAAAAGTTCGTTCGTACGATTTTTCGTGGAGTGTATGGCCAGCATTGGAATCCACTAACTGCCCTGACTGTGCATGGGCTCAGCAGAAGGCCAAGTGGCGTCCATGAAAGTGAAGAGGAACAAGAATATAAAATGAATATTTAGGAAATAAATTTGGCAATTCCAAGAACACTGTACACTATATTAGGATCTGACAACATCCTGCTTGTTTGCAGGAAATTAAGCTTCATATCCACAATATATTAAATATGCAGAACAAAGTCCTCTAAATGATATAAAAGATGTTTTTTATGCATTATAGAGAAACGATTATAAAATAATGTGGAAAATGTCCCGCCATAGAAAGAAGACCCGGAAAAAGCATCACAATGACTCCACTCCATCCGATATGTGAAAAACGATCCCCTTGGTGTAAAGGGCAGACCCACGGGGCAAGGAAGATGCCAAGAGAAGAAGCGGGAAGATGCCATGTACATCTGTTGGTACAATATTCTCTGGAGGTAAGTAGACTATTTTCAGTGAGAGAATGATTGCAGCGTTTACCTCAAAATGATTCTTTCATGGGAGAAGTACATGGGCTGCCAATGCTGGAAATACTACTTTCCTGGTTGTGTCTGGCTGTCCAAATTACAGACCTGGAAGGTATACATATTCTGGGTCAGCTACTTCATCCACTTCAGCTCTGGAAGATTTTACCCCCTTCATGACTAGGCCCTTTTCTGCTATATAGCACTGTACTACTTTACCTGACAATTGCACAGTCATGCAGCACTGTACCCAAAATGTATATATTGTTTTCCATATAAATAAAGCTTTCTTTTGGTGGTATTTGATCACTTTTTTATTATTATTATTATTATTATATAAATGAAAAAATAAAAACATTTTTACTTTCTGCTATTAAACAATCAAACCAATTAAAAAAAGAAAAATCAAGTCTCTTAAAAAAAAAAAAAATGGCCAAAATGTATTCTGGTCTTTGGTAAAAAAAATAAAAAATCCCAAGAAATGTATATTGGTTTGCGTGAAAGTTATAGCCTCTACAAACAATGGTATACATACTGGAATCGTATTATAATATACTTGTAAAGGGACTGTAATAGCGCAGTGAACAATCTGTCATATGGGGGGGGGGGGCTAACTGCTACTGACATTATTACAGTGATCAGTGCCAATAAAATGCATTGTACTAAGAACACTGGGCAGGAAGGGGTTAACATCTAGGGCAATCAAGGGGTTAAATATGTGCCCAACCAGTGTTTGTGTGTTTACTGCCTTTACTGGGGATCTAGTGGTTTTCATTCCCTGCTTAGCAAACAATGAGATCCCCTGGCACTGTAAACAGCTCTGTGTGGTTTACACTAATGGTTCGTCTATTAGATCGGATAATCTGATGAAAACGGACCGAAGGATTTTTTCATCAGATATCCGATGAAGCCGACTTTCATCAGTCTTGCCTACACACCATCAGTTTAAAAAAACGACCGTGTCAGAACGCGGTGACGTAAAACACGACGACGTGCTGAGAAAAATTAAGTTCAATGCTTCCGAGCATGCGTAGATTTTTGACCGATGGACTTGCCCACAGACGATTGTTTTTTTCTATCGTTTTTTTAACCATCAGATAATTTTAAAACGGGTTCTTCACCGATGGGAAAAAAAATGATGGGGCCCACACACGATCGGTTCGTCCGATGAAAACGGTCCATCGGACGAACCGATTGTGTGTATGCAGGATAACAGCTCATCACCGGCAGTCAATCATTGGCTGGGACCCGGTGATCGGTACGTGCCGTGACAAATCACAGCATGGTTGGGCGTGCGCCCTTTACCCAGAAAAGCAGAATCACACACATATATACACACGATTCTGCGCAGTAAAGCTACAGTGCGCAGTCAGCAAGCAATTATTAGCAAAACAGCCAGGAAACTAGCATTCTCAAAACAAAACTTCAGCAATGGCTGCCTCCGTTATTTTTTTATTTTTTAATGACAGATTTATCTCTCTAACCAAAATGGCGAGCTTTTGCTGTGAAGCTGTAGAAAATGAATGGGAAAAACATTTTTGTTGTCACTTACAGAGCTTTAGAATTTTGTACTCTACACCAGGGGTCTCCAAACTGCGGCCCGAGGGCCAGATGTGGCCCTTTGCTAGCCTTTATGTGGCCCTTGGGGCACTATTCCTCCAACTGATATCAGGCACTATTCCTCCCACTGACACCTGCAAGGGGGCACTATTTCTTCTACTGATATGAATGATGGTATACTATTCCTCCTAATGATAGGGGTCCTACTCCTCCTCCTCCTACTGACCACCAACCCTGAGGCCATATTTATTCTCACTGGTGCTGGGCCTGGGACATTTTCTGCCCCCTCTGGCCACAATCCGGCCCTCCTAAAGTCTGAAGGACAATAAACTGGCCCTTTGTTTGAAAAGTTTGGAGACCCCTGCTCTACACCAAGGGTTGTAAACCCCCAGGCTGTGGCCTGTCTGTGGCTGGCATTAGAAACCTGGGCGGCCGGCATAAGAGAGCCAGGTGGGCGGCATGAGACAGCCGAGCAGCCGTAATATGAGAGCTGGGTGGATGGAAGCGAGTGGGCAAGCGAAGATGACATCATCTCTCTCCGCCCCCCCACATCACCAATCCTCCACCCTCACAGCCGGTGACATGTCATCCTCAGGGTCGGAGGAGCAGCGGGGAGCAGAGAGATGACATCATCTCTCACTGTCCACCCTACATCACCGCTCTCCTGCCTTTATGCGGAACCCAGCCCTGCCTCTGTGCTAAATGGACCAGTGCTGCCACCAATGCAGGTGTCATGGCAAGTCACATTCCGCATCTGTTGGCAGGTGACGTGGCAAATGACAATCCTCACCTGGTGGCAGGCAGCCTGGCAAGTGACAATCCACATTTGGTGGCAGGTGACAGTGGCAAGTGAGACGCTCAGGGCTCCCACCGATTCTGCATTATGACTAGTTAAACTTTTTCATTTATTACTACAATGTAATAATACAAACAATGTGCTTTAATAACCCTGACACCATATCAAGCATGGTGCCGTGATGATTGAAGTACACTAGCCATTGCATAATGGGAGTTTCCCTTTAAAAGTATAAATAAGGCAAAACTTTTTTTTTGGTACAGTGGAAAGGGATTTGAACCCCCTGTAAGTTTTTATTGCGGTCAGTGCCCTTATTAGGAAGAATCACTCTCTCCATTATCATCGAAAGTAAAACAAAATCCCAAATTTTAGGTTGCCCCCAGAAAGGGGGAAATCTTCCAATGGGGACACTAACTCTGGTGACCTGCCAGTCCAAGGGATTCCCTTAATTTTCAGGGATTTCCTCTCATGTCCCTTTTGGCTATGGGACAGGAAGTGAAGGGAAATCTCCACATTGGGACACAGATGGCGACTAACAATCTGACAGGGGTTAAAGGGGTAATTCCCCCAAAAACCTTTTTTTACCATTGATTGAGGCTCGTTATGTCAAGGGGAATCGGGTGGTTTTTTATTAGAAACGAAGCAATACTTACCGTTTTACAGATGCATCGTCTCCGTCGCTTCCGGGTATGATCGTCTGGTCTGGGCGTGCCTATTTGATTGACAGGCTTCCGACGGTCGCATACATCGCGTCACGAGTAGCCGAAAGAAGCCGAGCGACGGTGCGGCTCTATACTGCGCCTGCGCACCGTCGTTCGGCTACTTTCGGAAAATCGTGACGCGATGTATGCGACCTCGGAAGCCTGTCAATCAAATAGGCACGCCTATAGTCGGAGCCCATACCCGGAAGCGTCGGAGACGATGCATCTGTAAAACGGTAAGTACGGCTTCATTTCTAAAAAAAAAAAACCTGATTCCCCTTGACATAACGAGCCTCAATCAATGTTAAAAAAAAGGTTTTTGGGGGAACTACCCCTTTAAATAATAATGTTTACACTTATATAGCACCAATTGCAGTGAAGCTGCTGCGTCTAAGCGCCGATAATGGTTGTCATTATTACCCAACTCAATGGTACTCATTGAGGTAAAGAAAAGTTGGATGGATTTTTTTTCCTCTGCAAATTAAAAGGGCATAATGTGCTAGTATGCATCTCATACTAGCACATTGTGAAACTTACCTGAAAAGGTGCACTTACCAGCGCCGTCCCCGCTGCAGGCCACATCCATCTTCTCCCGTCTTCCTTCCAGGGCCACGAACTCCGGCTGTGTGACTGGCACACGCTCCTGAAGAAATGGTATTGGCGCTGTAAACCGTGAATATCTCCTAAACAGGGCATGTTTAGGAGATATTTACAGTACCTATAAGTAAGCTTGGCATAAGGCTCACCTATAGATACAAATGTTACAGGGAGGTTTACAACTTCTTTAAATCCTCCCTTGCTCTATCCATAATGTAAAGGAAAAAGGAGGGGGGTTTACCTCTAGTTCTACATTGTTTCCATGAAGTACACGGAACGGATAATGGCAAATACGCTAAATAGTTGTATAAAGTTTGATATACACAGTTCTAAAATACCAGGATGTAGGTGTGCGGAGAAGAGCAGTCCTGGGTGGATAATTGGCCCTGGAACATATGGTTCTACCCACAATCCCAACATGAGACTAGCAGCCTCATTTGTTGGATTTGTGAGGGAAGTGACACATTGTAGATACTTTCTGCTACAAGAAGATTGTACTGTGGGTTTTATTCATGGTTAGTTCAGTCTAAAAAACAGACAGCCAACACCGAGGGTCAGCAAATAAAGGGAACCAAACAAACCAGGCCAACTTTGTAAACCGATATTCATCATGTCTTGTCAGCAGCAAGATCATCATCAATAAAGCAGCAAATCAGCACCACCAGGATTTAGTTAGCGGTCATTTTTTGGTTGACAGAGCACGGGGGAAGGGGAAGCACTGTCATAGGATTTCAATAGGTTCCCCCTAATGGAACAAAATAAATAAGATAAACAAGGCTGAGCCAAAGCTCTTAAAGCTGCTATGAAGTGACAAAGTCTGGATGATGAGACTAGTTCAGGACCACATTCACTCCTCTGTATGTATATCAAGTAGTATCAAGTGCTCATCACACCCTGAGGTCTCAGAACAACGATAAGACTCTATGGGAGGTCAGGACCACATTGACTCGTATGTATGTATGTATGTATGTATGTATGTATGTATGTATGTATGTATGTATGTATGTATGTATGTATGTGTATATATATATACACACACACACACACACACACACCGTATATACTCGAGTATAAGCCAAGTTTTTCAGCACATTTTTTTTGTGCTGAAAATCCCCCCTCGGCTTATACTCGAGTCAACTTTTTGTGCCTGATCTCCCAGACTTTGGGGACCCGGTATCGGCTGACCTGTAGCCTCACCATCTCTCTACAAGTGTGCAAAGTTTGTTGGCCGGGGAGCACCGATTTTTTAAATCCAGGCACCCCTTCCATTGACTCCCATGTTAAACGTCAGTCTAGGCATGGGAACAGTGAGGAACAGTGAGGCATGCAGATGGACAACCTAGTCAATAAGTTTTCCCATTTTTTTTGTGGTCAAATTAGGTGCCTCGGCTTATATTCGGGTCGGCTTATACTCTAGTGTAATTATATAAGTTTGCAGAGGCCCTAGAAAATAAAATGGTGGGTTTTGCAATTTTTATGCAGCACAGTATTTGAAAACTGTGCACAGCAGCCCCCCCCACACACATGGAGCTGTGACTCAGCTCGGGTGCCCCCATAGCAAGATGGTTGCTGTGGGGGCACTCAAGAGGGAGGGACCAGGATCACAAAAGAGGCACCCGAGAAGAGGGGCATCCAGGCTGCAAATCCACTGCAACAGAGCAGACAAGTAGAACATTTTTTTTCCCCCCCAATGAAAATAACAAAGACTTTACAATCACTTTAATGAATTTTAATGCACACAAACACAGTAACATACCCAATGGTTTTCAAACAAGTCCCGCTATAATGTATGCATGCGAGACCAACATGTGTGTTCGCCTTTCAGTTCAAGCAGGGGGGGGGGGGGGGTTCTTTAATAATAAATACAACATTTATTATATCCAATATATATATATATTTATTTATTTATTTATTATTTTTTTACAGGGTCTGCCCTTAAAAGTATCCGATCACACCGAGTTTGGTGTGATCAGATACTTTTCAAATTTAAAAAAATGGTGCCATTTAAATCTGGGCAAAAGGGAAGGTGTTGAAAATGCTCATCACTTCCAGTTTCCTATACCATAGAGCCCACTGGAGATGAACTCTGTGGTAAGCCAGGTTGTATGGTAGAGCCCTAAGATGCACTGGGAGGGGGAGGTGACTTATCCGCTGTAGCTGCAGGCATCCTCCAGGTATAGCCACTTAAAAAAGCAACTCCACTTTTGTTGGAGGAAAAACAAAAACAAAAAAAAAAAACACAAATTTCTCTCTGGGTGATCTATGTAGATTGCAAGGATTTTAAGAAACTTTGTTGCAGATTCCTACCTTTTGTTATTCTGACAGAAGATCTGTGTGTTTGTGTCCATGTGCACAGTAAATCTGTATTTGAATGGCTTTAAAATGATCAATCAGCTGCTGAACCTGCAGGGCTCCATTAAGAAACGCAATTTCCCTTTTAGAAGCATCTCCCCAAAAATGACATTTTTGTTGCAGGGGATGCCCAAAATCTAAATTGTATCTTAATGAATACTTCTGGGGAAAAAATCAGTGAGTCAATCACACAAGCTGGAAATTAAATTTATGGGAGGTGTTCTGTACACTGTGGTCTGTGTATAGAACACCTCCAGGTAGCCATATTACATGTTACAGAAAATTATAGTGCTGTAGATTGAAAATAAAAAGGTCATTATTCATAACATTCAAATACAATAGGACTTGTGTCGCAATTGTATGTTATAATTATTTTTCTTCCAATGAAAGTGGAGTTACCCTTTAACCACTTAAGACCCGGACCAAAATGCAGGAAAAGGACCTTGCCCCTTTTTGCGATTCGGCACTGCGTCGTTTTAACTGTCAATTGCGCGGTCGTGCGACGTGGCTCCCAAACAAAATTGCCGTCCTTTTTTCCCCACAAATAGAGCTTTCTTTTGGTGGTATTTGATCACCTCTGCGGTTTTTATTTTTTGCGCTATAAACAAAAATAGAGCGACAATTTTGAAAAAAATTCAATATTTTTTACTTTTTGCTATAATAAATATCCCCCAAAAATATATAAAAAAACATTTTTTTTCCTCAGGTTTAGGCCGATACATATTCTTCTACCTATTTTTGGTAAAAAAAAAAAAAAAAGCAATAAGCGTTTATCGGTTGGTTTTCGCAAAATTTATAGCGTTTACAAAATAAGGGATAGTTTTATTGCATTTTTATAAAAAAACATTTTTTTTACTACTAATAGCAGCAATCAGCGATTTTTTTCGTGACTGCGACATTATGGCGGACACTTCGGACAATTTTGACACATTTTTGGGACAATTGTCATTTTCACAGCAAAAAATGCATTTAAATTGCATTGTTTAATGTGAACATGACAGTTGCAGTTTGGGAGTTAACCACAAGGGGGCGCTGTAGGATTTGTGTGTTCCCTGTGTGTGTTTACAACTGTAGGGGGGTGTGGCTGTAGGTGTGACGTCGTCGATCGCGTCCCCCTATAACAGGGATGACGTGATTGATGCTGCAGCCACAGTGAAGCACGGGGAAGCCATGTTTACACACGGCTCTCCCCGTTCTTCAGCTCCGAGGACCGATCGCCGCACTCCAGCACAGTAGGCGGTCCTTAAAAGACAAGTGACGTACATGTACGTATTTTGGCGTTAAGTGGCTATAATACCATAAACTAGTGGTATCGGGTCTCTCCCCCTCCCCCATTACATCCCTGGGGACCGAGGATACAGATGAACTTTTTCTGACTATATCTAGTGGTATCGGTTCCTCCCCCCCCCCAATCACATCCCTGGGGATCTGTATGATCCTCTGCTGAGTTTAGTATGGCATTCACTCCTCTATATTACAATAATCTAGTGGCATCGGGTCCCACCTCCATCATCACATCCCTGGGGACCGAGGACACAGATGGTCTTCTGCTGAGAGCGGTTGGCGGGCGGCTCTAACATTAGGACATGGTTGCTCGGAATGGTAGAAGATGCCAAGGAGTTAATGATGTATTGTTCCAAAATAGCAACAAGTCTGTGCAAAGGAACAATCCCTGGAAGTGAGCGGCACCTCAGTTTGGATAACATCTTCTCTGTCAACAACTTGTAATAACAATATCACCAAAGGAAAGAGGGAATTCTTATACATCCGAGAGAGGTAACCACAGATAAAGGATGCCAGTAACTACAAGCAACAGCTCAAATCCAATACACAGTAACGAAATCGGATTTTCAGGTAACGCTAGGTTCGCACCTATGCATTTTTGTGGGCCGCGTTTACGGAGGCATGGTAATCCATTCAAATGAATGGGGTGATGTCACCGTTTTTCATGCATGCACCTTATCAAAAATGAGGCTGCCTGGGAAAAAAAAAAAAAAAAAAAAAAAAAAAAAAAAATCACATGGCCTTTTTTGAACATGCGATTTCCCTGTGGTTCCTGCACTTGCAAACACATTGAGATGCGTGGGGTGTTATTCAGAATCAATGGAAGCCTGATCATCTCCTAAGTGTAGCCCATTTTCCCTGCAGATGGTTGTGGGAATTGCTGCGATACCCGCACACATACAGTACAGACCAAAAGTTTGGACACACCTTCTCATTCAAAGAGTTTTCTTTATTTTCATGACTATGAAAATTGTAGAGTCACACTGGAGGCATCAAAACTATGAATTAACACATGTGGAATTATATACATAACAAAAAAGGTGTGAAAACAGAAAATATGTCATATTCTAGGTTCTTCAAAGTAGCCACCTTTTGCAGCAGACACATCTCTAGAACAACTGTTAAGAGGAGACTGTGTGAATCAGGCCTTCATGGTAGAATATCTGCTAGGAAACCACTGCTAAAGAAAGGCAACAAGCAGAAGAGACTTGTTTGGGCTAAAGAACACAAGGAATGGACATGAGACCAGTGGAAATCTGTGCTTTGGTCTGATGAGTCCAAAATTTGAGATCTTTGATTCCAACCACCGTGTCTTTGTGCGACGCAGAAAAGGTGAACGGATGGACTCTACATGTCTGGTTCCCACCGTGAAGCATGGAGGAGGAGGTGTGATGGTGTGGGGGTGCTTTGCTGGTGACACTGTTGGGGATTTATTCAAAATTGAAGGCATGCTGAACCAGCATGGCTACCACAGCATCTTGCAGCAGCATGCTATTCCATACGGTTTGCGTTTAGTTGGACCATCATTTATTTTTCAACAGGACAATGACCCAAAACACACCTCCAGGCTGTGTAAGGGCTATTTGACCAAGAAGGAGAGTGATGGGGTGCTGCTCCAGATGACTTGGCCTCCACAGTCACCGGACCTGAACCCAATCGAGATGGTTTGGGGTGAGCTGGACCGCAGATTGAAGGCAAAAGGGCCAACAAGTGCTAAGCATCTCTGGGAACTCCTTCAAGACTGTTGGAAGACCATTTCAGGTGACTACCTCTTGAAGCTCATCAAGAGAATGCCGAAAGTGTGCAAAGCAGTAATCAAAGCAAAAGGTGGCTACTCTGAAGAACCTAGAATATGACATATTTTCAGTTGTTTCACACTTTTTTGTTATGTATATAATTCCACATGTGTTAATTCATAGTTTTGATGCCTCCAGTGTGAATCTACAATTTTCATAGTCAGGAAAATAAAGAAAACTCTTGGAATGAGAAGGTGTGTCCAAACTTTTGGTCTGTACTGTAGGTGTGAACCTAGTGCAAGGGGACATCACTGGACTATAGTATACAGATAGTCGTGTCTCATACATATCACTAATACAGGCTCATCTCCCATCACATACACACTGGGCCTTATTTACTAAAGTAGGAGACCAGACAGAGAAGGTGAAGTTGTATTTGCTTCAATCAACCAATCCTGTGATACCAATCCTTAACGGATCGGACTTGTTCTTCCAGTTCATCCCACAGATGCTCGATGGATTGAGATCTGGAGGCCAAGTCAACACCTCAAACTCATTGTTCAATTGATCAGACCAGGCCACCTTCATCCATTGCTCTATGGTCCAGTTCTGATGCTTGCATGCCCATTGTAGGCACTATTGGCTGTGGATATGGGTCAGCATTGCCACCCTGACCAGTCTGCGGCTATACAGCCCCATACACAAGAAACTGTGATGCATTCCATGTTCTAAAACATTTTTATCAAAAGCGGCATAATCTTTTTCTGCAATTTGAGCTACAGAAGCTTTTCTAAGGCTGGATTCACACCTATGTATTTTAAGTGCTTTTTGCAGATTTGCACTACAGAGCGTGTTCCATAAGAAACCATGTTTAATGGACTGTAATGCAAATGTGTAAAAAGCACTTAAACTGCATAGGTGTGAATCCAGCCTAAAAGATCGCACTACAGGGCCTTCCTTCGCTCCTCAATGAGCCTCGGCTTTCCATGACCTTGTCACAGTTTTCCTTCCCTGGACCACTTTTAATCAGTTCTGACCTGTACAGACCAGAAACATCCCACAAGAGTTCTGGAGCTGCTCTGACTCGGCCTTTACAATCTGACTCTTGTTAAAGTCACTCAAATACTTACTTTCCCATCTTTTCTACTTTTGGCACATCAACTTCAGGGCCAACATGTTCACTTGCTGCCTAATTTATCCCACTCACTTTCAGATGTCATTGTAACAATAAAATAATCAAGGCTATTCAATTTACGTATCAGAGGTGATAATGTTTTGGGTGATCAGTGTACATCACTGATCTCTCACTCTATTGTAGTTGGGAAGGTTTAGTGTATATTAAGCATTCGCCACCCCCATCCCCTCTGTGTGCACTGAACCTTTAAGGCTACATTCACATCGCTGCACAGGGGTGCCCACCAGTGAGGATTAGTAGATTCGAAATCTAAACGCTTCCGGCACACACTGTGTGTGAATAGCAGCTGTCAGATTTCTCCTCTGTACTAATAATGGCTGACAGTGCCACCGCTGTTCACGTGTTACCGCTATTCTGAGCGCCTACATGCAAATACAGCATCTAACCGACACAGACACTAGGGGAGATTTACTAAAATTGGAGGGTGTACAATTTGGTGCAGCTCTGCATAGAAACCAATCAGCTTCCAGGTTTTATTGTCAAAGCTTAAAGGAGTTGTAAATAAAAAAAAAAAATGTTATGCTGAAATGACTGTTTACAGGGTATAGAGACATAGGCCCAGATTCACGTACATCGGCGCATTATCGGTCCGGCGTAGCGCACCGCCATTACGTTAGACTTGCGCCATCTAGCCGCGTAATCCCCCGATTCACGTAGCTTTTGCGCAGGAAATTGCACAAGCGTAAGGTTTTTTCCAGAGGCGTAAGGAGGAGTAATACAAATTGGGAGGGACGTGGGCGTGTTACATTGAAATGAGCCGTGACCCCATGCAAATGAAGGGCCGGCCGGCTCGCGCTTGAACGAGACCATGGTCAGCTCCGATGTGCGCATGCTCACAACTCGGGAGCGGCGCAATCAGTGAAATTGGAAATGGACTATGGCAACTTTATGAACTACGCAGACAGCATAAATAGACAGACACAAATGCACTTCCTTTGCAAAAATACATCCATTTGTATCCCTCCCTCTACAGCAAGGTGCTTTTGTTTGTTTGTGACGTGTCTTTGAGATATTTGAGGACTGTTTTGCAGAGTGATTTTTGTCTTTTATGTGTTTTCTTTGTTGTTATTTTGTTTAAATTATATTTTTGCTGGGCATTTTTTATTTTTGCTCGTCATTTATTTAATTTTTTTGGTTCTGTTTGTGTATGATTTTGGAATGTGGGGGTGATATTCCTGCGGGAAAAGGGGTGTCACCCTCATTTGTGGTGGAGAAGTGATCCCCAGGTCTGTGTGAATGGTGTATGAATGTACAGTGACATAATTGGAGCCATGGCGTGGCGTTGCAGCTCACAAGTCCTGCATGGTGGACTGGTGCCAATCCAATGTGATGAGGATGTGGGGTGTGTGTGCTAGGGACCACAGTGGTGTGCATGCATGCATTCTCATTGTGCCATGATTAATGTGTGTGTTTAACGTGCAAAGATGCATAATGTGAGCTGCCATGAGATGGGGTCATGAGATGGGGTACCAGTGCATATGCAGAGTCACCTTGAAGGGAAAAGACAGGAGGATGTTAGTCATGCATGTGCCACTTGTGAGGTGTGCATCACGGGAGGGGATAGTCATGCCTGACTCCCATGTCACTCACCAACCAGCCAGCTGTCCCCATACATGTTCTGTTCTAAATCTGTGGGGATGGGGCTCTGATTGTATATGTAGCTGTCATGGGTGTCATGGGTGGTGCCATGTGTTGGGCTGCTGATGTCCTCCTGCAAGGTTATGGTAATTCCAGGATGGCATGAGGGGTGAATCTGAAGATGCGAGACACCTCAGAATCACTCATGCCATAGATGTCTATGCATGTGTGATATATCAAGTGAAGAGTGAGGGGCTTGTATCAGATAAGAATATTGTAAATTTTATATAAGCAAATAAAAAAAAACATCTCCCGTGCCCTCCTTAGTGCCATCCTCCGTGCCCTCCTCCTCCTTTGTTCATCTAAAGTCAGTAGTATAGCTATGCGCGACGATGCCCCTGGCATGTTGGCATACAGATTGTTGTGCAACACGTGTGACTCCTGAGCTCCTCACTAACAGTGTTGCTTTATCTGACAAGTAGACTTTTTTTCATTTTTTAGACCAGCTTTTATCAGCTCTAAATTTTAGACAGAACATTTTGCTGTTGCGCACATCGCGTAGCCTGCGCAGCAACAACGTTTTTTTGTGGATCCCCGTAAGTCCCTCATTAGCATATTTGACTAGCAAATCAATGGTGTGTCTAGCGCATTTTTGCGCGGACGGATGCGTCTGTCTAACGAAATTACGCCGGACAAAAAAAAGTAGATTTCTGGCGTAAATCGTTTTCTGAATCGCGCGCATCTAAACGCACGCGCACATTTAGACTTACGCACGCGCAACACCAGTTGCGCAGGCGTAATCGCTCTGTGAATCTGGGCCATAATTGTTACCCGATTCCTTTTAAAAATCATTAAAAACAGATAAAAATCAATCATATAATGTGCCTGTAGTTTCTAGTTTCGTTTTTGCATGCTTGCTGCCTCTCCGCTGTACAGAGCCACAGAGCCAATACAGGGCAGTGATGGTTTGGAAAACAAAACTGATGGGTGCTGAGGGGTTTTAGACACACAGTAAATCACACCTCCTTGAAGTTAGTGACCACAGAGAGAAAGCTCCCAGCACTGTGGTTATCAGGAAACAGACAAACAGGAAGTGTGGAGATCAGAGAAGGATTACAGCAACGTGAGAGCAAAAAAACAACAACCGGACAATGAGGACATGAAACCAGCACTGCATTAAGGAAAAGGAAGCTATTAAGATAAAAAAATAAAAATTAATTTACAAACCCACTTAAGACCCGGACCTTTAGTCAGCTAAAGGACCCGGCCAGGTTTTGCGATTTGGCACTGCGTCGCTTTAACAGACAATTGCGCGGTCGTGCGATGTGGCTCCCAAACAAAATTGGCGTCCTTTTTTTCCCACAAATAGAGCTTTGTTTTGGTGGTATTCGATCACCTTTGCGGTTTTTATTTTTTGCACTATAAACAATAGAGCGACAATTTAAAAAAAAATACGATATTTTTTACTATTTGCTATAATAAATATCCCCCAAGAATTTATAAAAACATTTTTTTTTCCCTCAGTTTAGGCCAAAACTTATTCTTCTACCTATTTTTGGTAAAAAAAAAAAAAAACACACAAATAGAGCTTTCTTCTGGTGGCAATTAAACACCACTGTTTTTTTTTTATTAAAACAAAACGAAAAAAAAAAAAAAAAAAGGATTTTTTATTATTTAAAACACACCATGTTTTTTATAGTTTGTTAAAAAAAAATTGCAAACAGGTTATTTTTCTCGCTCACTGATGTGCACTGAAGAGGCTGCACTGACGGGAACTGATAATCGGTGTACAGGTCTCTTTTATAGAAGCCGGTTATCGGCTCTCTTCTCCTCTCCTCACGCTGTCAGTATGAGGAAAGGAGAGCCAATAACTAGCTTCCATTTACATCCATGAACAGCTATGATTGGACACAGCTGATCACATAGTAAAGGGCTGCAGATTGTCTTTTTACCTCAATTTGTGATCAGCAGTGTCCTCTGAACACTGCTATTACAGAGAGCGCCCAATCACGGGAGACCGTCATGACCGCTTCCAGATCCAGCCGTCCACTCTGTAGCCGTCAGTTGGCTATAGCGCGGTCAGCAAGTGGTTATGTCCCGTAGGTAATGAGGTGGGGCCTTCATGGATCGGACTTGTTCTTCCAGCTCATCCTACAGATGCTCAATTGGATTGAAGGAAGGAAAAACCCTGGACGGCCGCACACCTCTGAAGGCATCTTTATTGATATCTTGTGTAGCAGATGAAATCCAATATAGTCACTTCATGTTGCAGATGAAATCCAATATAGTCACTTCATGTTACAGAAAACGACACTGACGCGTTTCACACCGTATGAAGGTGCTTAATCGTGGCTCAGCCATGATTAAGCACCGTCATATGGTGTGAAACGTGTCAAGCACTTTTCCTGTAACATGAAGTGACTATATTGGATTTCATCTGCTACACACGATATCAATAAAGATGCCTTCAGAGGTGTGCGGCCGTCCAGGGTTTTTCCTTCCTTCAATCCAATTGAGCATCTGTAGGGTGTGCAGGAAGAACAAGTCCGAATAAAGATGCCTTCAGCGGTGTGCGGCAATCTGGGATTTTTTCTTCCTTCCTAGTTCGTTGCAGAGACAGCATCTGTAAGTTCCTAAAAGGGCGTGTGCTTTAGAGGACTGGGAGCGGCAATCATTCTCAATTGGAATGAAAGCTGGAGAATTTGGAGGCCAAGTCAACACCTCAACCTGGTTTTTGTGTTCCTCAAACCATTTTTTAATTCATCAGACCAGGTCACCTTCTTCATTGCTCCGTGGTCCAGATCTGATGTTCATATTCCCAATGTAGGCACTTCTGGCTGTGGACACGGATCAGCATGGACACCCTGACTGCCCCGATATCCCATACACAACAAACTGTGTGTTC
The DNA here is from genome assembly GCA_029574335.1 of Rana kukunoris. NCBI lineage: Eukaryota > Metazoa > Chordata > Amphibia > Anura > Ranidae > Rana > Rana kukunoris. The sequence goes on from CM056051.1 coordinate 454,779,342, forward strand.
TGACACCTTTCTATCAGACACACAATACTACAAATAGTAATAATGCCAAAATAAACATAAATTCAATGTCCTTACAGCGTTCTGTGAGACACATATGGCCAAAGTCAAATAGTCTAAAAATAAAGTTGTGCTATATAATTTGAAAACAAAAAAAAAAAAAACACACACAGCGATAAAGAAATCCAATAAATCGCACAGTGCGCTACCAATCACCAGAATTGTGTGCGATTTCCAGAGAAATGCCTCCACCTCATGAAATGGCCACTTACCAGCTCCTTATGACCTCCTATTACGGAAGGTCTTTCTTGTTGTGGCTATTATACCCAGCCAAGGGCTTTGTTTACCCAGGGGGATCAAGCTGAAGAGTACCCACCACTCAAGGGAGAACCCAATCATATAGGGACCCCAAAATACATAAGGATTTGATGCTATGGAAGCCTTAACAATTTAATATACAAAAGGCTTCACTTACAAAAAAGTATTATAAAACACGCATGAATAAGCCAGGTGGCTCAAATGTAGCAGCCCTTCCTTCCAGGACCTAAACAAACCCGGTGACGTCAACACGTCGCTCCTCCCTATGTGTTTCGTCACAAGATGACGTCATCATGGGGCACCTTTCTATCAGAACTGGCATTATCTTTTTTAGCAATTTGAGCTACAGTAGCAGTAGTAGTAGTACAGTACAGTAGTACAATACCAGGGGTAGGCAACCTCTGCCCTCCAGCTGTGGTGAAACTGCAAGTCCCACGAGACATTGCAAGACCCTGACAATCACAGGCATGACTTCTAGAGGCAGAGGCATGATGGGATTTGTAGTTTCACCACAGCTGGAGTGCTGAGGTTGCCTACACCTGTTCTATAGGATCAGACTACAGGGACCAGCCTTTGTTCGCCATGTGCATCAGCGAGCCTTGGCCATTAATGTCGCCGATTTGCAGCTTTTTTTTTTTTTTGGACCACTTTCTGTCGGTCCTAAACCACTGCAGACCAGGAACATCCCACAACAGCTGCAGTCGTCAGGCCATTGCAATCTGGTTCTTGTCAAAATCCCTGATTTCCTTACACTTAACCATTTTTTATTCTTTCAACACATCAACTTCAGGGACAACATGTTCACTTGCTGCCCATTATATCTCACCCAATTTCAGATACCATTGTTACCCAATAGTCAATGTTATTTACTTTACCTGTCAGTGATCATAATGTTATGGCTGATCAGTGTATATGCCAATGGTTGGGAATAGTGGTGATAATGATCTGGCTGTGTGTGTGTGTGTGTGTGTATATATATGTATATATATATATATATATATATATATATTTGTAATAAGCAGCATTTAGTTTTTTGCAGTGGAGTATTTTCCCTACACACAATGTATTCCCATGTCAGGACTGAATGTCACTTTCTGATCTTCTGTATAACAGACATTTTCCAGCAGGCTGGACAGTCCCTGCAGACACAATGATAGATGTGATTCTGGAATCTCCATCATCATCCTGATTAATGACATTCAATCAATGAATGAGCCTGCAATGGGGGGGGGGGGGGGGGGTAGTAGAATGGGAAATCCCTGCAGGCACTGTTGGTGATGGGGGAATAATATAGAAAAGCCCTGTCCTCCCCCCATGTATTGGATGATCCCAGCAGGCCCCGTCCCTCCCCCCCCGGTGCTATGATAGCGCAGACCATCATCTGTCCCCCTCATTGATCCGGGGAGTCCCCAGCACAGCCCCGCTCTACCTTCTCCTCCTCCGCCTCCCGGGCCAGCCTCTGCCTTATCTCGGTCATCCTGGTCCTGCGGAGGGATGGAGTCCTCAGCGATGCACGGCTCCGCTCTCAGTCACCAGCTGATTCCCTGATATTCCTCGGCCCCGTGACGTGCAGCTCCCCCGACCTCCTTCTCCAACTCTGGAGCAGGAACGCGCCTGCCGAGCACCCGCACTGCCCTCCTCCTGCCCATTGGAGAAAGCTGCGGGGGAACAGCGCCCCCATTGGCCAGTAGGAGGAAGCGTGTACCCCGACAGCCCCGGGGAGCGCGCTCATACCTTCTCAAGCCCCGCCCGCCTGTTGCCATGACGTCATGGTTTCCTGCACTGCTTGCGGGAGGTGTGTAGGATGGAGAACACTGACATCACATACCTTCATCTTATGTTTTATATATATACACAGTATATACAGAGCGTGTCATGTCATCTCTATATCTAAGGAGGGAGCTCATTTACCACTTAAGGACCAGGCCCTTTTTAGCGATTCGGCACTGCGCCGTTTTAACTGACATTTGCGTGGTCGTGCAAAGTGGGAACCAAACAAATTTGATGTCCCTTTTCTCCCACAAATAGAGATTTCTTTTGGTTGTATTGGATCTCCTCTGCGATTTTTTCATTTTGTGCTGACCAATCAGAATCGCTCTAATCCATCACAATAGCCATGCAGAAAGAAGAAGACGAGGACATTGTGAACACTGTAAAGGGAATAGGCGGGCTCTCCAATGCAAATATGTTTGCTTATATTTGTGATTGATCATCACAGTGACATATGGTACAGAGCCTCTTGGTTCAGCTCTGTACACTGTTTGTGAACTCAGTTGTTCACAACATTAAGAGACATATTAGCCGTCTGAGGCTGATTTCCCTCACCCTCTTCCTTTATCCCTCTCACTTCACCTCTCCTTCTTTCTCTCCCCCTCTCTCTTTTCCCTCCCTCTCTCCCGCCCTCCCTGTCTTCTCTTTCCCTCTCTCTTCTACCTTCCCTCCCTCTCTCCAGATTTAGCTCTAGCTCTTTCTTCTCCCTTCTCTCTCTCCTGCTCTACTTCTCTCTTCTCCCCTTCTCTCTTCTTCCCTCCCCTCTCCCACTCTCTTCTCCGCTCCTTCTCTCTTCTCCCCTCTCTCCTGTTCTACTTCTTTTCCTCCCCCTTCCTTTCTCCCATTCTACCTCTGCCTTCTCCTCTCCTGCTTTCCCTCTCTCTCCTCCCCTCCCTCTCTCTATCTTCTCCCCTCCCTCTCTCCTGCTCTTCTCTCTTCTCCGCCCCCTCTGTCTTGCTCTCCGTCTCTTCTCCCCTCCCTCTCTCCTGCTCTCCTTTTCTCTCCCCCCCCCTCCCTCTCTCCTGCTCTTCTTCTCCCCTCCCTCTCTCTTGCTCTCCTTCTCTCTTTGTCTCTCCCTCTCTCCTGCTCTCCTTCTCTCTTCTCCCCTCCCTCTCTCCTGCTCTCCTTTTCTCTTTCCCCCCTCCCTCTCTCCTGCTCTTCTTCTCTCTTCTCCCCTCGCTCTCTCTTGCTCTCCTTCTCTCTTTGTCTCTCCCTCTCTCCTGCTCTCCTTCTCTCTTCTCCCCTCCCTCTCTCTTGCTCTCTTTGTCTCTCCCTCTCTCCTGCTCTCCTTCTCTCTTCTCCCCTCCCTCTCTCCTGCTCTCCTTCTCTCTTCTCCCCTCCCTCTCTCTTGCTCTCCTTCTCTCTTTGTCTCTACCTCTCTCCTGCTTTCCTTCTCTCTTCTCCCCTCCCTCTCTCTTGCTCTCCTTCTCTCTTTGTCTCTCCCTCTCTCCTGCTCTCCTTCTCTCTTCTCCCCTCCCTCTCTCCTGCTCTCCTTCTCTCTTCTCCCCTCCCTCCCTCTCTCCTGCTCTCCTTCTCTCTTCTCCCCTCCCTCCCTCTCTCCTGCTCTCCTCTCTTCTCTCCTTCTATGTGTCCCTCCCTCTCTCCTGCTCTCATTCTCTCTTCTCCCCTCCCTCCCTTCTCTCCTGCTCTCATTCTCTCTTCTCTCCTACCTCTCTCTTGCTCTCCTTCTCTCTTCTCTCCTTCTATGTGTCCCTCCCTCTCTCCTGCTCTTCTCTCTTCTCCCCCCCCCCCCTCTCCTACTCTCTTCTCACCTCCCTCTCGCCCACTCTCTCTCTATCTTCTCTCTTCTCTATGTTATGCTTTCCCTCTCTTTTTTCTCTCTCTCACCCCCTCCCTCTCTTATTTCCCCTCCCACTCTACCTCTATCTTTACCCCTCCTCTCCCCCACTTTACCTCTATCTTCTCCCCTTGCTTCCCTCTTCTCTTCCCCTCTCTCATCTCCCCCTCTCTCCAACTCTACCTCTATGCTCTCCCCTACCGCTCTCCCTCTCTTTTCTCTATCTCACCCCCTCCCTCTCTTTTCTCCCCTTCATCCCCTCCCTCTCTCCAGCTTTCTTTCTCCCCTCTCTCTTGTTCTTTTACCCCCCTCCCTCTCTTTTCCCTCTCCTGTTCTGTTTTATGTTATGGACTAGATGTACTGTACAAAGCCCTCCTGCCTTGGAGGGAAAGAAAAGCTTGAACTGTTCCTGGGTGCCCCATCTGTGGTTTACTGCTGCCACACAGGGGTGTCAAATTCATTTTCATTGTGGACCGCATCAGCATTATGATTGCCCTCAAAGGGCCAGCTGTAGCTTTAAGACTATGTATCCACTTAGATACTTAGGAGTATGCAGCGTGCAGAGTGTAGAGTTCAGGGGTGCACTGTGTACAGAGTGCAGGGTTGAGGATTGTGTAACATACAGAGTGCAGGGTTTGGGGGTGCGATAAGTGCAGACTTCAGAAGTACGCGGCTCTTAGAGTGCCCCTCCAAAAAAGCTTCTTCGTATCTCATCTGCCCGGCTCTAGTGCCTCCCAGCAATGCAGGTGGCTCTGCGTCTCTCTCTCACTTGCAGGGAGATTATGGTGGGCATTGCTGTGCTCCGCCATGAGTGTGTGCAGGGTAAGTGGAGATCCTGTAGAGCCGGCAGAATGAAGTTCCACCGCGTTCCAGCTGAAGAAAAAGCCCTGGGTGTGAGTGCCACATAAAATGAGCTGGCTGGCCAGATTGTTTGACACATGTGCACTAGAAGAAGCCATATTATACAGTATGTAGGTGCTGGTGCCAGCGGTTGGACCAGTGGCGGCCCATCCATAGAGGGCGCACGGGTGCCGCCTACCCTATCCATGCGTCCGGCCCTCTGATCTACATATCAGTGGCGCCGGACCATGGATTCCAATGCAGCGGGGCATTTTTTTAAGCACCTGATTAGAGCAAGGCTATAATAGGCTTCAATGCAGAGCATTGCGCTTCGAGCTCACCCAGTTGTGTGACCATAGCAAATTAATTGTTGCTATTATCACACTAAAGTTCCTCCAAGCCAATCAGGAGGCAGGTTTGTGAGACCTGTTTCCTAATTGGCCAAAGCATCAGGTGATCCTGTTGGATGTGGAGGAAGCTGGAGGAGCAGACACCGGCCAGACTGGACCGCCTGCAGGGGGGGGGGAGTGCTGTGCCATGACGGCTGGGGGGGTGGTATTTGTATGCTGCCCCCCCTCCCCCAAAGAAGAATCCACCAGCTGCCAGCGGTTGGACTTATGCCCAGTACACACGATCGGACCTTTGTCCGTCCAAGTTCACGCCGGAGTCTGACGGAATTCCATCGGAGTAAAATAGAACATGTTCTCTATGTAAACTCCGATGGAATTCATCGGAATTTCCAATGGAATTACTCCGATGGGGTATACACACGGCCGTTGGACTTTTTCCATCTGAAATTCCCGATCGTGTGTACGGTGCTTAATGCCGCATTCACACGACCGTTATTCATCTCATGAAAAAACCCAAAGTTTTTCTCGACATGATTTGTCGTGATTCCTCTCAAGCCTGCCTTGCAAACACACGTCCGGAGCATACACATGATTTTTTTTCTTCAAGACCAATTAAGAAAATTGCATTTTTCTCGTCATGAAAAACGGTCGCGTGTACGTGGCATAAGGCTGCTTTAACAGTTCTTCTTAATTTCTGCATTACAAAAAGAGTTCCATTAAATCTTATGGAACTCATCACACTGGTCAGTTTCTGATCTGCTGCATTTTTCAAAGTCCTGCAAGCTGCATTTTTGGTGCATGTTTGATGTGGTAAAAAATCTGCACCAAAAACACACCTCCCTCTTAAAATAGGGTGACCAGACATCCCCGGTTTCAGGGGACAGTCCCTAGATTGAGGACACTATCCCCAGACCAAGTCTGTCCCCAGTTTTGTCCCCAGATTGTATTTGAACAGGGGCTGGGTTCATTTCAAAGATAGTCAGTGCTGAATGAAAAAAAAAATCTGAATTACACCCCCTGCCCCTCACTACGCCGCTCCTACTAGCTTAGGGGGTGTATTTTTTCCATTATCTGTGCCCCTTTCTGATGATCATGTGCTAGTCGAAGCGGGGGGAATATTTCTTCAGTTTCGGGTGCATGCCCATTCAGCTCCGCTCACATGTTCTTCTGCCTTGGCTCAAGTCCCGGCCAGCCGCCTGCCTGCTTATCTCCTTGCCTTCCCTGGTGGAGTGATCTTCCTCCACACCCCACCCAGTAGCAGCCGAGGCCTGGAGAGTAAGGCCTCGTACACACGATCGGACATATCCGATGAAAACGGTCCGCGGACCATTTCCATCGGATATGTCCAATCGGGAGTTTGATCCGATGGCGTGTACACACTATCGGATCAAATTCCCCGCCGCCGGACGGCGTGGTGACGTGGCGGTGACGCGGCGGTGACGTTGACGCCGCCACGTCACCGCCACGTCACCGCACCAGGAAGTTAAACACTTCCGCGCATGCGCCGAATCCATTCGGCGGCGGCGCGGCGGCGGTGGGGGACGACATGTCTGCTGGTAAGTGTACTAACCAGCAGACATGTCGGGCGGACAGATTCCCACCGGATAGATTTCAAAGCATGCTTTGATATCTGTCGGGTGGAGAAATCTGTCCGCTAGCCCATACACACGAGCGGAGATGTCTGCTGAAACGGTCCATCGGACCGTTTTCAGCGGACATATCCCCTCGTGTGTACGAGGCCTTAGACTTGACAAGCTGTGAGGCAGGCAACTGCGGCGATGGGCAGAGAGTCCTGATTGCTGCTATTACTAGTAAAAAAAAAAATATGTCCCCGGGTTTCATTTAAAAAATCTGGTCACCTTATCATAAAATGAATAGAAACTGCAACCACAGTTGCATTTTTGGTGTGCGGTTTTAGAGTCACATGTCCTTTCTTAAAATGCACCAGAAATGCATAAAACCTGGTAAAATCACATATGTGTTTTTATGGCATATGGAGCAGTCAGTGTGAAAGTATCCTAATGGTCATTCTGGTATTAGCAGTATGTATGAGGCTTATGCCGCGTACACACGATAATTTTTCGGCATGAAAAAAACGTTTTTCAAAAATGTCATTTAACCACTTTACGCCCGCCGCATGTATATGTACGTCCACAGAATGGCACGTACAGGCAGATGGGCGTACTGGTACGTCCCTGCCTTCTTGCGGGTCGGGGGTCCGATCGGGACCCCCTCCGCTTCATGCGGCGGGCGTTTTACCTCTGGGAGCGATCCGGGATGAGGGGGCGGCTGTTCGTTTTTGTCCGCCCCCTCGCGATCGCTCCCAGACAATCCAGCATCCCCCCGCTCTGCACTTCCTCTGCTTGTGTAATGTAAACACTGCCAGAGCAAGTGATGTCACCTCTCCTCTCGGCGGTATTTTTAATCCGGCGAGAGGAGAGAAGACATCACAAGTAAGTCGCACCAACAGCACACTGACACCAGTACACATAGGCACATTAACCCCTTCAGATCACCCCCCGCCCCCCCCCCCCAGCCCCCTATCACAGTGTCACTAATAGCAGTGACCATATATTTACTGCATTTAGTGTCAGTGTGACAGGCAGTTAGTGTTAGGTCCAGGGTAGCCCCGTACCCCCCCTAATAAAGGTTTAACTCCTTGATCACCGCCCTAGTTAACCCTTTCACCCCCTATTGCCAGTGTCACTAAGTGATCGGTTTTCTGATCGCTGTATTAGTGTCACTGTTGCGGCTAGGTAGCTAATTTTTTTTTATATTGCATTTTTTTTTTTTACTAAAGACATGTGGCTGAATACATTTTGGCCTAAATGTTTGACTAAAATTTCGTTTATTCGATTTTTCTTATAACAAAAAGTAGAAAATATTTTCCAAATTTTTGGTCTTTTTCTGTTATATCGCAAAAAATAAAAATCGCAGAGGCAATCAAATACCATAAAAAGAAAGCTCTATTTGTGGGAAGAAAAGGACGCAAATTTTGTTTGGGAGCCACGTCGCACGACTGTTAAAGCAAAGCAGTGCCGAATTGTAAAAACGCCTCTGGGCATTTAGCAGCATATTGGTCCGGGGCTTAAGTGGTTAAAATGATCGTGTGTGGGCTTCACATCATTTTTCAGGTTCTGAAAAAACGACAATTTTTTTTCCGAACATGCTGCATTTTTTAACGTAGTTTTAAACGATGTAGTTTTTCGGGTTGTAAAAAATTATTGTGTGTGGGCTAAAACTACGTAAAAAACCTGCGCATGCTCAGAAGAAAGTTATGAGACAGGAGAGCTCATTCTGGTAAAACTACCGTTCAGAATGGTGTAAGCACATTCATCACGCTGTAACAGACAGAAAAGCGTGAATCGTCTTTTACTAACATGGAATCGGCTAAAACAGCCCAAAGGCGAATGGAACTTACCCTTTATAGTACCGTCGTACGTGTTGTATGTCACCGCGCTTTGCTAGAGCATTTTTTAAAAACGATGGTGGGCAATGTCGTTTTAATGATGAAGTTGGGAAAACTTTGGGCCAGATTCACAGAGCGATTACGCCTGTCTAACTGGTGTTAGACAGGAGTACTTTCAAATTACGCGCGCCGTATCACTAGTTTGAATCCTCAAACCATGATACGGCGGCGTTGGGCTTCGATCTGACAGGCTTACGTCTTCGTACGCCTTCGGATCTACACTGCAATCTTTTTGCGGCCGCTGGGTGGAGTTTGCGTCGTTTTCAGCGTCGGGGTATGCAAATGAGCTTTTTCCGGCGATCCACGAAGTTACGAGCGTCGTTCGCAATCGCGTACGTCATTTTTTCGCTACGTAAAGTTAAACCAGCTATTAGCTGGTCTAACGTTACGTGGCCCATGTTAAGTATGGCCGTCGTTCCCGCGTCGACTTTCAATTTTTTTTTTATTTTTTGCGTAAGTCGTCCGGGAATAGGAATGTCCGTAAACGACGCTACTTAAAAAAAAAATGACGTAACGACGTGATTTCGCGCAATGCACGGCGGGAAATTTCTGAACGGAGCATGCGCAGTTCGATCGCCGCGGGAACGCGCCTAATTTAAATGCCTCACACCCCCTAATCGCGTAGTTTAATTCCGCCGGGAGAAATACACCACGCCGCCGTACCTTACGGGACAAAATCTCTCTGAATTCCTCGTAGAGCCAGGTAAAGTACGGCGGCGTAGAGTATCTCTGATACTCTGCGGGAATCTAATTCTACCTGAATCTGGCCCTTTGTTTTTTGGACATGCTGAAAAACAAAGTTTTTTTTCATTCTGAAAAATGATCGTGTGTACGCGGCATTACTGATGCTGAGTGTAGCTGTCTTCATAATAGTTCTTCTAACACCAATACACATCAAAAGTAATAAAGTTGTCTGAGCCTACAGACACCAGATTATGTAATGGATCCATGGAGAGCGCCGCCAACCACTGCAATACATGTTATATTTTCCATCTGTCTGCTCCATACACTAACAAGTCCCATTACATTCATCTGCTGTATTGATAGATGTGTTTTATAGAAATAGGGCACCTCAAAGCATCAAGACATTCACGTCTTTTTTATAGAGCACTCTGGAAAAGGATTTTTATGGCATGATTGTGTTTTATCCAAATGGAGAATGGAAAGAGGGATGGAACAAACATGTCTGTAGATTTTATGAGGAAGTCAATGTGGAAAATCGTACTTTCATTCTGAACATGTCTACACAGTATGGCGTTTTGCAGTCGCTATTGCGCTAAAAATAGCGCATGCAAACCAACCCTAAACAGCGACTGCTGTTTCTCCAGTGTGAAAGCCCAAGGGCTTTCACACTGGAGCGGTGCACTAGCAGGACTGCTCCAAAAGTCTTGCTAGCAGTATCTTTGGAGCGGTGAGATGAGCTGTGTGTTTACCGCGCCTCCACCGCTCATTCCCATTGAAAGCAAGAGGCGCATTGCCGGCGGTAATAACCCTTTTTCTGCCACTAGTGGGGTTTAAAACCACACCCCTAGCGGCCGAATACCGCCGCAATTCCGGCGGTATACCGCCACCGCACCTCCCGTCCCAGCATGAAAGGGGCCTAAGTGTGTATAATCAGATCTAATTTATTTTCTTATTTTTTACAGAATATGACCAAAAGAACATGTACATACCTCCCAACTTTTTGAGATGGGAATGAGGGACACCTACTTGCAAAAGCATGTAGGCATAGGACACGCCCCTGCCACATCCCCTTAACCCTTTCCCTACCGAGTCATTATAAAATGACGTCGGCGGGAACCCTCCCTCCCTTCGGGTGGATGTCATATGACGTCCTTGGCTTCCCGGGAGGCTAGGGGGCGTGCGCGCACCGCCGCATTGCTTGGGACCCGATGTGTGTGCCCGGCGGACATCGCCCACGATTGCTTGCAATCACGGCAGGACCATGGATCTGTGTGTGCAAACACACAGATCCATATCCTGTCAGAGGTGAGGAGATCAATGTGTGTTCCCAGTACAGAGGAACACACATTGGTCGCCTCCCCTTTGTGAGTCCCCTCCCCCCTACAGTTAGAACACACTTCAGGGAACATATTAACCCCTTCAGCGCCCCCTAGCGTTAACCTCTTCCCTGTCAGTCACATTTACACAGTAATCAGTGCAGTTTTATAGCACTAATCGCTGTATAAATGTGAATGGTCTCAAAAACGTGTCAAAAGTGTCTGATTTGTCCGTCGCAAAGTCACGGTCAAGATCGCCGCCATTACTAGTAAAAAAATTATAAAAATTGGTCTGGGCAGGAAAGGGGTGAAATTGCCCTGTATGGAAGGGGTTAAAGGAGAATTAACCTAAAGAAACAAAAACAAGATTTGTTAAACCCACAAGGGTTTTTCTTTCCACTACTATTCCTTTATATTGGCTTTTGAAATATACAAATGCAGCAAGTTGGAATTTTAATTAAAAGTTTAGCACTGGGAAATACTTTTTGAAAGATGTTTTATATACAACTATACAGATAAATTAAAGCGGAGGTTCACACAAAAAGTGAACCTCCGCTTTTTGGATCCCTCCCCCCCCTCCGGTGACACATTTGGCACCTTTCGGGGGAGGGGGGTGCGATACCTGTCTGAGACAGGTATTTGCACCACTTCCGGGTCTGATCCCCGTGGGGAATCCAGCCTGTGATGTCACTTCCCCCGCTGTCTTCTGGGAAACACTGTTCCCAGGAGAGAGCAGGGACCAGTGACCGCGCGCCGCGATCCTCGCGCATTCGCAGTAGGGAATCGGGCAGTGAAGCCGTCAGGCTTCACTTCCTGATTCCCTCACCGAGGATGGCGGCGGAAGCAGCCGAGGACCGAGCGATTGCTCAGCCTCAGCTGCTATCATCGCGGGCGCACTGAACAGGTAGGTGTCCATTTTTTAAAAGTCAGCAGCTGCCGTATTTGTAGCTGCTGGCTTTAAAAAAAAAAAAAATCAGCGTAGCCTCTGCTTTAATATAAAAAAAAAAAAATAAGAAACATGATATACTTACCTGCTATGTGCAGTAATTTTTCAGAGAGCAGACCCAATCCTTCATGTCTCAGGTCCCCGAACAGAGATCCTGGCCCCTCCCTCCTGCCAAGTGCACCCACAGCAAGCAGCTTGCTATGGGGTCACCTGAGCAAGCTCACTTCCGAATCGCTGCTCTATGTGTCCATTCACACACAAACAAACATATTCGCCAGCGCACCAAGGATCATCCAATTACGTCCAAAAAAGCCTTTATCACTTGCCTGACGAATGGGGTCCTGCGTGACCTCAAAACGTTGCACCATTGTGATGTTTGTTTTGCATTAAAAAAAATTGGACTTAATTGGACGATCCTTGGTGTGCTGGCGAATATGTTCCTTTGTTTGATGTCTCCAGTACCCAGCTGGTAATTGTTTCAGCACCCATCCTTTCTTTTTACAGACATATTTACCAGGAACGTGTACGATTGGAATATTGACTAGACTCCATTCACACACAGCTGTGACTCGGACCCGCCCCCTGCTCTCTCCTCATTGGTTTACTGGCTGTGATTGACAGTAGCGGGAGCCAATGGCTCCTGCTGCTATCTAAGCTGGTGAGGAGGGAGAAACCTAAGACAGCCGAGGCTCCTGCACACATTGCTGCATTGAGATGGGGCTCAGGTAGGTATTGGGGGGCTGGGGGCTGCTTGTGCACACAGAAGGTTTTTTTTCCTCTATGCATAGAATGCATTAAGGTTAAAAAAAATCTTAAGCCTTTACAATCACTTTTATTTGCAGGGATTTCTGCTTATTTCCTGTTTTGGCTATGGGACAGGAAGAGAAGGGAAATCTCCCCAATATGACACAGATGGCAAACAAGAAACTGACAGGGGTTATAACCCTACTTTACTTTATTCAAAACAAATTTGCCTTTAGTTTTACTTTAGATAAAATGTTTTTGTATATTAGTATAGAGAGGGAGTAATGAGAGAAAAGGAATACATTTAACAGTTTCTCTTGAAGTTCTCTTCTCTTATTCTAACCATCATTTTATGACTATAGAAAGCTTTACACCAAGAGAAGGAAGGAGTAGAACTAAATCACTGTGCTATATACTACTACATGTCTTATACAAGATGTTCTCCGATGTCACTCATGTGACAGCGACAGACTTATGTCAAGGTCATCTATCATGTCATCAATGCAAGACTAACATTACTTCGACCTTCTGCATTCTGTTGCCCCCTATGGCTAAATCTGTGCCCAGCCTTCTGACATGTTTTACTTATTAGTGATCAGTTGTACAGTTTTACAATCCTACATACTGGCAAACTCAGGATGACGGGACCTCCATTGAGCCTGCTTGGCTCCGCTAAATGCTGACTGTAGTCCAGTTAAGATTGACAACCATCCACAATCGCATTGACCATATGAAAATAATGCAAGTTGATTCAAGTTGTATATTAAAACGTGTAAATATCCATAATTTAAATGTGTTGCTTTGCTTTTATTCACATGTCAGTGTGAAATCCTGAACAATAAGGGCCAGGTCCACATACCTTTGCCGCCGGCGCGGCGTGACCCATTTACACTATGCCGCTGTAAGTCACAGCGGCGTATCCTTATCCTCAAAGAAATGCTGCTGTAACTTACGGCGGCGTATCGTAAATGGGCCGGCGTACGTGGGTGTAATTGAAATTTACTAGGGGGGGCGTGTTTTCTTATAATTATAAATGACCCGACGCAAACAACGCTTTTTTTTAACTGCGCATGGGCCGGCCGTGGACGTATCCTAGTGCGCATGCGTGAAATCACGTCGTAAATAGTCAATGAGAACGATGTGAACGTAACTTACGCCCAGGCCCATTCTGGATCGGCATACGAAAATGACGTAAACGACGTCCAATACGACGCTGTTCCGACGTCCATACTTAACATTGGCTGCGCCTCACTATAGCAGCTTTATCTTTACGCCAGAGATACGCTTACGCAAACGACGTAAAGGGGATGCGTCGGCCACTCGTACGTTCGGGAATTAGCGTAACTTGCTCATTTGCATATTTTACGCTGGAAATAGACGGAGACGCCCCTAGCGTCCAGCATAAATATGCATCTAAGATACGATGGTGTAAGAAACTTACGCCAGTCGTATCTTAGCGTAAGTCCGGCGTATCATGTTTTCTGGGTAGAAAACTGGGTAGAAAACAATGACACGCCAGCGGGAAATTCGAATTACGCTGGTGTATCTGTAGATACGCCGGCGTACTTCCTTTGTGGATCTGGCCCTCAGTATTTAGTGATGAACTAGTTCTATGCAGGGCTTTTTTTCTCAGGGAATAGGTTCAGGAACTCGCCCCTTCTGAGTCACCTCTTGTCTTCGCCCCAACCCACCTCCGAGCACTGTTCCTTGGCTCCACCCCTTACCCACCCCCCAGTAGGGTGACCACATTTCCAAACTACCATTGAGGGACACCCTCCCTTCCCAAAAACCAGCTTGTGCTGTAAGGAATCACAGCACAGTGATTTGACACAAGGGGCGGGATTTAAGATTTCTCCAATCACAAGCAGGGGGCGGAATTGTGCTCCTCCAGACATTACCGGCCAGGGCAAGTACTGTCAGTGAGTAAAGCGGTGATGTGGCTGCCTTTTTTGGGGGCATCAGATTGGCCCGGGGAGGGGGGGGGGGGGGTCTGTGGCAGTTTCGTTCCGGGACACTGTATTGTCCTGGAATAAATGTGCCCAGAGCAGACCTGCAAAATGCGGGACTGTTCCGGGTAATCCGGGAAACACGTGGTCACCCTACCTCCCAGTACCACCCCTTTTAGAGAATACAGAACCAATTATGATTTTGTAGTGCTAAGTATTTTGTTTGGAACTTGTTAATGATAACAAAAATAGATCTAGCAACAATGGACACCGCAGTGATAGACCCATTGCGTCAACAAAGGACTCCCAACAGCCAGCATCAATAGACCGTCCAGCAGCTAGCAGCATTAGACCACTCCCTTAACAGTAGATCCATCCCTGCAACGACTGGCCCCCTGCAACATAAGACCCAGCCCTGCAAAAGTAGATCACCCACCAGCAACAACAGACCTCCCCAGCAACAATAGACCCCTCCCTCAACAGTAAATCCCTCTTAGCAAAGACTGACCCCCTTGCAACATAAGACCTACCCCAGCAACAATAGATCCCCTACCAGCAACAATAGACCTCCCCCAAAACAATAGTCCCCCTGCAAGAATAGATCCTCTCCAGCAACAACAGATTCCCCAGTATCCAACATCAATAGACTCTTCAACTGACTCCCAGCAACATAAGGCTTGACCCAGCAACAATAGATCCCCCATGCCCAACAGAAGACCTCCCCAGCAACAACAGACCCCCTTCCTCTTCAAAAATAGATCCCTCCAGCAACAATAGATTCCCCAGCAGCCAGCATCAATAGACCCTCCAGTACACCCCAGCAACCCTTCCCATTACATACATTCAGTTCTGGAGGTGCCGGAACTGCGTTTCCCCACGTTCTTGCTGAAAAAAAGCCCTGGTTCTATGCAGTAAATACAACAGTACTAAAGTCAGAAAATTCACTTAGTTGGCCTTAAATCTTAACTTCAACCAAAAGGGGAAGTTCCGCTTGTTTGCATCCTTGTGTATGTGTGTGCTTTTCATAGGTACCTGCTGCCACTTCCAGGTCAGATCTGTGATGATGACCGGTTCTTCCCTCCTTCTTCCCCCCGCAGCCTTTTGGGACACACACAGGTTCCAGAAGACTGCAGGACCATTTACAAAGCACAGAGCTGCTCACGCGTGTGAAGTAGGAAACCAGCTTACCTAAGATGCCGGCGCTTGGACGCGAAGCCGAGTGAAGGATTGGCTCTGGTGCAGACATCGCTGGATCCCTGGCCAGGTAAAATCTTATCTCCCAACTGTCCCTGATTTCAAATAGACAGTCCCTGATTTGGAAGAAGGTCCCCCTGTCCCTCCTTCCTCCTCATGTGTCTCTCATTTTGGTCTGATCTATATAATTGTATATAAAATGCACTTTTTATCTTTCAAAAGGTGTTTCCCAGTGCTAAACCTTTCATCCAATTTATAAATTGCTGCATTTGTAAATATCAAAGGAATAGTAGTGGTAAAAAAAAGCACTTGTGGGTTTAACTACTTTGCTGCCCACATACCTTACTTATACGGTGGCAATGTGGTACTGCTGCACCGAATCACGTACCCAGTGAGTAATCCGACACTACTGGGTCTGGGGCGGCACTCAGCAATCATCCAGTTTAGAGGCAAAACAGTGTTCTGCCTATGTAAACAAGGCAGATCTCCGCTGTGTCAGTAGAAAAGGCATGGATCCTGTGTATCCTGAATATATCAATTCAATTTTGTGCACGTAAAACCAGGAATTTTCGACTGAGTTTTTCCCGTTGGAAAGTCTGGCCATGTGTACGCGGCGTTAGATTCATAGGAAATCAGCAGGAGGGCATTAGGAGTGTGCTTCCCGATTCCTGAGCTGTGTGTTTCTCACTCTACTTTTTGCATCACTAATTATATTCAAAATGTCCATGGAATATTTAAATCGGATTGGTAGCTGTGAGAACCTTTATACAGTACTGGCAATATTTATATGAAGCTTTCTGTGTGTGAGGCAGCAGAGTGTTCCAGCATCCCCAGAAGGTGTGTTCCAGAATCACTGAATGCTGACTTTGGAGCACTTGTCACATCAGAAGTCAGACCCCATTCTGTGCAATGGAACCTTTCTAATTGTGCAATATTATGGCAGACACTTTAAACACTTGTGACACTATTTTGGGACCATTGTCATTTATACAGCGATCAGAGCTACAAACACTAGGGGGAGATGAAGGGGTTAAGTGTGTCCTAGAGAGTGATTCTAACTGTAGGGGGGATGGTCTCACTAGAACATGACAGAGATTACTGCTCCCAATGACAGAGAGCAGTAGATCCATGTCATGTTGCTAGGCAGAACAAGGAAATGCCTTGTTTACACCCGGCTCACAATGACATGCTCATCGCCACCCGGTTCACAATGACACGCTCATCGCCACCTAGCTCACACTGACACGCTCATCGCCACCCAGCTCACACAGACATGCTCCTCGCCACCCGGCTCACACTGACACGCTCATCGCCACCTAGCTCACACTGCCACGCTCATCGCCACCCAGCTCTCACTGACACGCTCAACGCCACAAAGCTCACATGGACACGCTCCTCGCCACCCGGCTCACAACGACACAATGCTTGTCAACCAGCTCACACTGACACGCTCATCGCCACCCATCTCACACTGACATGTTCATCGCCACCCAGTTCACAATGACACGCTCATCGCCACCCAGCTCACACTGACACGGTCATCGCCACCCAGCTCACACTGACACGCTCATCGCCACCCATCTCACACTGACATGTTCATCGCCACCCAGTTCACAATGACACGCTCATCGCCACCCAGCTCACACTGACACGCTCATCGCCACCCAGCTCACACTGACGCATTCATCGCCACCCAGCTCACACGGACACGCTCCTTGCCACCTGGCTTACACTGACACGCTCATCGCCACCCGGCTCAAACTGACATGCTCATTGCCAACCAACTCACAATGACACGCTCATCACCATCCGGCTCACACTGACGCACTCAATGCCACCCGGCTCACACAGACACGCTCCTCGCCAACTGACTCACAATGACATGCTCCTAGCCACAATCAATTTCAGCTAAAAAATTATAATCAAAGTGCATATGTGAAGTCCATAATACAATGATTAATGAAATGTGATAAATGTCCAAAAATATATCAATTCAATTTTGTGCACGTAAATCTTCTTAATCTTGGTGAACAATAAGGAGTGTGTATTCCACCACCATCATCTGACAAACATCCTACTCACCAGAACTCCATAACACTCATTATAGGTAGTCAAAAGCGCAGAAAGATTAGACCGATTCACACAACCTTGAACCATGCCATCAGACGTCCAATCATCAGTGGGGAAATTAAAGGAAGAAGAGGACTCCCATGGTGAAGCACATCACGATTTATTGAAATTTCAAAAAACTAAAAAGCCAATCTCCATCACAACCATGTGTGGAGGAACGATGTGTGCGCTCCAGCTGTGCTTCAAGGGGTGGAAGTGAAGTATCACGCTCAAGGCACCCTACGCGTTTCATCAGCACACTTTGACGTCATCAGGGGTCATGTGATCGAATACGTTGCTTCCTAATTGATACTGATCCACCATTAAAGGATATCCAATCCAGTTCAATCCTTGCCCAATAATTATTCAAAGCTTTAATCCGATGCGCATGCCCGGTGGGCACGATAAATGCCGGGCACCCGCGATCGCTCTTGACAGATTGAGAACCAGAATTTGTGTTTGTGTCTGTTTTTTTTGTTTTTTTACCAAAAATATGTAGAAGAATACATATCGGTCTAAACTGATGAAAAAATTGTTTTGTTTTTTGTTTTTATTTAAATTTCAATATTTATTATAGCAAAAAGTACAAAATATTGTTGTTTTTTTCAAAATTGTCACCCTTTTTTCATTTATAGCAGAGTTAATCAAATACCACCAAAATAAAGCTCTATTTGTGGGAAAAGGGACATACATTTTGTTTGGGAACAACGTCGCGCGACCGCGCAATTGTCAGTTAAAGCGACGCAGTGCCCTATCGCAAAAAATGGCCTGTGGTTAAGAAAAATATAAAAATATATATATATATATATAAAAGGTTAAATTGATAGGTTTTAATAAAAAATACATTTTTGAAAAAAGTGTAAATTTTGAGCTTAAGATACCGCCATCTTGTGGTCAAATGCCAAATAGCGATTGAAAATTTGAGCTTAAAACACACATTTGTTTTTTGTTTTTGTTTTTTTTGCTAGTTATACTTAGCTCGTTGGATGGAGCATCAGACCGATGCTGCAGCTGTCCCCCGGAGTCTCTGCACTGAGAACCGAGCCACGAACACCGCCGATGGCTCGGTTCTCACTCCTCCCCAAGCAGAGCGATGCTGATTGTATCCAATTAACAATATATGTAAATATTGCTGCCTTGTGGCAGTAAGCAATATCGAGTACCCTTACTCCTCCTCGTTGTTTTGGTAGCAACAATGTTTTAAAACTAATTAAAACAAATTCAAGAACGGACAGAGTTCCAAACAAATGTCGGTGGATTTTGTGAAAATACGAGGCAGGAATATGGATTGGAAACATTTGAAACAAATATAAAAGCCGAGGGAGGATATCCATCTTGAGACTATTAATTCTACCAAACCTAGAATTGAAGAAGAACAAATCTTAAATGGAACGATTTGAGAGTCCTGTTATAGTCGTTTTTGATAAGGAGATATTTAGAAGTTCTGTTTTATTATAGTTAACCTTAAAATTACTTAAAATCGTCTGCAAATAGGGACATTTATGCATGGAGAGGTCCTGCAGGAATGCTTGTGATATTTGGGTTCTGACACAGGTGTTCAATTGTAAGAATATATAGAAAAGGTGATAGGGGGCATCCTTGGTGGGTTCCATTGAAAATATGGAACACAGGGGACAAAGATCCATTCACCTTAGTAGGCTCACATCAAGAGGTTCTTGCTGGCAGAGACAGTGAGATTGTATAAACTGTATAAAAGTGTGCTGTGTACTTGCAAATAAATGAGTCCTGTTTGAAAATACATACAGCCTGCCTGGTGTGTGTTCTTAATGGTTCTAAACGACACATGGCTGTAGTTCGGATCTCGGAACCTTGGATTGACTGGACCATCAGACGTTGCAACCGGCAATCTGATCCAATAGAAGCAGAGGAGTGTCGGGAGAGCAGAACCGAGCGAGCAAGGGTCTCGTCACAGTATGTATACTATGATTTGTTTTATATCCTGGAAAAGCCGGCGCCTGCGCACTAAGAATGGCACCGCTGTCAGTGGCAGTAGTGTCTGCGTGTGATCATACAGGGCGGCGGCTCCTGTGCATTAAGGATGAGGCAGACTATCGAAATATAACCTGTATGCTGGATTAAATTAGATATTTTGATATATGTGCATATATTTTTCATTATTCCAGAAATACTTTGGGTATTCCAACATACCGTGTCAGCCCTGATTCCAGCGAAACTAGGCTACCGCCAAGCTGATCAATTCTGACTCATTCAAGCTCTGACACTTTTTCCCAGGGATTCCTACAGATCCAAGAATCATACCCATAAAGTTCTCTTATCTGGCTGCTTGAACTATCCAAGTGGGTTCTTCTAACACCGACCCACATATATGAGTCTCACATGTTCGTGTATATTACATCTAGATGTATATATATTAACCACTTAAGGACCCCCGCGCGCACATATACGGCCACAGAATGGCTCGTACAGGCACAAGGGCGTAAATTTACGTCCCCGCCTAAGTGCGGTTCGGGGGTCCCATCGGGGCCCCCATCCGCGGCGTGTGGGGGTCCCCCTGGCTCCGGGAGCGATCCGGGACGAGCGGGCGGATGTCGGCGTTTACCCGCCCCCCCGCGATCGCTCCCAGCCAATGCGCGCGCTCCAGGTTCTGTCACTTCCTCCTCCTGTGTAAACACAGGAAGGGGGAAGTGATGTAATCTCCCATCGCAGCGGTATTTCCAACCGCTGCGATGGGAGAAACACCTCACAGTAAGTCCTGCACCAACACTACACTGACATACACACACATAGGCACACTTAACCCCTTGCGATCTGAGCCCCCACCCCCCCTGTCACAGTGTCACTGAATGCAGTGATCTAATCACTGCATTTAGTGTCAGTGTGACAGGCAGTGTAAAATCAGTTAGTGTTAGGTTCAGGATAGCCCCCCCACCCCCCCTAATAAAGTTGTAACCCCCTGATCACCGCCCTAGTTAACTCTTTCACTCCCTATTGCCAGCGTCACTAAGCAATCATTTTACTGATCGCTGTATTAGTGTCGCTGTTCCCGCTAGGTAGCTATTTTTTTTTATTGCGATTTTTTTTTTTACTAAAGTCATGTGGCTAAATAAATTTTGGCCTAAATGTTTGACTAAAATTTAGTTTATTTGATTTTTTTTTTACAAAAAGTAAAAAATAGTGTTTTTTTTTCAAAAATGTCGCTCTATTTTTGTATATAGCGCAACAAATAAAAATCGCAGAGGTGATCAAATACCACCAAAAGAAAGCTCTATTTGTGGGAAGAAAAGGACGCAAATTTTGTTTGGGAGCCACGTCGCACGACCGCGCAATTGTCTGTTAAAGCGACGCAGTGCCGAATCGCAAAAACACCTTGGGTCATTTTCTGTCCATGGTTCTACATGCTCAAACCTGTATTGTGTTTTATCGCAGATTGTATTGACTTCTCCTAAAAGAAATACCCCTGATGAAGGGATTAATACTGAAATCCTTAAAACGTGTCAGGCGAAAAACAAAGGAGAGCAACAATTCTCAACCACATCAACTTTATTGTTTTTTATTTTCAATATTATGTCATTTGTGGTGATGTATGCACCTACTAGTTCTCAAAAATACTTCAATACATTTTTGTTAACCCTTTCAATACATATTTTGATCTCTTTACTAAGTTTCCTTAAAAGTCCCAGGTTTTTTGGTGAGTACTTTATCCTTGTATAATCTACTTTTTGGAATGCTGGCAACAACCCGGTCTTTTTAGGTATAACCCCTTTATAATCTCTAGTCGTAGTGGGATTCACTGATTGTTGAGGGGATACATTGGAGAGAGATTCATAAAAATCGGGGAACATCTCCATAATTGAAGATGGAGAGGTTATCATCTCTCCATTTGGTCCCTGAAGATGTGGGATAAAAGTGGAGGTGTATTGTGGATGTAAAGTGTGAGCCAAGGGAGCAGTAGATCAGTGTCCTGTCACAAGGCAGAACAGGGAAATGCCTTGTTTACACAGGCATCCCCCTGTTCTGAAGCTCGAAAATAGAGAAAGAAAATACAGCTCAATAGCATGTAAACTCCTTTACTTGATTCAAACCTTGGGTGCCGGCAATGCAATGAAAATGCAAAAATACAAAAGGAACTTGGACAGCTGCACTCCAAAAAAAACATTCCTTTAATTAAAATTAATCACAAAAATAGACATGCCATAACAAAACTTGAACAAAAAGCTAACGTTTCGCACTGTAGCTTCAGTGCTTAGTCACTAGCTATGACTAAGCATTGAAGCTACAGTGTGAAACTTTAGCTTTTTGTTCCAGTTTTGCTGTGGCATGTCTATTTTTGTGATTAATTTTAATTAAAGGAACATTTTTTTTGGAGTGCGGCTGTTCCTTTTGTATTTTTGCTGTTTTGCAGCTCCGTGACACGATCACGGAACACCGGCAGACATCGGGTCCGCGGGCATGGTCATGGAGCTCGCAGCGGGAATTTCCGGGCAACGTACCTGTACCCTTTGCGCACAGGAGCCATTCTGCCAACATATATCTACTTTTTATTAAAGGGCCCAGAGGTTTTTTTTTTCTTTTTATTAAAGGGCCCAGAGATCCCCAGGGCCCCGGATGGCTACCCCCTTTTTATATATATATATATATATATTTTCTTCTTTTTTTTGTAAAGGCCCCCCCTGCTTCTCAATTTGCGGCAGCCCCCCGCTTCTCAATTTCAGGTGGCAGCACCCCCCCCCGGTTCTCTGCTCCAGGGGGCCCATGCCTTAAGCTGTGTAAGGGGCCCCAAAATTCCTGATGGCGGTCCTGCACCTGCACATACCTCCCAAAACGCACGGATTCTGCGGGACTTTCTGCTTTATCCCGCAGTCCCGCAAAAGGTTTAATTTTCCCGCACTGCAATAGGAGGCAGCACGGAAGCAGGAGGAACCAGAGAGGTGTGTGGAGGACTGTGGCTGCTGAAGGGAAGAAAGCCAAAAGCCGGGCTGATGACAGTCTATGGCCCTGGCTGTCGGCACAGGTGAGAGGCACCCTCCCCCCCCCCCCCGCTCAACAACTGCAAAACCTCCCCCCAAGAGGAACAGTAGCGGTGTGGGGATGTCTGCTGAAGGGAAGAGAGCCGACACATTCCCTGCACAGATGAGAGTCACCCCCCGCTCAACAAATTTTAATGCCCCCCCCCCCCGCTCAACAACTTCAATTCGCCCCCCCCCCTCGCTCAACAACTTTAATGCGCACCCCCCCGCTCAACAACTATGATCCCCCCCCTCGCTCCCGGGGGCCCCTTCAACACTCAAGCCCAGGGGCCCCCACAACACTAAGTCCTGCCCTGCCTGTATCATGTCAACACAGTCTCTGACCAGCTCTTTTATCATGCAAGCACAGTCTTGAGCATCTCCTGTATAACGTCTGCACACTCGCTGGTCAACTCATGTATCATATAAGCACAGTCTCTGATCAACTCATCTAACATGTCCGCACAATGTATGACTATCTCCTGTATCATGTCTGCATGCTCTCTGATCATCTCCAGTATAATGTCCGCACACTATATGACCATCTCATGTATCATGTAAGCACAGTCTCTTATCAAGTCCTGTAACATGTACTGTACACACACTGTATGACTATTTCCTGCAGCATATCCACACTCTCTGACCATCTACATTATCATGTGTGGGAGATAAGCTCATGGGGAAAAAAAGGTCAGTGTGCAGGCAATTTCTTTAAAATCTGGTGGGTTGCCAGGTTTATTTAGCAAAAGTTTGCACAATAATGAAAACAAGCAAAAACATTGTAAAGCAAGATCCTTGCCGTCCGGCGCTAAACTATACAGAAGACTTTCTGGTCCCCATCACTAATAAAACATGTGGTAAAGCAAACCTTCTTTTTAAGTCCAAGCAGAGCTCTCTCTCAGATTCCCTTCTGAGTCTCAGGCCAGAACTCTCCTGTGCTCTCTTCCTGCTCATTTAAAGTCCACCTGCGCGTGGACCACAACATCCGGATAGGAACCAAGCCTGCCACAGAGGCTGGAAATACCCGGGCTGGATTCTGGTTCAGTCTCTTTCAACAGAACGCATGCAAGGTGAAATATACTGATTATCCATTACCTCACCTTGCATACCGTCACATATCCTCCCCCTCTGCTCAAGCCCCTGCGACTGAGCAATTGTCCCAAGCATTGTGCATGCGGGAGAGGGCATCCGCATTGTTTTGGAGCTTACCCGAAATATGCTCTACTGTGAACTTAAAGGGCTGTAAAACCAGGAACCATCTTGTCACGTGGCCATTATTCTCCTGGTTGTCACACTTCCACTTTAGGGAAGCATGGTCAGTGACCAGCTTAAATGACCTCCCCAACACGTAATACTTCAGGGAATCTAAGGCCCATTTAATAGTGAGACACTGCTTCTCGACAATGGCGTCTTTATTTCATGCTTGTTCAGTTTTCGGCTCAGATATACAACCGGGTGTTACTCACCATCTTTGTTCTGGGACAGTACAGCCCCTAGGCCAACCTCAGAGGCATCTGTATGTACCACAACCCCCTTAGTGAAGTCTGGGGTGTGGCAGAGAGAGGCTCTGTCCCAATAAAAATTGTGTGAAAATGGACTCAGGGTATGCACATTTGCTGGGTGCAACTCTACAGAGCTAGATGTGGACTGGAGAAGACTGCTTGTGCAGTTTTCTCTCCAGGTTTTGGTATTTTGAAATGGGGCTCTGTAGGTTGGAGATTCCACAGTGTCTGGGGTGGGACGGAATCTCCAACCCTGTATCCAGACTTTGTTCATTACCAGCAGGGTGTGTGCTCAGGTGAGCACAACCCTTTAAATGAGAGTGCAGGAGGAGCTCATGGCTCCCAGTTGGAGACAGCTCCACAGTAAGAGACAGGAGGTCTCCAGAAATCAGAGAGGCTGTAGGAGACGGCTTCCCTTTAGCTACAAACGCTAAAGGGAAGCCGTCTAAGTTGAGGAGTCCGCTGGTCTGGGTGACCAGGATAACGTGCAGAAGTACTGCTACAGAGAGCCAGGTGGGCTAGTAGTTTCTGTTTTTGCATTTGATGGAGAAGAACCCCCTGCGTGGGAAACTTTTAATTGGACTTTTAATTTTGCCTTTTTTAATAAAAATGGGCTACCATGCCCTTAAAACTTAGTTCCTCACTGGTGTGAATCACTGAAAAAATGCATACCACTAGAGTTAACAACCCCCAACCTTACAGGGGTCACCTGCACTGGTGGTACATAAAAGGGCCTGCTTTAATTTCTGAAACACCTTCGTAGCTTCAGGATTCCTGTCACGTACCTGGTACAGAGCAGAGCCTGACGTGCAGGGGCGGCCACTCTTGCTCCTCTGACTCCGGAACCCCTGGTAGAGTAGACAGGGAGCACCGGGGTTCAGAGTCGCACAAGCGCCTGGCAAGGATGCTGTGCGGGAACTGCGGTAGTCTCCTGTAGTCTCCCGGAGGATGTCGGAGGTGCTGGGACAGCAGGACGGTAGACAGCTGGAGCTTGGTGCAGGTGACCGGAATCAGCAAGGTGACAGGTAGCAGGAGCTTGGTGCAGGTAACTGAAATCAGCAAGGTGACAGGTAACTGGAGCAGTCAGCAGGAGGGAGGTGTACTGTAGTACTGGTACAGGCAGGGTCAGGCAGGCGGATCAGGTACCAGGGGGAAGCAGTAGCGGAGTCGTGGTTCAAGCCGAATCAGCAATGGGCGGGCAGCAATTAGTTTGTAGGATCAGGCAGGAGCAGTGTCAGACAAGCCAGAGGTCAGGGCAGGCGGAGGTCAGAAGGATCAGAAACAAGCCGGGTTCACGGGAACAGAAGTCAATCGGGTAACAGGTATCGGGAAAGTAACAGGAACGCTGAAGATCGAGCAGCAAGAGGCTATGGGATGAGCCCCATGAATGGCGTCAGCACGTGCCCCCGCGCCTCTGCCGCGATTGCACGTGCCCGTGCGTGCCGATGTGCCATGAACGCGCGCTCCCGTGCGCGTTGGTGCTCCATTACCACTATTGCGCGCACCCGTGCGCGCCACCATGCCGTTAGCGCTCCTAGTGGTCGACCACGTCTATGACAATTCCATTTGACCATGACCGACCATCTACGCTTTGTCAGGTCAGTCAGAGGGGCAGCAATGGTGGCAAAGTCGGGTTTAAACCATCTGCAATACCCCGTAATAGTGAAACAAAAAGTGCAGCGCTGATAAATGATGATAAATGCAATTGAGCACAACAATCAATGTGTAAACAAATGGGTGAATATAGTCCAAATAAAATTTGTGAAAAAGAAAAATGCTCCAAATGGTGCAGGTCAAATTAAACCGTGACAGGTTTTATTTGAAAAATATAGATAAAATCACGTGAGTATACAATAAAAGCAGTATAGGGTGCTGGAATAGAAAAATGGGTTTTGCTACTCCAGCACCCTATACTGCTTTAATTGTATACTCACGTGATTTTATCGATATTTTTCAAATAAACCTAATTTGACCTGCACCATTTGGAGCATTTTTCTTTTTTACTTTATGTCCTCATATGTTCTGCCTGCTGACTGAGAACCCCATCCCCCCCACATGACCTGCATTGGAAGTCACATTCGCTTGGTTCCTGGTATTGGAGGTATTGGTCAGATCGGATTGATACAGCCACCGCCGCCCGGATTGACCATCTATGCAGAGATCCAGGTCTGTTAAGACCATCATGCCTTCCAGACTTGCTGTTAGTAATAACATGTGAGTCCACACCTGTCGGTAAGAGTACCCATTTCGTTCACTTTTCCAGTCTATGCTTTGGATGATTACTTCAGACAGCTATACACCTTATGTTAGGGTGACCAGACATCCCCGGTTTCAGGGGACAGTCCCCGGATTGAGGACACTGTCCCCGGACCAAGTCTGTCCCTGGTTTTGTCCCCGGATTGGATTTGAACAGGGGCCGGGGCAATTTCAAAGACATTCAGTGCAGAATAAGTACTTTTTTCCATCATCTGTGCCCCTTTCTGATGATCATGTGCTGGTCGGAGTGGAGGGAATATTTCTTCAGTTTCGGGCGCATGCCAATTCAGCTCTGCTCGCATGTTCTTCTGCCTTGGCTCAAGTCCCGGCCAGCCGCCTGCCTGTTTATCTCCTTGCCTTCCCTTGTGGAGGGATCTTCCTCCGCACCCCATCCAGTAGTAGCCGGGGCCCGGAGAGTGAGACTTGACAGGCTGTGAGGCGGGCGATGACGGGCAGAGAGTCGCTGATCTCCGCCATTACTTGTAAAAAAAAAATATGTCCCAGGAATTCATTTTAAAAATCTGGTCACCTTACCTTATGTGGTTATACTCACCTATCACCTACTCATTGAACTGTGAATGCATCTACTTGTTGGAGTGATTCATTTACCTTCATCACTTTGGAAATTTTATTTGGACTTCATTCACCCATTTGTTTACACATTGATTGTTGTGCTCAATTGCATTTATCATCATTTATCAGCGCTGCACTTTTTGTTTCACTATTATTTGGTACTTTGTTTGTTCGTGTGCTAGCTGCTTTCCCATTTGTGTTTGGTTTAGCGCAGTTTTTTCCCCCTTTTTTTCAGAAATACCCCGTAATGCCTGAACTTGTTTCTTGTTTACCGGTTGGGGCCATTTTTTAATTGCCTTAATCATATTGGTCTGAGGCTTGACCAGTCCCCGGCCAATAACGTACCCAAGGTATTTAGCCTTCTCCAGGCCTATGGCACACTTTTTTGAGTTGGCCGTGAGACCTGCTTCCCTGAGGGAATCTACCACTGCTTGTACTCGGGGCAGGTGCGATTCCCAATCTGGGCTGTGGATAACCACATCGTCCAAAAAAGCGGTTGCATACGAGCGATGTAGTTTTGTTTATCATTTGCTGGAACGATGCAGGGGCCCCATGCAGACCAAAAGGCATTCACTTGTACTGAAACTAGCCCTCAGGTGTGGAAAAGGCAGTCTTCTCCTTGGCCGGTTTAGTTGGGGTATTTGCCAATAGCCTTTCGTTAGGTCTAGGGTTGTTATGTAGGGAGCCTGTCCCAACCTGTCCATGAGTTTGCCAACCCGAGGCACCGGGTATGCATCGAACTTGGCCACACTGTTGAGATTCCTAAAATCGTTACAAAACCTGATAGTGCCATCAGGTTTTGGGACCAGCACTATGGGGCTCAATCAATCACTGTGGGACTCTAGCATGTCAAACTCTACAATATTTTTTATTTCCTTTTTGGCTGCCTCTCGCCTGACCTCTGGAATTCTATATTGCTTTACATTTATGCAAACCTCAGGTTCCGTCACTATATCATGCTGGATCACCTTGGTCAGTCCGGGTAAGGGGGAGAAAAAGTTTTGTATACAAAATGCCCTAATGTCACTTTGTCATGCCACGGACAAGAAATCCATTATGGGGACGTCAGGTGTCACTGGTACCAGGTCTATTGGAGGCAGGGACGCGGCCAGTAAAATCTCTCTGTCCTTCCAGGGCTTTAAGAGATTTACATGAAAAATTTGTTGTGGTTTCCTTTTCCCTGGCTGGTAGACTTTGTAGTTTACCTCCCGTACCCTTTAAACAACCTCAAAGGGACTCTGCCACTTGGCTAGGAACTTGCTTTCCACCATAGGAACCAGTACCAACACTCTGTCCCCAGGTTCAAAGTATCGACCTTGGCACCCCAATCATAGACCATCCTCTGGGCCTCCTGGGCTTGCTCCATATGTTCTCGTACCAGGGGCAGGACAGCTGCGATTCGATCCTGCATCAAGGACACATACTCTATGATGCTTCTATATGGGGTGGCCTCTCCTTCCCACATTGGCGACATCTAGCAGCCCCCTGTGATGTCTACCATACAAGAGCTCAAAGGGGGAAAAGCCTGTGCAACCACTCGTATGGCAAACATGAGATATGGTAGCAAAAAATCCCAAATTCTCCCATCTTTGTCGACCACCTTTCTCAGCATACTTTTCAGTTTTATTTAATCTTTCCACAAGACCATCCGTTTGGTGGTGGTAGACAGAGGCACCGAGAGTAGAGATTTTGTATAACTTACACAGTTCCTTGGTAATCCTGGACATAATTGGGGTGCCCTGATGAGTTAAAATCCCTTTTGGGATCCCCACTTGACTAAACACTTGGACTAACTCCTTGGCGATAGCCTTAGCGGGGGTGTTACGCAAGGGTATGGCCTCAGGATAGCGCATTGCATAGTCTAAGATTACCAAATTATGCTGGTAGACTTCACTACCGGTCCCACCAGGTTCTTGCCAATCCTCTCAAAAGGGACCTCCATTATTGGTAGTGGGGCAAGGGGACTGCGAAAATGGGGCGACGGTGCCGACATTTGGCACTCGGGGCATGATTCACAGTACTCCCTGACATCTGCATACAACGCAGGCCAGAAAAATCTCTGGGTGATTCTATCCCTGATCTTTTCGATACCGAGATGTCCCCCCATTATGTGACCATGGGCCAGGTCTAGCACCATGCTACGGAAGTGTTTGAGAACCAGTAGCTGTTCTACCTCACTTCTCCACGTTTAACCACCTGATACAGGGGAAAGACACCCCCCAGTTAGGATCCGCCGGTTCCGCATTCCACCATCTGAACGTTTTCTCTGGCTCTCATGAGGGTGGTCTCTCGCAGTTGCTCGGTACAGAAATCCTCTCTCCTGACCTCTAAGTCGGGTACTACATTCTGGCTACTCTCATTGTCAGGGTCAGAGATGTTCCCCTGTTCGTTACCCTCAGGCTGAACATGGAGAAGACATGGAAACAGCCCACTATATATATATATTTTTAGATCGGATTGGAGGTAGGACACATGTCGGTTTACATCTGCCACTCTTTAGAGGTGAATGGAGGGTCCATTCGGGATAGACTGACCATGTCAAAGGGGCCCAGGCTGCTTTCACACTGATGCGCTGTGGTTTACCCGCACCTTTGGCTTTCCTGCACTTTGCAATAGACTTCTATTATATTCTGCAGGTTTGGTGCACTTTCAGAAAGCTCACAAAACTCACATGTTATAACAGAAGTCTATGGCTCAGTGCAGTAACTACTGCAGAACAGATATGCCCATATGTAACCTGTGATTTTAGTAATAAATTGACCTTTAAGAACAGTAATCAATTCCATCCCAGAGCAGGAGGTCGTGGGCCACTGGTTGGACACCCCTGGCTTACATGATATCGGAGTTGATCAGGGAGTGTGCGGACATTATAAAGGAGTTGATCCGGGAGTGTGCGGACATTATAGAGGAGTTGATCAGGGAGTGTGCAGACATTATACAGGAGTTGATCAGGGAGTGTGCGAACATTATACAGGAGTTGATCAGGGAGTGTGCGGACATTATAGAGGAGTTGATCAGGGAGTGTGCAGACATTATACAGGAGTTGATCAGGGAGTGTGCGGACATTATACAGGAGTTGATCAGGGAGTGTGCAGACATTATACAGGAGTTGATCAGGGAGTGTGCAGACATTATACAGGAGTTGATCAGGGAGTGTGCAGACATTATAGAGGAGTTGATCAGGGAGTGTGCAGACATTATACAGGAGTTGATCAGGGAGTGTGCGGACATTATACAGGAGTTGATCAGGGAGTGTGCGGACATTATACAGGAGTTAATCAGGGAGTGTGCGGACATTATACAGGAGTTGATCAGGGAGTGTGCGGACATTATACAGGAGTTGATCAGGGAGTGTGCGGACATTATACAGGAGTTGATCAGGGAGTGTGCGGACATTATACAGGAGTTGATCAGGGAGTGTGCAGACATTATAGAGGAGTTAATCAGGGAGTGTGCAGACATTATACAGGAGTTGATCAGGGAGTGTGCAGACATTATACAGGAGTTGATCAGGGAGTGTGCGGACATTATACAGGAGTTGATCAGGGAGTGTGCGGACATTATACAGGAGTTGATCAGGGAGTGTGCAGACATTATACAGGAGTTGATCAGGGAGTGTGCAGACATTATAGAGGAGTTAATGAGGGAGTGTGTGGACATTATAGGTGAGTTAATCAGGGAGTGTGTGGACATTATAGGTGAGTTAATCAGGGAGTGTGCAGACATTATACGGGAGTTGATCAGGGAGTGTGCGGACATTATACAGGAGTTGATCAGGGAGTGTGCGGACATTATACAGGAGTTG
This sequence comes from Rana kukunoris, assembly GCA_029574335.1. Lineage (NCBI taxonomy): Eukaryota > Metazoa > Chordata > Amphibia > Anura > Ranidae > Rana > Rana kukunoris. The sequence continues at coordinate 454,809,947 of CM056051.1, forward strand.
ATCAGGGAGTGTGCGGACATTATACAGGAGTTGATCAGGGAGTGTGCGGACATTATACAGGAGTTGATCAGGGAGTGTGCAGACATTATAGAGGAGTTAATCAGGGAGTGTGTGGACATTATAGGTGAGTTAATCAGGGAGTGTGCAAACATTATACAGGAGTTGATCAGGGAGTGTGCAGACATTATACAGGAGTTGATCAGGGAGTGTGCAGACATTATACAGGAGTTGATCAGGGAGTGTGCAGACATTATACAGGAGTTGATCAGGGAGTGTGCAGACATTATACAGGAGTTGATCTGGGAGTGTGCAGACATTATACAGGAGTTGATCAGGGAGTGTGCAGACATTATAGAGGAGTTAATCAGGGAGTGTGTGGACATTATAGAGGAGTTAATCAGGGAGTGTGCAGACATTATACAGGAGTTGATCAGGGAGTGTGCGGACATTATACAGGAGTTGATCAGGGAGTGTGCGGACATTATACAGGAGTTGATCAGGGAGTGTGCAGACATTATACAGGAGTTGATCAGGGAGTGTGCGGACATTATACAGGAGTTGATCAGGGAGTGTGCAGACATTATAGAGGAGTTAATGAGGGAGTGTGTGGACATTATAGGTGAGTTAATCAGGGAGTGTGTGGAAATTATAGGTGAGTTAATCAGGGAGTGTGCAGACATTATACAGGAGTTGATCAGGGAGTGTTCAGACATTATACAGGAGTTGATCAGGGAGTGTGCAGACATTATACAGGAGTTGATCAGGGAGTGTGCAGACATTATACAGGAGTTGATCAGGGAGTGTGCAGACATTATAGAGGAGTTAATGAGGGAGTGTGTGGACATTATAGGTGAGTTAATCAGGGAGTGTGTGGAAATTATAGGTGAGTTAATCAGGGAGTGTGCAGACATTATACAGGAGTTGATCAGGGAGTGTGCAGACATTATACAGGAGTTGATCAGGGAGTGTGCAGACATTATACAGGAGTTGATCAGGGAGTGTGCAGACATTATACAGGAGTTGATCAGGGAGTGTGCGGACATTATACAGGAGTTGATCAGGGAGTGTGCGGACATTATACAGGAGTTAATCAGGGAGTGTGTGGACATTATAGAGGAGTTAATCAGGAAGTGTGTGGACATTATACAGGAGTTGATCAGGGAGTGTGCAGACATTATACAGGAGTTGATCAGGGAGTGTGCAGACATTATAGAGGAGTTAATGAGGGAGTGTGTGGACATTATAGGTGAGTTAATCAGGGAGTGTGTGGACATTATAGGTGAGTTAATCAGGGAGTGTGCGGACATTATACAGGAGTTGATCAGGGAGTGTGCGGACATTATACAGGAGTTGATCAGGGAGTGTGCAAACATTATAGAGGAGTTAATCAGGGAGTGTGTGGACATTATACAGGAGTTGATCAGGGAGTGTGCGGACATTATACAGGAGTTGATCAGGGAGTGTGCAGACATTATAGAGGAGTTAATCAGGGAGTGTGTGGACATTATAGGTGAGTTAATCAGGGAGTGTGCAGACATTATACGGGAGTTGATCAGGGAGTGTGCGGACATTATACAGGAGTTGATCAGGGAGTGTGCAGACATTATACAGGAGTTGATCAGGGAGTGTGCAGACATTATACAGGAGTTGATCAGGGAGTGTGCAGACATTATACAGGAGTTGATCAGGGAGTGTGCAGACATTATACAGGAGTTGATCTGGGAGTGTGCAGACATTATACAGGAGTTGATCAGGGAGTGTGCAGACATTATAGAGGAGTTAATCAGGGAGTGTGTGGACATTATAGAGGAGTTAATCAGGGAGTGTGCAGACATTATACAGGAGTTGATCAGGGAGTGTGCGGACATTATACAGGAGTTGATCAGGGAGTGTGCAGACATTATACAGGAGTTGATCAGGGAGTGTGCGGACATTATACAGGAGTTGATCAGGGAGTGTGCGGACATTATACAGGAGTTGATCAGGGAGTGTGCGGACATTATACAGGAGTTGATCAGGGAGTGTGCGGACATTATACAGGAGTTGATCAGGGAGTGTGCAGACATTATACAGGAGTTGATCAGGGAGTGTGCGGACATTATACAGGAGTTGATCAGGGAGTGTGCAGACATTATACAGGAGTTGATCAGGGAGTGTGCGGACATTATACAGGAGTTGATCAGGGAGTGTGCAGACATTATACAGGAGTTGATCAGGGAGTGTGCAGACATTATACAGGAGTTGATCAGGGAGTGTGCAGACATTATACAGGAGTTGATCAGGGAGTGTGCGGACATTATACAGGAGTTGATCAGGGAGTGTGCAGACATTATACAGGAGTTGATCAGGGAGTGTGCGGACATTATACAGGAGTTGATCAGGGAGTGTGCAGACATTATACAGGAGTTGATCAGGGAGTGTGCAGACATTATACAGGAGTTGATCAGGGAGTGTGCGGACATTATACAGGAGTTGATCAGGGAGTGTGCGGACATTATACAGGAGTTAATCAGGGAGTGTGCGGACATTATACAGGAGTTGATCAGGGAGTGTGCGGACATTATACAGGAGTTGATCAGGGAGTGTGCGGACATTATACAGGAGTTGATCAGGGAGTGTGCGGACATTATACAGGAGTTGATCAGGGAGTGTGCGGACATTATACAGGAGTTGATCAGGGAGTGTGCGGACATTATACAGGAGTTGATCAGGGAGTGTGCAGACATTATAGAGGAGTTAATCAGGGAGTGTGTGGACATTATACAGGAGTTGATCAGGGAGTGTGCAGACATTATAGAGGAGTTAATCAGGGAGTGTGTGGACATTATAGGTGAGTTAATCAGGGAGTGTGCAAACATTATACAGGAGTTGATCAGGGAGTGTGCAGACATTATACAGGAGTTGATCAGGGAGTGTGCAGACATTATACAGGAGTTGATCAGGGAGTGTGCAGACATTATACAGGAGTTGATCTGGGAGTGTGCAGACATTATACAGGAGTTGATCAGGGAGTGTGCAGACATTATAGAGGAGTTGATCTGGGAGTGTGCAGACATTATACAGGAGTTGATCAGGGAGTGTGCAGACATTATAGAGGAGTTAATGAGGGAGTGTGTGGACATTATAGGTGAGTTAATCAGGGAGTGTGTGGACATTATAGGTGAGTTAATCAGGGAGTGTGCAGACATTATACGGGAGTTGATCAGGGAGTGTGCGGACATTATACAGGAGTTGATCAGGGAGTGTGCGGACATTATACAGGAGTTGATCAGGGAGTGTGCGGACATTATACAGGAGTTGATCAGGGAGTGTGCAGACATTATAGAGGAGTTAATCAGGGAGTGTGTGGACATTATACAGGAGTTGATCAGGGAGTGTGCAGACATTATAGAGGAGTTAATCAGGGAGTGTGTGGACATTATAGGTGAGTTAATCAGGGAGTGTGCAGACATTATACAGGAGTTGATCAGGGAGTGTGCAGACATTATACAGGAGTTGATCAGGGAGTGTGCAGACATTATACAGGAGTTAATCAGGGAGTGTGCAGACATTATACAGGAGTTGATCTGGGAGTGTGCAGACATTATAGAGGAGTTGATCAGGGAGTGTGCAGACATTATAGAGGAGTTAATCAGGGAGTGTGCAGACATTATACAGGAGTTGATCAGGGAGTGTGCGGACATTATACAGGAGTTGATCAGGGAGTGTGCAGACATTATACAGGAGTTGATCAGGGAGTGTGCAGACATTATAGAGGAGTTAATCAGGGAGTGTGCAGACATTATACAGGAGTTGATCAGGGAGTGTGCGGACATTATACAGGAGTTGATCAGGGAGTGTGCGGACATTATACAGGAGTTGATCAGGGAGTGTGCGGACATTATACAGGAGTTGATCAGGGAGTGTGCGGACATTATACAGGAGTTGATCAGGGAGTGTGCGGACATTATACAGGAGTTGATCAGGGAGTGTGCGGACATTATACAGGAGTTGATCAGGGAGTGTGCAGACATTATACAGGAGTTGATCAGGGAGTGTGCGGACATTATACAGGAGTTGATCAGGGAGTGTGCAGACATTATACAGGAGTTGATCAGGGAGTGTGCGGACATTATACAGGAGTTGATCAGGGAGTGTGCGGACATTATACAGGAGTTAATCAGGGAGTGTGCGGACATTATACAGGAGTTGATCAGGGAGTGTGCGGACATTATACAGGAGTTGATCAGGGAGTGTGCGGACATTATACAGGAGTTGATCAGGGAGTGTGCAGACATTATACAGGAGTTGATCAGGGAGTGTGCAGACATTATAGAGGAGTTAATGAGGGAGTGTGTGGACATTATAGGTGAGTTAATCAGGGAGTGTGTGGACATTATAGGTGAGTTAATCAGGGAGTGTGCAGACATTATACGGGAGTTGATCAGGGAGTGTGCGGACATTATACAGGAGTTGATCAGGGAGTGTGCGGACATTATACAGGAGTTGATCAGGGAGTGTGCGGACATTATACAGGAGTTGATCAGGGAGTGTGCGGACATTATACAGGAGTTGATCAGGGAGTGTGCAGACATTATAGAGGAGTTAATCAGGGAGTGTGTGGACATTATAGGTGAGTTAATCAGGGAGTGTGCAGACATTATACAGGAGTTGATCAGGGAGTGTGCAGACATTATACAGGAGTTGATCAGGGAGTGTGCAGACATTATACAGGAGTTGATCTGGGAGTGTGCAGACATTATAGAGGAGTTGATCAGGGAGTGTGCAGACATTATACAGGAGTTGATCTGGGAGTGTGCAGACATTATACAGGAGTTGATCAGGGAGTGTGCAGACATTATAGAGGAGTTAATCAGGGAGTGTGTGGACATTATAGAGGAGTTAATCAGGGAGTGTGCAGACATTATACAGGAGTTGATCAGGGAGTGTGCGGACATTATACAGGAGTTGATCAGGGAGTGTGCGGACATTATACAGGAGTTGATCAGGGAGTGTGCAGACATTATACAGGAGTTGATCAGGGAGTGTGCGGACATTATACAGGAGTTGATCAGGGAGTGTGCAGACATTATACAGGAGTTGATCAGGGAGTGTGCGGACATTATACAGGAGTTGATCAGGGAGTGTGCAGACATTATACAGGAGTTGATCAGGGAGTGTGCGGACATTATACAGGAGTTGATCAGGGAGTGTGCGGACATTATACGGGAGTTGATCAGGGAGTGTGTGGACATTATACAGGAGTTGATCAGGGAGTGTGCAGACATTATACAGGAGTTGATCAGGGAGTGTGCGGACATTATACAGGAGTTGATCAGGGAGTGTGCGGACATTATACAGGAGTTAATCAGGGAGTGTGTGGACATTATAGAGGAGTTAATCAGGGAGTGTGTGGACATTATACAGGAGTTGATCAGGGAGTGTGCAGACATTATACAGGAGTTGATCAGGGAGTGTGCAGACATTATACAGGAGTTAATGAGGGAGTGTGTGGACATTATAGGTGAGTTAATCAGGGAGTGTGCAGACATTATACGGGAGTTGATCAGGGAGTGTGCGGTCATTATACAGGAGTTGATCAGGGAGTGTGCGGACATTATACAGGAGTTGATCAGGGAGTGTGCGGACATTATATAGGAGTAGATCAGGGAGTGTGTGGACATTATATAGGAGTAGATCAGGGAGTGTGCAGAAATTATACAGGAATTGATCAGGGAGTGTGCGGACATTATACAGGAGTTGATCAGGGAGTGTGCGGACATTATATAGGAGTAGATCAGGGAGTGTGCGGACATTATACAGGAGTAGATCAGGGAGTGTGCGGACATTATACAGGAGTTGATCAGGGAGTGTGCGAACATTATATAGGAGTAGATCAGGGAGTGTGCGGACATTATAAAGGAGTTGATCAGGGAGTGTGCGAACATTATAAAGGAGTTGATCAGGGAGTGTGCAGACATTATAAAGGAGTTGATCAGGGAGTGTGCAGACATTATAGAGGAGTTAATGAGGGAGTGTGTGGACATTATAGGTGAGTTAATCAGGGAGTGTGTGGACATTATAGGTGAGTTAATCAGGGAGTGTGCGGACATTATACAGGAGTTGATCAGGGAGTGTGCGGACATTATACAGGAGTTGATCAGGGAGTGTGCAAACATTATAGAGGAGTTAATCAGGGAGTGTGTGGACATTATACAGGAGTTGATCAGGGAGTGTGCGGACATTATACAGGAGTTGATCAGGGAGTGTGCAGACATTATAGAGGAGTTAATCAGGGAGTGTGTGGACATTATAGGTGAGTTAATCAGGGAGTGTGCAGACATTATACGGGAGTTGATCAGGGAGTGTGCGGACATTATACAGGAGTTGATCAGGGAGTGTGCAGACATTATACAGGAGTTGATCAGGGAGTGTGCAGACATTATACAGGAGTTGATCAGGGAGTGTGCAGACATTATACAGGAGTTGATCAGGGAGTGTGCAGACATTATACAGGAGTTGATCTGGGAGTGTGCAGACATTATACAGGAGTTGATCAGGGAGTGTGCAGACATTATAGAGGAGTTAATCAGGGAGTGTGTGGACATTATAGAGGAGTTAATCAGGGAGTGTGCAGACATTATACAGGAGTTGATCAGGGAGTGTGCGGACATTATACAGGAGTTGATCAGGGAGTGTGCAGACATTATACAGGAGTTGATCAGGGAGTGTGCGGACATTATACAGGAGTTGATCAGGGAGTGTGCGGACATTATACAGGAGTTGATCAGGGAGTGTGCGGACATTATACAGGAGTTGATCAGGGAGTGTGCGGACATTATACAGGAGTTGATCAGGGAGTGTGCAGACATTATACAGGAGTTGATCAGGGAGTGTGCGCGACATTATACAGGAGTTGATCAGGGAGTGTGCAGACATTATACAGGAGTTGATCAGGGAGTGTGCGGACATTATACAGGAGTTGATCAGGGAGTGTGCAGACATTATACAGGAGTTGATCAGGGAGTGTGCAGACATTATACAGGAGTTGATCAGGGAGTGTGCAGACATTATACAGGAGTTGATCAGGGAGTGTGCAGACATTATACAGGAGTTGATCAGGGAGTGTGCAGACATTATACAGGAGTTGATCAGGGAGTGTGCGGACATTATACAGGAGTTGATCAGGGAGTGTGCAGACATTATACAGGAGTTGATCAGGGAGTGTGCAGACATTATACAGGAGTTGATCAGGGAGTGTGCGGACATTATACAGGAGTTGATCAGGGAGTGTGCGGACATTATACAGGAGTTAATCAGGGAGTGTGCGGACATTATACAGGAGTTGATCAGGGAGTGTGCGGACATTATACAGGAGTTGATCAGGGAGTGTGCGGACATTATACAGGAGTTGATCAGGGAGTGTGCGGACATTATACAGGAGTTGATCAGGGAGTGTGCGGACATTATACAGGAGTTGATCAGGGAGTGTGCGGACATTATACAGGAGTTGATCAGGGAGTGTGCAGACATTATAGAGGAGTTAATCAGGGAGTGTGTGGACATTATACAGGAGTTGATCAGGGAGTGTGCGGACATTATACAGGAGTTGATCAGGGAGTGTGCAGACATTATAGAGGAGTTAATCAGGGAGTGTGTGGACATTATAGGTGAGTTAATCAGGGAGTGTGCAAACATTATACAGGAGTTGATCAGGGAGTGTGCAGACATTATACAGGAGTTGATCAGGGAGTGTGCAGACATTATACAGGAGTTGATCAGGGAGTGTGCAGACATTATACAGGAGTTGATCTGGGAGTGTGCAGACATTATACAGGAGTTGATCAGGGAGTGTGCAGACATTATAGAGGAGTTGATCTGGGAGTGTGCAGACATTATACAGGAGTTGATCAGGGAGTGTGCAGACATTATAGAGGAGTTAATGAGGGAGTGTGTGGACATTATAGGTGAGTTAATCAGGGAGTGTGTGGACATTATAGGTGAGTTAATCAGGGAGTGTGCGGACATTATACAGGAGTTGATCAGGGAGTGTGCGGACATTATACAGGAGTTGATCAGGGAGTGTGCAAACATTATAGAGGAGTTAATCAGGGAGTGTGTGGACATTATACAGGAGTTGATCAGGGAGTGTGCGGACATTATACAGGAGTTGATCAGGGAGTGTGCAGACATTATAGAGGAGTTAATCAGGGAGTGTGTGGACATTATAGGTGAGTTAATCAGGGAGTGTGCAGACATTATACGGGAGTTGATCAGGGAGTGTGCGGACATTATACAGGAGTTGATCAGGGAGTGTGCAGACATTATACAGGAGTTGATCAGGGAGTGTGCAGACATTATACAGGAGTTGATCTGGGAGTGTGCAGACATTATACAGGAGTTGATCAGGGAGTGTGCAGACATTATAGAGGAGTTAATCAGGGAGTGTGTGGACATTATAGAGGAGTTAATCAGGGAGTGTGCAGACATTATACAGGAGTTGATCAGGGAGTGTGCGGACATTATACAGGAGTTGATCAGGGAGTGTGCAGACATTATACAGGAGTTGATCAGGGAGTGTGCGGACATTATACAGGAGTTGATCAGGGAGTGTGCGGACATTATACAGGAGTTGATCAGGGAGTGTGCGGACATTATACAGGAGTTGATCAGGGAGTGTGCGGACATTATACAGGAGTTGATCAGGGAGTGTGCAGACATTATACAGGAGTTGATCAGGGAGTGTGCGGACATTATACAGGAGTTGATCAGGGAGTGTGCAGACATTATACAGGAGTTGATCAGGGAGTGTGCGGACATTATACAGGAGTTGATCAGGGAGTGTGCAGACATTATACAGGAGTTGATCAGGGAGTGTGCAGACATTATACAGGAGTTGATCAGGGAGTGTGCAGACATTATACAGGAGTTGATCAGGGAGTGTGCGGACATTATACAGGAGTTGATCAGGGAGTGTGCAGACATTATACAGGAGTTGATCAGGGAGTGTGCAGACATTATACAGGAGTTGATCAGGGAGTGTGCGGACATTATACAGGAGTTGATCAGGGAGTGTGCAGACATTATACAGGAGTTGATCAGGGAGTGTGCGGACATTATACAGGAGTTGATCAGGGAGTGTGCGGACATTATACAGGAGTTAATCAGGGAGTGTGCGGACATTATACAGGAGTTGATCAGGGAGTGTGCGGACATTATACAGGAGTTGATCAGGGAGTGTGCGGACATTATACAGGAGTTGATCAGGGAGTGTGCGGACATTATACAGGAGTTGATCAGGGAGTGTGCGGACATTATACAGGAGTTGATCAGGGAGTGTGCGGACATTATACAGGAGTTGATCAGGGAGTGTGCAGACATTATAGAGGAGTTAATCAGGGAGTGTGTGGACATTATACAGGAGTTGATCAGGGAGTGTGCGGACATTATACAGGAGTTGATCAGGGAGTGTGCAGACATTATAGAGGAGTTAATCAGGGAGTGTGTGGACATTATAGGTGAGTTAATCAGGGAGTGTGCAAACATTATACAGGAGTTGATCAGGGAGTGTGCAGACATTATACAGGAGTTGATCAGGGAGTGTGCAGACATTATACAGGAGTTGATCAGGGAGTGTGCAGACATTATACAGGAGTTGATCTGGGAGTGTGCAGACATTATACAGGAGTTGATCAGGGAGTGTGCAGACATTATAGAGGAGTTGATCTGGGAGTGTGCAGACATTATACAGGAGTTGATCAGGGAGTGTGCAGACATTATAGAGGAGTTAATCAGGGAGTGTGTGGACATTATAGAGGAGTTAATCAGGGAGTGTGCAGACATTATACAGGAGTTGATCAGGGAGTGTGCAGACATTATACAGGAGTTGATCAGGGAGTGTGCAGACATTATACAGGAGTTGATCAGGGAGTGTGCGGACATTATACAGGAGTTGATCAGGGAGTGTGCGGACATTATACAGGAGTTAATCAGGGAGTGTGTGGACATTATAGAGGAGTTAATCAGGGAGTGTGTGGACATTATACAGGAGTTGATCAGGGAGTGTGCAGACATTATAGAGGAGTTAATGAGGGAGTGTGTGGACATTATAGGTGAGTTAATCAGGGAGTGTGTGGACATTATAGGTGAGTTAATCAGGGAGTGTGCAGACATTATACGGGAGTTGATCAGGGAGTGTGCGGACATTATACAGGAGTTGATCAGGGAGTGTGCGGACATTATACAGGAGTTGATCAGGGAGTGTGCGGACATTATACAGGAGTTGATCAGGGAGTGTGCAGACATTATAGAGGAGTTAATCAGGGAGTGTGCGGACATTATACAGGAGTTGATCAGGGAGTGTGCGGACATTATACAGGAGTTGATCAGGGAGTGTGCAGACATTATAGAGGAGTTAATCAGGGAGTGTGTGGACATTATAGGTGAGTTAATCAGGGAGTGTGCAGACATTATACAGGAGTTGATCAGGGAGTGTGCAGACATTATACAGGAGTTGATCAGGGAGTGGGAGTGTGCAGACATTATACAGGAGTTGATCAGGGAGTGTGCAGACATTATACAGGAGTTGATCAGGGAGTGTGCAGACATTATACAGGAGTTGATCTGGGAGTGTGCAGACATTATAGAGGAGTTGATCAGGGAGTGTGCAGACATTATAGAGGAGTTAATCAGGGAGTGTGCAGACATTATACAGGAGTTGATCAGGGAGTGTGCGGACATTATACAGGAGTTGATCAGGGAGTGTGCAGACATTATACAGGAGTTGATCAGGGAGTGTGCAGACATTATAGAGGAGTTAATCAGGGAGTGTGCAGACATTATAGAGGAGTTGATCAGGGAGTGTGCAGACATTATACAGGAGTTGATCAGGGAGTGTGCGGACATTATACAGGAGTTGATCAGGGAGTGTGCGGACATTATACAGGAGTTGATCAGGGAGTGTGCGGACATTATACAGGAGTTGATCAGGGAGTGTGCGGACATTATACAGGAGTTGATCAGGGAGTGTGCGGACATTATACAGGAGTTGATCAGGGAGTGTGCAGACATTATACAGGAGTTGATCAGGGAGTGTGCGGACATTATACAGGAGTTGATCAGGGAGTGTGCAGACATTATACAGGAGTTGATCAGGGAGTGTGCGGACATTATACAGGAGTTGATCAGGGAGTGTGCGGACATTATACAGGAGTTAATCAGGGAGTGTGCGGACATTATACAGGAGTTGATCAGGGAGTGTGCGGACATTATACAGGAGTTGATCAGGGAGTGTGCGGACATTATACAGGAGTTGATCAGGGAGTGTGCAGACATTATACAGGAGTTGATCAGGGAGTGTGCAGACATTATAGAGGAGTTAATGAGGGAGTGTGTGGACATTATAGGTGAGTTAATCAGGGAGTGTGTGGACATTATAGGTGAGTTAATCAGGGAGTGTGCAGACATTATACGGGAGTTGATCAGGGAGTGTGCGGACATTATACAGGAGTTGATCAGGGAGTGTGCGGACATTATACAGGAGTTGATCAGGGAGTGTGCGGACATTATACAGGAGTTGATCAGGGAGTGTGCGGACATTATACAGGAGTTGATCAGGGAGTGTGCAGACATTATAGAGGAGTTAATCAGGGAGTGTGTGGACATTATAGGTGAGTTAATCAGGGAGTGTGCAGACATTATACAGGAGTTGATCAGGGAGTGTGCAGACATTATACAGGAGTTGATCAGGGAGTGTGCAGACATTATACAGGAGTTGATCTGGGAGTGTGCAGACATTATAGAGGAGTTGATCAGGGAGTGTGCAGACATTATACAGGAGTTGATCTGGGAGTGTGCAGACATTATACAGGAGTTGATCAGGGAGTGTGCAGACATTATAGAGGAGTTAATCAGGGAGTGTGTGGACATTATAGAGGAGTTAATCAGGGAGTGTGCAGACATTATACAGGAGTTGATCAGGGAGTGTGCGGACATTATACAGGAGTTGATCAGGGAGTGTGCGGACATTATACAGGAGTTGATCAGGGAGTGTGTGGACATTATACAGGAGTTGATCAGGGAGTGTGCAGACATTATACAGGAGTTGATCAGGGAGTGTGCAGACATTATACAGGAGTTGATCAGGGAGTGTGCAGACATTATACAGGAGTTGATCAGGGAGTGTGCGGACATTATACAGGAGTTGATCAGGGAGTGTGCAGACATTATACAGGAGTTGATCAGGGAGTGTGCGGACATTATACAGGAGTTGATCAGGGAGTGTGCAGACATTATACAGGAGTTGATCAGGGAGTGTGCGGACATTATACGGGAGTTGATCAGGGAGTGTGCGGACATTATACGGGAGTTGATCAGGGAGTGTGTGGACATTATACAGGAGTTGATCAGGGAGTGTGCAGACATTATACAGGAGTTGATCAGGGAGTGTGCGGACATTATACAGGAGTTGATCAGGGAGTGTGCGGACATTATACAGGAGTTAATCAGGGAGTGTGTGGACATTATAGAGGAGTTAATCAGGGAGTGTGTGGACATTATACAGGAGTTGATCAGGGAGTGTGCAGACATTATACAGGAGTTGATCAGGGAGTGTGCAGACATTATACAGGAGTTAATGAGGGAGTGTGTGGACATTATAGGTGAGTTAATCAGGAGTGTGCAGACATTATACGGGAGTTGATCAGGGAGTGTGCGGTCATTATACAGGAGTTGATCAGGGAGTGTGCGGACATTATACAGGAGTTGATCAGGGAGTGTGCGGACATTATATAGGAGTAGATCAGGGAGTGTGTGGACATTATATAGGAGTAGATCAGGGAGTGTGCAGAAATTATACAGGAATTGATCAGGGAGTGTGCGGACATTATACAGGAGTTGATCAGGGAGTGTGCGGACATTATATAGGAGTAGATCAGGGAGTGTGCGGACATTATACAGGAGTAGATCAGGGAGTGTGCGGACATTATACAGGAGTTGATCAGGGAGTGTGCGAACATTATATAGGAGTAGATCAGGGAGTGTGCGGACATTATAAAGGAGTTGATCAGGGAGTGTGCGAACATTATAAAGGAGTTGATCAGGGAGTGTGCAGACATTATAAAGGAGTTGATCAGGGAGTGTGCGAACATTATACAGGAGTTGATCAGGGAGTGTGCAGACATTATAGAGGAGTTAATCAGGGAGTGTGTGGACATTATAGAGGAGTTAATCAGGGAGTGTGTGGACATTATAGGTGAGTTAATCAGGGAGTGTGCAGACATTATACAGGAGTTGATCAGGGAGTGTGCAGACATTATACAGGAGTTGATCAGGGAGTGTGCGGACATTATACAGGAGTTGATCAGGGAGTGTGCGAACATTATATAGGAGTTGATCAGGGAGTGTGCAGACATTATACAGGAGTTGATCAGGGAGTGTGCAGACATTATACGGGAGTTGATCAGGGAGTGTGCGGACATTATACAGGAGTTGATCAGGGAGTGTGCGGACATTATACAGGAGTTGATCAGGGAGTGTGCGAACATTATACAGGAGTTGATCAGGGAGTGTGCGGACATTATACAGGAGTTGATCAGGGAGTGTGCGGACATTATACAGGAGTTAATCAGGGAGTGTGTGGACATTATAGGTGAGTTAATCAGGGAGTGTGCGGACATTATAGAGGAGTTGATCAGGGAGTGTGCAGACATTATACAGGAGTTGATCAGGGAGTGTGCGGACATTATACAGGAGTTGATCAGGGAGTGTGCAGACATTATACGGGAGTTGATCAGGGAGTGTGCGGACATTATACAGGAGTTGATCAGGGAGTGTGCGGACATTATACAGGAGTTGATCAGGGAGTGTGCGAACATTATACAGGAGTTGATCAGGGAGTGTGCGGACATTATACAGGAGTTGATCAGGGAGTGTGCGGACATTATACAGGAGTTGATCAGGGAGTGTGCGGACATTATAAAGGAGTTGATCAGGGAGTGTGCGAACATTATACAGGAGTTGATCAGGGAGTGTGCGGACATTATATAGGAGTAGATCAGGGAGTGTGCGGACATTATAAAGGAGTTGATCAGGGAGTGTGCGAACATTATACAAGAGTAGATCAGGGAGTGTGCGCACATTTTAACCACTTCAATACCCGGCCATTGACAATTGACGGCCAGAGATGGGATCTCCCATCCTAAGTGTCCGTCAATTGACGGCCTGGGCTTTGCGGGTGGATATCTGAATGATGCCTGCAGCCAGAGGCATCATCCAGATATCCTCTTCTTCAGCCGGCGATTCTGCACGACATAAGAATGATCATAGCGGCGGTTCTGCCGCTTGATCGTTCTTACAGGCCGTGGGAGGGGACATCCCCCCCCTACCGCCGCCATCCGGTGCTTCTCCGGGCTCTCCCGTGCCTTCGGGGGCCCGGAGAACGAATCGTCCGGCGTCGGCAGGAAGCATAGAGATGACTGGTGACCAGATGGTCACCAGTCATCTCTATGACTGTCGAAGGACCCGGGCGCGATGTGATGACGTCACGCCCGGGTCCTTGTAAGTAAACAACACCGCGATTGCGGCTGTAAGCAACCATTCATGAGAGCGGTGAATTTTTTTTCACGGATCTCATGGTTTCCAGCCTGGAGGAGAAATGTGAGGTCTTATTGACCCTGCATCTCTCCTTAAAGAGGACCTGTCACACACATTTCCTATTACAAGGGATGTTTACATTCCTTGTAATAGGAATAAAAGTGGAAAAAAAAAGATAAAAAAAGTGTAAAAATAAATAAAAAATAAGTAAAAAAAAAAAGATAAAAAAAAAAATTAAAACGCCCCTGTCCCCGATAGCTTGCGTGCAGAAGCGAACGCACACGTGTTTTGACATAACTCTGTATTAGGATGTACAGTGGAGGAGCTGTATGTGAGGTTTTCTATCCTCCTCCTCTATACATATCTCTGTATTAGGATGTACAGTGGAAGAGCTGTAAGTGAGGCATTCTATCCTCATCCTCTATACATATCTCTGTATTAGGATATACAGTGGAGGAGCTGTATGTGAGGCGTTCTATCCTCCTCCTCTATACATATCTCTGTATTAGGATGTAAAGTGGAGGAGCTGTATGTAAGGTGTTCTATCCTCCTCCTCTATACATATCTCTGTATTAGGATGTACAGTGAAGGAGCTGTATGTGAGGCGTTCTATCCTCCTCCTCTATACATATCTCTGTATTAGGATGTACAGTGGAGGAGCTGTATGTGAGGTGTTCTATCCTCCTCCTCTATACATATCTCTGTATTAGGATGTACAGTGGAGGAGCTGTATGTGAGGTTTTCTATCCTCCTCCTCTATACATATCTCTGTATTAGGATGTACAGTGGAAGAGCTGTAAGTGAGGCATTCTATCCTCATCCTCTATACATATCTCTGTATTAGGATATACAGTGGAGGAGCTGTATGTGAGGCGTTCTATCCTCCTCCTCTATACATATCTCTGTATTAGGATGTAAAGTGGAGGAGCTGTATGTAAGGTGTTCTATCCTCCTCCTCTATACATATCTCTGTATTAGGATGTACAGTGAAGGAGCTGTATGTGAGGCGTTCTATCCTCCTCCTCTATACATATCTCTGTATTAGGATATACAGTGGAGGAGCTGTATGTAAGGTGTTCTATCCTCCTCCTCTATACATATCTCTGTATTAGGATGTACAGTGGAGGAGCTGTATGTGAGGTGTTCTATCCTCCTCCTCTATACATATCTCTGTATTAGGATATACAGTGGAGGAGCTGTATGCGATGAATTCTATCCTCCTCCTCCTCAATACATATCTCTGTATTAGGATATACAGTGGAAGAGCTGTATGTGAGGTGTTCTATCCTCCTCCTCTATACATATCTCTGTATTAGGATATATTATACAGTGGAGGAGCTGTATGTGAGGTGTTCTATCCTCCTCCTCTATACATATCTCTGTATTATGATATACAGTGGAAGAGCTGTATGTGAGGTGTTCTATCCTCCTCCTCCTCTATACATATCTCTGTATTATGATGTACAGTGGAGGAGCTGTATGTGGGGTGTTTTATCCTCCTCCTCTATACATATCTCTGTATTATGATATACAGTGGAAGAGCTGTATGTGAGGTGTTCTATCCTCCTCCTCTATACATATCTCTGTATTAGGATATACAGTGGAGGAGCTGTATGTGAGGTGTTCTATCCTCATCCTCTATACATATCTCTGTATTATGATGTACAGTGGAGGAGCTGTATGTGGGGTGTTCTATCCTACTCTTCTCTATACATATCTCTGTATTATGATGTACAGTGGAGGAGCTGTATGTGGGGTGTTTTATCCTCCTCTTCTCTAGACATATCTCTGTATTATGATGTACAGTGGAGGAGTTGTGTATTAGGTGCTCTATCCTTCTTCTCAGCACTGCCTGCCACTGACATTGTTCTGAGGACTGGGAGGAACAGCTGCACAATAAGGCGGGAAATGAATTTGGCGCCATTCTCCCCGGTGACGTTTCTGGTCACATGACCGGCGCCGTAAAAGGGGGAGGAGGCGGCGCTGTCGGGCTTATTTGGCGCCTGAGTGAGAGAAGGAAGGAGGGAGATCCGAAGTGCCGGGATAAGCTCATCGTCCTCTTTGTAAACACACGTCGGATCTTCTCTGCCACCATGTTTGAGGCCAGACTAGTGCAGGGCTCCATCCTGAAGAAGGTGTTGGAGGCGCTGAAGGATCTGATCGATGAGGCGTGCTGGGACATCACCTCCAGCGGCATCAGCCTGCAGAGCATGGACTCCTCTCACGTCTCCCTCGTGCAGCTCACCCTCCGCTCCGACGGCTTCGACACTTATCGCTGTGACCGCAACCAGTCCATCGGGGTAAAGATGAGCAGGTGAGAGGGGTCAGCACTGGGAGATCAGCATGGCGCCCTCCCCCCCGGCTGATAACTACATATGGGGGTGTATATGGTGGGGTTGTAGTAATACTGGTTGGATTATAGGGTGATGTGCGACACTTGCACTTTGTGTGTTGGCGCCATTCTGCAGCGATGGGACAGCGCAAACCTATCCGATTTGTCCTGTCATAGGTTGACAGAGCTAGTCACATGACACGATGGGCGGGTCATCCACGGACATGCCCCGTCTTGCCTCGCGCGCGCGGTTTTTGACTTGGCAGGGCGCGCTCCTGACGTCACGAATCCCGCGCCAACAAAGAGCTGGCGTCTGCGCGGGAAATGACTCGTGGACGGGGGCATCCGTGTTCTGCGATTGGACGCTGTGTGATATATATTAAAATCATGGATGGAATGTGCTGTGTGTACAATGACTTCTCCTTTCTTCTTCCAGTATGTCCAAAATCCTGAAATGTGCTGCCAGTGAGGATATCATCACTCTAAGAGCAGAGGATAATGCAGACACCGTCACCATGGTGTTTGAGTCACCCAGTAAGTTCCTGATGTCTGCTGCTGTGGTCCAGTATGATCTCTGATGACCTATCAATGTCAGGGATGCGCAACATGTGGCCCTCCAGCTATTGAACTACAAGCCCCACGAGGCATTGCAAGGCTGACTGTTAAAAGCATGACTCCCCAAGGCATGATGGACTTGTAGTTTAAAACAGCTGGAGGGCTGCAGGTTGAGCACCCACCCATGTGTTGCATGCTTTCAAGTAGGACAATAGAAACTTTTCAGATGTTGACATTAAAAAGTCCGTTGGGGTAAAAAAAATTAAAGTGCCATGGAAGTCATCCTTTTAATGATCCATCTAGTTTTCCCATAATGTGCTTGTACTGCATACTGTCACATGTCAGGTTTGTCTGTTATTCAAAACTCAGCACCCCACACTCCCATCTTCATCCGCTCTTCCCTCCACATTCACACTACAGAATTTGGCAGCAGAAAGCGATGGCTCCCACTGCTATTCTGATCAGTGAGGAGGGAAAGAGCCACTGATCTCGCGCACAGAACTAAACCAAAATCGGACTCGGGTAAGTAGGTGGGCCCAGGTTTTTAGCTTAATGCATTCTGGTAAAAACCCAGCGGAGCTCTAATCAAAAGGGAATCTGTTGCCACCTTTTGGTGGAAAGGGTGAAGCAGGTACCCGGTCCCTATTCTGGTTCAGTTTAGCACCCCCATTCTTCCCCTGCAGTTTTCTGGGACAGACTAAGGTCCCAGAAGACTGCAGCCCATTTACAAAGCACAGCACGCTTTACACCACAAGGCTTCTGCCAGTTTCTCTTAGCTAAGATATCGTGGCGCCATCATCCAAGAGCTGATTTAAGAAGCGACTTGGGTGAGGGCACCGCTGGATGTATGGATAGGTAAGTGTCCTAATTCAGCTACAGTATTTGTAGCTGCTGAATTTAAAAAAGTGGGTGGAACTGTGCTATAAGGCTTCAGAGCAACTTCCAGTCCATCTACATATAACTTGGTGGTTAACCCACTTTTACTAAATGCTGCCATCTGCTCTGTACCACAAGAAGTTTCCCTGTGTTCTATGAAAAAGGACACAGGAGAGCTGCAGCTGACAGAATCACGCAAACAGACCACAGTATCAGGGTCTAAGCAGCCACAGCTTCCGGGCTCTTACAGGCTGCTGGACAGAGCACCTGTGCCCTAATGCCTTTGTAAAACCCCCAATGTACATGAGTTGGCTCCACAGGCTGCTTTTGACTGTTTTGCCTGTCATGTTATACTATAAATCAAGTCAGCTGTGGCTTGTATTGATGGACACAGCATAGTGTTTGTCTAGCCTGAACTGTACTAAGTAGGAATGTGCACTTCATCCCAGGGCACTCTTGGTCTATAGCAGAGCCAGTGCATATGTAGTGGTGTAGGTAGATCTGTGGTGCTTCTATATATCGGCATCCTTTTCAAAATATCCATAACTATTACAGGAGGGCAAACTATATTCCAAAACCATGCCTTGCCTCGGTTATGTTAACCTATATTTATAAACATTCTATACTCCACTGTATCTAAAAGCATTTTATGTTTTGAAACAGGAAACCGTAATCCTTGTAGATATTTGCACTTCCAGTTGACATTTGTTTTGAGATGCTTCAGTCCTGAATTAGAGCTATACTGTTGACTGAGCTACAAACCCTATCCTTCTCTATGGCAGCTTTGAATGTATTACCAATTTTTTTTAGCCCCGGTGATGCTCAAGCTGTTGCCATGCTAGGGTTGATGGGTTTGTTCTAACCCTCATCACATTAATCCTTGGTGCACCCTTGTAGCATGTGTATACAGGGAGACTGTTCTTCAGGGTTACTCAGTGTATTCACTGTCATTAGTATTTGGTCTGCAGAAGTCACAGGAGAGGGAGGCAGCTACTGTGATAGAAGTACCTAAGAAAGTGGGAAGTAAAGATTTGTTATAAATTTCTTCTCTTGCCAATTTTTCTATGTGTAATGAACCATCAGGTTTTGTACTTTGTCCCTGTTCAAACATTTTGTTGAATCCTGTTTGGTCACTGAGATTGGAAGTAACTGGGTGAGTGTCAGAAACTTGTGTATCCATTAAAGAAATTATTCACTTTCTGCCCGTGATATTGGCAGGACACAAAATAAGAAATAGTCTCACCAAAAGAGCATTAGAAAAATCTGTAAATGATTGAAGATTAAACTTTAAAGGCATCACAAGATACCTGCAGTAGCACTGTCACCCAAGAAACCATTAAGGCAGATTCCGCTTGGACTGCATCCTGAGAAGAATGATGGTTAATCTATTAAACTCAGTGACCTGCAGCAAGCTTTTGGCTAGTGCAGTGTGAATGTCCCTAGATACTTGTTCTGTCGGTTGCATACAGAGTGGTGATGTGAGAGTAGGCATCTGTTGGTAATTTAGTTTGTCTTACAAGTTCCATTTAATTCTGTGTTTTTTTTTTTTATAAAACGTGCAGTTCATCTGCCCTGTATCAGACGATTAATATGCTGACATATTGTGTTATAGATCAAGAAAAGGTTTCTGACTATGAAATGAAGCTGATGGATTTAGATGTTGAGCAGTTAGGAATCCCGGTAAGTTAATGACATGCTTGATTGTTGGCTTTCAAATATCAACTTGTACTTCATGTTGAAAATGTTAGGGGGAATGTCATTTTCAAAGTGGTTGTAAACTCTTACAGACCACTTTTTGCTACAGGTAAGCCTATAATAAGGCTTACCTGTAGCTACCCATGATCTCCTACACGGTTTGGCGTTTGCACTGAAGCAACGGTAAGTGAACGTCATTGCGACTCCGGCCAATCACGGTGCTAAAGATGCGTAACCCGGAAGCAATTCCATGAGTGATGTCGGCCAGTGCTGTGTACGGGCACCGCAGCGTGGGCTTTGATCTCAGGTGAGTATTGCATTAAGAGCTAGTATGCTATGCATACTAGCTCATACCTTTGTCTTACAGGTTTTTTTTTTGCCAAGGTTTTTTTATACCACTTAAATCATGGTTCCTCCTCCTGTTCGTCCATTTTTGATTGTCCAGATGCGCTAAAGGTAGAACCTTTTTGTTTTGTCTGTGAACACGCACGATCCATGAACTTGTGCAGAAAACCAAGGGCCCTGGACATCCTTATCTACATCATCCTAGTCCAATATCACCTAGAGGAGAAAGTGCTTGTCTGCAGAACCAAGTAAATCCATAAAAGAAAAATCTGGGAGAAGGGGGCTGAAGGCAGGTGCATGCATTGTCTTGTAAGGTGAGGATCTGCTTCAATACATATTTTTGTCTTACAGGAACAAGAGTACAGCTGTGTTATAAAGATGCCGTCTGGAGAGTTTGCACGTATCTGCAGAGATCTTAGTCAGATTGGTGATGCAGTTGTCATCTCTTGTGCAAAGGATGGAGTAAAATTTTCTGCAAGTGGGGAGCTGGGAACAGGAAATGTCAAGCTATCACAGACTTCAAATGTTGATAAAGAGGAAGAAGCTGTAAGTGAACACTTTTTTTTATTTTATTTTTTTTCCTAACCAAACTTTTAGTACCATAAACGGTGTCAGTTTCCAATCTGTTTTCAGACTTTAAAGCGGAGCTCCACCCTAAAGTGGAACTCCCGCTGATCAGAACCCTCCCCTCTCCGGTGTCACATAAGACACTTTTGAGGGGGGGTGTAGATACCTGTCTAAAGACGGGTATTTGCACCCACTTCCAACCACAGTCTGTGGGCAGGATGCCAATTCTTCCTGGTTCCCTCACCGATGGCAGGGGGGGCAGCAGAGTGACGAGCGATCGCTTGTCCTCTGCTGCGGACGACACTGGACTCCAGGGCAGGTAAGTGTGCCGATATTAAGTCAGCAGCTGCAGTATTTGTAGCTGCTGACTTTTAATTTTTTTCCAGTGGGCATCCGCTTTAAGATGGCTAGCTCCTGAAATGCAACATGGCTAGCTCCTGAAATGCAACATGTCACCCCCAAATGCCAGGGTCATTTAAGGAGCTCCTAAAATATAGTAGTTGTCTTTTATCAGCTAGCTTGTCAGCATATTCACTACAAACACAGGCAGGTCTGCTGGTAAAACAAGCGGTACAGAATTCACACTATGCAGTGAATAAGGCTGAAGTAGTGCAAATGTTCTTGCAAAGCACATTTTATGTATTGAGCTATTTTTTTCTGTCCTCTAACCAGGTCATGACAAATGTGTTCTTTCTACAGGTCACAATAGAAATGAATGAGCCAGTCCAGCTAACATTTGCTTTGCGATATCTGAATTTCTTCACCAAAGCAACACCCTTGTCTCAATCAGTGACACTGAGCATGTCGGCAGATATCCCTCTAGGTGAGTGGCAAATTTTATACTTTTGTTTGACCAGCTGTATGTGTAGTAAAGGTCATTGCTTCTATTGCATTATAGCATTACCTCAGCTAAATTGTCACTTGGTAGCAGAATTAACCTGATAGGCCAGGGTTGGTCTTAGTGGTGCGCCAAAAATTCAGGATGCACTGAAAACGAAACATTTAAAGATTTTATATATGTAAATGTATTTGACTTTTTAATATTATGAATTTAAATGAATGCATTTTTGACTATTGCCACCTTTTTGTCCAATAAACTTTCACACAAAGTAGTTTTTGAAGCCCTGTATAAAAAGCAAGAAAAGCTAAACAAATGCATCCCTTTAAAGTGAGACTAAAGTCTTGCTCTATTCTATAGAAACATGTTCTACTTCTGCACAGAGCAGCCTGTGTCCTTTTTTGGGTGCTCTTGTCTGTTACCTCCACAGCACGTAGCTTGCTATGGGGGTGCCAAGTCACAGCTGGGCGGGCCCCTCCTGATTGGCTAGCTGATTTTGACAGTAGGTAGAGTCTTGACTGGCTGTGACACTTATGGACAGATAAGGCTCAGTGAAGTATTAAGGGGCTGAGGGGAGGCTGCTGGACAGTTTAAAAAAAAAAAAAAAAATTTGCAGTGTCAAATCCTGCTTGGTGCATATTTGATTAGTTTTAAAGAACACCTCCTGCATTAAAAATGCAGCAGTGTTGCGGTTTTTGAACATGACCTATGAAAACTGCTGTAAACGTGTCTAAAGCAAATTGTGCCAAAATTGCTTGCGGTTTTTCAAAGGCTATTGTCACTTTTTGTTTATTGGCTAAGCGCAATGACCCTATATTTTCAGCACATCCCTTGTTTCACGTTTAGTCTTTAGAAAGTCATTTTTTTTTAGGTGGTTTTTAATGGTGTAATATTTTTTTTTTTCCCCAGTGGTGGAATACAGAATTGCAGATATGGGTCATGTGAAATACTATCTGGCTCCTAAGATCGAGGATGAAGAAGCTTCCTAATTTTGTATAGTGTATTTTTTATGTATTTGTCACCCAAACATCACAGCTCTTTGCATCTGCCTTGTAATGACAGTAATCCAAGATAACCAACTGGCTGTACTTCTAGGCGTGTCTGTAGATATTTATGTAAATACTCAATCTTTGTAAAACCTGCCATATGAAGTCAATAAATCTTTGTAATAATGATCTGCCTTTGTTGTGTTACTGATCATAAAAACTAGATGCATACATTGCAGCTTGTCAGTTGTAAAATGCAATGGCTGCATTTTTTTTGCTTTTAGCTTATTTTTCCCCTTTGCCTGGTGAGCTGGCCACAGTGCCTACAGTCTGGATGAACAGACACCCTTGGACCAGCAGCATTGTCAGCCTGGGGAGGGGATGGATATATATACTGACAGATTTAAATACACAAATTGATAACACTAGTTAGTTTCTTTCTGAGAAATGTTTTTCATGCTGGCTGATGTAAAATCTCAATTGGTATGTCTTAACCTTTTCACTGCTACATCTGCAGGACAGCTTTGTCTGTTAAATTGCTTGCTGGTTGGATCACCAGATAAAAATAAAATGAAGGCTATCACACTTAAGAATTAAAAAACTGCATCAGTTTTTGCCTTGTGTTTAATCCTGCTGTGCCTTTTTAAAACAATTATAGAACAGTTTAAGACTAACTGTGCTGCATAAACCCCCCCACTAGCGGCCGAAGAAAGTGTTATAACTGCTTGTGTTGCAGTCTTTCTAAAGCTATGAATAATGGAGGAACTAATGCGCAAACCACACTATGATAAAACCGTATTCTAATGTAAAAATAAAAGAATATATAAAATAAGCAGCAGCCACAACTAAATGACTTCGTACGCTAAAGGTAATGAATAAATAAGGGCTGTTGTGTTGCTTGCTTAAACAAGTAATGTGTTAAGATACTTCGTAAAAGTCCAGTGAATATACACAACACTAAGTGAAGTGCATCTAGTAACCACAATATAGTGCAAGGATAATCCTAAAAAATATACAATGTTTAGTTTTAGAATTATTTTGCACTATTGCACTTTATTGTGGTTACTAGATGCTTTTCACTTAGTGTTGTGTATATTCACTGGATTTTATGAAGTATTTTTTTTTGAACTTGGCACATTACTTGTTTCAGCAAGCACCAAAACACCCCTTATTTATTCATCAGTCTTTCTGAAGTGCTTTTCAGGCATTTCAGAAGCGCAGCCCGTGCATTCCAATAAGCTGGGGTATGAGCAAGTGTATACAGCAATCCAAAAAATGCTGCTTGCAGGACATTGTTCTCCTGCCTTGAAAGTGCATCGCATCAATGTGGAAGCACTCAGGCTTTCACACTAAAGTGGCATGGGAAGTTGTTTTCAGTTGCCATTGGTGCTAAAATGCATTCAGTGTGAAAGTAGCCATAGGCAATACTCCCTGTGCAAACAAACTGAGCTTGCAAGGAGCAAATGAAATGTAGATATTGTAACCAGGCAGTCTATTGGCAAAAAAATTGAGGGATGGGTAAACCACCAATTAAATGAGGAAAATATGTTTAAAATTTTTCAAGACCTCGCACAAAACCCTGAGGAACATAAAAACTACTGAAGATCTTAAACAAGAAATTCAATATAACTAAGGTTTTCCTGCATGTTTGATCACAAGGGGAAATAAATGTACAGTGGAACCTCAGATTGCAAGAAACGCGAGTCTCGCAAAACAAGCAGGATTCAAGCCAAAGCAGTGTGCAATACCGTATTTGGCATGAGGTGGGGAGGGTGACGGAGCAGAGCCGAACAGTGACGTTTGCCGCTCGGGAATGCTCAGAAAATTGCAGAAATACTCAGTTTCTGCATTTTTCTACGTTCAGCCAAGGTGTCCTTGGCCCTTTTCGGGTGTTTACCAGACTCTGGTGCCCCCTGCCTCTGGCCACATGTATTGCATGCCATTGAAGTCAATGCAGAACACCTTTTAGTTTCCATTTACTTCAATGAGGAAACTGGTATGCGAGTACTTTGGATTACAAGCATTCTAGAACTGATGTGCAATCCAAGGTTCCACTGTATAGTCACTTTGGTTTATAGAAGAAATGTACTATGCCAGGTAGCAGTAGGGAGACAACTGTAAGATGAGAAGGAACAATACAAGTGCAATGGCAGTCGATCCACAGGATATGGAATACTAGAGTAACAATAAAATGATCTAGTATCCCAATACTCAAAATCTAGATTAGGGGAAAGGGGAGGGTGAGTGAAAAAACTTATAGAGCGCAACGCTTGCGAACTGAATTGCCTCTGGGCGCTGTTTCCATTCCTTGGAATAGGGAGATGAGTTTTAATCATTCTGAAGGCCAAGTGGTCCGACTCCAGTCGGATGGTGGTTGGTAGTGCATTCCAGTCTTGGTCCTTGGACAGCAAATCTCCGTTCTCCTTTGGACTTGTATCTTGCCTTCGGGATGTGCAGTAAATTTTGATTTGTGGATCGCAAAGTGCAATTGGGGTTATGGGCTTTAATTTTTTCGCATAGATATTGGGGAGCGTTTCCTTGAATACACTTGTGTGTAAGGCAGAGTGCCTTAAAAGTGATTCTGTCTTTCACTGGTAGCCAGTGGAGAGATCTAAGCGAAAGGGAGATCGACTCCCATGGTTTTTTCCCAGTCACTAATCAAGCAGCCGTATTTTGAACGACTTGCAGACAAGTGATTTGGTATTTAGGAAGTCCTAAATAGAGGGCATTTGCATAGTCGAGTCTGGAATTGATGATTGATCCCACCAGGACTGCAATGTCTTCTTTAGGAATAAAAGGGGTGAGTCGGAGTAACTGGCGCAGCAGATGATGGGATCCGCTGACTACAGACCCTATTTGTGCATCCATTGTCATGTGGGAGTCAAAAGTGACTCCGAGACTTTTGACTTTGGTGCTCGGGGTGATAATTTTCCCCAGGATGGGCGGTGGGGTCCAAGTTGAGGTGGGGAGACTTTTCCTGTTTGGTTCGAAAACAGAGCTTCTCCTGTTTCACGCATTGAGTTTAAGATCACTGGATGTCATCAAGTTATCTAGTAGAGTGAGGGTTCTCTCTAATCCAGGGGAGTGATCCTTTCCATTGCAGACGCGAAGATACAGTTGTGTGTCTGCGTAGGAATGGTAAAGTAGCTTCTGGTTGCTGATGATCTCAAAGAGGGGACGGAGATAAATATTGAACAGTACCGGCGACAAGGGGGATCCCTGAGGGACTCCGCATGATACTGTACGCATTTCTGACGTGAAAGATCCCAGTTTCACTGTTTGTGATCTGTTTTCCAAGAAGGAAGAGAACCGTGACTTTGGCCACTTCAGCTAGCCTAGCAAGTAGTAGTCCGTGGTCTACATATTTTTACCAGAGCTGTTTCAGTTCCGTGCCCTGGCCGGAAGCCTGATTGAAACGTATCAAGTCATTTTTGGGTTTCTAAATGCTGTTGTACAACTTCTTTCGCCATTATTTTGGAGAAAACATTTAGACCTGTTATGGGTCTCCTATTGTTTGGGTCTTTTGGGTCAAGGGTGGGTTTTTTCAGGATAGGTTTTATGGTACCTTGTTTCAACAAGGAGGGCACCATGCCTTCCCTGAATGACTGATTTATAAGCTGCGTGATAGCTGGTGCCAATATATCGGCACATTCTTTCAGCAGTTTAGTGGGAATAATGTCATTGGGTGCTGTGCTGTTGCGCAGAGTCCCAATGATATTTTTAGTGGCAGCGATGGAGGTGGGTTTCAAGGTGAATTTCTGTGCTTGAGGCGTGTATATAATGGTATCGCTAAGTTTAAGTTTTCTTACCTCACAAATTCATGGTGTTTTCTCCCTTTCTCCATCTGATGGGTATTGGACTTCATCTGGCCAATTTTTCTTCACATTTATTTTTATCACAAAGATCAACACTGGACTTTACTACTATATCTCTCCAACTTAACGTTGGAGGTTCTCTTTTCCACTTATACCTTATATTTTCAGTTTCATATCACATATGATTGCTGGTATTGGTAGTCTTTGTTAACCCTTTCACGATCATCACCGGACTTTACTACTAGATCCTTGAACATTTTATGCTGATTCAGTTTTCCAGCAAGAGTGTGTTTAATGTTGTTTCACAAGTTTTTTTAACTTTTTTTTTTACTTCATTTATTCATGAATGTTGTATCATATTAATTTTCCTAACAATTTTAAAAAGACCAATTAAAAAGTTCTGATGGAACAGGAAAGTAGAAAGGAGTTTAATAGTGTGATACAGGAGAGATATAAATGGGGTAATAAGTAGTGGTGTCAAATTTAATCGGTGCATCGCGATTCGGGGGTGCCCGATGCATGTGACTGTATTAATCGATGTTTGGCCCTGCCCCCTTCTCCGCCCCTCTCGGGAGAGTGCTCTGGTCACTCAGACATTGCCTTGTTTGTATAAGGCATGCTCACATGACTGCCTGGCCCGCCTCTCTCCTCTTATGCCTCTCCTGGAATCAGCCCCGCCCACTGACTAACGATCAGTTCAGTAGAGAAAGGCGGGAGGTGCACTGCTGACGCTGAGAGACGTGACCACCTGACCTGCTGACGCAGCTGTGTCGATACGTCAGCAGCCTTGTGTCATTACCGCGGTGGCGCTGGGGATTCCCTGTCAAGGAGCATCCCCATTGGCTCCCCCCTGTCACCTGGGTCCGCCTGTTATCAACTACGTCCAACCGGCGGTGTGGAGTTTTCCCCGCTGAGGAGTGCCCCCACTTGCTCCCTCCAGTCACCTGGGTTCTTTAACTGTTTGCCGACCGCCCACCGCAGTTATACGGCGGGACTGTGGCACTGCTGGGCGAGAGCATGTAGCTCTACGTCCTACCTTAAGCGCCCCCCACACGATCGCCGCCGGGCACGCGCGCTCGTTCGTTACAGAGCGGGGAACGAGAGGTATGTGTGTAAACACATACCTCTCGTTCCTGTCAGCGGGGGAAACGCTGATCTTCTGTTCATATAATGTATGAACAGAAGATCAGTGATTTCCCCTAGTGAGTCCACCCCCCCATACAGTTAGAACACAAGCAGGAACACACTTAACCCCTTCCCTGCCAATGGCATTTTTATAGTAATCCAATGCATTTTTATAGCATTGATCGCTATAAAAATGCCAATGGTCCCAAAAATGTGTCCGATGTGTCCGCCATAATATCGCAGTACCGAAAAAAAACGCTGATAGCCGCCATTACTAGTAAAAAAAAAAAAAATAATAAAAATGCCATAAAACGACCCCCTTTTTTGTAAACGCTATAAATTTTGCGCAAACCAATCAATAAACGCTAATTGCGATTTTTTTTTAACGAAAAATATGTAGAATACGTATCGGCCTAAACTAAGGAAAAAAAATGTTTTTTACATCTTTTTTGGGGATATTTATTATAGCAAAATGTAAAAAATATTGCATTTTTTTCAAAATAGTCGCTCTATTTTTGTTTATAGCGCAAAAAAATAAAAACCGCAGAGATGATCAAATACCACTAAAAGAAAGCTCTATTTGTGGGAAAAACAGGACGCCAATTTTGTTTGGGAGCCACATCGCACGACCGCGCAATTGTCAGTTAAAGCGACGCAGTGCCGAATCACAAAAAGTGCTCTGGTCTTTGACCAGCAATATGGTCCGGGGGTTAAGTGGTTAACCACAGCGGTGCACCCATCCATCCATAACATTGTGGCGGCACTGGGGGTTCCCTGCTGAGGTGCGTCTCCATTGGCCCGTTGTCCTCTGAGTCCCTTTTTGATGCCATCTGTCCCTGCAGGTCTTCCATCCATCTGAGGTACTGTGTGTAAGCCTTTCCATCAGTGATTCGCCATCTGTCCTGGTGTGTAGCTTTGCAATTTACTCACAGCGTGACAAGTGTTGATTTTAACCATTCCATCACAGGATTTTCATTGTGGACTTGTTGTTTTAATATATAACTTTTTATATGACATTCTATTTTTATTAACTTTTATTTTTGTATGTGCCTATACCTCTGTTATTTTTTGTTGGACTATAAAGTGTTATTACTCTACCCATTGAGCGGTGCTTCTTTTGTTTTTGTAGCAGTCAAGTTTATTTTCTAAGACAAACAAGTATGTGCGTTATTTGTATGTGCCATTATTTATCAGCTAAAAAACGATTTCAGTGGTAAGATTCTGGTAAAACATTATTGTGTTTACTGTAGAATTTATTATTTTCGGGACTTGGAAGCAAAACTATTTCCTTAAAAGTAATCTTATAAAAATGTAAAAAAAGCACTCAATAAATACAAAATAAACTTGGTATCATTGTCACTACAGGCAGAGACTGGGCTGCAGGGCCGGACTTACCATTGGGCTTGACTGGGCTAAAGCCCATGGGCCCCGCCCAATAGGGGGCCCCTCTAAAAAAAAAGGGGGGGTCCCCAGGGCCCCGGACAGCAACCCTTCCTTTTTTTATTTATTTTCATAAAAAAATATGTTTTTTATATATTTATTTATATATATATATATATATATATATTATCATTATTATTATTATTAAAGGGCCCAGAGGTCTCCAGGGCCCCTGGATGGCAACCCCCCCTTTTTTATAAAACAATTTACATTTTATATATATATATATATATATATATATATTTTTTTTTTTTTTTTTTTATTAAAGGGCTCAGAGGTCCCCAGGGCCCCATGTGGCAACCCCCCCCCTTTTTTTATAAATGTTTATTTTTTTATTTTTGTTTATATTTTTTTATTTTTTATTAAAAGGCCCAGAGGTCCCCAGACCCCCCGGATGGCAACCTCCCTTTTTTATGTATTTTTTATAAATGTTTATTTTTTTTATTTTTTTTAGGGGTCTGGGGGTCCCCAGGGGCCCCCAGGGCCCCGGACAGCAACCCCCACTTTTTTATTTATTTTTTTATAAAAAAAAATATGTTTTTAAAACTTTTTATATATATATATATAAAAAAATAAAAATGGGCTAACTTTACTGCCTATTTTTTTTTTTAAATTCATTAAATGAATTTTTTTCCAAAAAAATGCATTTAAAAAGACTGCTGCGCAAATACAGTGCAACATTAAATATTGCAACAACCGCCATTTTATTTTCAAGGCCAAGGTCTTTACTAAAACATTATATAATCTTTGGGGGTTCTAAGTAATTTTCTAGCAAAAAAAAATAATGATTTTAACTTGAAAAGAGCTGTCAGAAAAAGGTTTGGTGTTTAAGTGGTTAAAAATTCCTAATTTACATACAGAAGAAGTTAATTCCTTTGAAGAGATACAATGTTTAGACTTAACTTTCCACTGATAAAGAATGTTTCCAAAACTTGGCAGATTGCCCAGACTGACTTTTGGCTGAGAGCAGACAGGAAATTCTTTGCATACCAAAGTGCAGAGAGAAAATTATTTTCATGTGAAAGATCGTGAAACCCTGTATCAAGAATCGCAACGGGAAAAAGATCGCGACAACGATTCTTGGCGATTAATCGTGCCGCTCTAATATATATGTATATATACATATATATATATTTATTATTATTATTAAAGGCCCCAGAGGTCTCCAGGGCCCCTGGATGGCAACCCCCCTTTTTTTTTAATAAAAATATTTACATTTTTACAACTTTAATGTGCACCCCCCCGCTCATCAACTTTAATGCCCCCCCGGTCTCAAACTTCAATTCGCCCCCCCCCCCGCTCAACAACTTTAATGCGCACCCCCGCTCAACAACTTCAATTCGCCCCCCCCCCCTCGCTCAACAACTATGATCCCCCCTCGCTCCAGGGGGCCCCTTCAACACTCAAGCCCAGGGGCCCCCACCACCCTAAGTCCTGCCCTGCTGGGCTGTATTGAGGAGAAATATAGACCATCTCCTGTACTATGTCTGCAGTCTCTGATCATCTCCTATAGCATGTCCACAGTCTCTGACCATCTCCTGTATTATATCTGCAGTCTCTGACCATTTCCTGTATTATATCTGCAGTCTCTGACCATTTCCTGTATTATATCTGCAGTCTCTGATCATCTCCTGTAGCATGTCCACAGTTTCTGACCATCTCCTGTATTATATCTGCAGTCTCTGACCATTTCCTGTATTATATCTGCAGTCTCTGATCATCTCCTGTACTATGTCTGCAGTCTCTGATCATCTCCTGTACTATGTCTGCAGTCTCTGACCATTTTCTGTACTATGTCTGCAGTCTCTGACAGTCTTCTTTAGTATTTTCGGGGGAGAGCCATGCACACTTGCGCTGCAATCGTGATGCATCACGGAATCGAATCGTGGACTTGATAATCGTAATCGCATCGAATCGTGAGACCGGTGAAGATGCGCAGCCCTGGTAATAAGCCAGGTAAACATCTTGCAAAAACTTTAAGAAAAAAGTGTCTAAATTATATTGAAAAGTAAAAAAATGAGAAAGGAGAAATGGTAAATAAGACAACAGATATTGCAATGGTATTTCAATCATATTATAGTGCAGGGGTCTCCAAACTTTCTAAAGAAAGGGCCAGTTTACTATCCTTCAGACTTTAGGGAGGCCGAACTGTGGCCTTTTGGGAGTCAAACATGTCAAGCTGTCCAGTGGGAGTAAACAATACCAATACTTTGGTGTCAGTGGGAGGACTAGTGCCCCATAGTTGGTGTCAATGCAAGGAATTGCACCCTTTTGATGGTGTCAGTTGGAGGAATATTGCCCCACTGTTGGTGTCAGCAACAAAAGTGATTCCCCATTGTTGGTGTCAGTGGATGGAATAGTGCCCCAAGGGCCGGATGAAGGCAAGTAAAGGGCCACATCCGGCCCCAGGGCCGCAGTTTGGAGACCCCTGCTATAGTGCACTCTATGAAGAGACACAAGGAGAAAAGAAAGCAGAACATACAAGATTATTTAATGAAGGCTAAACTACCAAAAATACAAGCAGAACAATTCATAAAGTTAGAAGAACCAATCACGCAAGAAGAAATTAAAATCGCATTGAAAGATACCCCAATAGTAAAAAGTCCAGGACCAGACGGGTTCACGATTAAATACTATAAAAAAATTCAAGATCAACTGGTCCCAAAAGTGTGATTATTTAACCACTGCGTTATCCTGACTGGATGTCATATGACGTCCAGCAGGATAACAGCCGTAATGCGCCCGTGGGGGCACTTCGGTGGTGTGGTGTTTCAGTCTGACACACCGATACACCGATCTCCGGTGGAGGCTCTTTACCATGTGATCAGCCGTATCCAATCACGGCTGATCACAATGTAAACAGGAAGAAACGTTGATCGGCTTTTCCTCACTCGCGTCTAACAGACACGAGTAGGGGGGAGCCGATCGGCGGCTCTTCTGATGGGGGGTATGCGCTGATTGTTTATCAGAGCAGCTCCCCCCTGTGATAGGGAATGACAATCAGTGACATCACACGCACAGCCACACCCCCCACCATAAGAATTACTCCCTTAGGGCACACATAACCCTACAGCGGCCCCTCCTGGTTAACCTTTCACTACCAGTGTCATTTTTACAGTAACCAGTGCATGTTCGCTGTAAAAATGACAATGGTCCCAAAAAAGTGTCCGATGTGTCCGCCATAATGTCACGATAAAAATCGATGATCGCCGCCATTGCTAGAAAAAAAATATTATTAATGAAAATGCAATAAAACTATCCCCTATTTGCTAGACGCTATAAATTGTGCGAAAAACAATCAATAAATGCTTATTGTGATTTTTTTTACCAGAAATATGTAGAATACGTATCGGCTTAGACTGAGGGAAAAAAAAATTATATACTTTTTGGGGATATTTATTATAGCAAAAAGGAAAAAATATTGATTTTTTTTCAAAATTGTTGCTCTATTTTTGTTTATAGCGTGAAAAATAAAAGCCGCAGAGGTGATCAAATACCACCAAAAAAAACCTCTATTTGTGGGAAAAAAAGGACGCCAATTTTGTTTGGGAGCCACGTCGCGCGACCGCGCAATTGTCAGTTAAACCAACGCAGTGCTGAATCGCAAAAAAGAGCCAGGTCCTTTAGCTGCATAATGGTTCGGGGCTTAAGTGGTTACGAGGCCACACTGATGGCCACTAATAAGGCTGCACTGTGAGGCACAGAAGAGGCGGCAATCTTAAACTGCATTGATATGCTGCACTGATGGCCTCTGATAGGGCTGCACTGATAGCCACTGATGAGGTGGCATTCTTAAGATGCACTGATTTGCTGCACTGATGGGCACTGATAGGCTGCACTGGTGGCCCCTGATGAGGCTGTACTGCTGGGCACTGATGGGTACTGATATGCTTCATGTTGATATTGTTAAAGTTGTTGTTAATATTTATTTTTGGAACTTAAATCTGCATAACACATTTAACAGTGTCATTTCATGAGATATGTATAGGTGTGAGGTGTGTTTAGGGGAAGGGTAGGGGTTGGGTGGGCCAAGTGGTGGTGAGTAACTTTTAAGGCCTGGCTACTGGCTCAGAACTTGAAATTTTGAGCCCTGTGTTGTACATTCACATCAGTCCCTGCCCTCAAGGAGCTTAAAATCTAAACTCCCTAATTCATACATACACATGGTAGGGGCAACAATTTAGACAGGAGTCAACTACAACTGGATTGATTGATGTAAGTATGGAGTGAATGGTGCGTGATTGTGTGTGCTACTGTGCTAATGTACAGAGAGGAAGAGGCGGGGCTCTAAGAGGAAATGGTGTGGTTTCCAGATGATAGGGTGTGTCTTAAACAGGAAGGGGTGTGAGTGACAGGAAGGGGTGTGTTATATGTAAATTAGGTGGTGCATGAGTTTAGTCAGACCTAGGGCAGCACAAAACCTAAATACACCTCTGCATCTACCATTGAGAAAATATACGTGGCAAATTTTATCCCATTATTGAATGAGATCAAAGAGGAATTAAAGAAAGTGGCACTGCAACCCCTATCATGGATGGGTAGGATAAACATGTGTTAAATGCTGATCTTTCTAAAAATCATATATAAGTTCCAGATGCTACTAAGAGATATTATGGCACATGGGAAAATAAGAACACTTCAGGATTTAAAAGATGTAAATAGGTGGAAGATAAGTGAATGGGAATATTTTCAATTAAAACATTTGGTAAATACACTACCTCAACCAATTAGAGATAGAAAGAATTTGAACCCATTGGAAAGGCTCTGCGTCATACAAACCCCATTGAAACATGGGATATCAAAAGTATATGGAATTTTGACAGATTTGAAAGGACAAGAGATACCCCCTAAAATAGAGAAATGGGAAAAAGAAATAGATATGAAACTACAGGAACAACGAGTGGAGAAAATGATAAGTGCTGTATACAACTATACAACGGATATAAACACAAACTGAATGAATTATAAACTCCTGGGAAGATGGTACCTGACACCGGATAAATATCAATTGTACAAATCCTCACAGTGCTGGAGGGAATGTGGACAAAGGGGCACAGTGATACATATTTGGTGGGAATGCCCAAAAATCAAGGAATATTGGCAAGAAATCCTGGAATATATAGAAGAGATAACTGGAGAAGAGATAACAGTCTGCAGACGTGTTTATTTCATGAATCAAAAGTCTCAAATAAACAATACAAGAAAACACTAAGCCCAACGTTGAATGCCGCAAAAGGTTTAATACCGTCGAAGTGGTTAAATAGAGAAAAAAATGAAATAAAGGAATGGTTCAATAGAATATTATAGTGGAATGGAAAATCTCTTGAAAAGATGATGGAGGAGGTTGACGGGCATAAATAGAACAGGAAATAAGAAAGAGGGCAGAGAACAAACCATTTGGAGTAGAGGGGGGGGGGGGGGGGTTGGCAATAGCTATACTAAGTAGAGGTATCTGATCTCTGCATGACCAGTCTCAAAGAACTAGTTGGAACACTAATCATCCTTTCACAGCCACCTTCTTTCTCTGCTGCAGATTCTGGTTCCATGCACTAAGATGCTCCGGGATGGCTGGTGGGCAACCTGTTAATCATGATCTGGGCTTGCCGACCCGCCACCCCAAAGCAATAGGCACTGGTTTGAGGTTGAGGGCCACATCAGAAGCCTCCTTGGACCACAGGTTGGGCACCTAGAGGTCTAGCCTCCTATGTTATTTTAGTAACTTGACATTTTTTTTGATATTTTTTGTATAATAATTTTTATATGTGAAATTTCACTTCACTATAACACATGTGTGTATAAAACACAGTAGTTTGATAGGAGTGGAGAGGCTAAGCCTCCTCCATACTAACAATATAATAATACTGTCTCGATTTTATTTCCAATTTTCTTTGGATATTTTTGTTTGCTGACATATGGTCCAGTGCCAGATCATTTTTGTCCAACTACTTATCTCAAAATTGGAATAAGAGAGAGAGATTCTAACCCTACACTTGTTTGTCGATATATTTAGCCACCCCTTCCCCTCCCCCTTTTTTTCGTTTTATAGCGTTGTGCTCGTGTGAAATTATTCTTACTAGTACAATACTGTGTCTATATGTCAGGAGAGGGCATTTTTACCATAATAAAGATGGCGCCGGAAAACGGGCCTGTCTTGTAACTCGAGAGAGCCATGCGCGGGTTGATATCAGTCCGGCACTGCTCAATAAACCTCCCTTTTTATCATCGAATGTAAAGGATGGGGGATGGAATTCCGAGGGTCCGTTTGGGTCCTTATTCCTTCTTGCTATGGGTACCACTTCCTTGTTCCCATCCAGGGACTAATGGCATTTTTACCATATTCAAGATGGCGTTTTTTGAATTACACGCGTTCTGCAACGGAGGACATGACAGGCCGTTCTGTCATTAGGATAGCACCGTCTTAACACATTTCAGTTGGGTAAGTGCGAGGGGTGGAGGTCTGTTTGTCAAATGATCGCCCCCTTCCCTACGAAATGAGAACCTTTTTAACCATTCTTTTTTGTGTTTTGCTTTGTTTTTCGATATGTTGTGAAGTAAGGGCATTTTTTACCACACTAAAGATGGCGCCCGAGCCGCGCTTGTTCTTGCAATTCACAACAAGGGCGGGGTATTTAACTTGGTGAGTCACAGCGATAGCCCATCCCATTGAAAACGTCCGATTGATGACGAAACGCGTCTGGGGGACGCTCTGTGACGTCACCACGTGGGGAGATTACCTATCGCTTGCCGAATACTTGTTGAATAAATTTTCCAAACGGAATTACGCTATGGAACTCTTTTTGTTTTAACCCCCCTGTGGTTGAGTGCTGCAAACGCCCAACTATATCCCGGTGGATGAATACTACAGTGTCCCTTCCTGTCTTTTTTGGGAAACCACATACAAATCACTGACATCCGGATTTAAAGGCCGTGGCTGGGCTATAGCCAACTGCTCTGCTTGAGCTTACTTCTGGTAAGCAGCCATTCCTATTTTCGGTGAAGGGATCACTTGCAAACATATCGGTGTGTCACTGTGGTGTTGTGTTGCTACGGATGTTTCCTTATACACATACATACAGCTCAAACAACAATGGATGTGTCTTTGAAATTTAGATTGGACTCATGCTGTGTTGAATCCTTATGAAAACTATACATACGGTTTTTTCCTTCATACAATTTTTATGTGGCGCAGTTTTGCTTTTGTTTTCTGTTTCTTCTTGTGTTATCCCACGACAACTGCAGCCTAATGTGTTTTTCTTTATTGAATATTATATTTTCATTTTCTTATTGATTTTATCAATTATTAATTAGCGCAGTTTTTTTGGTTTTATATGTTATTTTAGTAATGCAATGTCTATGAAAGCCAGGAGGTGGTGCTAAATTCAAAGAAAAGGTGCCATATCTTTCACCAACTGCTGGAAAACTGGATTGAAACAGGTCACATTTGTACCAAAATATGAATCAAAGTCACAGATTGTCCCAGCAAGAGTGACATAATAAACAAGGAAAATTGATGTCTCATTGACCCTACCCTGCCTCTATTATGGTTATCCAGTATCAGATACTTGGGTATTTTGATTTCCTCGGATACAGTGGAATATTGCGATTTAAATTTAGTTCCACTTCTTAACCACTTCAAACCCGCGCTATAGCCGAATGACGGCTACAGCGCGGGTCTAAATATCCAACCTGCCGTCAAAAGACGGCCGCCCCTCTGGGCGTTCCCAGCGCGCGCTGCGGGGAAGCCCTGTGTTGGCCGTGTCCCTTGGACACAGCCAATCACAGATCGCGGCGAACGGCCAATCAGAGTGGCTGTTTGCGATGCGATCTGTGCGGCGAATGAGAGATGATCTCATAGATCATCTCTCATTGCCGTTTTACACAGAGACAGCGTCCTGTCTCTGGAGAGGAGGAGCCCGATCTGTGTTCCTATTACAAGGGGACACAGATCGGTCACCCCCCCCCCCAGTCACCCCCCCCCCCCCACAGTTAGAACACACCTAGGATACACATTTAACCCCTTCCTTACCCCCTAGTGTTAACCCCTTCAATGCCAGTCACATGTATACAGTAATTAGTGCATATTTATAGCACTGATCGCAGTATAAATGTTAATGGCGCCAAAAATTTGTCAAAAGTGTCCGATGTGTCCACCATAACGTCGCAGTACCAATAAAAATCGCAGATCACCGCCATTTCTAGTAAAAAAAAATAATAATAAAAAATAATAATTCTGTCCCCTATTTTGTAAGCGCTATAACTTTTGCGCAAACCAGTCGCTTATTGCGATTTTATTTTTATTTTTTTACCAAAAATATGTAGAAGAATACGTATCGGCCTAAACTGAGAAAAAAATGTTTTTTTTTTTTTTTAAATTGGGATATTTATTATAGCAACAAGTAAAAAATATTGTATTTTTTTTCAAAATTGTCGCTCTTTTTTGTTTATAGCGCAAAAAATAAAAACCGCACAGGCGATCAAATACCACCAAAAGAAAGCTCTACTTGTGGGGAAAAAAGGACGTCAATTTTGTTTGGGAGCCACGTCGCACGACCGCGCAATTGTCAGTTAAATCGACGCAGTGCCGGAAGCTGAAATATCACCTGGGCAGGAGGGGGGTATATGTGCCCAGTAAGCAAGTGGTTAAAGGAGTTGTAAAGAAAAAAAAAAATGGGCTAAAATTAATGTCTGCAAGGTAGACAGACAGAATACCTATTAAAGCGGATGGCCCACTAGAAAAAAAATATTACTGCAGCTGCTGACTTTTAATATTAGGACACTTACCTGTCCTGGAGTCCAGCGGCGTCCGCAGCAGAGGATGAGCGATCGCTCGTCACCCTGCTGCTCCCCCCTCCATCCACGGTGAGGGAACCAGGAAGTGAAGCGCTGCGGCTTCACTGCCCGGTTCCCTACGGCGCATGCGCGAGTCGCGCTGCGCCCGGCGATTGGCTCCCGCTGTGTGCTGGGAGCTGAGAGTTCCCAGCACACAACGGGGGGGCGACGGGATGTCGCCAAAAAACGAGTCTTTTGCCCGAGACTGCGGGCCGGAAGTGGTTGCAGATACCTGTCTTTAGACAGGTATCTGCACCCCCCTCCCCCCTGAAAGGTGTCAATTGTGACACCGGAGGGGGGAGGGTTCCGATCAGCGGATCTTCACTTTAGGGTGGAGATCCGCTTTAAATTCCTTCATCTATATCACCTCTAGTTCCTGTGCTCTCATTCACTTCCTGGTTTGTGGCGCTCGTTCATGTAAGAACTACATTTCCCAGTATGCATTGCGGCACGCTCAGTAATTCACACATCCTTGAAGTCTCTAACACGTAGAGCGTCCAGGAAGTGAACAGAACAGAGAAGAAATAGAGCAACTTCTGAGCAAAAACGAACAATGAGGAAGTGAAAAGAGGAATGTCTGCAGGTAAAGGATGCTTATTATGAAAACATTTTTTTTCCTTTACAACCCATTTAACAATATGAAATCTAAACTAAGGACATGGGCCAATCTCCCTTTGTCTTTAATAGGGTGCATAAACCTGTTTAAAATGAAGTTGTCACCTGGTTTTCTCTATGTGCTCTGACATGTGCCAGTGTGGATTCCCAAGAAATATTTAAAATAATTAATTCTAGTCGTACTCCTTTTTTTTAGGGCTCACAACACCCAAGGTTTAGAATGACAGTTTTTCAGCCTCCAAGACGCCCATAAGATTACTATTGTTTTACACAAAGAAAATGATTCTTCTCCAATGGAAATCCTCATTTACCCCAACCCTTACCTTGTGGAAAAATTAATCAATGTCAATTAACCACTGTACAAGGCCACCTATTTAGCAAGGATGCCCTAACAAATTCCACACAGTTTGGGACATTTGGGTAGAGGAATTGTCTACTAATACTCACCCTGAATCTCCTAATTAGTAGATTACCCTACAAACGACCAGGTGGACATGTATATTTTGCCAAACCCATGTCCAATCCATATGTCTAATAATTGTGACCTCCATCTTATAAAATGTGGCTTAATACTACCATTGAGGCTGATACCTACAATATTCTAACAATCTCAGAAGTTAATGGAGCATAGAGTCTTGTTTTAGTGCGAATAGTGAGCCTCGAGGGAGCCCACCCCCCCCCCCTCCTTAGAGGCACAGAAGCGTACTGGACACTCAACATGTAGCACAATGACAGAACACGTGTCCAGCATGTCCCCTCATCAGTATTCCAACAGTACAAACAAATGGCCCCTGCCCCCACCAATAACTGGCCTTTACAGCAAGGAGCACATGGAAGGTCAAAGCATGTGCCTCTGCTTCTAGTTTGGAGGCTCGCAAAATTTTAGTTAGGACTGCAGATAATACTGGGGTGCCATGAAGTAGCTTTGAAAATGTGTGCAAATCCTAGCTATCCAGTGTGACCTATACTCAGTTTGACACGTGTGCCACATCATGGCCCTACCCGACGGGTCAGGGCTAAGCTGGAAGTGGCTGTCGGGCACTGAGTTAGTAGTGCTCTTCCCAGACCCCAATCTGGTAATGTTTACTGCAGACCACTTTCCAAGTTCAAAGCTGCTGGCATTGCCCTATTGCTTGCCCTATCCGATGACTATCTCTCATCTGTTTGGATCACTGGGTGCCTTTGAATTCCCCACTTTCTGTCAGTTCCTACTGTGAAAGGGATTCTATGGGTTCATTTTTTTTTTTTTTTAAAACAAACATGTCATACTTGCCTCCACTGTGCAGTTCGTTTTGCAGTGTGGCCCCGAACATCCTCTTCTGGGGTCCCACGGCGGCTTTTGCGGCTCCTCCCAGCAAGAGCTATCCTCTTCTGGGAAGCTTTCTCCCGAGAGGGTTACCTTGCAGGCGTGCTCCCATTTGATACACTCGGCGGCCATAGCCGCCAAGTCTATGACTCGGCCCCGCCCCCTGACACGCTGCATCACTGATTTGATTGACAGCAGCAGGAGCCAATGGCTGCGCTGCTATCAATCATCATCATCATGAAAAGACCAACTAGAGCTTGTGAAAGCAACGCACGATCGCGCCCAAGGAGATTTGGGTCTCAGGTAAGAAAAACGGGGATCGGGGGGAGGGGGGCGGTGACTTCAAGGTGTTTTTTCACCTTAATGCATAGGATGCATTAAAGGGGTTGTAAAGGCAAATGTATTTGTTTTTATATAACAAACATGTTATACTTACCTCCACTGTGCAGCTCGTTTTGCACAGAGTGTCCCCGAACCTGGTCTTCTGGGGTCCCTCGGCGGCTGTCTCGTCTTCCCACAAGAACTCAACACCTTCCTGCGAGCGGGCGACCTAAGGCCTTTGATTGTGAAACTAAAAGCACAGGTACTTACCTCTGTTCCCATGGCACATCACCCACATTGTCCCTTTGCTGCACCTTCACCCCAGCTTCTTCCAGGTGGCATGGGATGATATCACTCTCATGCATGCGCAGGAGTGCAGTCATCCCAGAACACGGAATATGCACAGCCCGGTGTATCTTATACAGGGCATTGTGAACTGGCAGGTAGGTGGATTTTATTGCAGAAGAGACATTGCTGTCTCTTCTGTAATAAAGAGCCTGTCTGATCCCAATTGTTAACTTTTATTTCCATTTTAATTGAACAAGATGAAGTTAGAAGCTGATTGGTTGCTATGTACAGCTGCACCAGTCACCTCCCCCCCACCCAATATGTGACGACATACAGAACACTAGCTGGGTTCACACTTGTATGATGCAGACACATGTGATAAGCACAGTCTTCCTGTGCATATTACATGCAATGTCTGTGCAGTGCAATGTTTGCCTTTTTATGGCTGAAATCGCATCGCACCAAACTGGTGCAGGACCCTTCATCCCCCACCAGGTTCACATTGTTGCAGTGCAGGATTCTGCATGTAATTTGCACAGGAATCGCAGCGCATTTCCTGTGCGAAGTACATGCAATGTCTCTGGGTGCAATTTGAGCAATGGATTTGTATGTCTCAAATCGCACCAAACTGGCACTTGCAGACAGTTCACGCTGCCCTATGCGAACCGCTGTGGGTGACAATAGAAAGTTAATGACCCCCTTAGATCAGTTCGCAGATCACAGTGCGAATTGTCAAATGGTACAGGAATTGGATCGGATGGGTGTGAACTAGGGTGGCCACGTGTTCCGCATTTTGCAGGTCTGTCCCGGGCACCTTCATTCCAGGACAATACAGTCCCCCAGAATGAATCTGACACAGCCACCTCCCGGGCCAATCTGATGCCCCCAAAAAAGGCCGCCACATCACTGCTTTACTCACTGACAGTACATGTCCTGCCCGTTGATCTGACGATCTGGTTCCGACTAACGAGCTGGTTCCTTTAAGCACTGTGCAGGCGCAATCCTTGCCGACGGAAATCTCCGAACCTCGGCCGGCATCCAGGGCGACGTGTAATTTGAGGAAAGTGGCCAGTCGGCCTCACGGCTCGCTCGGCCTCCTAGCTCTTTTTTTTAACATCCTCCAATCCACGGGGATGTTAAAGAATGAGCCCGGATGCCGGTGACGCATCATATTCGGCTCCCCCATCACAGACTGCTCCGGAAGTTCTGCGGGCGGCCAACTGCGCATGCGCGATGCGTTCCAAATGCATCCGCGATGCGTTCCAATGCATTTACGACACTGCACACCAGCGAAGCCGTCATTCAGAGCGACGTGGACTTAGGGGAAAGTGGCCATATTCGGCTCCCCCATCACAGACTGCTCCGGAAGTTCTGCGGCGGCCAACTGCGCATGCGCGATGCGTTCCAAACGCATCCGCGATGCGTTCCAATGCATTTACGACACTGCACACCAGCGAAGCCGTCATTCAGAGCGACGTGGACTTAGGGGAAAGTGGCCAGTCGGCCTCCTGGCTCTTTTTTTAACATCCTCCAATCCACGGGGATGTTAAGGAAAGAGCCTGGATGCCGAATGAGGTTTCGCTGGTGTGCAGTGTCGTAAATGCATTGGAACGCATCGCAGATGCGTTTGGAACGCATCGCGCATGCGCAGTTGGCCGCCACAGCACTTCCGGAGCAGTCTGTGATGGGGAACGGAGTATGACGGTACACCGGCCGAGGTTCGGAGAAATTCCGTTGGCAAGGATTACGCCTGCACAGTCCTTAAAGGAACCAGCTCGTTAGGGGAACCTTAACGACAAGTCAACGGGAATGCCTGGAGGAGCACAATCCCCGCCCCTGCTTGTGATTGTAGAAATCATAAATCCGACCTCTTGTGTCCAAACACTGTGCTGTGATTCGTTACAGCACAAGCTGAGTTTTGGGAAGATAGGGTGTCCCTGAATGGAGGTTTGGAAATGTGATCACCCTAGCCTAGATGAACACCTATGATGCAATCTGACCAAAATAAGGGTCCAGCACCGCTTTGGTGAGAATGCGATTTTACATTGTTTCTATGGTATAGAATCTTCAGGTAATAATAAAACTACATCCAAGCAGGGACTCAGGAAACAGAGCTCTGCATCATATATGTCATGTATACTTCCTATACATCACCACCTTCCCCTATACACCTCGCGCTCACACCACACCACAGCGCAGCCGCCCCATCAGCCTATCACAGAGACGCGGCACAATCCTCCTCCCCCTCCCATTCACGTTTTCATCGATCTTGTGGGGCGTCAGGTTCCGTTCGAAATAGGCGCATCACTTCCTGTTATTGGAGCACAGACCCGGAAGTTGATGTGTGCAGTATGTTCACGTAGATCAGGTATATGGAGAGAGTCTGTGTGGCCCCGAGCTCAGCGGCCTAGCCCTGATTACATGTGTGTGTGTGTGTGTGTGTGTGATGGGGTGACAGCGTGCTCTGTGATTCTTATTGGTGGGGAGCCAGGCCACCTAACAATGCACCAGGGCCAGTACTGTACAGCCCAACCTGTCCCCCCCCCCCCCCCCCCAGGAGACACTGTGATCACTGATCTCTACGGGGACTGCAGGGCTCAGTGCACAATTCCCTTTCCTAATGCCTTCTGTAGAAGCAGCCTCCTGTGTTCTCATACAGTGATCTGCAGCAGGTCATGGACACCAGAGATCTGTGCAGTCATCACAGGGTTGCGGTCCCTATCTCTACTCCACCCCTCTATATGCAATGGATAGATACATGCATAGCATTAATCCATCTAGGGCCGCCCCTGTTCATGTGTCCGGCCCCTTACAGGGCCCTTGGTGCATGAATTACAGCAGCAGCAGTTTTTTTTAAGCACCTGATTAGAGCCAGAGGCTCTAATAGGCTTCAAAATCGGGTGGGCTCGGGTCGCAGAGGATGTGCTTCGATTCCACCCAGATGTGTTACACTGATCCTCAATCCAGCCAATCAGAAGCGAGCGTAAGACCCGTTTTCAGATTGGCCACTGAGGAGGGAGGGAGAAACCGGAAGCTGCGGCTGCCATGATGACCCGGAGGAGGGGAGGCTGCAGGAGAACGGGAGGAAGCCAAGCAGGGGAAGCCATCGGTGTTGGGGTAAGTGCTACCAACCGACCTAGGGGGGTGGCATACTGTTTGCCACCCCCCAAAAACATGTTTTTGCCACTGCTCTGCCCATGTTTGCCCCATTCCAGTGAGTGCAGGTAAACACCAGCTGGTTCTGTTCCCTATACAAAGCCTAATGGGAGAATGTACTAAAACCCGAGCAGTGGTGGTTAGTAACCAATTAGCTTCAGCTTGTTCAGTTATAGCCGGTTCACACTGGGGCAGCACGACTTGCCGAGCGACTCAGCAAGGCGATCTACCCACTACTTCAGAGGCGACCTGCAAAATGTCTTCTGTTTTGAAGTCAATGGAAGTCGCCCCCAAAGTAGTACAAGAACCTTTTTCTAAGTCGGAGCAACTTGAGTCACTCCTATTAGAACGGTTCCATAGTACAGAACAAAGCGCGATTTGTCAGGCGGCTAAGTCACCTGACGAGTTGCCCCTGTGTGGACCGGCTCTTAAAGCAACACTGAAGTCAGAAATGTTTTTTTCTTAAAATAACAAACATGTTATACTTACCTCCACTGTGCAGCTAGTTTTGCACAGTGTCCCGGAAAGTTGTCTTCTGGGGTCCCTCGGCGGCTGTCTCAAGTCCTGCTCACAAAAGCATTCCACCTTAATGCGAGCTTGCACGGTGGAAAGCTTTTGCGAGCGCGCTCCCGTGATACAGCGGCGGCCATAGCCGACGACTTTATCACTCGGCCCCGCCCCCCAGTGCGCCGCATCATCCACTGTGATTGACAGCAGCGCCAGCCAATGGCTGCGCTGCTATCAATCCGCCCAGCCTAGCCAATCAACGGCCAGGCTGGGAACCGAAGAGGATGACGTGGACGCGCCCGGGAATTTCGAATGGTTAGGTAAGTAAAACGGGGGCTCGGGGGTGGGTGGGGGTCGGTGCTGCCAGATGTTTTTTTACCTTAATGCATAGGATGCATTAAGGTAAAAAAAACTTTTA
Organism: Rana kukunoris; assembly: GCA_029574335.1. NCBI lineage: Eukaryota > Metazoa > Chordata > Amphibia > Anura > Ranidae > Rana > Rana kukunoris. Next base: position 454,854,532 of record CM056051.1, read on the forward strand.
CCTTTACAACCCCTTTAAGCTTTGAAAATGAAAGCTAGTAGCTGATTGGCTGCCCCACGCAGCTGTCCCGGTCACAAAGAAAGTGAAGTATGCACAGGATCCTGCAGTCCTCATACAGATCAGTTATATGATAAGTGGAGATGGGCTCAGGCGTGTTCGAAATCTCACATGCCCGATCCCGCCAGGAAGCTGACACTGCACATGGCTAATCACAGGCAGTGAGACATTTCTTGGTCCGCAGCTGAACAGATCGGGAAATGTCTCACTGCCTGTGATTAGCCATGTGCAGTGTCGGCTTCCTGGCAGGGTCGGCTATGTGGGATTTTGAACACGCCCAAGGCTACCTCTAATGATGAGCAGTCCCAGTGTCTTTTGGGTAACTGGCAGGGTTGCACTGGAATCCTGTAATCCATAGCCAGTAACTCTTCTAGATAGGTATGCTATGTGCACAGAGGAGCAAGCCATTAACATTTGGTATGTTGTATATCTTTGGTTTTTAGGATTCAGGTTTTCATCTGTATGTAGCAAGCCCTGCGTGCTATGATGCCCTCACGAAATAATGCTGCTGCTCTTCCCAACAGCAAAGTGAAGTACTCTAAAGTCTCTGATACCGATGAGGGATACATTGACCTTCAGGTGAGGACATCTGGCTGCCATAGAATTAAATGATCTCAATCTTAAAGCCCAACGTCGGAAATTCCAAATGAGCTACTCTAAGGTTAAAGTGGTATTACACTCTCCTGGGCAAAAATGATTTGCATGTAGGTGGCTTTGAAAGTATTTCAAACTGCACCATCTAGGGCATGGGTCTTCAAACTACGGCCCCCCAGTTGTTCAGGAACTACATTTCCCATCATGCCTAGTCATGTCTGTGAATGTCAGTGTGTTACAATGCCTCATGGGATGTGTAGTTCTACAACAGCCGGATGGCCGTAGTTTGAGGATCCCTGATCTAGGGGATATTGCCAATGTTTCTTTTATTTGTGTCACATGCGCATTTTGTCCCTAATTGACAGCACACTCGGCGTGCTGCCGGTTTATGAATTTATGTGCGGTGCCTCTGTGAGCGCTCTTGTGGTATTGCAATGCCGTGGAGTAATGCTGACCATTCATAACTTCATGAAAGGCCCCATGTGAGTAGGGATGTCATAGGGGGTGTGTACACCCACACCGCTTCACTTTTTCCACATTTTGTTATGTTATAGTCTTATTCCAAAATGGATTACATTCATTCTTTTCTAAAAAATTCCACAGACAAATACCCCATAATGACAACATGAAAAAAGTTTGAAATCTGCAAATTTATTAAAAATAAACAAAAAAAATCACATGTATATAAGTATTATCAGCCTTTGCCATGACACTCATAATTGAGCTCAGGTGCATCCTGTTTCCACTGATCATTCTTGAGAGGTTTCTACAACATGATTGGAGTCCATCTGTGGTAATCTCAGTTGATTGGAGATGATCTGTGCTGATGATGAAACATATTGGGTGGGAACTTCCTGTGACATCATATATGCTCTGTGGAGAGCATGCTTCCTGACACAGGCAATTTAAATGTACATTGATTAATTCCCTATGGCAAGCTCTCTCTTCTCTCCTTGGCATTGATCATTTTACCTCATATGCTGTATGTGAAACAACGCCAAAGCGGATTCCAAGGTGCTGGTAAGGCTTGATTTGACTCGCTTGATGAAACAATCAGTTATTGGTGTCTGGTGAGTGTAGGAGAAGTTGGGGGGGGCACATGGAGTCCACCTGGGCAGAACGTTTAAGAGTAACACCATTCCATTGGATGAACTTTGACATAAGCACTTTACTGTATTGGACTTTTATACACAATTATTAATGTGGGTTTGGTTTTATATATTGTTTAGTTTGCACATTGAGTCTAACTGTTGGTGATGTAGCGCTGCGCCCCCTGTGGGGTTTTTACTATTTCAGTCTTCAGAGTGCTTTGGCACTTTTGTGGCAGCAGCTGCGTGCATTATGGATTTATTGAATTATTTTGTAGTGCAGGTGTGTATTTATGTTTCAGATTATGCATCTGATAATACAAACACTGAGCACTTTATTGTATTGAACTTTTATTCACGATTATTAATGCTGGACTGCTTTTTATATAGTGTTTAGTTTGAACATTAAGGCCCCTTTTACACGGACGGACCGTTCAGGCCCGCCTGTCAGTTTTGATGGCGGACCTGAACAGCCGCTCCATGCATCTCTATGGAACGTTGGATGTCAGCGGAGACATGTCCACTGATAAACGATCTGCTAAAAACAGACGTATGGGGATATGTCCCTATCCGTCCATATCGGATCGGGTGAGATCTGATGAAAACGGACATGCTGCGGACAGATCTCCCGCTGAGCTGGCGGGAGCAGGTGGACTCTGTAGCGACAGATTTTGCATGGAGCCCCAGTCCGAGGGAGATTGACGGTCATGTTTAGCTTCTTCCATTTTCTAATGATTGCTCCAACAGTGGACCTTTTTTCACCAAGCTGCTTGGCAATTTCCCCGTAGCCCTTTCCAGCCTTGTGGAGGTGTACAATTTTGTCTCTAGTGTCTTTGGACAGCTCTTTGGTCTTGGCCATGTTAGTAGTTGGATTCTTACTGATTGTATGGGGTGGACAGGTGTCTTTATGCAGCTAATGACCTCAAACAGGTGCATCTAATTTAGGATAATAAATGGAGTGGAGGTGGACATTTTAAAGGCAGACTAACAGGTCTTTGAGGGTCAGAATTCTAGCTGATAGACAGGTGTTCAAATACTTCTTTGCAGCTGTATCATACAAATAAATAGTTAAAAAATCATAAATTGTGATTTCTGGAATTTTTTTTTGGATTATGTCTCTTACAGTGGACATGCACCTACGATGACAATTTCAGACCCCTCCATGATTTCCAAGTGGGAGAACTTGCAAAATAGCAGGGTGTTCAAATACTTATTTTCCGCACTGTAAATGTTTAGTAAAATTATGTGCAAAAATTCATTAACACCACTAGATGGCATAGTATATCTAACATTAACACTGTGCTAAAACTAAAACTGTGGCCAACTGGTGCTGAAATGTCGTTTCCTGGAGATTTGTGACCCGGCTCTATAGAGTCAGTCACAATCTCCTGCTATAGTGTGAACACAACCTTAAAGTCTGAGATTCCAGCCTGCCCCCAAACCCCGAAAATTCTCTTGTAAATTTTTGATATGAGGCGATTTAGGCACATCTCCTTCCATAACACAAAATGCTCTTCATCTGAAAGACCTATCGCTAGTCTTAAAGCATATCTAAACCCAATAACACAAACTGTTAGTATTGCAGCTATCCATAGATGTGGCCTTTTTTATTTTTCACACTTTTTTTTTTCTTCTTTTAACCTAGTAATCCTACCATTAACTTGCTGTCCCGGGGTGACAACTCTACTGAGCAGTGTTGTTCACCCTAAGACAGGGAGTATGTTGGGACCACAACACTGCTTCTAATAACATAACACCTCCCTCTCTGTGTCAGGAAGTGCCCTGTGGAAGACACAATGCTGCAGGCCAAGCTGGTGCACGTCTGTGTGCGTTGGTGCATGTGCCCTTGCGATTCTCGAGACTAAATGGCCTATTTAAACAGGATGTGCAGACAGGACTAGTTCTGCAATGCTTCCTATGTCCCCTGCTCTTTGTTAATCTGCTCCTGTGATCAACTTCCTGAACTACCCAGCCTGCCTGGACTCTACTTGCTTTCTGTCTGTACCTGACCCCCGGCTCATCTCTGAGCTTGATTCTGCCTGCTCCTTTAAGTATCACTTTAAGTATCAGTTACCGACCCAGCCTGCCTTCTGCACCTGCTCCAGCATCCCCTGTCTGTGTGGAGATCCAGTCTGCCTGTACCTGCTTTGTAATCCACACCCCTCTGGGCTGATCGACTGCCTTATAGTGTGTGATCCGTGTGAGCCATGACTAAGCACTAGTTAAGTGCGAAACGCGTCGGCTGTCCTGCCTTGTGGTTGTGGTGATTGTACATGTTTCAGTTTGACATTAAAGACCATGTTTTTTCAAAGATCTTTTGTAGTGTGGCTGTCCATCTTCCTCCTCTTATAGTGTGTGATGTTTGCTTACACTTTCTAATGGGTTTTGGTCTATTTCAAAATGGAATTCCAGCCAAAACATTTTTTTTTTTTTTTAGTCTGGGGTAGACTGGTAAACGGTTAGAACCTCTGTCAGGTTTTTTTTTTTATGACTATGTCCAGCTTTAATGGTAATATTTCCCTCTTGCCTTCTGCCCCAGTAACCATACAGGAAAATAAGGTATACTTTCAAATGGGGACACAGCAATAACGTGGTTTTAAACCCGTCTCTTTTTTTTTTTTTTAATAAACCTATTATACTCGCCTCCTCTGTGCAGTGATTTTGTACAGGGCAGTATCGATCTTCTGGGGTCCTCCACCAATGCTCCAGGCTCCTCCTCAATCCCAATCCCTGCTAGCTACTTCTATAGACACAGCGGACCAGTTTTAGTAAATCTCCCCCTATGATAGAACATCAATAATACACGGTGTACACAATCTGAACAGAAAAAATGTTTTGTACAGTCGCAGCATTATCGTGTATGTTTGTACTTCTGATAAGCCTGTTACTGTGAATGTTCTTTTATGTGTTTTTTTTTTATTATTATTTTTTTTTTTTAACCAAAGCCAACTTTTATTTGAACGTTACTGAATTTCATTTTGAAAAACAAATGTATTAATGTAAATATATTTTCTAATTTCTTTCCAGTTTAAGAAGAGCCCTACAAAGGTACCATACAAAGCCATTGCTTTGGCCACTATCCTGTTTTTGATAGGCACTTTGCTGATTGTGATCGGTTCCCTCCTTTTAACTGGACACATTAGCAATGGGGTAAGAGTGTTTTTTTTTTTTTTTTTTTGTTTTTTCATTCAAATTTGTATTTGTCAAGCTAGACATGCAGTCATCAATAGTCTAGCTTTTATTTTAGCTTTCTGTCTAGAGCAGGGGTGTCAAACTCAATTATACAAATGTATGTACTCTTTATCATATTAAATAATTGCCTCTCTACATTCGATTATTACTGGCTCTAGTAATAACTTAAAGGGGCTGTAAAGGTAAACGTTTTTTTACCTTTAATGCATTCTATGCATTAAGGTGAAAAAACTTCCGACAATACCGGCCCCCCGTTTACTTACCTGACCCCCTTTAAAAGACCTGCGCCGTGAACGTGCTGTCATCCTGGCCGGCTTCACGGCTCATTTATTGGTCGATTGAAGCAGCGCAGCCATTGACTTGCGCTGCTGTCAATCACAACCAATGACACGGGGGGCGGGGCCGAGTCATACAGTCGGCGGCTATGGCCGTCAGGTGTATCACGGGAGCGTGCCCGCAAGGACTCCACACCATGCCAGCTCGCTTGCATAAATGTGTGGAGTTCTTGCGGGGAGGACCAGAGACAGCTGCCGAGGGACCCCAGAAGAAGTGGATCGGGCCACACTGTGCAAAACGAGCTGCACAGTGGAGGTAAGTTTAACATGTTTGTTATTTAAAAAAAAAAAGGGTTTTTCTTCCTTCATCAAGGTAGTAACATAATTTCACTTCTATAAGAAATGCAAGATAATCAGTGGACAATTTGTACAACAATACATTTATTGACAAAGTCTATAGTGTATCTAGCCCATCAAAGTACTTGTCACTTACATCTTTATTGTTGGCAATGCAAATAAGTATCCAAAAGGTTAAAAATAGAGTTTTAACACTGCAGCACATGTCCCTTCATGCAGTATATCCATTTCAATGTTGGTAATTAGCAGACAGGAGAGGGGGGATACAAAAGACCTCAGAAGATGACACTGGGAGGATCTCTGTCCTGGACACCAAAAACATATAAGTAACTGCATAAGGAAAAAAGCGGGGTGGTAAATTTTTTTATTAAGGTCAAAGCAATGACTCGTATAAGAAATAGAATTACTGCAAATGTAGCACCTACCTATGCGTATTAGTGTACTCACATGCAGGCAGGTTAATAGGGAATTGTGAGGTTTAGACAGTACAGATGGTTTCAACTTCAGCAAGAGAACTAACTATATTGTAAAAAAACATAAAAGGAAAAAGAGAGAGGGAAAAAAACATCAAAAAACAATATAAAGAAAAATTTGCAGGGCCTGGAGGGGGTGCTGCGGCTTCACAGAGAGGCGTAGGCTCTGCCACGGACATTGTAGACAAGGGGGTAGACCTTGTGTTGGGCATGCGTGGTCTAGAGTATATGTAAACCCCAAAATAGAATATATTGCAGCTTACCAGCTGTAATAACTGAATTAGATTTTATTTATTTTTTTCATTTTTTTTTTTTCCATTTTATATTCACCTGATCTTAAAGGCAGTGCACTTCATGTCCTAGGGCAGGGGTCTCAAAACTTTCTAAACCATGGGCCAGTTTACTGTAGTTCAGACTCTAGGGGGGCCAGGCTATGCCTAGTGGGAGTAAACCAGGCCCCATCTTTGGTATTGGGGGAACAAATAGTGTCCTATTCTTGGTGTCGGTTGCAGGAATTTTCTCCTATTGTTGGTGTCCTTGGCAGGAATAATGCCACAGTTTGGAGAACACTGTCCTTGGGTAAAAATGCTTATATATTTTACTGTATCTGTGTAGAAGGGGGGTTGATATCCTAGGAAAATAATTTTTTAGGAGTACAGAAATCTTCCACCTCTCCTCTTCTGAATACCAAAGGGTAATCCAGTTCAAATATACTTCCTGATAACACTGGACTGCAGGAGTAACAGGTCATTTTCTTGCACTTATATCTTGGATAAAACAAAATACTTTTAATTGTATATTTTTAGGGGGAAAATCAGGAAGTGTAATGTTCTAAAAACGTAAGGTTTATATGCATTAAGGTATAAAACCTTCCGTGCTGCAGCTCCCAGACCCCCCCCCCCCCTTTTTTTTTTATTTAATTTTTTTTTCCTGAGCCCAGTCTGATCCAGCGATGTGCACGAGCACAGTGGCTCCAGCCGCTGTCTTATTTCTCATTGGACAGATTGATATTGGCTCCCGCTGCTGTCAATAAAATCCTGTGACACCAGAGCTGGGGGCGGGACTCGGGAATGAGCCTGCATGGGTGCCCCAGGGAAAACTGCTTTCCGTGGGGGCACCCAATGAAGAGGAGGGTCTTGGCGCATTGACAGGGGACTCCAAAACTATTGCACAGAGCAGGTAAATAACATGTTTTGTTATTTTTATTAAAAAAAAGCCCTGAAGGTTTACAACCACTTTAAAGATATCTCACATTACTTTTTATTCTAGTATATTTGTGAAGCGGAGGAAGTTTCTACATCCATTACGGTTTAGCTACTTAAATTTCCTTCAAAAGAGTAAGGCTGCATTCACACCTTGGCGACAAAACGCCCAACGCTCGATATGCTGGAGGGGCGAATTTCCATTGCTGTCTATGAGATGGTTCACATCGAACGCCGAAACGCCGTACGCCTGCCGCCTGAAAAAAAAGTCCCGGACCCTTTTTTTTTTTTAAAGTGTATTTTGTGCGTGAACTCGAGAGAGAGGAGCCAGACTGCAGGAGTTGGGAGTAGGCAGACCCTCCCCCCGGAGGCAATCGCCATCCTTCTCCATGCCCCCGGTGGCAATGGCGGGTGTGAGGGGGGGCCTCCCACTCACCCCGCCCTACCTGCTCCACTTGGGAGCCCAACAGGGGGCCAAACGGGACCCCAACGGGGCAGAGGGACTCCCCCTATGAGGGAGTGAGGGGGTCTAGCCCACCCGGCCAGCCCTGTAGGTCCTTCGCCTCTCTTTATTTAAGAGACCGCATGGCCAAAGTACGTGCGTATTAAACCAATTTCGTGTGCGTGCAAGTGTGGTGGTTTTTGTGGGGGGGGGGGTGTGTACTAGGCACAGGCGTACCTTGCATAGCACACCCACCGGGAGCCGGACTGAGACCACCAAACTCAATTCACATGCAGCCGAGACCGGGATCCGAACCCTTGGCTGCAGAGGTGAACGGCTTGTCAGCGCAGTGCCAATCACGTTGAGCCACCACAGCTCCCCTACCGGACCCTTTTTTTCAGGTGGCATTGGCGTTCGGCCATAGACAGCAATGGAAAGAATTTGTTAAAAAAAAAAAAAGTTAATCGAGTCGCGGCAAAGTAAGCCGCGTACGCGGCGTTACTTGTCGCGTAGGTGTGAATGCAGCCTTAAGCTGGCCATACACCTATAGATTATCTGCAGATTTTCTATGGTTAGATGGAAAAAGTGCCACAGATTTCTCCATGTACGCCAAACTGTGTGGATGGAGGAATCTCCCACTGGACCAAGCTTCAGTATCTTGCTAGTCTGCCCCGCTGGCTCACAACCTAAACAATGCCTGCACCCAATCAGAATGTTCAGGTATTGTGAGAGCCGGCGGGGACGACTAGCAAGATATGGAAGCTTGGACCAGTGGGAGATTCTTCCATCCACACAGTTCAGCGTAGATGGAGGAATCGGTTGCACTTTTTCCATCTAACCATAGAAAATCTGCAGATAATCTATAGGTGTATGGCTATGTTTCTACTTCAAAGGACAGCAGTAGTACGCAGCTATCCTGACACTTCCACACCCATTATGCCAAAAATATGGCTGTTCTAATGTTAGTTTGGTTGCCCAGTGCCTTATGATCGGCTGCTTTAGGATGTTTCTGGTGGCATTCTTTCACATGCAAACCGTCATGATCTTGTACATACTGGTAAAGAAAGCACACATAATCATTGGCTCTGGCTTTTATATATAAAATGCCCTCTGTTTATTTGATGCTGGTGACTGTGGATGGGCAGATTGTAGACAAATTGCATTTTAACATTTTTTTTTTTAATTCTTATTTTTTTGAAGGGCAATGAGCGGGCAATACCAGTGCTAATCATCGGAATTTTGGTCTTCCTGCCTGGATTCTACCACCTCCGCATCGCTTATTATGCTGCTAAAGGATACAGAGGTTACTCATATGACGACATTCCAGACTTTGATGACTGAACCACTATGTGTGGCGGAAGGCACTGCACACGCTATTCAGCTCCTCTGGGAGCCAACAGGTCTCAGTAGGGGAAGGAGGAGAAGATGGACGCAGACCAGTGTATATACAATGAGGCTTCAGTTTAGTCAGGCAGTTGTGATAATTCAGTGGACTGCTATATCAGTTTGTCACAAATACCCGACTTGTACTGCTAAATGTTTTGTAGGGTAAAAGCATTCCCTTCTGAAAGGAGCATGTTAGATTTTCCTTACAGAGAAAGCAAAAATGAAATTTATAATCCCTGAGCAGTGGCAAACTGAAGTCTTTTCCTAACCACCAATCACATTCTAACTATTACTTGAATAGAGCACTTTGAAAAATGGTCGCAGACATTTCATTAATTGGTGGTTTCAATATCGCCCTTTTCCTTCATAGGCGTATTTAGTTAAAAAGAAAGCCATATTGTTTTATATTTAAGACACGCAGGAAATTCTATGGTTGCTCTGAAAAATTATGCATTAAAATATAAAATTTGAATTTTTTCCTTGGATAGCAATAGATACAAATGGGTACCAAAGGATCATTTCACTCTAATTGGAGAGACACAAACAACATGTTAAAATTACACTGTTACCTGAAGTTTACTTGAGGCATGCTTTACATTTTTAATCAAGTGTTTTGGATAATCTATGCAAGTTTTATGGTTTTATTTTTAATTGTAATTGCTTTCCAGCTCTAAGCTCCATGCATCAAGGCCTAGCAATTTGCAACCCTCCAGATAAATTTAAACTACAAGTCACAGCAGGTCTAGGAAGGAAAGCAAAATAATTACTTTTATCCTGTCCATGCTAAGGTAAAATAGGAGATCTGACATGTAATGCATATCCTGTGCAGACAGTGAATAAGTGCATCATACCTGCACACAACTGCAGTCCTCCTTCACTTACCTCATTCTTTGATTTTGCTTTTAAATGTTCTTATTTCTTTTGAGAAATCCTCACTTCCTGTTCTGTCTGTAACTCCACAGAGTAATGCAAGACTTTCTCACTGGTGTGGAGTGTCATTCTCGCCCCCTCCCTTGGACTACAGGAAAGTCAGGACCCTCTCTACGTTGCAGATAGAGAAAAGAGCTGTGTATTGGTGGGCGTCTTGACTTTCCTGTGGGCCAAGGGAGGGGGCGAGCACTACACTCTACACCAGGGAGAAAGCCTTGCATTACTGTGTGGCGTTACAGACAGAAGAACAGGAAGTGAGGATTTCTCAGAATAAATTTAAAAAGCAAAATGGAAGGATGAGGTAAGTGAAGGAGGACTGCACTAAGGTAAAGGAAGCTATTTAGGGGAAAAAAGTACCTTTACAACCCCTTTTAAGGCTGTTCTCTGTACATGTTCACAGGACAGCCTTCTTTCCTTTGACAGGGCCCAGTACTACAAGGGTAATTTTGCAGGCTGCGCAGTATACCTGAGTTGGCCACTGCAGACAGTGATGTTCTGTACAGATGGTAATTTTCATTTCTTACTAGTGGGGAGGGCCTGGTGGAATCCATAACTTTATTAATATCTCAAAGCGGAACTAAACCCAGCAGTTTCCCAAAACATTTAAAGGGGTGTTCCACCCAAATGTAATGTTTATTAAAAGTCAGCAGCTACAAAAAGTGTAGCTGCTGGCTTTTAATAAACAGACACTTACCTTCTCCACGTTCCAGCGTCGCGCCGACCGGGGCTCCGCTCCTCCCCCCTCCCCGGCCGGCGTCCTCATTGCGACTGGGCACCCAGCCGTGACAGCCTTCGGCTTCACGGCCGGGCACCCACTGCGCATGCGCGCGGTGCGGCTCGCCGCTGATTGGACAGGCGATCGTCTAGGACATGTCAGTGTCCTAGACGATCGCCAAAGGGAGGGGCTGCAGTAAGGCGATTAGGCCTAATCGCCTTACCAGCCCCTTGGCGGAAGCAGGAAGTGGGACAGGAAGTCCCACTCCTACTGAAGCCCCCACTCCCCCCCCAAAAAAAAATTACATGCCAAATGTGCCATGTAAGGGAGAGGGGATTAAGAGGAAGTTCCATTTTTGGGTGGAACTCCGCTTTAATGCATGCTGTGAATAACGGTCACAACTGGTTGTACTCCCATCTGAACTGTCAAGCCATACCTGATAATTTGTACAGCACATGGTAACTGCTGATCAAACAGATGGCAGCTCCCTAGGCTGTAACAAGTAGGATTTAGTTCTGCTTAACAAAGTTGAGAATAACCTTTTCCAACATGTATGCAATACCACCCTTAGCTGTACAGAAAAGTCAGATATTTTATAATTCACCTTTTGTGGTGCGACACTATCCATGGCAAATGTCACTGGACTGGACATGTCTTCAGGACATCAAGTTCTCTATTAGCAGTAAAATATTGTCCCCAGATACCACACTTATTTCTTGACTTCTGATTTTCTTCTTTTTTTGTTCTTCCGTTAACATAAATGAAAAACCTTTAAAAAATAAAAAACTATTTATGCATGCTGTACTAACTTGTAACTTACGGGTTCTTGAAAGGCAGATTCCTGTGTTGCCAGTATCATCCACTCTGTTCCAAATTATTTTTACAGTACAGATCACAAATTTGAAGGGAAGAATTTAGCTGGAGGCTATGGGCAACACAAACCATTTTCCTCGCAGTTACTTTTGTACGGAGCTTGGAAATGGGGACCCAACCAATGTCTGTTTTCTAAATGAATGAGTGAATCATTCTTTCATGGTGAGGTTGGCTCAATTGCCACGGTGTTAATTGCACACCATGGCACTGCTGCTACTACTGTGTATGTTCATTTTTCCCAACATGCACCAAGAAATGGAAATGTGTGTGCATGGAAGGTATGATCTCCTTCATGTATTCTGCTTGGTTAAGTGCAAATAAACGCTATTATGAAATTATGCTTATTTTATTTTTTTTGTGTGTATTGTTGCTTCCAGTGAACAATGTGATATTCTGTAAAAATTATATTCTGGGATTTAATAATCTATTGTTGATTTGATTTAACAGGTACTTTTATTGTTTTAAATGTTTGTTCTTTGTTGGCACAAGTTATAAATGGGGAAGCAGACTAATCCTGGTGACTGTAGTGCTGTGTAAGGGCTATTCTTTGTGCTGCTTTAGTCTTTATCCTACAACATCTGGTCTAGTGAATATGAATGTCCAGGGCAGCAGAAAAGCCGCATTCAGTTGTCATCAATGCTTGTTATGAATGCTGATATGCAAGACAGCAAAAATTATCTTCCACTAGTTGACCGATTAGCTAAAAGATAATTTTAAGATTATTATAAAGATTATAGAGGCTCCCCCAGGCCCTATCCTTTTTTTAGTTCCAGCAGCAGCTGTACACACTGCCTTAGCTGGGCAGTGAGTTGTGCAACTCGGTATAGTTTTTGGGGTTGCAGAGCGCATGTGCCGTACAGCTGGAGCAGCATATAGTTGCCTTTTGATTCTCAGGTATGTTTTTTTATTCTAAAAAGGATAGAGAAGGGCCCAAGGGAGCGTATTTACAACAATCTTGCATTTGTCTATTAAAGCTGAACTCTGGGCCAGAGAGAAAGTTACCCTTGTACCCCCTCTGTACTGCAAGAATAAAATGCTATTTTTGTCTAAAAATAAGATAAATTAAAGGATAAGTTCACCTTTTGTAACATGTTACACCCATATTCAGGTGCTGGATCGCAATGGGGCTCAGTTAAGTATTAGAGGGGCTGCTGCACACTGAAGGTCTTTTTATTTGAATGCAGAAAATGCATTTGGATAACAAAAGCTTCTGTCTAAAACCACTTAAAGTTTTTAGGCTGTTTCATTAATGTAAGCCTGCCATGAGCTAGATACATTTGCTGCCATTGACCTTCCAAAAATTATAGCACAACTGTATATTTTTTTTTTTGTTATCAACCCTGTTGGAGGGGCTTTGGTGGGATATGAGGGGTCTGAACAGACCCCTGATATCTCACCTTTAAGACAGAGAAAGAGACTAAGGACACAGATTCCCCAGTCCTTTTCTCAGCAACCTCAGCTGCACTGAAGGTGAATTAACAGGAGACAGAGGCTCCTGTTCATTCATCAACTGAAGCATTGTAAACACAGTTTATGATGCTCAGTTATGAATGGACAGAGTCATTGATCACTGACACTGCATTCAGAAAAAGAAGGAGCCGGTGAATTACATATTTACCAGCTCTTTCCTATGCCCTGCATCCTGACAGATCTGGGACGTGGGGGAGCGGAGGAGGACATAGCGGGCAGTCAGCGGTGATCAGTGTGGCAGTGGGGGCCGTTCTAAGCACTCATCTCAAGATTACTATGAGTTAAGTCTAATGGGGTCACAATGGAGGAGCTAAACAATGGCACCATCTGGGAGTGCACCGAAGGAGCCCTGGATCTCTTAGTCTACTAATGGAGCAGTAGGTCTGCAGCTTTGAGCCCAGCCCTGCTGTACTCCCCCCCCCCCCCCCCCTTTTCTCTGGCAGTATGAGAAGGTTGTTAGCCTGGTAATACCAGAGCTGCGACAATAGTAAAGTGGAAGCTGCCATACCCCTCCACTGCTCTGGTGTCGAGTGGCACGAGGAGACAGAGTTTTCCAGGTGACTCGGAGCTACAGAAACAGTGAAGTGGTGTGCGGGTGACCTACACACACACACACACACACACCCACCAGGGGAGGAGAGACTCGGTATGGGAGCCATTATTTCTGATGGTGCTTTTGTGCACCGGGCGGGAGTTGGAGACCCCAGGAGGAGGCAGGGGCTCTCGTAGACACTTGGCGGTGTTAGGTGTCATCTGGAGAGGCCCGAGTGAAGACAAAGGCCACCAGAGACCCTGGAATAGAGCATGCTTGCAAGCCAGGAAAGGGCTGAGGTGGAGCTGCCCACTGGGAAGTGCCAATGACCCCCGCCCCCCTGAGAAGCCCGGGTGACCATAACACATACCTCTTTGCTGACATTTAGGTGAACATGGATTAAATAAATTAAAGGAAACGTGGGGAGTACACGCACCATCTTGTAAATACAGATAAACATATTCGATGATGTAGTACTGCATTGTGACACAGGTGAATTGGACTACTGGTGAATGTTGGAACATGAAAATCTGCAGGAAGAATAGCTCACCACAACAATATTTTGTTGAATCCGACCCCGGAGTTCTCAAGGGCCACAATATGGTAAACAGATAAGGCATATATTGGGATATTGGGGTAAAACTAATCTCTATCAGAGCAAAAAAAGGATAGAGTAGGAAACCTGGAAAGGACAGTAAAAGAAATCCAAGATATAAAAACAAAATCATAAACAAAAAAAAGCCTGGATGCTGAAATACAGCAAACATTTATAATAAAAAGCAACCACCTAAAAAAAAAGATAGATATAAATGGGTAAATAAACCAGGAAAATATATTGCAAAAGCTCTAAATCTGGAAAAAAAAGCATCAAACTATATATAAAAGATGAAAAATGGAAAAGGAGAGATGGTATATGAAACTACAGAAATTGCTAAGGTATTTTAAAGCGGAGTTCCACCCAAAAATGGAACTTCCGCTTAATCCCCTCCCCCTTACATACCACATTTGGCATGTAATTTTTTTTGGGGGGGGAGTGGGGGCTTCAGTAGGAGTGGGACTTCCTGTCCCACTTCCTGCTTCTGCCGAGGGGCTGGTAAGGCGATTAGGCCTAATCGCCTTACTGCAGCCCCTTCCTTTGGCGATCGTCTAGGACACTGACAGGTCCTAGACGATCCCCTGTCAAATCATCGGTGGGCCGCGCCACGCGCGCATGCACAATGCGGCTCGCGCATGCGCAGTGGGTGCCCAGCCGCGAAGCCGAAGGCTATCACGGCTGGGTGCTTACAGTCGCAATGAGGATGCCGGCCGGGGAGGGGGGGAGAGGAGCGGAGCCCCGGTCGGCGCGTTGCTGGAACGTGGAGAAGGTAAGTGTCTGTTTATTAAGAGCCAGCAGCTACACTTTTTGTAGCTGCTGACTTTTAATAAACATTACATTTGGGTGGAACACCCCTTTAAAGTTATAATGCCCTCTACTCTGTACGGCCCCTTTCACACTGGGGCGGGAGGTGCGGTGGCGGTATTGCCGTGGGATTCGGCCACTAACGGTGCGGTATTAAACACCGCTAGCGGCTGATTAAAGGGTTAATACTGTGGTTTCACATTGTTTTAATATACCACTCCTCTCACCGCTCCAAAGATTCTTCTTGCAGGAGATTTTTTTTTCTTTCCTGCCAGTGCATTGCCTCAGTGTGAAAGCCCTCCGGCTTTCACATTGATGTTGCTGGGCAGGAGTTTTTCAGGCGGTATAGCAGCGCTTTTTTTAGCGCTGTACCGCCTGAAAAACTGCTCAGTGTGAAAGGGGTCTAAGAGAGGAGACACAAGATGCTGGGGAAAAAAAGGAAGGAAAAAATGGTAAATTATTTAAGAAAAGCAAATCTACCAAAGGTACTAACAGAAAAACTACAATCTTTAGAAAATCTAATAACAAATAATGAATAAGATGAGATTAGAACTGCAATAACTAACACTGCAGCAGGGACAAGTTCTGGGCTGGATGGATTTGCTATTAAATATTACAAAACTTTTAAGGAACAACTGACCCTGAAATGCGAATACCTAAATGGCTTAGACCCCTTTCACATTGAGGAGTTTTTCAGACGGTACAGTGCTAAAAATAGAGCCGCTATACCGCCTGAAAAACTCCTGCCCCAGCAACCTCAATTTGAAAGCCCGAGGGCTTTCACACTGAGGCGATGCGCTGGCCGGAGATAAAAAAAATCTCCTGTCAGCAGCATCTTTGGGGTGGTGAGAGGAGCGGCATGTATACCACTTCTTCCCATTGAAAACAATGGGAGACCGTGGCAATGCGCCTCTATAGAGGCGCATTGCGGGCGGTATTAACCATTTCACGGCCGCTAGCGGGGGTTAATACTGCACCGCTAGCAGCCGCAACTCGCGGCAATTGCAGCGGTATAGCGGTGCTATACCGCCAGTGCACCTCCATTTCCCCATGTGAAAGGGGCCTTAGGGGAGGGGGAGGAGATGAAGAAAGAGTCACTAAGGGCGTTTGTTATGGTAATACCCAAAGAGGCAAAAGATAGTACATTATGCTCCAACTATAGACCTATAGCATTGTTAAATGCTGATACAAAATTGTTTGCCAAAGTGCTAGCAACTAGGCTAAGAAAGCTGATGCCGGATTGGATCCATGAGGACCAAACAGGGTTTATATTGAGCAGGGAAGGTAAGGATAATGGCATAAGAACATTATTATTGTTATTGTTTATTAAAAAGATAGTTGGGGAATCCTCAGATGTACTCCTGTCTATAGATGCAGAGAAAGCATTTGACAGAGTAGACTGGGGATTCATAATGGAAACTGGAAAACCTTTTCTGGCGACTATCCGGAACAACGATGTAGAGGGGCGAAAATGGGAGAAATAGTCCATAAGGTAGTGGCATATGCCAATGATGTTTTATATAACTAAGCCTAGAATATCACTTCCAAATTTAATGAAAGAATTGAGGAACTATGGGGAACTATCAAACTTCAAAATTAACCCAATAAAATCAGAATCTTGAACCTGAGTTTAAGAAAGAAGTAATAGCATTGCAGGGGGAATTTACATTTACTTGGGTAGAGAAAGAACTAAAATATCTTGGATTAAAATGAACCGCTTCCTTGAATAATATTTACCAAGCAAATTATATCACATTGCTCAATGAAATAAAATCAGAAATAAAGAAAATATAAACTCATTCGCTATCCTGGATGGGTAGGATAAATATAATACTTACGAAAATAGTATACAAATTCCAAATTATAGCAATGGCACTTCTTCAGAATTTTCTGAGAATTTTACAAACAATTATCAAGCTTATATGGCAAGCTAGGAAGCCAAGGATACAGTATGCGGTATTATGTAGAGATAAAATGTACGGGGGATTGGCAGCACTAGATGTAAAAATATTACAATACAAAGCAGTAATAGATAGAATGATAGAATCGACAAACCCAAAAAATGCAATAAGATGGGTTAGTATGGAAAACACGTTGAGTAAAACACAATAAAAATGATATGGATACCAAAAGAATATAGAACACTGGATAGGGATGCACATGAGTTGACAAGGAATGTATTTAAAGCATGGGATGAAATTTACAGACATGAAAAATGGGAATATAATGCCCCAATAATTGCACTTTCTGGGACAAATTTTATACCTGGTAAAGGGTCACATTATGGAGTGTGGATTGAGAAAGCACAGTTAAAAGATGTATTAGCCCCTTGGCACGATCCCACAAACCGTTGTAGCTGTACATCGGTCCCTTTAAACGGGATAGCAGGCTTGTGTGCGCCCGCTGCACAGCATTGGTGCCTATGCTCATGGCCGGTGGTCGCGATGACCGCCGGCAATGATCGATTGCAGGCACAAGAGACAGAACAGGGACATGCGTGTGTAAACACACATCCCAGTTCTGTGAGGAGAGAGAGATTGTGAGTTACTACAAGCTGGGAACCACGATCTCTCATCTCCTATAGTCAGTCCCATCCCCCACAGTTAGAACACACACACATAGGGAACACAGTTAACCCCTTAATCACCCCCTAGTGTTAACCCCTTCCCTGCTAGTGGGATTTACACAGTAATCAGTGCATTTTTATAGCACTAATCGCTGTATAGTTGCCAATGGTCCCAAAAATGTGTCAAACGTGTCTGATATGCCTTCCATAATGTTGCAGTCCCAATAAAAATTGCAGATCGCCACCATTACTAGTAAGAAATAAATAATAATAAAAATGCCACAAATCTATCCCCTAATTTGTAGATGTTATAACTTTTTCGAAAACCAATCTATATAAGCTTTTTGTGAGGAAAAAAATAGCTTTTTTATTTATTACAGCAAAAAGTACAAAATATTGTGAGTTTTTTTCCAAAATGTACGCTTTTTTGTTTATAGCGCAAAAAATAAAAAGAGATGATCATATAGCACCAAAAGAAAGCTCTATTTGAGGGAAAAAAAGGACGTCAATTTTGTTTGGATACAGTGACGCATGACCGTGCAATCGTCAGTTAAAGCGACGCAGTGCTGTATTGCAAAAAATGGCCTTGTCATTGAGCAGCCAATTCTTACAAACAATAGAAAAATAAAAACTTTGCCGGAAATTGAAAAATTAGCGAGTTATTAACTACTTGGGACCCGAGCCATAGACGAATGACGTCCACAAGGTGGCTGTACAGGTCCAGGAGGCCGTCAATAGAATTCCTCCGGCCGCTGAGGGGTGTGCTCGCGCAGCCGCGTCACTGTGGTGCCGATGCACGTGCCTGGCTGCCGCGATGTCCGCCAGGTACCCGCGATCGGCAGTCACATTGCCAGGGACGTGGATCTCTGTGTGTAAACACAGAGATCCACGTCCTGTCAGGGAGAGGAGACCGATGGTGTGTCCCTTGTACATAGGGACACCCATCAGTTACCTCCTCCAGTCAGTCCCCTCCCCCCACAATAGGAATTACCTAGCAGGGAGCACATTAACCCCTTGATTGCCCCCTAGTGTTAACCCCTACCCTGCCAGTCACATTTATACAGTAATCAGTGCAGTTTTATAGCACTGTTCGCTGTATAAATGTGAATGGTCCCAAAAATGTGTCAAAAGCGTACGATGTGTCCGCCGTAATATCACAGTCCTGACAAAAAAAACAGATAACCGCCATTTCTAGTAAAAAAAAAAAAAAAAAAAAAAAAAATCATAATTCTATCCCCTATTTTGTAGGCACTATAACTTTTGCGCAAACCAATCACTATACGCTTATTGCGATTGTTTTTGTTTTCACCAAAAATATGTAGAAAAATACGTATCGGCCTAAACTTAGAAAATAAATTGTTAAAAAAAAAAAAATGGGATATTTATTATAGCAAAAAAAATAAAAATATTGGGCCAGATTCACGTACATCGGCGCATTTTTTGAATGGCGTAGCGCACCTCCTTTACGTTAGACTGCCGCAATGTAGCGGCGCAATCTCTGTATTTTCGTTTGATTTGCGCAGAAATTAGCGCCTGTGCAACGTAATTTCAGAGGCACAAGGCGGAGTAATTCAAATTGGGAAGGACGTGGGCGTGTTACATTGAAATTAGCCGTGACCCCATGCAAATGAAGGGCCGGCCGGATCGTGCATGTGCGCATGAAGCAGACCATGGTCAGCACCTCTGTGCGCATGCTCACAACTCGGGAACGGCGCAATCAGTGAAATTGGAAGTGGACCCGGGCAACTTAGTGAACTACGCAGACAGCTTAAATAGACAGACACAAACGCACTTCCTTTGCAAAAGTACATCCCTTTGTATCCCTTCCTATACAGCAAGGTGCTTTTGTTCTGTTGTTTATTAGCGTTTGTTTGTGACGTGTCTTTGAGATATTTGGGGACTGTTTTGCAGAGTGATTTTTGTCTTTTATGTGTTTTCTTTGCTGGGCATTTTTTTTTTTTTGCTGGTCAATTTTTTTTAATTTTTGGTTCTGTTTGTGAATGATTTTGGAATGTGGGGTCAACATTCCTGCCGGAAAAGGGGTGTCACCCTCATTTGTGGTGGAGAAGTGATCCCCAGGTCCGTGTGAATGGTGTATGAATGTACAGTGACATAATTGGAGCCGTGGCATGGCGTTGCTGCTCACAAGTCCAGCATGGTGGGCTTGTGCCGATCCAATGTGATGAGGATGTGATGTGTCTGTGCTAGGGACCACAGTGGTGTTGCATGCATGCATTCTCATTGTGCCATGATTAATGTGTGTGTTTAACGTGCAAAGATGCCTAATGTGAGCTGTCTCCTGGCTGCTCTTCCCTCAGAAGATGGGGTAGCCTCGGTTAGGGGGGGATTGTCTGGTTCAGGGGTCAGGTCATCACTTATGTCAATCTCCAGGCCCTTTCTCACTGCGAAGTTGTGCAGCATGCAACATGCACCAATGATCTGGCATACAAAGTTTGGGGAATACAACAGGGTACCATGGGGGGTTCCGTATAGGAATCATGAGATGGGGTCCCAGTGCATATGCAGAGTCACCCTGAAGGGATAGGACAGGAGGATGTTAGTAGTGCATGTGCCCCTTGTGATTTCAGCATCATGGGGGGGACAGTCATGCCTGCCACCCATGTCACTCACCAACCAGCCAGCTGTCCCCATATATGTTCTGTTCGAAATCTGTGGGGATGGGGCTCTGATTGTATATGTAGCTGTCATGGGTAGTGTCATGTGTTGGGCTGGTGATGTCCTCCTGCAGGGTTGTGGTTAATTCCAGGGTGGCATGAGGGGTGAATCTGAAGATGCGAGACACCTCAGAATCACTAATGCCAAAGATGTCTATGCGTGTGTGATATATCAAGTGAAGAGTGAGGGGCTTGTATCAGATTAGATTATTATATCCATCAAGGTTTTAAAGGGCTATTGAAAGATAGTGAGACCGTGTTTGTAATTTGTATGTATGTTATGTATTGATGTATATATGTATGTATTTTTATTTTTTTTGAAAAAATGTTTATAAAAGCAAAGAAATTTTTTTTGGAAAAAAAAACCTCTCCCGTGCCCTCCTCCGTGCCCTCCCCCTTTGCTCATCTAAAGTCAGTAGTATAGCTATGAGCATGGATGCCACTGGCATGTTGGCATACAGTTTGTTGGGCAGCAAGTGTGACTGCTCAGCACCTCACTAACAGTGTTGCTTTGGCTGACATGTAGACGAATTGTCTAATTTTATTCCACCTTTTATATGGTCTAATTTTAGACAGAACGTGCAGCTGTTGCGCACAGCGCGTAGCCTGCGCTGCACCAACGTTCTTTTGTGGATCCCTGTATCTCCCTCATTTGCATAGTTGAATAGCAAATCAATGGTGTGTCTAGCGCAGTTTTGCGCGGACGGATGCGCCTGTCTATCGAAATTACGCAGGTCAAAAAAAAGTAGATTTCTTGCGTATCTCGTTTTGGGGATGCGGCGCATCGAAACGCATGCGCAAGTTTAGATTTACGCCGCGCATCTCCTGTAACGCCGGCGTAATCGCTCTGTGAATCTGGCCCATTGTGTTTTTTTTTTTCAAAATTGTCCCTCTTTTTTTAGTTTATAGCGCAAAAAATTAAAACCGCAGAGATGATCAAATACCACCAAATTTCTTTATTTGTGGGGAAAAAAGGACGTAAATTTTGTTTGGAGCCACGTCGCATGACCGCGCAATTGTCATTCAAAGCGTGACAATGCTGAAAGTTGAAATTTTGCCTGGGCAGAAAGGGAGTATATGTGCCCAGTAAGCAATGGTTAAAGATAAATGAATGGAGATATAAACAGCCCAAACACTTTGTAAGAACATTACCCCCACCAATTAGAACAGAGGAGCACCCAATAGAATGATTATGTAGTGTACAGACAACACTAAAACATGGCATATAAGATACCTACAGATCTTGTTGGACAGGAAAGACATGGATTTATTGGAGAATGAAAAGGGGAATTGGGTGCACAGATGGATGAGCAACAGGTACCGGTAATTAAAATGATAAGGGGGGTACAGTATCTGAATATGTGACGGATATAAAAACAACAGAAATTAAAAATGCTTTGCGACATGATATCTAAAACCTGAGAAAGTCTGTGGAATAATCAGAGTGGAGAGGATGTATCCAGATATACAACATGGCTCACATATGGAGGAAGACATATGGCAAGACATACAATACTATATAAAGGAATTCACGGGTAAAGAGATTACAAAAGATCCATGGACATGCTTATTTTGCAGAACAAATAATACAAAACAAACAAAATAAGAGAACAATTATCCTATATCTATTGAACTCAACAAAAAGAATGATACCTAAAAAAAATGGCTAGACCCAGATAAACCCACATTAAAAAAAATGGTTTGAAAGAAGAGACTACATTCATAAAATGGAATGTCTATATAGTCGAAGAAAAGAGGGTCAGGCAGAAAGATTCAACACTATATGGGAAAAGTGAATAGAGTTTAACCTCCCTGGCGGTATGATTCTGTCTGGAATTTTGTACCAAAAGCGGTACAATTTTTTGCATGGAAATTTGGCGATATGTATTATAGGCCTGCAATTCTTAGTAATTACTTACTTAAACCTGACCAAACAAGACTCTAGTAGACATTCCAGATGTGATAAATTTGAAACACAAAATCATGAATTATAATCTAATAAATAATATCATTTTATTCAATAAGGTAATTAAAAATAATGAAATTTGTCAAACAAAGAAATTCAATAGACATCCTGAGTGTGAAACATTTTGAAGCACGGAACTGGACAAAGTCCGACGTCACAATCAGGACAATAGTACCTTGTTTGTTTTCAGACTTTTTTTTTGAACAGCAAACGACGCACATCCTGGTAGGCACTGCCTTTCTTACGGTTGGCGGTATGTAGTCCATAAAACGACGACCTGTCAGGCGCTCTGGGTTGACAACGTCAACAGCGCGTCGTCCGCAGGGCCAGATTAAGAACATCATGGGCCTGGTGCTGAGGATTTTGGTGGGGCCTTTTATAAATAATAAATAAATGCGTGAGAATTACAGCGCAGCAATGGAGGGCCCAGTCTGAAAATTTAAGTGTACCCTAATGTGCTAATATGCTGTGCATACTTGTACATTGTTGCATAACCTACCCCAGGGCCTCTAAAAAGTAGGGAAAGTAATGTCAGGAAAGTTTACTATCACTTTAATATCACAGGATCCCAGAAACCTCTCATGGGGCCCACTACTGACCCAGTGGCCCTTGGGCAGTGCATAAGTGCATAGTTGCCAACATTTAAAAAATATTTTCAGGGACACTTTTTCACAAGTGCTATATTTAGAGTAGCTGAGATCCCCTATGTTCCTCTGTACATCACAGTAGTAATCACAAAATTAAATAAGTACTAATAATGGAACAGAACAAATATGAGAACTGAGATTTCCTTTAGTTGAACTAACAAGTGTGTCCATTCTAGAGCTGGTAACATTGAGGGTATTCAGTATCATTTTAAAGAACTGTTTTTGTGGGTAAGCGACATTGGGGAGGAGTACGGACGGTATATAAGTGGGAAGTATGTGCAGGTGAGTGAGAGGAATGTGGAGGGTCTAACATTGGGCACTATGTACAGGAGAAGAGTGCAAAGGGTACGGCAAAAGGCACAATGTACAGGAGAGAAGTGTGGAGGGTATGACAGTGGGCATCATGTACAGGAGAGAAGCATGGAGGGTACGACAGTGGGCAGTATGTACAGGAGAGAAGTGTATGACAGCAGGCACCATGTACAGGAGAGGAGTGTGGAGGGTATGACAGTGGGCACTATGTATAGGAGAGGAGTGTGGATGGTATGATAGTGGGCACTATGTATAGGAGAGGAGTGTGGAGGGTATGACAGTGGGCAGTATGTACAGGAGAGGAGTGTGGACGGTATGATAGTGGGCACTATGTATAGGAGAGGAGTGTGGAGGGTATAACAGTGGGCAGTATGTACAGGAGAGGAATGTGGAGGGTATGACAGTGGGCAGTATGTACAGGAGAGAAGTGTATGACAGCAGGTACTATGTACAGGAGAGGAGTGTGAAGGGTATGACAGTGGGCAGTTTGTACAGGAGAGGAGTGTGAAGAGTATGACAGTGGGCAGTATGTACAGGAGGAGTGTGGGGGTATGACAGAGGGTAGTATGTACCAGTGAGAAGTGTGGAGGGTATAATGGGGCAGTAGGTACAGGAGAGAAGTGTGGAGGGTATGACAGTGGGCAGTATGTACAAGAGAGGAATGGGGATGGTATGATAGTGGGCACTATGTATAAGAGAGGAGTGTGGAGGGTGCGACAGTGGGAAGTATGTACAGAAGAGGAGTCTATGACAGCAGGCACTATGTACAGGAGAGGAGTGTGGAAGGTATAATAGTGGGCACTATGTACAGGAGAGGAGTGTGGAGAGTATGACAGTGGTCACTATGTACAGGAGAGGAGTGTGGAGAGTATGACAGTGGGCACTATGTACAGGAGAGGAGTGTGGAGGGTATGACAGTGGGCACTATGTACAGGAGAGGAGTGTGGAGGGTATGACAGTGGGCACAATGTATAGGAGTGGAAGGATGTTTAGGGACTGAGGATGTTTAGGGACTGCGTAGTGGTTAAGCGGGTAATACATGAATTGAAATTACACCAATTATGCAGAGACCAGCCATAGTCGATCTATGTATGGGCTAGCTGGTTTTACACAAGTCAATCTATTAATCTACCAAAAAAAATAAAAAATAAATCGTGCTAACTTTAGTGTTTTTTTTAATGTATGAAACAGTTTATTTCCAAAAAAACATGTTTGAAAAATTGCTGCGCAAATACAGTACCGTGCTAGAGCTGCACAATTAATCGTTAAAATTGTGATCTTGATTCCACCCCCCTGACATCTCCAATGCAGAGTTTGCTGATTCTTTCATATAACAAGTGGAGAGACTTTCAGCTGTCAAAAGAAAATATCTGGCCAATCTGCCAAGTTCTTAGCAGGAAACATTGTAACTAACGCTTTTTTCTTATATCAAAATGATAAACTTCTGTGTGTAAAAAAATATCCGACTGTCTGCCAAGTTTGTAAACAACATGAAACATTGTAACCAACTTCCTTTTTAGATCAAACTTCTGTGTGTAAATGCAAGAAATGTAACCACTTAAAGTCCAACACTTGTTTAAGTTAAAAAGCAATATTTTTTGCTAGAAAATTACTTGGAACCGCCAAACATTATATATATTTTAGCAGAGACAAAAATGGCAATTGCTGCAATATTTTATGTCACGCTGCATTTGCCCACTTCATTGAATAATAAAAACCATAAAAACAAAACAGTAAAGTTAGCCCATTTTTTATTTTTTTTCATTTTAATGTGAAAGATGATGTTGTGTCGCACGAATCGTGAGAGAACCGTGATCTATCTTCTAAGCAAAAAAATTGCAGTTGTCTTTTTAGCCAGAATCATGCAGCTCTATACCGTGCAACATAAAAAGTTGCAAAGACCACCATAGAGTAATTTTTTAGCAAAAAACAAATGATGTTTTTTTTCCTCAGTGTGCTGCAGTGTGTCAGCTTGTATTTATAATGGCCACTCTGTATGTAGCTTCTGACAGGCTGTGCAAGCAGGCCCCGTATCTCCGGAACCATAAATGATAGCCATCCCATATTTTGACCGGTTGTGGGGTAGGTCTTCAACTGACTACCCCCCAAATGTGGGGTTTCTGTGACCTCTGGTCATCGAGCTACAACCCCTGAAGTCGATCTAAAAAAAAAAAAAAAAAAAATTTTTTTTTTTTTGGGGCAAATGGGCCTATCTTGACAAAGGGGCCTGGAGCTGCAGCTCCATCAGCCCCTCTGTTAATCCGGCCCTGGTCGTCCGGGTCTGTTAGCAGCTACTGATGGCGTCTGGTGGTTGACAAAAATCTGCTCAGCCACCTTCCAGATAAAGTCAGAATAAACAAGAGGT
Source organism: Rana kukunoris (assembly GCA_029574335.1). Lineage (NCBI taxonomy): Eukaryota > Metazoa > Chordata > Amphibia > Anura > Ranidae > Rana > Rana kukunoris. The sequence goes on from CM056051.1 coordinate 454,880,048, forward strand.
ATGTTAGTGTTTGCTCTATAAAGGATATAAGAATTCCAAAGGCATTGTTCCAGGTCGACAACTCTCATTGTGTTATTATAGTCGATCACGACTTGCGGCTTCAGCACATCTTTCCCATGTTTTGTGCGGACAATGGCAGTGGAGGTGCTGTGCACTGTGCTCATGAGACACACGTCCTTCTTGTCTCGCCATCGCATTGCCATCATCTGCCTTTTTGAAAGGCAACCATTTCTCCGGTTTTTCGTTTTTTCTTGCCAAACATAGATGGCATGTCACTTCGGTTTGGCCTAATGGTACTATACCCATCAGTTTTGTTTAGGAGCAAAACCTCATACAGTTCCAGAGATGTGTAAAAATTGTCCGTTGTCACACAATATCCCTGGTTCAGCAATGGCTCCAGCAGTGTAAGGACAGATGATGTGGCCATCCCATAGCAGCTGTACCTGGGGTTGAACTCAGGGCCTTCTTAATAGCATCCTGGGTCCCTGGGCAAAGTAATGCTCTGGGGCCCCTACAATGATGACAGTGCAGGTAAACAGACATCAAGTGGGAAGTTGGCAGACTGCCCCCCCCCCTGTGTATCTATCACTCTCAGTGCCATCATGGGGCCCCCAATTTCAGGGCAGCGTGGGCTCAAGGATCAGCTGCTTTGGGCAAAGTGCAGGGGCCCCCCCATGCAGCTGGGGCCCCTGGGCAGTGCCCAGGTGTGCCCTCTCATTAAGACAGCCCTGGTTGAACTTGGTGTCTTTACAGGTGTAAATGACCGAATTCCAGATATATCCCGTGGATGATTTGCAGAGCATGTAAAATTTGATGCCAAACCGTGCTCTTTTGGATGCAATAAACTGTATCCAGCTCAGGTGTCCCTTGTAGGTCATCAGACTTTCATCCACACTGACGTCCCTTTCTGGCACGTAGGTCCGCTGGAAGTTGGTGACAACCATTTGGCATACCTCCCAGATTAGTTTGGGCGCAGGATGCGTGGCCTCATCGAACTCTCATTGTTAGTGAAGTGTAAATTCTTCATAATTAGCGAAAAACATTATTCAGACATCACGGTGCCAAAAAATGGAGTGGCTAGTAACTTCTTGGTGGTCCAATGCCATTTCTGAAGCGGTTTCCCCACCACCCCCTGAAGGATGATGAGTCCCAGAAACTGCCAGATGTCCTCTTTAGTGACCGGTTCCCATTTTCTGGTTCTGGAAAACCTGGCACACAGCGTAGAGGATTGCTGATCATGGTAGCGGTTGGTTTCTGTGACCAGGGCCGCCATCAAGAATTTTGGGGCCCCTTACACAGCTTCAGGCATGGGCCCCCTGGAGCAGAGATCGGGGGGGGGGGGTGGGTTGCTGCCGCATGAAATTGAGAAGCGGGGGGGCTGCTACCGCAAATTGAGAAGCGGGGGGGCCCTTTAAAAAAGGGGGGTAGCCATGGGGACCTCTGTGCCCTTTAATAAAAAGAAAAAAAAGAGAGAAAAAAAAATATATATATATATATATATATATATATATATATATATATATATATATATATATATATATATTTATATATATTTTTTTTTTTTTTTTAAAACTGTGGTTGCCAACTGGGGCCCCGGGGAAATTACAAAAAAAGGGGGCTTTCCATTCGGGACCTCTGGGCACTTTAATAAAAAAAAAAATATATAAACAAAAATAAAAAATACAATTATAAAAAAAGGGGGTTTGACACATGGGGCCCTGGGGCCCTCTGAGCCCTTTAATACAAATACATCTATATATTAAAAAAAAGAAATAAAATAATATAAAAAAGTAAAAAAAATATATAAAAAAGTAAAAAAAAATATAAAAAGGAGGATTGTCATCCGGTGGCCCTGGGGACCTCTGGGCCCTTAAATAATATTATATATATATATATATATATAAAAAAAAAGGGGGGTTATCAAATTGGCCCTTTAATAAAAAATAAAATAAAAATATATTAAAAAAAAATATTTTTTTTATAAAAAAATAAATAAAAAAGAGGGGGTTGCCATCTGGGGCCCTGGTGGCCTACGGGCCCCTAGACCCCTAAAAAAATGGCCCTTTAATAAAAAAAATAAAATAAAAATATATTAAAAAATATATATATATTTTTTTATAGAAAATAAATAAAAAAAAGGGGGGTTGCCATCCGGTGCCCTGGGGGCCTCCGGGCCCCTGTGGACCTCCGGACCTCCAAAAAAAGATAAAAGAAAAAAAATTGGCTCTTTAATAAAAAATAAAAGAAAAATATATTAAAAAAAATATATTTTTTTATAAAAAAAAATAAAAAATAAAAGGGCTTGCCATCTGGGGCCCTGGTGGCCTCCGGGCCCCTGGGGACCTCCGGACCTCTAAAAAAAGATAAAAGAAAAAAAATTGGCCCTTTAACCACTTGCTTACTGGGCACATAAACCCCCTTCGTGCCCAGGCGAAATTTCAGCTTCCGGCACTGCGTCGCTTTAACTGACAATTGCGCGGTCGTGCGACGTGGCACCCAAACAAAATTGGCGTCCTTTTTTCCCCCACAAATAGAGCTTTCTTTTGGTGGTATTTGATCGCCCGTGCGTTTTTTATTTTTTGCGTTATAAACAAAAAAAGAGCGACAATTTAAAAAAATATATATATATTTTTTACTTGTTGCTATAATAAATATCCCATTTTTTTTTTTTTTTTTTAATATTTTTTTTTCTCAGTTAAGGCCGATACGTATTCTTCCACGTATTTTTGTAAAAAAAAAAAAAAAAAAAATCACAATAAGTGACTGCTTTGCGCAAAAGTTATAGCACCTACAAAATAGGGGACAGAATTATGATTTTTTTTTTATATTTTTTTTTTACTAGTAATGGCGGCGATCTGCGATTTTTATTGGGACTGCGAAATTGCGGCGGACACATCAGACACTTTTGACACATTTTTGGCGCCATTCACATTTATACAGCGACCAGTGCTATAAATATGCACTAATTACTGTATAAATGTGACTGGCATTGAAGGGGTTAACACTAGGGGGTGAGGAAAGGGTTAAATGTATTGCCTGGGTGTGTTCTAACTGTGTGGGGGGAAGGGGGTGACTGGGGGAGGTGATCGATGCTGTCTCCCTATGTACAAGGGAAACAGCATCAGTCGCCTCTCACTGACAGGACGTGGAGCTCTGTGTTTACACACAGAGCTCCATGTCCCTGCTCTCTCACCGACGATCGCGTGTACCTGATGGACATCGCGGCCGCCGGGTACACGCATCGAATCCTCGGTGATGCGTCGGGACTGTTTTTCCCCGCGGGGAATTACAAGGAAATCACGTCCAAAGACGTGACCCCGGCGCCTCAGGTCCGCGCTGTTGACGTATTCTGTCAATGGCGCGGACCCGAAGTGGTTAATAGTGTTGAGCAGAATATGCCATATTCGATTTCGCGATATATCTCGAATATATAGTCGAATATTCGAGATATATTCGCTAAATACGAATATTCGTGATATTTTTTGAAAATTAAATGATTGCGAAATTTCGCTATTGCGAATGCGAATGCGAATTGCGAATGCGAATGAAATTTCGAGAAATGCGGAATGGAGCACTCTGATTGGCTCAGAATATTCGTGATATTTTACAATACAAAATAATTGCGAATATTCGAGAAATGCGGAAGGAGCACTCTGATTGGCTCAGAATATTCGTGATATATTACAATACACAATAATTGCGAATATTCGAGAAATGCGGAAGGAGCACTCTGATTGACTCAGAATATCCGTGATATATTACAATATAAAATAATTGCGAATATTCGAGAAATGCGGAATGGAGCACTCTGATTGGCTCAGAATATTCGTGATATATTACAATATAAAATAATTGCGAATATTCGAGAAATGCGGAATGGAGCACTCTGATTGGCTCAGAATATTCGTGATATATTACAATACAAAATAATTGCGCGATATCGCTATTGCCGAATAATCGCATTGCGATTTTTCGGCAATATAAAATGAGGGCTGCAGCTACTCGGCCCAAGGTCTCTAATCATACCAGCAATGCTTTTAGACGTCGATGGGGATCTCTAGGATGTGATCTGTTCTAAAAAAAAAAATTAAAAAAATACGAATATTCGAAATAGCGAATATTCGCCGCGATATTCGTGTTATTCGCGAATACTCGAATATGCAATATTCGTAGCGAATATTCGCAATGCGAATATTTGTGAGCAACACTAGTGGTTAATAAAAAATAAAATAAAAATATATTAAAAAAATATATTTTTTTATAAAAAATATTTTTTTTTTTATAAAAAAAAGGGCTTGCCATCTGGGGCCCTTGGTGGGGACCCCCGGGCCCCTTACAGGTGTAATGCCTGTACCCCCCTGATGGCGGCCCTGTCTGTGACGATTTTTAAAATTACCTCCTCAGTAAGAAATAATTTCAGGTATGCCAGAGGGTTGTCACTCTCCACATCTACCTTCATCCCAGGTGATCGAGTGAATCGGAATCTCGGGGGCGCTGCCTGGTCCGTATCGCTGTTTATAGGGCACCAAGTGCGCACATAGCTTAGGTCAGGTGCAGGATCATCGCCGTTGTCACTTTCTGAATCAGTGTCAGTGTCAGATGACAAATCTCCCCACGACTCACTATCGCTCTGTTCTGCAAGCAACTCTGTGTCGCTGTCACTCAGCTGATCCAAAAGCGCCTTTGTAGGACAGCACTTTTTTGATGCCATTTTCAAAAGATTTTATGGTCACAAATGCCAATGGCAAGGGGCACTGAAAGGGCACTGTGTCAGATACTAAGGTGGTACAGTGTAATACTCTCAGATTACATTGTATCACCTCCTTTTTATGTGTTTGTGCACGTTTGCGTTTCCCTCCCAGTTCCGCTCCCATGCACCATTGCTGCTGCAGGGAACGGAACCAGGAAGTCAGATGACGGACGGAGCAGCAGGGATCTCGCCGACGATCACAGCAATGGGAGATCATCGCTGGATCGCCAGGAGAAGGTAAGCCGCGCCGCTGCAGGCTCTGCACAGCTACCCCGAGCTTGACTCGGGGTTACCGATAGAAGCATAAAAAAAAACACTTGAGTCACGCTCGGGATCACCACTAAGAAGGTTAAGAAAACCAGGACAAATACAGAAATGTGGTTTTGGGGCACTGGTAAAGATGAGGTGTAAGGGGGATATGTCAGGGATATGTATATAGAGAGAGAGGTTAAGGGGATAAATTATGCGTGTGGACTTGAAATGTTTTGTATATAACTGTTGCGTAAAATCAAATAAAGTTTATATAAAAAAAAGCAACGATCTCCCTGTGTAGATTTCAATTAAGCAGCTTTAGGGCCCTTTCACACTAGCGGACGAACGGTCCGCTCATTACAAGTCCGTTTACGGACTTGTAATGCTTCCCTATGGGAGCGGATCCGTTAGCGGATGATGCATCCGCTAACGTCCGCCAGATCCGCATCCGTTTTTGCGGACGGAAGAATGTCCTATTTTTCTTCCGTCCGGCCAAACGGATCGGATGCAAACGGACATACGGTCCGTTTCCATCCGACTCCCCATAGGGGAGAGCGGAGGAGAGACGGGGCGGTCCCTGCACAGTGTGCGGCGACCGCCCCGTCCGCCGACAGCTGAGCGGAGCCCCCCCCGCTGAGCTGACGGGCACACGGAGCGGACCGAAAAACGGTCCGCTCCGTGTGAAAGGAGCCTAAAGCTCTGTGAGAGGGAGAGAAATAGAAGCGGCTGTCAGCTGCTTTATTGAAATCTATACAGTGCAACCCTAGGTGTGTGTGTGTGTATGTGTACAGTGGATATAAAAAGTCTACAAATGTCAGTTTTCTGTTATGTAAAAAAGTGAGACATCGATAAATCATTTCAGAACTGTTTCCACCTATAAACTGTACAACTCAATTTAAAAACAAACTAAAATCTTTTAGGGGTGAAGTAAAAAAATAAATATATAAATAATCAGGGATGGACTGGCCATTGGGACTACAGGGAGTTTCCCGGTCAGCCCATGGCTCAGTGGGCCGGCTTCAGTGACAGTGGACGAGCAGGGGGAGGAGCAGGGGGGATGACAGACAAGCATGGGGGAGGGGACAGACTGCTGACTCAACAGCTATGGCCTGGGAGTTTCTCACTTCTTCCTAATCTTGTCCCATAAGGGGGGGCACCAAACTGATTCTTTGGCCCGGGTGAAATAATGTCTAGCTTCCCCACTAGTACTGCCGATAAGAGTACCAGTACCAGCCGTTCTACTCTAATAAAGTAGAACGGCTAGTGGCTAGTGAAGGGGAAGAGGGGGCTTGGGTGGCCGGGGGGGGGGGGGTGCAGGAGTTGTCCGGCCACCATGGGAGAGACCTGTCAAAGTGGGCCAGTCTGGATGAAATCCATAGGCATGCATTCCCTCTTGTAAATGGGGATGTAGCTGTGTTCAGAATTAAGCAATCCCATTTTATCTCATGTTAAATAGGAGTCAGTACACACCTATCATTTAAAGTGCTTCTGATTAACTCTAAATAAGGTTCAGGTGTAGGTCTTTCCTGACATTTTCTTAAGCCTCGTATACACGATTGGATTTTCCAACGGGAATTGTGTGATGACAGGCTGTTGCTGAAAAATCCAACTATTTGTTTGTCGGACAATTGTTGTCGGATTTTCAGTGGACAAAAATTCCGCGAACAATGGCCTGTTGTCGGATTTTCCGAGCGTGTGTACACAAGTCCGTCGGACAAAAGTCCAAAGTACATGGGACACAGTGAAGACAGTCATCATCAAGTGGAGAACATTTGACACAACCAAGAACTGGACATCCCTCCAAAATTGATGAAAAGACGAGAAGAAAACTGGTCAGGTAGACTGCCAAGAGGCCTACAGCAACATTAAGACCGGGTTCACACCAATGCGAATTGGTTGTGGCTTAAACCGCATCCAATTTGCATAACATTATAAAATACATTGATTTTAATGAGGCTGGTTTACATATGTGCGATGCATTTGCACTGCGCATTGCCCAAAAAATGTTTGCGGTTTCTAGGCATTGCGGTGAGGCTCAAGTGCGAATTCAGGCCATTATCTTCTATGGGCACGCATCTGATTCACACATGTGTTTATTTCTGAACAGGGATCATGAGGGGGAACTCCATGCCAAATTTCAAATAAAAAAATGGCATGGGTTCCCCTCCAGCAGCATACCAGGCCCATAGTTCTGGTATGGATTTTAACGGGAGCCCCTACGCCGAAAAAACGGCGTGGGGGTCCCCCCAAAATCCATACCAGACCCTTATCTGAGCACGCAGCCCAGGCCGGTCAGGAAAGGGGGTGGGGACAAGCGAACGCCCCCCCTCCTGAACTATACCAGGCCCTCAACATGTGGGGGGTGGGTGCTTTGGGGCAGGGGGATGCCCTGCGGTCCCCCACCCCAAAGCACCCTGTCCCAATGTTGATGAGGACAGGGCCTCTTCCCGACAACCCTGGCCATTGGTTCTTGGGGTCTCCGGGCAGGGGGCTTATTGGAATCTGGGAGCCCCCTTTAATAAGGGAGCCCCCAGATCCCGTCCCCCACCCTATGTGAATGAGAATGGGGTACATCGTACCCATTCACCTGGTGGAAGAAAAATTTAAAAAAAAAAACACACTACACAGGTTTTTAAAGTAATTTATTAGGCAGCTCTGGGGGTCTTCTTCCGACTGGGGGTCTCCTTCCTACTTGGGGGGTCTCTTCCAACTTCGGGGGTCTCTTCCAACTTCGGGGGTCTCTTCCAACTTCGGGGGTCTCTTCTTCCGCTCTCCGGAGCCTTCTCTGCACTCTTTGGTTCTCCTTCTGCTCTCCGGTGCTTTCTTCCTTCTGCCGGGCACCACCGTTATCTTCTTCCAGCTCTTTTACTAGCGGTGGCCCGGTCTTCCTCGTTGCCTTCTTCCCTCTTCTCTTCTTGAGATATTGACTCGATGCTCTGTCCCGCTGTAATGCCGGATGAACGGTGCGCAACAACTTATATAGGCATGGGGCGTGGTTACATGATGACTCCACCCCTTTATGGGTCAGTCCCAGGGCATGATAGGAATGTGATGCCATAAAGGGGTGGGGTCACGGGTCATTTCAACTGGAAGTGGAGCCTTCAGCCTTTCCTACTGCGCATGAGCAAACCTCACATTGCTTTCTGAATGGCCACTTTGTAAGGAAGTATTTTATTTGGTGCTGTAATAGTCTAATTCTTTCCTTTCCTAAATGAGCAATTATAAACATGGAACACGTTCAGTCCCCCAGATTATTCAGCTACCTGTTGATAACCTGAATGGATTATTACGCTGTCATTAGCGTCCCCTCAGCCTGACGCGGAACAGGAAGTATTGTTCAGAAAACATGTAAATGCTGTGAAGCAGCCAATGTCCGTGTATGGGACATTTGTATTCATGTCAGTAACCTCAGTAATAAGGTATGTGACATAACCTGTATTTAAAATTTACTTTGCTCATTTTTTTTCTAGCTGAACCAGTTTGTGACTATTCTTTCTGCACATTCTAGAAGCATAACAGGATTAAGAATTTCTGTCAGGGACCTTTTGATCACTGTCAAATATATTCTGGTTGAACACTTCTTAGGTTAAATCTCCAATTGTGCCCTTTTTCAGGGATTAAGACTTCATGCTCAGACTTGTGAGAAATGCAGATTAATTCCCAGTAGTTGGGAAAGCCAAGAAGCCCTCTTGTATCATTTACCACCTGTGAAATAAAGTACCATGAGCTGTTTATATAGCAGTAATAAGGAGGGTGTTTTTCACTTTATCTAAGCTGCTAGTGGCCTTGTGTCCATGTGTCCAATTTATGAAAAAAGTAGCAAATACTTATTGCCAAATGTAACAATCAGTTCCATCTTTCCATGTTTTTTTCCCTCAGAATAGTTGCAGGAACTTCCCCCTTCTGAGTCACCCTTCATCACTGCCCCCTACTCATCCCTTGGCTCCAACCCCTACCCACCTCCCAGTACCACCTCTTTTAGAGACTACAGAGCCAAGTATAATTTTGTGCTACTAAGTAATTTGTATGGAATTTGATGTACCCCACCCCAGCAACAGTGGATCCCCCACACAACAACAGACCTCCTCCCAGCAACAATGGACCCCCTCAACAAAATACCACCCCATCAACAATAGACCCCCAGCAGCAACAGATCTCCCAGCAGCCAGCATAAATAGACCCTACAGCAGCCGGAAACAATAGACCCCTCCCTCAACAGAAGATCCCTGCCAGCACCAATAGACCCCTCAGCCAGCAGTAGACCTACCCAGCAACAATAGACCTCCACAAAACAATTGATCTCCACCAGCAACAATAGATTCCCCAGCAGCCAGCATCAATAGACCCGGACGGATGAAAACGCAGGCAGTATGTTTCCATCCGACTTCCCCATAGAGAACTGCGGGCTGTGTGTTCTGCAGAGCAGACACGGACCTGTCATCAGCCTGCTCAGCTGAGATCAAAAATACATATCCCCTGCTGAGCAGGCAGATCCGCATGACGGAGTCTGCCCCATGTGAAAGGGGCCTAAATGGGGTAAAAAATATATTTTCATGAGCAATAGATCTCAACCCCATATACACCATATTACCAAAAGTACGTCTGACTTTACACTCACATGAATTTTAATGGCACCCCAGTCTTAGAGGAGGGCAAAAAACATGTGAATAAGGCCTTAAAATGTATAATTGCATGGGTTTCCTGCTCTTGTTATTACTGTGATTCGGCGAAATGTTCCACAAAGTAATAGCACACTAACAATCCACACGTTTCGGTATATTACTGTCTATGTAGTGTAAAAGCTTTGGGAGAAGTTAGGGTGGTAAATTTGGCTATAATAAGAATAATATATATGTGAAATAACAGTAAGTGGTCTTGCTATGCAAGAACACGCAATTAAAGAAAATCTTTTAATGTAATTAATGTAACTCTAGAGGTTTTTCTGTGATTATATGGCATGGAAATAACACCCGGTTAATGCTAAGAAGGAGTGGAAGGAGAGATATACAGAGGACCAGGCCCGGACTGGCCATAGGGCATACCGGGCAAATGAACGACCCTCGCGGCCCACGAACGGCCCTCGTCGGCTATTGAGCCTCACTGTGCCCATCAGATGCAGCCACTGACCCCATCAAATACTGCTACTGTGTTATCAATTATCATCAATTATCATCACTGTGCCATGCCATCAAACGCAGCCACTGTGCCATGCCATCAAACGCAGCCACTGTGCCATCAATTGTCACCACTGTGCCATGCCATCAAACGCAGCCACTGTGCCATCAATTGTCACCACTGTGCCATGCCATCAAACGCAGCCACTGTGCCATGCCATCAAACACAGCCACTGTGCCACCAATTGTCACCACTGTGCCATGCCATCAAACACAGCCACAGTGCCATCAATTGTCACCACTGTGCCATGCCAACAAACGCAGCCACTGTGCCATCAATTGTCACCACTGTGCCATGCCATCAAACGCAGCCATTGTGCCATCAATTGTCACCACTGTGCCATGCCATCAAATGCAGCCACTGTGCCATGCCATCAAACGCAGCCACTGTGCTATGCCATCAAACGCAGCCACTGTGCCCTTTAATTGTCGCCACTGTGCCAATTGTTGCCACTGTGCCCATTGTCGCCACTGTGCCCATTGATGCCAGTGTGCCCATTGATGCCAGTGTGCCCATTGATGCCACTGTGCCCATTGTCGCCACTGTGCCCATTGTCGCGGCTGAGCCAGAGGGGGCGGCTGAGCCAGAGGGAGCGGCGCTCCAGCGCCCTCTATAGATGCACTGCCACTGTCTATCTATCTTCTTTCTTTATACAAAAAACAAAATTGCGCTAAAAACTGCAAATGAAACTAAGCAGAATAATATTAAACAATAAGATTAGTCCATATACATAAAAAGGATGAATGCACAGGATCAGGTGTGTTCTTAAAGTTCAATTATAAATTCAATGTTCATAGTAAGGGTCTCCCAGGTGTGAACACTGATGACAGACTTTAGGAAAAAGTGTTGAAAGTAAACGCCTCCACCATAGGTATGAATGGCCTCTTACCAGATACAAATTGCAAATGAGCCTTATGCCAAAACCCAAAATTCACCGTAAGCACCTCCAACGTCCAGATCACCTATACAAGGACCATCCTCGGTGTCATCGGTATGCGTCAGGATGTATGAAAGGACAAAAAGGCTCTCATAGTGTAAAATCGTCAGGTTTTAATAAAATAGGAAAATGGTATGCACTTACAAGAGATCTTTCAAAAGCAGGCATCCAATGTAAAATAAGCCGGCCGGCTAGCACATTCCGCCCGTGTCTTCCGGGTAGAGAGAAATTTTGCGCGGTGACGTCAGCACGTCGCCTCCCTACGTTTCGTCACTAGAGGGACGTGTTCACGGGATACAGGCGGCGTGCTGAATCACCGCATATGTACACAGAGCGTGACGCGCAGCCTCGATGTCAGTCACATCAGGCCGCCCGCCCGCCATCTTAGGTGCTGGAAGAAGACCTCTTATGATTACTAATGTTGGCGACGGGGAAAAATTTCCCATGCCAAGGCAGACAATATTTTTGAGTTTATCATACCACTAGAATCGCAGAAATCTATATCAACAATATTACTAATTATTACTATTTAAAAAAACGGACAGAATGAAAACGCATAGCAGCACTCCCCTAATGTTGGTAAGCACAGCGTATCCCTTCTAAACGTGGGTAGAGCTCACGTCCAGTGTACTCAGCCCCCGCCTCCATACAATACAAACAAAATACAAGAAATTTTCACATGTCATCCGTATATGCTGCTATACACAGATAAAACATATATTAATGGTTTACACAAAAACTGAATAAGTATATACCAATTGTGTGACGTGCAGCCTCGATGTCAGTCACACCGGGCCACACCCCTGTCATCTAAATACTGGAAAAAAGTAGGTGGCTAATAATAATAAATGCGATAAGTTCACCTTCCGGGTCAGACATTAAAAAAGGTCATACCACCAAGAACTTAAGCACTAATACCCTTAGTTAAAAATGAAAAAATGAGAAAAGGAAAAAGGAAAACAAAAAACGGCACTACCCCATTTAGGGCAAGTACAGTGTGTCTTGTCCAAAAATAGTTAGGGCTCACATCGAGACTGCTCCCACACCAAGGTACTACAAATGGATATAGGAAAAATTTAATGTGTCCTCCATATATAATCCTTTACAAACATGACACATATATTTGTGGTTTGCACAGAAACTAATACACAAATAAATAGACCTTACATTATTATTCTGATGTTGTAAGAATACTCAAAAGAGATAATCAGTGGTTGGTAGGCCTATTTCTTATGAATTAGCTATGAAACAGTTCACATCCACTTCTATGTTGAGGCCAAAGGGGGTATAACATTTTAGTTTATGGACCCATGACATTTCTAACTTGGAGATGGTTCTCACAAGATGGCTGCCTCTCCAGTGGGGATTGAATTTGTCAATACCTAAGAAGATAGTATTCTTAGGATCCATGCTGTGAACTAGTAGATAGTGTTTTGACACAGAATGTTTGGTATATCCCAACCTGATATTATTTATGTGGTCATTTAAGCGTACCTGTAGGGGGCGCTTCGTTCTGCCCACATATTGCAGACCACACGGGCACTGCAACATGTAGACCACCCCCTTGGTACTACACGTGATGAAAGGTTTGATGGGATAATCCTTGGAAGTACAGGAGGAACTAAAGTTGGTGGTTCTCCTTGAGCTGCGAACATTAAGGCTACAAACTTGGCACCTGCCGCATTTGTAATAGCCCGTAAGTTCCGCTAGAAATCTAGACTCCATGTTAGGCGGATTCAGAATATTAGGGGCTATTTTGTCTTTGAGAGACGATGCTCCACAAAAGACAACCTGTGGTTTGATAGGGAGCAAGTTATCCAAAACCCTATCATTTTTTAAGATATGCCAATGTTTATTTATTATATGTTTAATGTTAGCATATTGACAAGAGTAGTTGGTTTTAAACGGAATTTTAAAGGCATTATTATTAGCTCTATCCGTTTTCACCAACAGTAGATCAGATCTATTTACCCCTTGAACTGATGCCATAGTATTGGTCAAAAATTCTCTGGAGTAGCCTTTTTCCAAAAAACGTGAGGTCAAAACCTCAGCTTGTTTCATAAAGGTCCCGTCCTCCGTACAATTACGTTTCAAACGGAGGTACTGACTCTTGGGAACGGACTTGAGCCATGAGGGATGGTGGCAACTATTCTTTGGAATGAAGCCATTCCTATCAGTGGCCTTAAAGAAAGTTGATGTGACGAAGTGGCCATTACTAACAGAAATAGTTAAGTCCAAAAAATTAATAATGTTGTCACTCGCCTCATGGCTCAAATGTATGCCCCTATCATTGATGTTAAGGGAGGTCATAAATTGGTTCAGATCCGACTCTGTGCCGTCCCACAGGAGGAGGATATCGTCAATGTACCTTGCCCATAATACAACCTGGGGTCTGGTACTGGCACAGATGACATCCTCCTCCCATTTGGCCATAAAAAGATTGGCTAGGCTTGGGGCGTACTTAGCGCCCATTGCTACTCCACGGTCTTGTCTAAAGAAACGTCCATTAAACCAGAAAAAATTGTGCATAGCAGCGTACTCTAATAGTTCCATGATGTATAAAATCTGTTTCATAGGCAGACCTGAATCTTTTTTTAGAAAATAAGAAACTGCTTCTAAACCTAATTGGTGGGGAATTATGGTATAGAGCGAAGTAACATCCGCGGTAACCATCAGAAGGTTTGCCGGAGGGATAATGTCAGCCAACATATTGATAATGTGCCTAGTATCCTTAACATATGAAGGCATACTACGCACTAGAGGCTGTAGGTAAAAATCAATATACTTGCCCACCCGGGACGTAATGGAATCAATTCCACTAATGATAGGTCGTCCCGGGGGGCAAGTAGGATCTTTATGCACTTTCGGGAGATAATAGATGATGGGGATTCTTGGACATTCAGGAATAAGGAATGCCTTCTCTTTTTTGTTTAAGATCCCCAGGTTGAACCCTTTCCAGACCAATTTTTCAAGCCTCTTTTTATATTTATCATTAGGGTTCAACCTTAGAAGGGAATATGTGTTTGTATCTGAAAGCAAACGTTCCATTTCCCTCATATAATCATCTTTATTTAGAACAACTATCCCCCCCCCCCTTTATCCGCCGGACGGATAATAATGTCTTTATTGCCACACAAAGATTCAATACCCTTCATAATGTTCTGTTTGGTTTTTACCTGTTTAAACTTAATGTCCTCTAAATCCTTCAAGGCCAAGTCTCTGAAGACCTTTAAAGAGGGTGCCAAATGTCCAGGTGGGTTGTACACAGAGGCATTGGCTAAGCCAGAATGTATGTAACTATGAGAGAGGGTTTTGGATGGATTAAAGGGGTTAGAAGCCATATATCTTTGGACATTAAGCTTTCGGACATAACGGTGTATGTCCATATACGTACCAAATTTATTTAAATTCTTGGGGGGGGCAAATTTAAGCCCTTTATCAAGAACTGCCAGTTCAGAGTCATTGAGGGGGTGGTCACTCAGATTGAAAATACCAGCCCCCGTTACTTTCTCGGCCTTTTGGGACTGAATGCGCCACCCCCCTCTGGTCCCTCTTTTAGTTCTCCTACTCTTTTTACGCCTTGTCCCACGCGTGGAAAACCCCACTGTGTTTGTGACTGGGAGTATGGTTCTAATTGGTTACCATCATGGCATAAACTGTACCCTCCACTCGCACCTTGTTGGTTAACTCCTGTTAGGGGTGTGCCATATGCTTCACCCCCACAGGTGGGGTCATCATTCAGAGGTAAGAAACTATTATGGGTCAATACATTATAATCAACCTCATAATCTCCAGTATAGTGTACAATCCCATCATCCCTGGACTGTAGGGGTGCGTTGTACAGAGGGGTCCTGATGGGGGCCGCCCCATAGTACTCAGATGGTTGTCCCCCGAAATTATTTGGGAAGTTCGTAATGTAGGGTGCTGGTGGTCGGAATTGGCCTCCCCGACCACGACTCCCCACTCCACCTAAACCACCCCGATATACATTACTTCCCACTTGGGGACGGAAGTTTGGAGGGGGCTGGGTTCGCCCTCCCCTTGCACCTCCTCTACCTTTACCATAATTCATGGGAAGGGTGTTAGAAGAGTGTTTCCCAATTTTGGGTGTACCATTTGTTTTGGACCGTGCCTGCATTCCTTTGGCCGGGACAGAAGGATATATATTGCTGGCTATATTGGAGTCGCCAAGACCTGTATTAAAGGTATGGTGTCCATATTGGCATTAGTCATGCCCTGTGCGTTTTCCAAAATCTTTTTTTGCCAGTCAAACACAATAAGGGAGTGGTAATCCCCAATATCCCTATTGTATTTCTTTTTCTTTTTATTCCTCTGTTCTTTTTCCTCTTTTTCTAGTACTTTCAACAAATGTTTAGATCTTTCTGTATATTCCTCGCTCGACATAAACGGGGCCAACTTATCCTTTATGGATTTAATTTCCTCGTCCAGCCTTACAAGTTTAGTGGTCTTACGTTCACCCAGAAATTTAAGTAGGCCCAAGCCTGCTTCATTAAAGTAGGGACCAGAGGGGGGTGGCGCATTCAGTCCCAAAAGGCCGAGAAAGTAACGGGGGCTGGTACTTTCAATCTGAGTGACCACCCCCTCAATGACTCTGAACTGGCAGTTCTTGATAAAGGGCTTAAATTTGCCCCCCCCAAGAATTTAAATAAATTTGGTACGTATATGGACATACACCGTTATGTCCGAAAGCTTAATGTCCAAAGATATATGGCTTCTAACCCCTTTAATCCATCCAAAACCCTCTCTCATAGTTACATACATTCTGGCTTAGCCAATGCCTCTGTGTACAACCCACCTGGACATTTGGCACCCTCTTTAAAGGTCTTCAGAGACTTGGCCTTGAAGGATTTAGAGGACATTAAGTTTAAACAGGTAAAAACCAAACAGAACATTATGAAGGGTATTGAATCTTTGTGTGGCAATAAAGACATTATTATCCGTCCGGCGGATAAAGGGGGGGGGGGATAGTTGTTCTAAATAAAGATGATTATATGAGGGAAATGGAACGTTTGCTTTCAGATACAAACACATATTCCCTTCTAAGGTTGAACCCTAATGATAAATATAAAAAGAGGCTTGAAAAATTGGTCTGGAAAGGGTTCAACCTGGGGATCTTAAACAAAAAAGAGAAGGCATTCCTTATTCCTGAATGTCCAAGAATCCCCATCATCTATTATCTCCCGAAAGTGCATAAAGATCCTACTTGCCCCCCGGGACGACCTATCATTAGTGGAATTGATTCCATTACGTCCCGGGTGGGCAAGTATATTGATTTTTACCTACAGCCTCTAGTGCGTAGTATGCCTTCATATGTTAAGGATACTAGGCACATTATCAATATGTTGGCTGACATTATCCCTCCGGCAAACCTTCTGATGGTTACCGTGGATGTTACTTCGCTCTATACCATAATTCCCCACCAATTAGGTTTAGAAGCAGTTTCTTATTTTCTAAAAAAAGATTCAGGTCTGCCTATGAAACAGATTTTATACATCATGGAACTATTAGAGTACGCTGCTATGCACAATTTTTTCTGGTTTAATGGACGTTTCTTTAGACAAGACCGTGGAGTAGCAATGGGCGCTAAGTACGCCCCAAGCCTAGCCAATCTTTTTATGGCCAAATGGGAGGAGGATGTCGTCTGTGCCAGTACCAGACCCCAGGTTGTATTATGGGCAAGGTACATTGACGATATCCTCCTCCTGTGGGACGGCACGGAGTCGGATCTGAACCAATTTATGACCTCCCTTAACATCAATGATAGGGGCATACATTTGAGCCATGAGGCGAGTGACAACATTATTAATTTTTTGGACTTAACTATTTCTGTTAGTAATGGCCACTTCGTCACATCAACTTTCTTTAAGGCCACTGATAGGAATGGCTTCATTCCAAAGAATAGTTGCCACCATCCCTCATGGCTCAAGTCCGTTCCCAAGAGTCAGTACCTCCGTTTGAAACGTAATTGTACGGAGGACGGGACCTTTATGAAACAAGCTGAGGTTTTGACCTCACGTTTTTTGGAAAAAGGCTACTCCAGAGAATTTTTGACCAATACTATGGCATCAGTTCAAGGGGTAAATAGATCTGATCTACTGTTGGTGAAAACGGATAGAGCTAATAATAATGCCTTTAAAAATCCGTTTATAACCAACTACTCTTGTCAATATGCTAACATTAAACATATAATAAATAAACATTGGCATATCTTAAAAAATGATAGGGTTTTGGATAACTTGCTCCCTATCAAACCACAGGTTGTCTTTCGTGGAGCATCGTCTCTCAAAGACAAAATAGCCCCTAATATTCTGAATCCGCCTAACATGGAGTCTAGATTTCTAGCGGAACTTACGGGCTATTACAAATGCGGCAGGTGCCAAGTTTGTAGCCTTAATGTTCGCAGCTCAAGGAGAACCACCAACTTTAGTTCCTCCTGTACTTCCAAGGATTATCCCATCAAACCTTTCATCACGTGTAGTACCAAGGGGGTGGTCTACATGTTGCAGTGCCCGTGTGGTCTGCAATATGTGGGCAGAACGAAGCGCCCCCTACAGGTACGCTTAAATGACCACATAAATAATATCAGGTTGGGATATACCAAACATTCTGTGTCAAAACACTATCTACTAGTTCACAGCATGGATCCTAAGAATACTATCTTCTTAGGTATTGACAAATTCAATCCCCACTGGAGAGGCAGCCATCTTGTGAGAACCATCTCCAAGTTAGAAATGTCATGGGTCCATAAACTAAAATGTTATACCCCCTTTGGCCTCAACATAGAAGTGGATGTGAACTGTTTCATAGCTAATTCATAAGAAATAGGCCTACCAACCACTGATTATCTCTTTTGAGTATTCTTACAACATCAGAATAATAATGTAAGGTCTATTTATTTGTGTATTAGTTTCTGTGCAAACCACAAATATATGTGTCATGTTTGTAAAGGATTATATATGGAGGACACATTAAATTTTTCCTATATCCATTTGTAGTACCTTGGTGTGGGAGCAGTCTCGATGTGAGCCCTAACTATTTTTGGACAAGACACACTGTACTTGCCCTAAATGGGGTAGTGCCGTTTTTTGTTTTCCTTTTTCCTTCTCTCATTTTTTCATTTTTAACTAAGGGTATTAGTGCTTAAGTTCTTGGTGGTATGACCTTTTTTAATGTCTGACCCGGAAGGTGAACTTATCGCATTTATTATTATTAGCCACCTACTTTTTTCCAGTATTTAGATGACGGGGGTGTGGCCCGGTGTGACTGACATCGAGGCTGCACGTCACACAATTGGTATATACTTATTCAGTTTTTGTGTAAACCATTAATATATATTTTATCTGTGTATAGCAGCATATACGGATGACATGTGAAAATTTCTTGTATTTTGTTTGTATTGTATGGAGGCGGGGGCTGAGTACACTGGACGTGAGCTCTACCCACGTTTAGAAGGGATACGCTGTGCTTACCAACATTAGGGGAGTGCTGCTATGCGTTTTCATTCTGTCCGTTTTTTTAAATAGTAATAATTAGTAATATTGTTGATATAGATTTCTGCGATTCTAGTGGTATGATAAACTCAAAAATATTGTCTGCCTTGGCATGGGAAATTTTTCCCCGTCGCCAACATTAGTAATCATAAGAGGTCTTCTTCCAGCACCTAAGATGGCGGGCGGGCGGCCTGATGTGACTGACATCGAGGCTGCGCGTCACGCTCTGTGTACATATGCGGTGATTCAGCACGCCGCCTGTATCCCGTGAACACGTCCCTCTAGTGACGAAACGTAGGGAGGTGACGTGCTGACGTCAACGCGCTAAATTTCTCTCTACCCGGAAGACACGGGCGGAATGTGCTAGCCGGCCGGCTTATTTTACATTGGATGCCTGCTTTTGAAAGATCTCTTGTAAGTGCATACCATTTTCCTATTTTATTAAAACCTGACGATTTTACACTATGAGAGCCTTTTTGTCCTTTCATACATCCTGACGCATACCGATGACACAGAGGATGGTCCTTGTATAGGTGATCTGGACGTTGGAGGTGCTTACGGTGAATTTTGGGTTTTGGCATAAGGCTCATTTGCAATTTGTATCTGGTAAGAGGCCATTCATACCTATGGTGGAGGCGTTTACTTTCAACACTTTTTCCTAAAGTCTGTCATCAGTGTTCACACCTGGGAGACCCTTACTATGAACATTGAATTTATAATTGAACTTTAAGAACACACCTGATCCTGTGCATTCATCCTTTTTATGTATATGGACTAATCTTATTGTTTAATATTATTCTGCTTAGTTTTATTTGCAGTTTTTAGCGCAATTTTGTTTTTTGTATATCATGTTTTAGGTTGTATAACCTTTTTATTATTGCAGCTTCCATTTTTCTGATTACTATTTTCATAACGAGCGCTATATAATTTTTACATTGTATCTTCTTTCTTTCTATGTTTATCTATCTTCCTTCCTTTCTATCTATCTATCTATTTGTATCTATCTATCTAGATCTATCTACTTATCTTCCTTCCTTCTCTTCTTTTTTTCTATCCTTATCTATCTTCCTTCCTTACTATCTTCTATATCTATCTATCTATCTATCTATCTATCTATCTATCTATCTATCTATCTATCTATCTATCTATCTATCTATCTATCTATCTATCTATCTATCTATCGATCTATCTATCTATCTTCCTTTCTTTCTATCTTAATCCTTCAATCTATCTTTCTTTATCTCACCCCACATCCCGTCATTAACCCCCGCTGTGCCCCCCCCCCCCCTGGGCTGCTCAGTCTAAAATGCCCGGGCCTATTATTTGTCCCAGTCCGGGCCTGCAGAGGACCATTCATACCACATCACATCAGAGTACTTGGAAGAGATTTCCATATGCCTTGCTGAAGAACGGGAAGAGCCGTGTGTACACACGGCTTCCTCGTGCTTCTCTGTGGCTGTAGCATCGATCGCGTCATCCCTGTAATAGTGGGACGCGATCGATGACATCACACCTACAGCCACACCCCCCTACAGTAGTAAACAAAACACATAGGCACACATCCCCTACAGCGCCACCTGTGGTTAACTCCCAAACTGCAACTGTCATTTCCACAGTAAACAATGCAAATTTAAATGCATTTCTTGCTGTGAAAATGACAATTGTCCCAAAAATGTGTCAAAATTGTCCGAAGTGTCCGCCATATTGTCGCAGTCACGAAAAAAATCGCTGATCGCCGCTATTAGTAGTAAAAAAAAAATAATTAATAAAAATGCAATAAAACTATTCCTTATTTTGTAAACGCTATAAATTTTGCGAAAACCAACCGATAAACGCTTATTGCGATTTTTTTTTTACCAAAAATACGTAGAAGAATACGTATCGGCCTAAACTGAGGAAAACATTTTTTTTTTATATATTTTTGGGGGATTTTTATTATAGCAAAAAGTAAAAAATATTGCATTTTTTTTAAATTGTCGCTCTATTTTTGTTTATAGCGCAAAAAATAAAAACCGCAGAGGTGATCAAATAACACCAAAAGAAAGCTCTATTTGTGGGGAAAAAAGGACGCCAATTTTGTTTGGGAGCTACGTCGCACGACCGCGCAATTGTCAGTTAAAGCGACGCAGTGCCGAATCGCAAAAAGGGGCAAGGTCCTTTACCTGCATTTTGGTCCGGGTCTTAAGTGGTTAAGTGATTGCTGGTGAGTGGGGACACATAAGAGGCGAGTATACCACCGTGGAGTCAGCACTTTAAAGGAGTTTTCTGCACTTTGCACTTTGAAGATTGCACTTTACTTTGGACAATTTTTTGTGGACTTGTATCTTAATGCATGTATAAGAGAAAATAAGGGGGTTATGGGGACTTTAAATGGAACACATGCAAAACTGTGCCTCCATCCCTGTCTCTCGGAATACAATGGGTGGGGGGGGGGGGGGGTGAGATGGGTTGTGACTTTAGATGAGGCAAATGACAAAAAATGGTAAAAAATATCTTGACATACTTATTGACAAATAGCATAGCACACTGTAATTGAATATACATGTGGAACAGTAATTTCATATACTTATACATGGAAGGCTTAGCAGTACATGCAGTTACCAATGTAGTAAGATTATTATACTCCGTGTAGTGAAGTTGGTAAGAATGACAAAAGGTTAAAGGGGTGTTCCACCCAAATGTAATGTTTATTAAAAGTCAGCAGCTACAAAAAGTGTAGCTGCTGGCTTTTAATAAACAGACACTTACCTTCTCCACGTTCCAGCGACGCGCCGACCGGGGCTCCGCTCCTCTCCCCCCCTCCCCGGCCGGCATCCTCATTGCGACTGTGGGCACCCAGCCATGACAGCCTTCGGCTTCACGGCCGGGCACCCACTGCGCATGCGCAAGCCGCACTGCGCACGCGCGCGCGGCGCGCCGCTGATTGGACAGGCGATCGTCTAGGACCTGTCAGTGTCCTAGATGATCGCCAAAGGGAGGGGCTGCAGTAAGGCGATTAGGCCTAATCGCCTTACCAGCCCCTTGGCGGAAGCAGGAAGTGCGACAGGAAGTCCCACTCCTACTGAAGCCCCCACTCCCCCCCAAAAAAAATTACATGCCAAATGTGGCATGTAAGGGGGAGGGGAGGGGATTGAGTGGAAGTTCAATTTTTGGGTGGAACTCCGCTTTAATGATGTGGTCTAGATGAAAATTGAAAATATGGCTGCATCCTACAGTGCTTGACATTCCACTTTCTCAGGAGCGGATGCATGGACTTTTCTGCAAAAGGCATAAATACCAATGTAATCTAATATTAGACTCTAACATCAAAATGAGGATGAAGGAAGGAAGCATTTTCCAACCCTGAATACTTACAAAGGGCGAAGGTTCAAAAACATGCGGTACTGCCAGACGAGGGTCACTAAAAATCGGGAGTAGAGGTAACGTAGACCCAAATTCGGATCAGGCGCTCATTCAATGCCCCCAAATATCTATTCTTGGAATCTTTCACTTCATATTACCACCAAGTACAATATGGAGATCTTTTTTTTTTTGGGAACTGTGGTTCTACATTACCTCTGATCCTGGGACACATGATTTTTAGCGACCTTCATCTGGCAATTCCCACTTGCTTTTGAACCTTAGCCCTTTGGTTGGAAATTCAGGTTTGGAAAAATTCAGGGTTGGAAAAAAATGTCTTTCCTTCATCCTCCTTTTGATATTAGAGTCTAATATTAGATTACATTGGTACAAAATTTGTTGTGACTTTAAATGAGGTAAGGACCTAGTCCTGCCTCCATCCCTATCAATGTGGGAAAGAAAAAAAGAAGAAAAATGGGACTTTAAATGAGGCACGCAGTCAATATGAAAAGGTCAGAAATTGTATTTATATGTGTCAGAATTAAACAATAATACATTATACTGATTATCGCAATATTTCATCTGGATACATACATATAAATGCATGAATGACACATATCCATGTGGGAAGATTGTGGGGGTAACACCTCTTGACTTCCCATTACTATTAGGCAGTGCTTTTTTTCTCAGAAAATAGGTGCAGGAACTCAACCACGACCCCGTTCATATTTCACAAACAGTAGGAGGGTCTTAAAGGGGCATTAAAGACCAGGATTGCATTACATACAGAATGCAGGGTTCAGGGGGTTACACACAGAGTGCAGAGCTGTCACTTGTAAACACAGAAACCAGACTTCTGTGTTTACAAGTGATTGTCGTGAGCAGGCACCAAAGGGTCTGAGCCAGAGGTGGTGGAACTGAGTTCCCCCAAGTTCCCCCTGAAAAAAAGCCCTGCTATTAGGAATAAACACCATCATTTACTAACATTCATATATAATTACACAGGTACATGATTCTGATGTAAAAAATATAGATACAAATCCTTAGATAATTGTCTTTTGAAAGAGAAAGCCAAAATGGGAGCAAAACCACTAGAAATAAAGTACTCACAAAATCACTGTGTATAGGAAGTGCAACACGAATGTCTGGAAACCCCTAAAAAGGGGCATCTTTTCCGGGAACTGTGGTTACGTGAACAGTATGCATGGCCAATGCAAGGTGACAGCCAAGGACGCAGAAACCTCGGCTGGACAATTTCCTGGGCAGGACCGTGAATGTTTACTATGATTGTCTTGAGGGACTGCCAAAAAATATCTGAAAAATATGTGTATTAATATGTATAACAAAACCCTGTGTAACAGGTGCTCTCAGCGCCGTATTGCGTTCTACGCTGGAACGCATACGGCACCCCGCGATGACGTCATTGCCTGGCGCGGCGTGCGTTTCACCGTGGAATGCGGAAGTGCGGCTTGATTGAGTGCTTATGAGTCCCTCATATAAAAAGAACAGTGTGCAGACAGCACACTGTTCTATTATTGTCGGCGGTAGCCGGCCTGGCTATAGGCAACCTACAGGAACTATCCATCCCTAACCTGGGACTTATCCCACACCTGGAGCTGCCAACCTTGCAGGAGTTGCTGCGGACACCCCAAACTAATCCCCAACAGGAGACCCTGCACTAAAGAAACCCTTGCTGCTATGATACTACAATGCTGATCCTCTGCAAGCGGATAAGTACTATTACAATTACCCGCTTCACATATAGTCTTTACAAGTACTGTGTTTGAAATTGGCTTATTTAATGCTATCCTGCTGCTTGGGATTATTTGGTGTGTTTTCAGAGTTGTCTCTCTAAAGTAAACTGCTATTGCATATGGTATTCTCATATGCTACATGCCAGACATACATTGTTACTTGTATACGGGCTTCGGCCGAAAGTACTGAACATGTTCGCCTAAACTTTTCTATGCTAAGGGTTAAAGCTATTTCATACCTGCACCCTTAGTGGTCTAATGCACAGGGGACGATGTCTTTGTGAGACAAACCGATTGTCGGGAAGTTGACACTCTGACGTATTTGCCCATAGGACGGGTGTTTGCTTGCCGGCGGGCTCTTTGTTTTTAATCGTGATTTTATTCAGATGCTTTTGTAAGTATATCTGACTCCTTTTTATAATAAACTCTGTGCCTACAATATTATGCTATGTGAGTATTCCTTCCCTTGGTACTGTACGAGACATCTGTCGCTATTTAGGTGTTCGTTTCTACCCGCTCGGATTACTTCCATCTACTTTCCAACCGCGGAGATCGAGGTGACCAGTCTGCATCTGTTTGGATTACCAGTGTCCATCTCCCTGTCGTACGACCAATACCAGCCGAGAGTGTGGTTGATTTCCAGGCTTGTATAGCCTGTGTTCTGGTAAGCAGGCTTGTACATCTGGAGTAGGTGCACATTTGATATTGGTGTCATCACTGGCTTCCTTTCACAAAGAAAAGAAGGAGATGGACAGCCGCACTCCAACACAATACCAATAATGTAAAAAATGGTGCCTTTAATACCAGTAAAAAAATGACACTCCACAGCAATATAAAAGCAAACAGTGGGGTAACAATGCTGACGCGTTTCACATCAATAACTGATGCTTAGTCATAGCATAGGTATGACAGGTACCTTTTAGGCGGTACCTGTCATTTACGTCACTTCCGGGTTTGTGCTAGAAGGAACGCAGCTGGAGCGCACGCTACTCCACGCTGCCAGGACAACACAACCATCCCGGAGAGCTTGGATATTTTGACCAGCTCTATTTTTCTTTGTCCTTATGTTTTAATCTTTTACCTATTATTTTACTGTAGCTTTGTACTGTTTACAGCCTGGCAGGCTAAATAAATTTTACACCTTATTGCTACTCCTGCACTATTGGTGTTTTTTTCTGTCCTCCGAGGGGATCATTATGGAGCTATTGTTGATGGATGCCGGCCCAAGATAATCACAGCAGCTGAAGCAGAGATCAACCGTGTCTTAATGCCCATCACCCCATATTTGGTGTGAGAACCCCTGCGGGGAGCACCGCGATCACTGCGAATTTGTATATACAGGCAGCACCACCCCCCACGGAGACAAAGACCCACTGTTTTGGATTTATATGCACATTGCCTGGACTTATTTGTCTGTGGCACTTACAGACCTCCTAGAGTCTTAGAACTCTTTATGAACACTGGCGCATCCAATACTGTTTTTTACACTGTACATGCTTTATATGTTTTTTTGTGGAATGCAGCATATATTCTAAAGTTCAAGGACTCTAATTATATCTAATTATATGCACTTTTCATAAATGCACAGTATTTTTTGTTGGAGCACTTTATATGTAATGGCAGCAATCAGCGACTCTCTGCCTGTTGCCGCCCGCCTCACAGCCTCTCAAGTCTTACTCTCTGTGCCCAGGCTACTACTGGATGGGGAGCGGAGGAAGATCACTCCGCCAGGGAAGGCATGGAGATCGGCAGGTGGCTGGCCAGGATTTGAGCCCAGGCAGGAGAACATGCGAGCGGAGCTGAATGGGCATGTACCCGAAACTGAAGAAATATTCCCCTCCGCTCCAACCAGCACATGATCAACAGAAAGGGGCACAGATAATGGAAAAAATACACCCCCCTATGGTATTAGGCACAGCGGAGCAGGGGGGTGTAATTGTATTTTTTTTTTCAATTCTGCACTGACTGTCTTTGAAATTGCCCCTGCTCCTTATTAAATCCAATCTGGGGACAAAACCAGGGACAGACTTGGTCCGGGGACAGAGTCCTCAATCAGGGGACTGTCCCCTGAAACCGGGGATGTCTGGTTACCTTACCTTACATCAGAGTGTCCCATCAGCAGCCCCCTTACATCAGAGTGTCCCATCAGCAGCCCCCTTACATCAGAGTTTCCCATCAGCAGCCCCCTTACATAAGCGTGTCCCATCAGCAGCCCCCTTACATAGAGTGTCTCATGAGCAGCCCCCTTACATCAGAGTGTCCCATCAGCAGCCCCCTTACATTCGAGTGTCCCATCAGCAGCCCCCTTACATTTAGAGTGTCCCATCAGCAGCCCCCTTACATTCGAGTGTCCCATCAGCAGCCCCCTTACATCAGAGTGTCCCATCAGCAGCCCCCTTACATTCGAGTGTCCCATCAGCAGCCCCTTACATCACAGTGTCCCATCATCAACCTCCTTACATCAGAGTGTCCCATCAGCAGCCCCCTTACATCAGAGTTTCCCATCAGCAGCCCCCTTACATAAGCGTGTCCCATCAGCAGCCTCCTTACATTAGAGTGTCCCATCAGCAGCCCCCTTACATCAGAGTGTCCCATCAGCAGCCCCCTTACATTCGAGTGTCCCATCAGCAGCCCCCTTACATCAGAGTGTCCCATCAGCAGCCCCCTTACATCAGAGTGTCCCATCAGCAGCCCCCTTACATTCGAGTGTCCCATCAGCAGCCCCTTACATCACAGTGTCCCATCATCAACCTCCTTACATCACAGTGTCCCATCATCAACCTCCTTACATCACAGTGTCCCATCATCAACCTCCTTACATCACAGTGTCCCATCACCAGCCCCCTTACATTAGAGTGTCCCATCACCAGCCCCCTTACATCACATTGTCCCCCCTCTCCTCCCCCCTCCCATGTGTACTCACAGTTCTGAAGGCAGCTTCTCTTCTTCCTCTTTCCAGTCATGTGATAAATGACAAGTAATAAGGTGAGAGAGGAAGGAAAGTCTGCCGGCTGTCTATCTCCTCTGCAGGCTAGAGGAAAGTCTAATCCTCTCTCCAGGAAGTGACGGCAGCTCGATCACGATCACTCACGATCACTCACTGCAAGAGAGGAGCGGCTCCAGGACTGCACCAGGACTGCACCTGACCGGGCCACTGAGCCATTGGCCCACCGGGAAACTCCCGGTAGTCCCTATGGCTAGTACATGCCTGGTCATGAGAGGATGAAAGTGGAACCAAGTTCTAATATTTTTGCATATACAGTAAAACCTTGGTTTGAGACTAACTTGGTTTGAGAGCATTTTGCAAGACAAGCAAAATGTTTAAATAAATTTTGCCTTGATATACAAGCGATGTCTTGATATAAGATTAGCGTCATGTCACAACTGAGTATAAAAGAGAAGAGAGACGCCTCTAAGTGCCGGTTCACACTGGGGCAGCACGACTTTGCAAGGCGATCTGCACACGACTTCAGACTTGCAAAATGACTTCTGTATTGAAGTCAATGCAAGTCGCCCTGAAGTCGTGCCAAACTCGTACAGGAACCTTTTTCGAAGTCGGAGCAACTTGAGTCACACCTATTAGAACGGGTCCATAGTACAGAACGGAGCGCGACTTGTCAGGTGGCTAAGTCGCCTGACAAGTCGCCCCTGTGTGAAACGGCTCTAAGTGTAGCAATATGGTTCCATTTAATGAAGGTACAACATTTAGCAACTTATTGCTACACTTAGAGGCACCTCTCTTCTCTTTTATGCTCTGTAGCTCCTGCTGGATTTTGCTTCTAATCCCCTTGTGGAGGCTTCCATCTGTGGATGGACATTTTATGGTTACACAACCTATCACATCGCTAGAATCTTTTTATATGGACTATAAACTGAAAGACTTATGAATAAATGTCTGTGGAACAAATCATTTGAATATCCATTATTTCTTATGAGGAAATTCTCTTTGATATACAAGTACTTTGGATTACAAGCATGTTTCTGGAACAAATTATACTCGCAATCCAAGGTTTCAATGTATTTCATTCATACTGTATATCATTATTTGGCCTTCTTTGCTGTACAGCGTATACAATATATGGATTCTCTCTTTATAATTTGCTTTCACTCGGCATGGCATCCTTTTTGCACAGCTATGCCTAGATGAGCTCTCTTTTATACAGAGAGACAGGGATCATACTGGGTACAGCCGCTATGTAGGCGAGGGCTCGGATCATGTGACATTTTCACGTGGTTTGCATCAACCCGGAAGTGAGAAGACGAGGGCAGTGATGTCGCACGCTTGCCCTTCCTGCCAATACTTGACGTCCCGCGGTGATCCGTAGAAGTGGGGGCGGAGCCTTGTATTAGCTGTCAGTACCGCTGCACGGAATGTAGAGAGTGATAGTTGAGGATCCGCCCCTCTCAGACAAAGCCCCGGACAACGGGCAGTCGTTCCGCCATTGGATGCCGGTGATGGCAGGTAATGTGCGCGGGCTGGGGGTGGAGGACTCCTTTATATCAGTGTGATGTAGCAGACACCTGAGGGAGAATGCTGTGTGATTTCTCATCTGGAGGGCAAGATGGCAGAAGGGGACCATGGTGTCATGTGTATGACCACTGCACAGGGATGTACTGTGCACAGTGACCAATCAGAAACTAGCTTTCATTTTCAAAGCTGTAATCTAAGCAGTTGTAAACCAATGCAGAAAAAAAACAACTTTGCCCTGTAAGAGAATTGGGTAATGTACCATTATGCATCGCATTATGTAATACTTACCTTGGAACGAAGCCCTCCAGTGGCGCGCTGTCACCGCTGACAAGACTTCCATCTTCCCCCGTCCAGCTGTGAGTGGCCGGAGCCACTATGATGTCACTCCCGCACATGTGCGTGAGAGCCCTTGGTGACGGCATGGTATGACGGACCTGCAGAACGCATGCGCTGGTGATGTCACCGGATGCATCAAGTGTGAATATTTCCTAAATGGTGCAGGTTTAGGTGATTTTCATTTTACCTACAGAGAAGACTTATAGACTTACCTGCAGGTACAAGAAATCACAAAGCGGACTTTACTACCACTTTACTGAACAAACAAAAGCTAGAAGATGATTGGTTACTGGACACAAGATTCTGCCTGCTCCAGTATAGCAATGTGTGTCAGGGAGGGAGCCGTACTCCCTGGAGGGTTAGGGGGTTATCGGGCAGGTGTGCCACTGGCAGGGTCAGAGATATCAGTGCTGGTGATGGAAGGACACACACATGGGGTATCCGTGCCATTGATGGAAGGACACACACACATGGGGTATCCGTGCCATTGATGGAAGGACACACACACATGGGGTATCCGTGCCATTGATGGAAGGACACACACACATAGGGTATACGTGCCATTCATGGAAGGACACACACACATGGGATATACGTGCCATTAATGGAAGGACACACACATGGGGTATACGTGCCATTAATGGAAGGACACACACATGGGGTATACGTGCCATTGATGGAAGGACACACACATGGGGTATACGTGCCATTGATGGAAGGACACACACACATGGGGTATACGTGCCATTGATGGAAGGACACACGCACACATGGGGTATACGTGCCATTGATGGAAGGACACACGCACACATGGGGTATACGTGCCATTGATGGAAGGACACACGCACACATGGGGTATACGTGCCATTGATGGAAGGACACACGCACACATGGGGTATACGTGCCATTGATGGAAGGACACACGCACACATGGGGTATACGTGCCATTGATGGAAGGACACACGCACACATGGGGTATACGTGCCATTGATGGAAGGACACACGCACACATGGGGTATACGTGCCATTGATGGAAGGACACGCGCACACATGGGGTATACGTGCCATTGATGGAAGGACACACGCACGCATGGGGTATACGTGCCATTGATGGAAGGACACACGCACGCATTGGGGTATACGTGCCATTGATGGAAGGACACACGCACGCATGGGGTATACGTGCCATTGATGGAAGGACACACGCACGCATGGGGTATACGTGCCATTGATGGAAGGACACACACATGGGGTATCGGTGCCATTGATGGAAGGACACACGCACACATGGGGTATCGGTGCCATTGATGGAAGGACACACGCACACATGGGGTATCGGTGCCATTGATGGAAGGACACACGCACACATGGGGTATCGGTGCCATTGATGGAAGGACACACGCACACATGGGGTATCGGTGCCATTGATGGAAGGACACACGCACACATGGGGTATCGGTGCCATTGATGGAAGGACACACGCACACATGGGGTATCGGTGCCATTGATGGAAGGACACACACACATGGGGTATCGGTGCCGGTGATAGGACACACACACATGGGGTATCGGTGCCGGTGATAGGACACACACACATGGGGTATCGGTGCCGGTGATAGGACACACACACATGGGGTATCGGTGCCGGTGATAGGACACACACACACGGGGTATGGGTGCCGGTGATAGGACACACACACACGGGGTATGGGTGCCGGTGATAGGACACACACACACACGGGGTATGGGTGCCGGTGATGGAAGGACACACACACACACGGGGTATGGGTGCCGGTGATGGAAGGACACACACACACACGGGGTATGGGTGCCGGTGATGGAAGGACACACACACACACGGGGTATGGGTGCCGGTGATGGAAGGACACACACACACACGGGGTATGGGTGCCGGTGATGGAAGGACACACACACGAGGTATGGGTGCCGGTGATGGAAGGACACACACAAATGGGGTATCTGTGCCGGTGATGGAAGGACACACACACATGGGGTATCTGTGCCGGTGATGGAAGGACACACACACACATGGGGTATCTGTGCCGGTGATGGAAGGACACACACACACATGGGGTATCTGTGCCGGTGATGGAAGGACACACACACACATGGGGTATCTGTGCCGGTGATGGAAGGACACACACACACATGGGGTATCTGTGCCGGTGATGGAAGGACACACACACACATGGGGTATCTGTGCCGGTGATGGAAGGACACACACACACATGGGGTATCTGTGCCGGTGATGGAAGGACACACACACACATGGGGTATCTGTGCCGGTGATGGAAGGACACACACACACATGGGGTATCTGTGCCGGTGATGGAAGGACACACACACACATGGGGTATCTGTGCCGGTGATGGAAGGACACACACACACATGGGGTATCTGTGCCGGTGATGGAAGGACACACACACACATGGGGTATCTGTGCCGGTGATGGCAGGACACAGACACACACACGGGGTATGGGTGCCCGGTGATGGAAGGACACAGACACACACACGGGGTATGGGTGCCCGGTGATGGAAGGACACACACACACACACACACACAGGGTATGGGTGCCCGGTGATGGAAGGACACACACACGGGGTATGGGTGCCCGGTGATGGAAGGACACACACACGGGGTATGGGTGCCCGGTGATGGAAGGACACACACACGGGGTATGGGTGCCGGTAATGGAAGGACACACACACGGGGTATGGGTGCCGGTGATGGAAGGACACACACACGAGGTATGGGTGCTGGTATGGGAAAGACGTGCTAGGGGGGAGCTGAGTAATGTAGAAAGGATGCACATCGGGTATCAATGCTGTGGGTGAGTTGAGGAACTTGTGGAGTATCAGTGCTAGGGGTGAACCGAGTAATATTGGAAGACACATGGAGTTATCGGTGCAGGGGTGAGCTGAAAGATCATGGAAGGACACACTTGAGGTATCAGTGCTGCACTCGGTCTGAAAGACTGGTTAAAGGACAAGGGAGGTATGAGTCCTGGGGTGATCTGAGGGCTGGTGATGAAAGAACACATGTGGGGTATCGGTGCTGGGGGAGAAGTGCGAAACTGGTGGAAGGACACATGTGGGATATCAGTACTGGGGATAATTTGAGGTACTGTTGGTGGTAGGACACCTGTGGGCATCGGTGCTAGGAGAGATTTGAGGGACACGTGTGAGGTATAAGGACAGTGGTGGATCTCGGGCACTGGTGATGGAAGGATACAGATGCGTATCAGTGCTGAGTATGATTAGAGGGACTGGTGGTGGTAGGAGGACATGGGATTTTTTTAGTGCAGAGGGTGAGCTGGTAGAAGGACCCATGTGGGAGATCTTAGTACTGGTGGTAGAAGGACATATGTGAGGTACCAATATGGGGGGTGACACGAGGACTGGTGGTGGTAGGGCACATGTGAGAGAATTTTCATACTGGTGGTAAGACATATGTCAGGTATCAATGCTGGAGATGAGCTGAGGACTGGTGGTGGTAGGGCACATGTGAGAGAATTTTCGTACTGGTGGTAAGACATATGTGAGGTATACGTGCTGGGGATGAGCTGACTACTGGTGGTGGTAGGGCACATGTGAGAGAATTTTCGTACTGGTGGTAAGACATATGTGAGGTATACGTGCTGGGGATGAGCTGAGGACTGGTGGTGGTAGGGCACATGTGAGAATTTTAGTACTGGTGGTAAGACATATGTGAGGTATACGTGCTGGGGATGAGCTGAGGACTGGTGGTGGTAGGGCACATGTGAGAGAATTTTCATACTGGTGGTAAGACATATGTGAGGTATACGTGCTGGGGATGAGCTGAGGACTGGTGGTGGTAGGGCACATGTGAGAGAATTTTCGTACTGGTGGTAAGACATATGTGAGGTATACGTGCTGGGGATGAGCTGACTACTGGTGGTGGTAGGGCACATGTGAGAGAATTTTCGTACTGGTGGTAAGACATATGTGAGGTATACGTGCTGGGGATGAGCTGAAGACTGGTGGTGGTAGGGCACATGTGAGAATTTTAGTACTGGTGGTAAGACATATGTGAGGTATACGTGCTGGGGATGAGCTGAGGACTGGTGGTGGTAGGGCACATGTGAGAGAATTTTCGTACTGGTGGTAAGACATATGTGAGGTATACGTGCTGGGGATGAGCTGAGGACTGGTGGTGGTAGGGCACATGTGAGAATTTTAGTACTGGTGGTAAGACATATGTGAGGTATTGATGCTGGGAATGAGCTGAAGACTGGCGGTAGTAGGGCACATGCAAGTGACATAACTGGCATGTTGGTCGATAAGGTATGTCTTTTTGCTGGTGATGAAAAGGTGGCGATAGGTGGCTATTGCTGGAGATGTCTGTACCACGAAGTATAATTTGTCATTGCAGGAAAATAGGTCAAAGGAGTGGAAACTGCAGCTCAATGATTCTAAATGTAAAATAACGCACCTAGGGAAATAGAATCCTCTGATAGAGTATATTATTGGGAGTCCAGTGTTGGATAGAACTACAGAGGACAAAGATTCAGGCGTGCTTATGTCAGATGATTGCAAATAAAGCAGATAGTGCGGCGTGGCAATGAGAAATCTGGTATGAAGAATGAGCCGAGAGCAAACAGTCCAAGGCTGAAGCATCTGCGTTATGAGCCGGTTGATTTGATGTGTCAAACAGGAAAGAGGAATGTTCAAAACTAATTGTACAAAGTATTTTTTATCTAAAGAGTAGTTTGATGCCTGGAATAGACCTCCAGCAGAGGAAGTAAATTAATTTGAACATGCTTGGGACAAATCTAGATCTATACTCCAGACAAAGCTACAAAACAAAAAGTGACAGATTTGATGGGCTACATCCTCTTTTTCTGACAACCACCGAAACTCCTGGAAATGGAGGTCTGCTGGAATTTTAACCCCCACAACAGATTTCCAACAGGCTTGAATCATAGATCTGATGTCGATCTTTTCTTAAAATAGCAGTCAAGTTTAGCTGTCTTTTTATATTTCCCCACCAGCTTTCTGCAACATTCGATTAAGTAGTGTTTGATACCTGTACATGGATTCTTATAGAATTGGAGTTTATAAATAAAGGGGGAGGGGACGGATTCCATTTTTATGTCACACCCATCTATTTATATGTACAAAATAGGTCCTCATAGGCACGATACAATTCACTATTTTATATGCTTATGTTTATGATATTTGGAAATGTATGTCATTATTTTCTCTTCTTTGCTCTCTCTTTCTCTCTTTTTTTCTTTTTCTCTTTTTTTGCTCTTTACTTTTTTTTTTTTTTGTTTCTCATTAGTGGTATATGATCTCTCTTCCTCTCCCCATTCCCATTAGCTGGGCAATCCCAAAAATTTGATTGGATTATTGCTCAAACGGTGGCTGGGGCTTGTCCCTTCTTATCTAGTATATAAAGCATGTTTGTAATTTTAATCTTTGTGCTGTGCTCAAGGGTGTGTGCCGAAACGCGCCAGTACTTGTATGTTTTTACATGCACCAATAAATGTTCACATTTGAATATGGACATGGAGTTGCCGGATTTTCCTATTTTGACTTGCTTTTTTTTTTTGCCATAACTCTTCTATGTTTTTTGATAGGTGTTAGTGCTGGGGGTAAGTGGAGGGGTGGGTGGAAGGGCACTTGTATGATATGCTAATGTGCCTGATGAGGAGCTACAATTGAGTATGGTGGCGTAACAGAAGGGCCTGTGGGACCCAGAAGCTCCCCGATGCCTCTTATGTGTAGATCATCCTGTGTCTCTAATAGGGACACAGGGTGAATGAGAACCCCACTGGTCTGGACTAGTCAGATTTAATTGTGTGTGTGTGTGTGTGTGTGTGTGTGTGTGTGTATATATATATATATATATATATATATATAATTGTGTTGGCTGTAGTGTACTATAAAGCTTGCTGTGATTGCATTCTGTTGTGATGTAAATGAATCTAGGATGGCTTCTGATGATCTGTCATTGTGGCTTGTGCCAATTGACACTGTATTGTGTGAAGGAGTCCTGTGATAAATGTGTATTGCAAGATAACAGACAGTCTTAAAGGTCATGGGTCTGAGACATCAGCTGTAGTTAATTAGCTCATGTAAATTAGATCAGGAGCCAAAGTCATGATGTCTACCAAAAAGATGTGTATTGGGTCATTGTTCATTTTGGTTACTGCAGGATCCTAACTGTATATAAGGCCGCGTACACACAACCGAGTTTCTCGGCAGAATCCAGCAAGAACATCGATGGGAGACGTATTCTGCCGAGGAAACCGGTCGTGTGTACTCTTTTCGCCGAGCAACCCGTCAAGGATCTCGTCCAGCCAAAAAGAGAGCAGGTTCTCTATTTCCTCGTTGTTCAATGGGAAAATTTGGCTTGACAAGCTTTTTGACTGCCAAACTAGGAACTCGACGGGCGGAACGATGAGTTTGTACGCCGCCTAAGAGCCGGATTTTCTCAATAAAGGGTCTATTCGTGTGGAACCTCAAACAGAGCTGTGTGTCTCGTCATTGGGGTTCGTCTGACTGACTGTGGTGTGTCGGTAGCTGTCTTGGGTTCGGGAATGGAATATCTTAAACGGCTTTAACCCCTGTCCCATTTGGGGTTCCGTTACAGGTGGCTACTGCAGGGCATCTATGAGTTACACCCAGGTTGGCTCCTTGGACTGTAGGACCTAATGCTTATTCACCAAGTTTTCTTTATATTGCACATTATTTGAGTCTTCCTAGCAACAGAACTGTTCACACTAGAGCATGGAGCGGCTCACAGGAGGGAGTCCAGTGTGTCTCCATTCACTGGTTCAGGTCTGGTTTCAGCTCAAATTTTTGGCTAAATTTGGACCTGAAATGGACCAAAGAACACACAGGTCTCCTGTGTGATGCGCTGCCCCGGAGATGTGTGAACCGGCTCTATAGAGAGAGCCAGTCACAATCTCCTGCTATATGTGAATGGATGCGGAGAAACTCGCATCCAATTAGCAATAGTGTGAACCCTGCCTAAAACTTCTCATTGGCCAGTTTTTTTATATGCAGAATCTCACACAAGCGAGTAGAGGATAAGTAGGTGAACAGGATTTTCGAGAGTGGCAAACCTCCTTATCCTGTTTTTTACAGCCACAGGGGATGGAAGTAAAAAAGATGATCTCTTCCAGTCTGAGTAAAGACATCAGTAAAAACCTGAATGAGGTTCTATCATTTTATCATTTTCCTTCCACTTCACAATTATGTGCCACTTTGTGTTGGACTATCACATAAAATGCCAATAAAATACATGTACGTTTTTTGATTGTAACATGACAAAATGTGGAAAATTTTCAAGAGAGGTGAATACTTTTTCAAGGCTGTATGTGTGTGAGATTTTTTTATAAATTATAATATTCTACAAATATGAAGGAAATACTAACGGTACATAGGTGTATATAATAGCCGTCATATTCAGCCCCTCCCCCTTGTCCGGGCACTTTGATAGACAGATCACCCATCCCAGGATTGGACGGGTGATCTGTCTATCAGTTTCCCGGACAAGAGGGAGGGGCTGTATATGACGGCGGGGAACACAGCTATTGATTTGAAAGCTGTTCCCCGCGCTTTGAACAACGTAGCAGCAGCGGTGGCTCTCCTCTCTCTTACCCAGCACGGGTAGGCTCCACTGGGGACACAGGCTGCATTGGTAGACTTGGGCAGGCTGCATTGGGGACACAGGCTACATTGGTAGACATGGGCAGGCTGCATTTTTGGGCATGGATAAAGTTGTTGTTATTATTTGTTTTATAACTTAATTCTGCATAAAACATTTTAAGTGTCATTTAATTATTTTTTTTTTTTTTTTTTTAGGAGAGCGTGTCTAGGGGTGGGACATGGTAGGGGTTGGGCGAGGCAACTGGTGGCAAATAACCCTTGAGGCCTGGCTAGTAGCTCAGGACTTGAAATTTTGAGCCCTGACGTACTGTACTAATTAAACACTTAAGACCCGGGCCTTTAGGCAGGTAAAGGACCTGGCCAGTTTTTGCGATTCGGCACTGCGTCGCTTTAACTGACAATTGGACAATTGTGCGGTCGTGCGAGGTGGCGCCTAAACAAAATTGGCGTCCATTTTTTCACACAAATAGAGCTTTTTTTTGGTGGTATTTGATCACCTCTGTGGTTTTTATTAAACAAAAATAGAGCCACAATTTTGAAAAAAATGCAATATTTTTTTACTTTTTTTTTCTATAATAAATATCCCCCAAAAACATATAAAACATTTTTTTTTCCCCTCAGTTTAGGCCAGTGATGGCGAACCTTGGCACCCCAGATGTTTTGGAACTACATTTCCCATGATGCTCAACTACACTGCAGAGTGCATGAGCATCATGGGAAATGTAGTTCCAAAACATCTGGGGTGCCAAGGTTCGCCATCACTGGTTTAGGCCGATACGTATTCTTCTCCCTATTTTTGGTAAAAAAATTCGCAATAAGCGTTTATCGATTGCGTTGCGCAAAATTTATAGCGTTTACAAAATATGGGATATTTTTATTGCATTTTTATTGTATATTTTTTTTACTACTAATGGCGGCGATGAACGTTTTTTTTTTTATGTGACTGTAACAATATGGCGGACACGTTGGACAATTTTGACACATTTTTGGGACCATCGTCAATTTCACAGCAAAAAATGCATTAAAAATGGATTGTTTACTGTGAAAATGACAATTGCAGTTTGGGAGTTAACCACAAGGGGGCGTTGAAGGGGTTAAGTGTGACCTCTTCTGTGTTTTTAACTGTAGGTGGTTGTGGCTGTAGGTGTGACGTCATTGATTGATTGTGTTTCCCTATATTAGTGAATACGCGATCGATGACAGCGCCACAGTGAAGAACAGCTATACACAGCTCTCCCCGTTCTTCAGCTCCGGGGACCGATCGCGGGACTCCAGCGGAGCTTCGGACTGCGCCCGCGACCTACGGCTGGGCACTTAAAGAGGATGTACCTGTACGTGCTTGTGCCCAGCCGTGCCATTCTGCTGACGTTTATGTGCAGGAAGAGGTCCTTAAAGAGGGGGTTCACCCTTAAAACCACTTTCTCCCATCCAGCATACTGGCGTCAGCGCCAGTATGCTGTTTTTTTTTTTTTTTAATAATCAATGTACTTACTTCTTAATAGATAATTTAATTTTCGTCCTACCGCGGTGTATGGCGCCGCTATATCGCGTCACGCACTCGGCACCTGCGCACAGACCCAGGAGCTGACTGCGCAGGTGCCGTATGCAGCCGAGTCCTATTTCGGCTTTTTACGGAGGGCGTGACGCGGCTATATACGGTGCCTGCGCAGTCAGCTCCTAGGTCTGTGCTCAGGCGCCGTATAGCGCCGAGAACAGCCGAGTGCTAGTCGGCTGTTTTCAGAAGGCGTGACGCGATATAGCGGCGCCATACACCGCGGTAGGACGAAAATTAAGTTATCTATTAAGAAGTAAGTACATCGATAAAAAAAAAAAAAGACCGCATACTGGCGCTGACGCCAGTATGCTGGATGGGATAAGAGAAAGTGGTTTTAAGGGTGAACCTCCACTTTAAGTGGTTAATTTCACTCTTCCACTCGCTTTTGTAGCCTTGTTTTTATTTCGGTTATAAGTTGTACTTTTCTTTAGTTTGGCCTTTTTCAATCCTTCCACACATGTTGTCGATTTGCTTCGTTTGATTTGGATGCACTATGGTCCTGGCACTGTCCATGGTAGTATTGCTGCACTATTATACAGACATGTATGTTTGTACTTTGTTTGAAACGTTCAATAAAAACATTGTAACAGAATTCCCAACATATTTGATGAAACGCTCAAAACAAGAACAGCACTTTTTGGTTGAAAATAAGTCATCCAGGTGGTGTGGTTTGACTATTGTGTATTTTCGTAATAATAATAGGATACTGAACTGGTAAATAGTCCAACTACTGCTGTGAAATGATGTCATCTTCTGTGGCTATGAGCCAAATGAAGTCATGTCGCACCATGTTCCTATAAGTCAAGGAAAAAAAAAATATAGTTTAATTGCAGAACATACATCAAAAGAAGGTACCCCAGTAAAGGCTTTTCTGAATATCGAATTCCTTTGTGGATCCCAGTTTATTCCTTGCTCTAAATTTATTGAAAAAGCATCTATCCAAATCAGATCACATTTGTCCATCCAACGATTCCCCCTCCCCCTTTTTTTTTCCCTAATAGATCTAAAGGGCACACTGTATTTTTAAAATCTGGCTTATTAAAAAGTTATAGATCAGTGGTCTCCAAATGGCGACCCGAGGGCCTGGCTCAGCCCTTTTGCTTGCTTTTATCTGACCCTTGGGACAATATTTTATCCTCTGACACCAAGAATGGGGCACGGTTCCTCCCACTGATACCCAAGATGAGGCACTGCTTACTCCCACTGATGCCAGGATATTTTTACTTCCAACGGCCACAGTCTGGACCCCCCCCCCCCAAAGTCTAAAGGACAATAAACTGGCCCTTTGTTTACAAACCCCTGGTATAGATCCTTAACCACTTAAGGACCACCGCACGACTATATACGTCCTGACTTTGAAGAGGGATATTTGCAGCTGCTCCCACAAACAAGATATCTATCTCTTCAGGTGGTGGTCCTGTAAACGATAATTGTTGTCTCTGCAGCGGATTCACCGCAATATCACCTTTATCGTGGCAGGAAAGGGCCCCCCCTCCCGCGCCCTCCGCCACTTAATGGAGCCGTCGGCAGCGCTGGGCATGGATGCGAGTGAGGGCAAGATGGCCCCCACCCGTAACCATTCTATAGGAGGTCGGAAGCAACGTCAAAACGTCACTTCCGCCCATACATCTTAAAGCGGAGGTTCACCCTAAATATAGTCTTTTTCTATGTGATCCAGCATACTGGCGTCAGCGCTAGGTATGCTGTTGTTTTTTTTTTTTAATGCCCCACTTACTGTCTAATCTTCAATTTTGATTTAGCTCCCCCGCGGTGGATGGCGCCTGTATAGCCTGTCACTGGTTCCGAAAATACCCTATTTAGGACTCGGGTATTTCCGGCGCAATACGGCGCCTGCGCACAGACCTAGGAGCTGACTGTGCAGGCGCCGTATTTCTCAGAGTCCTATTTCGGCTTTTTTCGGAGGGCGTGACGCGCCATAGCCGTAGGACTCGGAGAAATATGGTGCCTGCACAGTCAGCTCCTAGGTCTGTGCGCAGGCGCCATATTGCGCCGGAAATACCTGAGTCCTAAATCAGGTATTTTTGGAACCAGTGACGGGCTATACAGGCGTCATCCCCCGCTGGGGAGATGAATCAAAATTGAAGATTAGACAGTAAGTGGGGCATTAAAAAAAAAAAAAAAAAAACAGCATGCTGACGCCAGTATGCTGGATCACATGGAAAAGCGTATATTTAGGGTGAACCTCCTCTTTAAAAGGACAATTTTTTTATTTTTATTTTATTTTTATTTATTTTTTTATTGCATTTTAGTCTAAATATGAGATCTGAGGTATTTTTGACCCCAAATGTCATATTTAAGAGAACCTGTCATTATGTTTACATTACTTGTAATAGGAATAAAAGAGTGAAATAATATATTTTTTAAAGCGCCTCATCCGGACGAGCTCATGTGCAGAAGCGAACGCATATGTGAGTAGCGCCTGCATATGAAAACTGTGTTCAAACCACACAACTGAGGTATCGCCGCGATCGTTGGAGCGAGAGCAACAATTCTAGCCATAGACCTCCTCTGTAACTCAAAACATGCAACCTGTAGAATTTTTTTAACGTTGCCTTTGATGATTTTTAAGGTTAAAAGTTTGATGCCATTCCACGAGAGGGCGGAATTTTGAAGCGTGACATGTTGGGTATCAATTGACTCGGTGTAACGTTATCTTTCACAATATAAAAAAAAAAAATATTGGGCTAACTTTACCGTTGTCTTTTTTAATTCAAAACAGTGTTTTTTTTTTCTCTAAAAAGTGCGCTTGTAAGACCGCTGCGCAAATGCGGTGTGACAAAAAGTTTTGCAATGACCGCCATTTTATTCTCTAGGGGTGTTAGAAAATAAATGTATAATGTTTGGGGGTTCTAAGTAATTTTCTAGCAAAAAAAATAGTTTTTAATGTGTAAACGCAGAGTCTGAAAAACAGGCCCGGGGCTTAAGTGGTTAATGAACATTAATTTAAATAAAAGTTGATGGTAGGTGAAGATTACAGGCCCAGTTTCAGACAAAGGTTAATGTGCCGAATTAATGGCATTCAATTGTTTTTCTTTGTATAATGAATTTCCCGACCCTTGTGTGGATTGCTGTGGCCTTCTCCAATATGACCACCTATGTGTGTGACCACCTCTTATGGTTCGGCATGCCCCTTTAACAAATCCTAACTATCCCTCTCCAATTTTGAGTTTCTTCCAATCAATATCCTGTTTTTTTACCAAAACACTTCCTAAGGCCTTATTTGCAAATGTGGTGCCCTCTCCAGAGCAGTCCACATTAGACAGGGCTACAACAGGCCTCCTCACTGCCTGTATTACAGTGTTACTAAGCCCAGGACCCTGCACTCACTATATCTGGTCTTCCACAGTACACAAAACACGGAAATGCAATTGATTTAGTAAATCTAAACTGCTAAACACCTTTTTTTCATCTGCAGTATATAGCAGTCTTGTGACCTCCTATCAGTGTCTGGTAAAGGAGGGGTTTTGATTCTGCTTTGACTCTCCTATCAGGCTGTAGGACCCCTGACCCTTTGTATGGACAGTGCTGATTGGCCCTGTGCTGATCACATACACCCAAGAAAAAAAAAAAAAACCTCTCTAGCGATACACACCAAATTGAGCATGTGCAGCTCGTCCCCTAGCCTCTGTTTTATCAGGCGACTGATTCGGGACTGTGTAAGAAGGGGGAGAACAGAGAAGACAGGATTAAACAGCCTTTTAACACAATGCAGAGGATTAACCCCCTAGGTTCCACTGTGATTATAACACGCATATTTTTTTGCATATACAGACTGATTTTACTGTTGTGGGTTTAGTAACGCTTTAATCCTTCAAAGCCCGCACTAGCAGCCCCTATTAAGTTGGGTTATGTTCAGTGGGCAATATTGCTGGCTAAATAGGATCATTTTTGCTGAAATGCAAAGCACCGCAGCATACAGTAAGGGGAAAAGTATTTGACCCCCTGCTGAATTTGTGCTTCTTTTTGAGCCATTTGGCCATGTGTATTTTTTTTATTTAGTTATTTTATTGTCATAGTGCATTCAACAATCAACACAGATAGCAGAGATACATATCGGGGATCAGAAAAAAGGATCAAACATGGTCATGGAATGGGAGAGGCATATCGGATATCCTGGTAATGCACAGTGAGAAGGCACATGAAGAGTAACACAGAATATAGGTAGTATCAATGTGCATAACCAGGAAGGCAGCTCATATGTTTTGGGTCATTGTCAAACTGTAATTTCCATCCACAACCCATTTTCAATCCCCCGGTTTAGAGGAGGAGGTTTTCATCCAAAATTTGATGGTACACGACCCTGTCCATTGTCAGTTGAAGTTGTCCTGTCCCCTTAGCAGAAAAACACCCCTAAAGCATAATGTTTTCACCTCCATGTTTGACTGTGTTTTAGGGGTCCCAGGCAGCATTTCTCCTCCTCCAAACACAACGAGATGAGTTGATGCCAAAGAGCTCAATTTTGGTCTCACCTGACCACACTTTTATCTAGTTCTCCTCTGAATCATTCAGACGTTCATTAGCAAACTTCAGTGGGGCCTGTACATGTGCTTTCTTGAGCAGGAAGACCTTGCGGGCTCTGCAGGATTTCAGTCCTTCA
This sequence comes from Rana kukunoris, assembly GCA_029574335.1. Lineage (NCBI taxonomy): Eukaryota > Metazoa > Chordata > Amphibia > Anura > Ranidae > Rana > Rana kukunoris. Next base: position 454,922,410 of record CM056051.1, read on the forward strand.
TGGCGTAGTGTGTTACCAATTGTTTTCTTGGTGACTATGGTCCCAGCTGACTTGACAAGATTCTCCCGTGTATTTCTGGGCTGATTCCTCACCGTTCACATGATCATTCAAACTCCATGAGGTGAGATTTTGCATGGAGCCCCATACCAAGGGAGATTGACAGGTATTTTGTGTTTCTTACATTTTCAAATGATCACACCAAGTGGTGTCGCCCTCTCACCAAGCTGCCTGGCGATGGTCTTGTAACCCATTCGAGCCTTGTGTAGGTCTAATATCTTGTCCCTGACATGCATTTTTTTCCCCTGACATCCTTGGACAGCTCTTTGGTCTTGGCCATGGTGGAGAGATTGGTATCTGAGTGATTGCTTCTGTTCTGTGAACAGGTGTCTTTTATACAGGCAACAAGCTGAGATTAGGAGCACTCCCTTTATGAGAGTGCTCCTAATCTCAGCTCATTACCTTTTATAGAAGACACCTGGGAGCCAGAAATCTTGCCTATAGGATAAATCTTTTCTTTCAAGTAAAATTCTAAATTACCGTATTTATCGGCGTATACTGCGCACTTTTTCCCCCTGAAAATCACGGGTGCGTGTTATACGCTGATAGTGTACCTTGGACTCGGAGGGAAAGGAGGGGGACGAGCGCTGCTGAGCGCCGCCGGAATTCATGAGCCGGCTCTAATGTCACACACACACACAGTCCCGCCTTCCGCCACCGGTATTGGACCAGTGTTCTATCAATCACAGGAGCTGGTCCAATGGCAATGGCCGAGGCGGGACTGTGTATGTGACTGCCACCGAATGAACAGGAGATGACGGCTCAGTGATTCCCCCACTTGCTGAAAATTCCCTCTGAAATTGGGGTGCGCAGGTTATACGCCGATAAATACGGTATATGTTGCCAAATTTTTTTAAATGTGGTGGTGTCTATCTGCTGACATGTTAGGATTTCTTTACTTAAACTGGAGCTTGCAAAATCCTGGTGCAGAGAAACCAAGCCGAAGTTTGGCTACCATGCACAGCTGCACCAGATTCTGAGTGCTTCAGTTTTAGTAAATCTCCCCCATTGCATATCTTGCTAACTGAAGTAAAAATCCATGGAAAGGGACAATCTGAAGCACTATGCTGCCAATTGGATTCCAAATTATGGAAGAAAAGTCAATGTTTGCAGTGAAGACTTTGCCAGCATCGAGGGATGCTAAAATTGTTTCTAAAATTGTTCCTTCAATCATGTCCAAAAATCCCATAAATGTAAAATGCTGGATAATAGCAAACAATATGTACATCAGTGTGCCCGGTTATTCATCAAAGACAGCAATGCTGTATCCAAATCCTAGCACACCAGAGAACAAACCAGCTTCCCCGCTGAGTGTGCAGACGGGGGGCCGCCATTGAAAAACACCGAGCTGTGCTGTGTAAATCCTAGAACTGCAATATAAGTGGCTCCCATATATGCATTTCATCTGCGTATTACCTGAGGTCCAACTTTAATGGAAACCTATCAGGATTAAAAAGGGGAAGCTACCATTAATAAAAATTATACTTTCTAATATGCAGATTAATCCGCCGCTCACATTGGTGAGACTAGTGATGCAATTTGCCAGGTCCAAATTGGATGACAAGTCGCACTGTATTGTTGGCAATGAAGCTGTTCAAATAGGTGCAACGCCAACTTTGCAGTGCCGCACTGATAAAAAAAAAGAAGGTTCCTGCACTATTTTTTTGCGTAGACATCTGTGCATGAAGTCGTGCAGATGTCAGAGTCACACCACCTAAAGTCACATCGACCTGCGGCTTTGAAATGGCAATTTCAACGTTGAATTTGTCGTGTACGGGGGCTTAGACTTGACTTTCCTAATCCACATACTTGTTCAGGTCACTAAAAGCGAGCAGAAAAGCTACCTATACTTTCCACACAAACCTTTGAATATTTGTATGGACATTCGTATGAAAATATAGAACGTAACTCAAGATTTTAGGCCCCTTTTCAAATGGGGTAGACTCCGCTAGGATTCCACCTGCTCAGCGTGGGATCTCTCTGCTGATCCTCACTGAGCAGGCAGATGACTTGTCTGTGTCCACCCTACCTATGCAGAGCTGACACAGCCCGCTGTCCTCTATGCGGTCAGATGTAAACGGTCGCTTCTCGGCCTTTTGGCTAAGATCAAGTGTAGTTTCTGTTCTTATCAGTTGCCAGTAGGTGGTGCTATGCTGACTGTCCCCAGTACCCGGCGAGGGGGAAAGGGATGGTAGTCGGCGGACGCTAAGCCTGCTGGCGTGGAGGGTGAAAACCTTCTGATCAGGACAGAGAGGCATGAGTTCGAAGCTGGAGGGCTGGGCCGCTGGCCTGGATTTAATGGTGTCTGCCCCAGTCAGTTGTTCAGGAGAGAACCCTTGCTCCTCCTTTCGCCAGGAGGGGCGGGTAGTATTTCCCGAATGTAATTAGGTGGAAGAGATGGGGGTTGTGGGTAGTAGCCTGATTAGGTGGACTCTCCCCGACCTCTTCTCCTACCTTCCTGGCTGGGAAGGGTGCTGCCGGTCCAGACCAGGGTCAGGGACCGTTGAAAAGCCTGTGGAGATGGCGCCCCTGGAGTGGCAGTCCAGGGGTGCCATACATTGCACTGAGTGTTTGAAAGGGGCTCTCAACATGTGGCACCTTAGGTCACTGATCTCCACATACACCTTTTTGACACCTGCCCTTAGGGCCAGGGGAATTTTTGTTTCATGGCCGGAGGGCCGGCCAACGTATTTCACGTTGGTCACTTTCCACTCACCTCTCCCACCTTCCTTCTCCCCCACTTTCGTTTTTATTTTACCCCCGTTTGTCACGTTACGTAATTTTTTGTTGGTGCACTGCACTTTTAGTGTGATGAGTTGGGTGCTGATCCTCGGGTCTGCTCTGAAAGTCTTGGGAGTGGGTGGACTCCCTCTCGTGGGGTCTCCCTTCGGGGGAGCCTCACCGTGGAGGGTTCTGTTTCGGCAGTCCCTCCAAGGATGTTGGGTCCATGTGGCTTTGGCTGCATGGACCACAGATTACTCTTTTTCCTGCCAGGAGCCTAACGCCCCGGGGGATCAGAGCTGGGTCCTTTTCGGAGGACCAATTGATGATGCACCCGTCAGTTTTTTGTTGCACCTCTTTATGTGTGTGCACATTTTTTCTGCACCGGGTGAAGTTTTTGGGTTGTGTTTTGCACGCCACAGGCTTTTCTGATGAAAAAAACAAAAAAAACCTGTCCATTTAGACCTGGCAACCAATACAGTCTGCTAGAGCAGGCATGTCCGAAGTCCGGCCGTAGGCTGATTGCGGCCCACATTCTGGTTTAATTTGGCCCCCCTGGTCATTTGGATATGGATATATATATATCTTTTGTGGCCCCGAGCACCGATAAATAAATATATACCGTATTTATCGGAGCTGCCTCGGAGGGGACAGGGAGGGGGCGGGATGTGTACTGTCAGATTACATACAGGAAAATCTCCTGTTTACTCTGCGGCGTCTGTAATAGGAATTCCCATCTCCTGGGCTGCCATTGGATGACTGTTCTGTGAATGAATGAATGAATGAAAACTTATATAGCGCAGCACATGCAAAGTAAATCATAACTTACGCAAGACTGTAATTTACTACAGCCTTCTATTTAATTTTGATACTACTATTAAAATATATTTTTGTATCATTATTATATTTTTCGATCATTTATTGTTGCCCAAAGTAACCCTCTTTTCTAATCTCTGATCTCCACTCAGATCACCTCCCATCCCCTATATCCTTTTCAATTATTGTTTATATGACTTCACGGTTACAGCAACAAACCATTATTTCATGTGTGATCGACTCTATACACTGATGTTCGATAGACATCTATAAACTAGTGGTTCAACTTGCATTCCCTTTTCCCCTTACCACCCTACAATTCATGCTGTCTATCATAGGACCTTCTGTCCTCAGAGCGGTGCAGGTGCACTTTCAGCCAATTCGGGCTGCAGAGGCACTTGCAAACGTATGGCTGCAGGGCATAGAGAGCCTCCATAATACCTCAGGCGGGTTCAGGCTCTTATCTGAACACACTCAAGCTCTTCCCCTGATTCTTGAGTGTAGTGCACTCATCTCCCCCCCCCCCCCCAGTCCCCCTCCATCTGATCCATCCAGGGTGCTTGTGGGATGGGTAAGAATTGAGGGCCAGCTGGCATCAGTACTAGAACATGTAGATAGGCCACGGCAGCTTCCCTGCGCCACCGTGCATCTGATAACTTCTGTATTTTCCTGATCCACCATTACCATTCCCTCCTGACCCCACAATACCATACACTTCTAAACCCCCAGTGCCGTGCCCTCCTGACACCCCCCAGCTGGCACCAGCAGGGTGGTGTATAGAGTTAAACTGCTTTTATACAAACAAGCACTTGACAAAGTGTTGCCATGACGACACAAGTTGAGCATTCTGGCTCAAGTGTTTTTTGTGGAAATACCTTTCGTTCTGTGTTTTCAGGCTTTTCAATCTGCCTGAGCGGTGACTGGAAAAAGGTTCATAGTTTAGTTCAGATAATTGAGCGGTTTGCAGGAGAGGACTTTAATTGCAGTGCTTGCAAGGCACTAAGGTATACACACAAGGTAGGCAGGGAGGGCATCCTGCCGTCCTCCTCTTTTTGGAGAAACTCTTAGGCCCTTTCACACTGAGGCGTTTTTCAGGCGGTATAGCGATAAAAATAGCACCTAAATACCGCCTGAGAAACTCCTGCCTCAGCATTCTCAATGTGAAAGCCTGAAGCCCCGTACACACAGGGAACCTCGATGGGCGGAACACATCGTTCCGCCCGTCGAGGTTCTCTGCCGGCCGCCAGAATCTGCGACCCGCCCGTCGGGAAAGGCGACCAGCCATTCATCTCGACGGGCCGTCGAGCTAATAAAGAACCTGTTCTCTATTTGCTCGACTGGTTTCCCGACGGGCGGGGCGAGCAGAGAGCGTACGCACGGCCGAGGTTCTCGCTGGAATGCAGCTCCCAGCGAGGTTCTCGCTGGTTTCTGGCGAGAACCTCGGTCGTGTGTATGGGGCCTGAGGTGCATTGCGGGCAGTATTAACCCTTTTTCGGCCGCTAGCGGGGGTTAATATCGCACCGCTAGCAGCCAAATCCCGCTGCAATTCCGACGGTTTAGCGCCGCTATACTACGACCGCACCTCCGCTGCCCGTGTGAAAGGGGCCTTATTCTCATGGATGTATTTTTCCCCATTTAAAAAAAAAATGCAGGGCTACCAGATAGTTTTGGATTGAGCTGGGGACCTTGCTTTCAGGAACAGTCGGTGACATAACTACGGCACTCCTGTACATTCCTACGGTATCTTGAGACTCATGTGTTCTGTAAAAAGAGGTGACATCAATGGCTCATCCAGAACCTGGGAACTAGACAATAATTATGTTTACAAGTTTGTTTTTTGATGCTTTATTTTATGTTTAATAAGTATTTTTAGAAGGTAGTGTGCTTTTAATAAAGTAAACATTGAATTTTAATGCAGGGTTCACTGTAAGAGCAGTTTCACACTGCGCCGCAGTTCTTTGGGCAAGGCACAGCTAACCTCTGTTTTCGTGCGCATTAGTTGCGCTTTCCCATAGACTTTTAATATGTACCGCAGTTTGGTGCCCTTCCAGAAAGTACTCCAAAACTCATGCATGCATCCGTTTTGGTGCGCTTTCTATTAGCAAACCAAGACCCCGGGACATAATTGAAGTTTATGGGAAAGCAAAATTAGCTACGCTTTTAGCTAAAGTGCAGCGGTTCAAGATAAGCCGCCCAGAGTGAGTGACCTGAAACCCCAACCTATCCTGTCCTCATGGTCGAAGGTTGGCGACTTGTACTGAAGTCGGAGAGTTGGCATCAGCCAGGCAACCAGCATCAGCATTCAACAAAGACCACCTCCATTTTACTCTTGTGAATGATCTTTTGTAGTCCATCACTTGATTGATGTCATTGTCTTTGAATTGTGTAAAGAATGTGTGTGCCTAGCCTTCCGCACCCCCAGTCTCAACAAGAACCACCTATTCCATCTTATAAAATGTCTGCAGATATGGAATAATGCAGGAGGAAAAAAGATGCACCAAGTAATGTGTTTAGGAGCGATTATTTGGTCTTGTATTGGATTGATGAATGTGGGGGGTAGTGGCGCTGCTTAAGTATCCTCGCCTACATGTACTTAATATAGAGGCAGGTATAGTCTGCCGTATATGTATACATCCACATGTTTTAGTTTGTGTTCACATCTAATTATCAGGATTCTTACTGTGACTTTAGGTAGTAGCTAAGGCCTGTGGTGGGCCTGGTTACCATACATATAGAGCACTGATCACTTTAATACTTAGACTGTTCACCAGGCTGGTATACACTAGTATTATATTCACTAGGTTGGTGGGTGTAAACTTTTGTTCACAGGTGCACATCAATTTCACGTCATTGCACTGTATTTGCACTATACGGCTTCATTTCCACTGGCGTTTTTACAGCCACTTTTCTGAGCGTTTTTTACAGCTTAAAAACGCCTGTCCATGTTTATTTTATTTATTTATTTATTTTGCGCGTTTTTGAGCGTTTTTTAATGTCTGGCGTTTTTACAGCTCTATTGCTGGAGCTTCAGAACGCACTGGTCCCGCTTTTTTTTTGCAGCTTAAAAACGTCTCGGCCATCTACAGTTCAAAAACGTCATGGTGGGCATGAGGCCATAGACTAACGTGGACAGGCGTTTTTAAGCTGCAAAAAACGCTCAGAAAAGTGGCTGTAAAAATGCCAGTGGAAATGAGCCCTACATATCACATGTAGGGGAGGATACTTAAGCAGCGCCGCTACCCCCACATTCATCAATCCTATTTATCACTACCCTTTAGGGGTCAGTTTTAGGGGGGGCAGCAGCTAATCAAGCTAATTCTAAGCACAGGTTAGTTACCATATATTTAGTCTTGTATTGTTTGCCTCTAATACTTGACAGATAGTCAAAAATCTTCATTATGTTTTTGTTTAAAAAAAAATGTACGTACTAATGAGTATATCCTGAAAAATATACTTCTGCTATATTAAAATGTATTTCAATATCAAATAGTACACTGCAATAGGACCTAGACTTTGGCTCTTAAAATAATGGTGAAGACATTTATTGTATTTTTTTGGACAGACGCGGGCAGTTTAATACATGAAATAGGATTTCGGGAGCACTTTGGGGGCGATTTACTAAAACTGGAGCGGAGCTAAACTCTGCAAGATACTTCCAACCTTCACCAATGCGACGGGTTAAATACCTCACCAGCCATTATCATCTTCATCTTCTCCCCGGGCTACTTTCAGGTGCCAGGCTTTTAGCCTCTTGATTAACCAGCAGGGAATGACGTGATCACATGCATGCACATGCGAGTCATTCATTCTGGCTTAGCTGCAGTGTCATGGAAATGCAGGCTGATCTGCACATGTGCCGCTCAGTGTACATTCAATAGAAGACTGCATGCAGGCAGGTAAGTGTGCCTTGGTGCATAAGAGGCATGCTATGCTCACTCAGTTTTATTTTGTCATTACATTTGTCTCTTAAATCTTCAACAAAAGTTACGCTTTTGCTAATTGTAACCTTGGCTGTTTTGGGATTTTGGATTCTGTAACCCTTGACATTGTTACTGTATCCAACGAAGATACCTTCAAACGCTCTGTTTTTGGAGTTTGGTGCATTTTCCTTTAGGTATGTAGATGAATGCTTTGAGTTTGGTGCATTTTTCTTCAGGTATGTAGATGAATGCTTTGCATCCAAAAACTCCTAGGTGTTTTACACTTGGCTTCTCATTGTGCCATAGCTCATATGGGGTTTTCTCCACTGTTCTGGAAAGAAGTCTGTTCTGCAAATATGTAGCTGTCATGGCTGCCTCACCCCAGTATTTTTGTGGTAGTCCAGAGTCTGTCAGCATGCATCTGATCATTTCAGTCAGAGTTCTGTTCTTGCTTTCAGCCACTCCATTTTGTTCTGGTGTATACGGGACTGGCTTTTGATGTTCTATTCCAGGGGTCTCCAAACTTTCAAAGCAAAGGGCCGGGTTAACTGTCCTTCAGATTTTAGGGGGGCTGGACTGTTGCCATTGGGAGTAGAAAAGGTCCCAACATCATTGAGAGAAAAATAATGCCCCATTGTTTGTCTCAGTGGGAGGAATAGTGCCCCATAATTGGTATCAGTGAGAGGAATTGTGCCCCATTGCTATACTCACTTGGAGAAATTGGTGTCATTGGAAGAAATTGTTTCCCATCGTTGGTGTCATTGGACGGAATTGTGCCACATCATTGGTGTCAGTGGGAGAAACTGTACCCTATCATTAGTGTCAGTGGGAGGAATTGTGCCCCATTGTTGGAATAACTTGGAGGAATTGTCCCCTCTCATTGGTGTCATTGGGAGAAATTGTGCCCCATCATTGGGGGGAATAGTGCCCCATCTTTGGTGTAATTGAGAAGAATTGTCTTTTCATTGGTGTGAGTAGGAGGGATATGTCCCATTGTTGGTATCTGTGGATGAAACATTCCACAGAGGGCCACATAAAAGCAAGCAAAGGGCCGCATCTGGCCCCCGGGCCACAGTTTGGAGACCCCTGTTCTATTCCATGCCTTTTTAAGTACTCTGGTATCTTACCTCCTGTGAATTCACCTCCATTATCGCTCCGAAGTATGAGAGGCTTCCTCTGAAACTTGTTACTTGTCTTTGTTATATAGTCTTGTAATTTGTTGAAGACTTCACTCTTGTGTTGTATTAGGTAGGTGACTGTATAACTTGAGGAGTCGTCTATGAAAGTCACTATGTACCTGTTGCCTCCAGGTGTTGGTGGGTTTAGGGGACCACACACGTCACTGTGAACTAAATGGTCTTGAGGCTCTCTTCTGACTAACTTTGGGAAGTGTTGCTCTCGTAGCTTTGGATTTAATGCAACATTCACATTTAGCAGTGACTGGACAAAGGGATACTATTGGATCCCTTGTCAGGTTCCTCCTCTGTAGTTCCAGTATGCATTCCGGGTGTATGGGACCTAGACGTCTGTGCCATATATGTATACAGTCATTGTGCTTGTGTGTACATAGTCTCACCTTTTCCTACACTGTGTCGAGGTGATACAGATGATCATCCAGCTTGGCGCTTGCTATTGTCTGTTTGCCGTTTTAAAATGGAACACTTGTCACCTTGGAAGTTCACAGTGAGTCCTCTGACTGTTAGAAGCTTCACAGATAAGAGTCCTCCTAGATTAGGAACATAAAGCACATCTTTCACTGGTATGGTTAAATTGTGTCCCGCATCATCAGGGCATACAAGGGTTCCATGCCCACATCCTTCTGCATGTATTGTGCTTCCATCTGCAAGGTAAATTGTTTCTTTGTTTTTCTGATCAAGTTCTGTGAAGAAACTTCTATCACTCGTCATGTGACTGGTTGCCCCTGAATCGATGCACCAGTCTTGGCATTTATTATTGCCTGTCTTTTTTTTTTTTTAATGTGGCATTCCAGTTGCCTTCCCTTGGGTCATTTATTGTGGTTTTGACCTTTTGTTTAGCATAAGAGGGACGCTGTCTCATTTGCTCTGCTTTCCATATAGTACAGTCTTTCTTTACGTGTCCCTGTTTGTAGCATCTGAAACACACTCTGGTTTCTTTCCTGTGTAACCTTGCGTCTGTAGCTTTAAGAGCGGTACTGGTTTCGGAGTCATGCACTAATTCCTTTTTTCTCTGATACTCATCTATGAGCCTGGTTTTTACAAATGCTACCGTCAGATCTGTTTCAGGTCATGTCTCCAGTGCATAACAACATGGCTGCAATGTGACTGTCTGTTATATTCTCCCCGCTTGATCTGAGTTGCGCAATCACTTCCAGCATTGCGTTTATATGCTCCTGCATGTCCTGTTCTCTGCCAAGTCTCATTTTGTAAAGTTTCCGCAGCATAAACAGCTTGTTGTTTAAACTGGATCTTTCATGCAGTCTTTTCAGTACATCCCACATGCCTTTCGCTATGTCCTCATTGCTTATATGAATAAGCTGATTATATTCTACTAGTAAACGTATTGTGGCACGTGCTTGTCTGTTTTTCTTGTCCCAGTCCTGATTATTATCCTGTGGCCTCTCTGTAGTAGTAACCTCCCACAAGTCATCTCTGGATAACAGCATTTCCATTTTAAACTTCCATAGCTGATAATTGTCATTGTTCCGCTTTGCCACTAAGAGTTTAAGCTCTGAGTTTCTGGACATTTTATCCCTCCTTTATATATAAACAGTCTTGCTTGTTTATAGGAGATGTCGCTGGAAAGCTTTCTTATGCCGATCTCCGCATCAGCCACGCTGTCTTCCGTTCGAGGCTTTGTTCTGCTTAGGCCGCACCTGGTCATAAGTCTTTATCCGGACACTGGGCCCATAACCTGTTGCAAAGTACGATTGATAGGTGCAGCGGAGTCAGTTGAGATCAGACGTTGTGTAGTAACAGGGACTGGCTTCTTTATTGGAACATCCAGAGTCTGAAGGCTTCAAAGAGTCTTGGCTGGGACTAAGTCTTCAATCCAGGTCTTACTGGAGACCTGCAGGCTGTATAAGTGCACACTGGTAAGCAAGGCCTGGCCATAGTATGCTCTTGTTAGAAACAAAGGAGCTCAACTCAAGAGACAGCACTCCATGCTGATGGAGAGGTTCTGTGGCCATATGAGCGCTAAAGTTGAGGCAGCTCAGTGAGTTTGGGAGACCGAGAGAGCCGAATGACTGAGTAAGTCAAGGGGAATGAGGGAATCTGGAGAACTTGGAGAGCTTGGGGGGTGTTATGCCGCATACACACGATCACTTTTTGTGATGGGAAAAAAAACGATGTTTTTAAAAGCGTCATTTAAAATGATCGTGTGTGGGCAAAACATCTTATGTCTTCAAAAAAAAATTCGAACATGCTTGAATTTTTTTGTGACGTTTTTCAAAATGTCATTTTTTGTGTCATAAAAAGTGATCGTGTGTGGGCAAAACGACGTTTTTAAACCCGCGCATGCTCAGAAGCAAGTTATGAGACGGAGCTTCAATGGAACAGAGTGCCGTCGAACGTGGTGTACGTCACCATGCTTGGCTAGAGCTTTTTGGAAAAACGATGGTGTGTAGGCAACGTCGTTTGGAAAATGAAGTTTGAAAAACATTGTTTTGTTTCGTGAGATAAAATTATGTTTTTTTTCATCACAAAAAGTGATCGTGTGTACGTGGCATTAGTCCTTTTGAGGACCATGGAGTGGGCCTGTGCAGTGATGTGCTGCAGCTTAAATTCTGAGTGAGCCAGGAAAACCCAGGGAGTCAGGAGAGCTGGGGGAGGCGATCTGAGGGACCAGTGAGAAGAGCAGTGGTGGTGTTGAAGAGCGAGTCGGGTGGATTGGTATTTGCATTATCTTAATGCTTTACAGTGTAATTTTCAATATCCGCTGGTGTGCACGCTAGAGCTGCACGATTAATCCTTAACCACTTGAGGACCCCTTCACGCTTATATACGACAGGGCACGGCTGGGCACAGGCAAGTACAGGTACGTCGCCTTTAAGAGCCCAGCCGTGGGTCACGCTTGCACCCACGGACCCGATCGCCGTCGGTGTCCCATGATCGGCTCACAGGAGCTGAACAACGGAGAGAGGTGTGTGTAAACAAACCTTCCTCGTTCTTCTCTGTGGCTTGTCAGTGATCGTCTGTTCCCTGTCATAGGGAACGACGATCAGTGACATCAGTGACATCACACGTCCAGCCATGCCCCCCTACAGTAAAAAACACACAATAGGACACACTTAAACCCTTTAGCGCCCCCTAGTGGTTAACCCCTTCACTGCCACAGTAATCCGGGCATTTTTATAGCACTTTTCGCTGTGAAAATGACAATGGTCCCATATGTCAAATGTTTAATGTGTTTGCCATGTCGCAGGCATGAAAAAAAAACTCTGATCGCCGCCATCACTAGTAAAAAAAATTATTAATAAAAATGCCATAAAACTATCCCCTATTTTGTAAACGCTATAAATTTTGCGCAGACCAATCAATAAACGCTTATTGCGAAGTTTAAAATTTGTTGCCCTATTTTTGTTTATAGTGCAAAAAAAAAAAAAAATGCAGAGGTGATCAAATACCACCATAAGAAAGCTTTTTTTTTTTTGTGGGAAAAAAATGATGCCAATTTTGTTTGGAAGCCACGTCGCACGACCGCGCAATTCTCAGTTAAAGCGACGCAGTGCCGAATCGCAAAAGGGGCCAGGTCCTTTACCTTCATAATGGTCTGGGTCTTAAATGGTTAAAAAATCGAGATTGCGATTCAACTCTCCTCACGATCTTAGAGAGGAACTACAGTCTGCTCACCTAATTTGTAATAAAAACTAGGGTTGTCCCGATACCACTTTTTTAGGACCGAGTACATGTACCGATACTTTCTTCAAGTACTCGCCAATACCGAATACCGATACTTTTTTTTAAATGTGTCCACAGATGCAGCCATGTCCCCCCACAGATGCAGCCATGTCTCCCCATACCTAGATGCCGCCGCCACGTTAATCAGCATGTGGGGAACATTACAGCTTTCGTTTGAATAGCTGTAGTGTTCCCTGCCGCGCTGCATATAGACACTCCCCCTTGCTCGGGATTGGACAGATCACCTGTCCAATCCCGAGCAAGGGGGAGTGTCTATACGCGCCGCGGCGGGCAACACTACAGCTATTCAAAAAAAAAGCTGTAATGTTCCCCAAGCTGATTAACTCGGCGGCGTTGCGGTGGTGGGGGGGGGGGGGGGGTTTGGTGGGGGTAATATCGGATCTGGCATGGGGGGCATTTGCGGGAGTACAAGTACTCCAGCAATCGCTCAGTATCGCTACCGATACTGGTATCGGTATTGGGACAACCCTAATAAAACCATTCTGAAGCTTCCCTTCAACCACTTTGCATATTATTTTATATATAATGTGATTCATTTCTATCCAAATATACTGCAGAAATCTTCCTCCACTGAGTCTGGCTGCAACTATTTAAACTGTGGGCAGCTGAAGGTGCTGTCTGTTCTCTTCCTGGATTTACAGACGCACAGAGGTACATCTCCAGCTCTGCAGCTCTCATGATCCCTCTTATGACTCACCCCCCTTCTTTCCTGGCAAACTCTCAGGAGAGAGAGAGAGAGAGCTGTGCATGATGCCATAAGACTAGGCTAATGACAAGAAACAGGTGGGCTGTATAAACGAGCTGTATAAGGTATTTACTGGCAGAAGAAAAAAAAAATGTCTATCCAAAGTTAAAACAACAAGGACAGAGGCTTTAATAGATGGAAAGATGGAAAAAAAAGACTGAAGTTCACTTCAATACAGCATTTCCCCGATTTAATGCAGAGAGTTCTCTGCTCACAGATGATGGCTGTCCAAAAAAATAGTCAGCCTGCCAAATTTATCACAACATTAGCAGGGGTAGGCAACCTTTTGAGCACAGTGTGCCGAAAAATGTTTTCAAAGAAATTGAGCGTGCCGATTTTATAGCAAAAAAATTGCAAATTCACACTCTCAATTCCGATTTTTTTATAAAGTAATCCTGTAAACTACTGTAGTGAGAAATTAACATCCTGCACTCTCACGCCTCAGATCACTGTACCCCCTGCAAATCTTTTTCTACTGTACCCCCCCACTGTAACCCGCTTTCTAAACTACCCCACCAATGTTCCTACTGTACATTTGTCTCACCTCTGTACCCCCTGCTCTTCTGCTCCACCATTGTACCCCCCTTCTCATCTGTCCCACCAATACACCTCCTTTCACATCTGCCCCACTGCTCTACCCCCCGCTCATCTGGCCCAACACTAAACCCCCCTGCTCTTCTGTCCCACTGCTGAACCTCCTCATCTGTCCCATCTCTGAACCCCTCCTGCTCATCTGTGCCACCCCTGAACCCCTCCTGCTCATCTGTGCCACCCCTGAACCCCTCCTGCTCATCTGTGCCACCCCTGAACCCCTCCTGCTCATCTGTGCCACCCCTGAACCCCTCCTGCTCATCTGTCCCAACCCTGAACCCCTCCTGCTCATCTGTCCCACTTCTGAACCCCCCTGCTCATTTTCCCCACCGCTGTACCCCTTTCTCATCTGTGATTTGTGTGATCTGCAGAGTGGTTAAAGGAAGCAGAGATGACACATTTACCTGTCCTGGCACACTTATCCTGCTGATCCACCTCTCGCATCCAGCCCACGTACTTGGATGTAAGTGATGTCACATACAAGCATCTAGAATAGATGCGCATTGATGAGCTCAGGTCAGGGGCAATTTCTGAAAGCAGAGGGCCTGTGTGCAGGATCATAAGTTGGGCCCCCACAGCTGAGAAAAAGTACGGCGCTCTACACCACATGAAATGTTGGGTGTGATTTTCTATGCACTGAATACTGGCTGTGGCTTAAAGTGAAACAGAGTGCAGAGGGGTTCAGTAGTAAGTGACAAAAAGGGTCAGGAATAATTTCAACAAAGTTCCCAGAAGCTCAACAGTGGTTTTCTCAATCACCGTAAAATCCCTTCTTTCTGAGATTGGTAGTGGCAACCACACAAGTCCCCTGCCTCCCAGATGCCAGAAGGGGATAGCAGGACTTTGATTGCCTTTAGCAGTGACCAATGACAGCCATCGTCCTCCTGGAAACAAGGACCCCCCCCCCCCCAGCAGAACTGCACACAATCTCTTTCCCATCACAAAAGCAGACAATCGCAGCTACAGCAAAGATGGAGAACCTGTAACGGTCACCAACGTTTACTACCTTCCATCCACCCACGACAAGCTTATCCGACACTCCACAATCCTGCATACACAATCCATTCCATTTCCCAGAATAAAGACGAGACACAAGCTCCGTTCTTTCTGGTTTCAAAATGTATGAATACTTTATTGGTTTCTTAGCTTGCTTATATATCCAGTACAGCATAATAAAGTTAATCACAGGACAATGCAATCTCCACCCCCCCCCTCATCACACACTATGGCTAATTACTATGCAGACATTTCGGCACCGATACTGACGAGACACATCGCATTCCTTTTATCAATAGAATTCAAACAAAATACAATCACACAATGGTTTTCCCTTCAACCCACATCTCCAGACACACGGACCGTCTCCAAAGGAAAGGGACCCACACCTGAGCAGCAATACATTCCTTTGCTAAACATAATTGAACATAATTGACATGCTAATTCAATACATCTGAAGAGAGACGTGTGATCTTGAATACACAATCTTTTAAGTGTAAACACAGAGGAATGAGTCACTGTCTTGTTGACCTGGTCAGGTCAACCTTAACCAACACTTGTAATATCTCAAGACATCCTGCAATATGAAGTATTAATAATGTCCCATCTCATGTATTACATGAAGTATGATTTAATTGGCCACCCTACGCCCAAAAGGGCACAGGGTGGACTTAGACCCAGGAGTTATTAGTGCCGCTGGCACAGGAGTGTCTCTCATCCTTCCAAAGTCTCTGGTTGTCACAGGTCATTCCGTTGCAGAACCAAACAATGTTTCCCATCATTTACAATGTGTAGTGCCTCCCCCTCAGTGCAGGTGTGACATGGGGAATTCTGAAATTGGAATGCATTTGTGTCTCACCGACACTTCCCTGCGCTGTTCTGCTGATGGGGGAGGAGTTGAGTGCCGGCAAAAGGAGCTTTGCGTGCCACTTGTGGCACCAGTGCCTACCCCTGGCTCAGGTGGAGATGAAGAGAAATATTGTAACATTAATTCTTCAAAAGGAAGAACTTTGATCTTAAAATTAGGTCAGTTTAACCACTTAAAGACCAAGCCTTTTTCTGACACTTGTTGCTTTACAAGTTAAAAATCTGTATTTTTTTATATAAAATTACTTAGAACCCCCAAACATTATATACACACACATATATATATATACATACACACACACACAGTACAGACCAAAAGTTTGGACACACCTTATTCCAAAAGTTTTCTTTATTTTTCATGACTATGAAAATTGTAGAGTCACACTGAAGGCATCACAACTATGAATTAACACATGTGGAATTATATACATAACAAAAAAGTGTGAAACAACTGAAAATATGTAATTTTCTAGGTTCTTCGAAGTAGCCACCTTTTGCAGCAGACACATCTGATGCTGCCACCACCATGTTTGACAATGGGGGATGGTGTGTTCAGGGTGATGAGCTGTGTTGCTTTTACGCCAAACATAACGTTTTGCATTGTTGCCAAAAAGTTCGATTTTTGGTTTCGTCTGACCAGAGCACCTTCTTCCACATGTTTGGTGTCTCCCCCAGGTGGCTTGTGGCAAACTTTAAACTACACTTTTTATGGATATCTTTAAGAAATGGCTTTCTTCTTGCCACTCTTCCATAAAGGGCAGATTTGTGCAGTATACGACTGATTGTTGTCCTATGGACAGAGTCTCCCACCTCAGCTGTAGATCTCTGCAGTTCATCCAGAGTGATCATGGGCCTCTTGGCTGCATCTCTGATCAGTCTTCTCCTTGTATGACCTGAAAGTTTAGGGGGACGGTCAGGTCTTCGTAGATTTGCAGTGGTCTGATACTCCTTCCATTTCAATATTATCGCTTGCACAGTGCTCCTTGGGATGTTTAAAGCTTGGGAAATCTTTTTGTATCCAAATCCGGCTTTAAACTTCTCCACAACAGTATCTCAGACCTGCCAGGTGTGTTCCTTGTTCTTCATGATGCTCTCTGCGCTTTAAACGGACCTCTGAGACTATCACAGTGCAGGTGCATTTATACAGAGACTTGATTACACACAGGTGGATTCTATTTATCATCATTAGTCATTTAGGTCAACATTGGATCATTCAGAGATCCTCACTGAACTTCTGGAGAGAGTTTTCTGCACTGAAAGTAAAGGGGCTGATTAATTTTGCACGCCCAGGTTTTCAGTTTTTTATTTGTTAACAAAGTTCGAAATATCCAATAAATTTCGTTCCACTTCATGATTGTGTCCCACTTGTTGTTGATTCTTCACAAAAAATTACAGATTTATGTCTTTATGTTTGAAGCCTGAAATGCGGCAAAAGGTCGCAAAGTTCAAGGGGGCCGAATACTTTCACAAGGCACTGTATGTGTGTGTGTGTGTGTATATATGTATGTGTGTGTGTGTGTATATATATGTGTATATATATATATATATATATATATATATATATATATATATATACATACATACATACATTTTTTTTATCAGCGACCCTAGAGAATAAAATGGCAGTTGTATTTGTGCAGCAGTCTTTCAAACGCAATCTTTTTTAGAAAAAAAATTTTTTTATGAATTAAAAAAAAGACTAAATCATAAAGTTAGCCCAATTCTTTTGTATAATGTGAAAGATGTTACACACTGCGAGAATAGTGATCTTTATTCTAAGCAGAAAAAAAACATTCTCATTTTAACCAGAATCTTGCAGCTATTGTGGACATTGTATTTCACACAAACATTTGAAGTGACCTTTAGCTTTTTTTTGTGCTGTAAATTTCTTGTTTAACTACTTGAGATCCGCGCTATAGCCGAATGACGGCTACACCGCAGACCTGAATTGCCAACAGGCCGTCAATTGACGGCCTCCCTTTTTGGCGTTCTCGCGCGCTCCCGAGCGCGCATCAGGGAAATTCGGTGTTGGCCGTGTCCCTTGGACACAGCCAATCGCAGATCGTGTCGAACGGCCAATCAGAGTGGCAGTTTGCTATGCGATCTGCGCGGCCAATGAGAGATGATCTCATGTGAACATATGAGATCATCTCTCATTGCCGTTTTACACAGAGACAGCGTCCTGTCTCTGGAGAGGAGAGACCGATCCGTGTCCCTTGTACATAGGGACACAGATCGGTCACCTCCCCAGTCACCCCCCCCTCCACCTACAGTTAGAACACAATGCAGTGAATACATTTAACCCCTTTCTCACCCCCTAGTGTTAACCCCTTCAATGCCAGTCACATTTATACAGTAATTAGTGCATATTTATAGCACTGATCTCAGTATAAATGTGAATGGTGCCAAAAATGTGTCCGATGTGTCGTCATAATAAAAATCGCAGATCGCCGCCATTACTAGTAAAAAAAAAAAAATGATAAAAACAAATAATTCTGTCCTCCATTTTGTAGGCGCTATAACTTTTGTGCAAACCAGTTAGTTGCTCTTCGCGATTTTTTTTTTTTTTTTTTTACCAAAAATATGTAGAATACGTATCGGCCTAAACCTGAGAAAAAAACGTTTTTATTTTAATTGGGCTATTTATTATAGCAACAAGTACAAAATATTGTATTTTTCAAAATTGTCGGTTTCTTTTTTTTTTTTGTTGCAAAAAATAAACGCAAAGGTGATCAAATGCCACCAAAAGAAAGCTCTACTTGTGGGGAATAAAGGACGTTAATTTTGTTTGGGAGCCACGTCGCACGACCGCAAAATTATCAGTTAAAGCGACGCAGTGCTGCAAGCTGAAATTTCACCTGGGCAGGAGGGGGGTATATGTGCCCAGTAGGCAAGTGGTTTAAAAGAACAAGCAAACTGAATTCTGGGAGTCTTGAGCAGACATTATGCATGCACCAACATTTCAGCTTTTAAAGTCTACAGGCCCATAATGCTTAGTTTCCTGTGTATTACAGCTGAAAGGCTATAAGTTGTCTTTTTTTTTTTTTATATTTGTAAAAGACAAAAAACACTTGGGTCACTAAGGGGCATTGCAAAATTCAGTGACTTATTTAAAGGGGTTGTAAAGGTAAAAGTTTTTTTCACCTTTTAATGCATCCTATGCATTCTAGGCCACACTGTGCAAAACGAGATGTACAGTGGAGGTAAGTATAACATGTTTGTTATTAAAAAAAAAAAAAAATCCTTTACAACCCCTTTAATTTCAGTTTACTGAACCAGTGTGGGTAAAAGATAAAATCTACAGGATGCTACTTATTTTTTTGCAGTTGTCTGTATCAATGAAAATTTGTATACATTTTTTTTTTTTTTTTTTTTTTAATTAGGAACTTCTTTTGAGAGGAGCGAATGATGTCCAGCTAGCATTATGCAAATGGTGGCCCAGAGAAAGGTAGGACTTTTTTCCTAAATATAATCTACAAAATGCTTTATGTGTGCTGTACTCCCCCCCTTCAGTCCCCATTACACTTTCCTGAGCCTGATCTTGGACCAGAGCTGTGCTGAAAAGCAGCTCTCTCCCTCCTCATAGGCTCAAAGACAGAAGCAGAAGTAATTGGCTCCTGCTGCTGTCAATCACAGCCATTGAACAAAGAGTGGTTGAGGGGGCTGAGCCATGCTCTGTGTGGCAATTGACACAGGGCACGACTGTAAAATGTAAATAGCCCTTCAAGCACCGCTGCGGGTTTCCTCCACCTTCACATATACCCACAATTGATATTGCATATTTGAAACATGAACAATTTTGTTTAAGTTGTTTGATCCTAAACAATTGATTGGAAATGTTTCTTTTAGGGATGCTCTGATTTAGATTTTTTTTTTATCGGAGAGTACCAATACGTTTGGTGAAGTACTTGATGATTCTAAGTACTGATGCTTTGCGGTGCCATTTGCGTCCATGCAAAATGAATGACACAAAATGCACTGCAAAGATTCGCATCCAATTTGAACAGGAATGCGTTGCATTTCCTGTCTGAATTGCATGCGGTTTTCCCGCCACTCCTGTGGGAACCCAGGCTTGTCATAGTGATTTCAGTCTGGGTTCACACAGGAGAGGTGTTAGAAACTGCATGCAATTCAGACAGGGATCACACCACATTCCTGTTCAAATTGCATGTGATTATGTGCAGTGTGATTTGTGCCCATTAATTTTGTACCGCAAAGTATACGTTTCGGTATCTGGAGCATTTTCATGAGTACGAGTACTCAAGTAAATATTCGGTATCGGTGCATCCCTTGTTTCTTTTATAGGAAAAGGCAGTGGTTTGCTTTATATACTGTACATCCACGGTTCTTACAGCTAAATGCTCACTAAGCATTAAGGGTATTGGTCCTTGACCAAATTTGCAATTCCATTTGCAGAAATGCTGCCCCAAACTTACAAGGAACCTCCACCATGCTTCACAGTTGTCTGGAGACACTCGTTATTGTACTACTCTCCAGCCCTTTTGCAATAAAACTCCTGCTACAGCCAAAAATTCGAAATTTTGACTCGTAAGTCCAGAACACCTGCTACCATTTTCTGCACCCCATTTCCTATATTTTTACTCCTAGTTGAGTTGCTTGGCTTTGTTTCCACAGCAGAGGTATGGCTTTTTGGCTGCAATTCTTCAGAGAACACTACTTCTGGCCAAATGTCTCCGGACGGTAGATGGGTATAGCTGTGTCCCACTGGTTTCCACCAGTTCTGTGCTGGTGGCATTGCTGGAAGTCAAAGGGAAGTAAACAGGATGGGCCAGATTCACGTACCCGGGTGCATCTTTGTGCGGGCGTGCATATCTTCTTTACGCTACGCCGCCGCAACTTAGAGAGGCAAGTGCAGTATTCACAAAGCACTTGCTCCGTAAGTTGCGGCGGCGTAGCGTAAATTGGCCAGCGTAAGCTTGCCTAATTCAAAGTAGGAAGGAGGTGGGCGGCATCTATTTAAATTAAGCGTGACCCCAAAACGAATGAATGGCCGGTCAAACTGGGCATGCGCGCGCATGCTCAGAATCCCGTCGCATATACCCCCTAAGAGACATCGGCACGCAATGCCTACGACGTGTGAACGTAACCTACGCCCAGCCCTATTCATGTACTACGTAAACAACGTAAAATTTGACGGCGTCGTTCCCTGGCCCATACCTTTTGCTTTAGCTGCGCCTCACATAGCAGGGGTAACTTTATGCTGGACGTAAGCCTTAGGCAAATCGCGGCCGGGCACATCTACGTTCGTGAATCGGCGTATCTTACGCACATTTGAAATTACGGCGGCGTGTCTGGAGATACGCCGGCGTACATCTTTTCTGAATCTGGCCCGATGTGTTTTTCTGAATAAAAAATGTGCAGCGCTGAATTATGATACTAATTATAAACGGATACATGCAATGGTAAATAGTGGCATTACCATATACAAATGATAAAGTGCAATAAGTGAAAACTGCAAAAAATTCAGAAGTAAAACCTTCTAGGGAGAAGGGAGAAACTATAAATGAAAATAACCACCATATGATGGGAGAGTCCAGGTATAACTAGAAAACAAGGTATGTTTCAATAGTGATTATATAAAGCAATCCGTGTCCACTTAAAGGGGTACAAAAGGTTTGCATATTATTTAAACAAAAACAAACATGTCATACTTGCCTTCACTGTGCAGTTTGTTTTGCACAGAATGGCCCTGAATATTGTCTTCTGGGGTCTAACGACGGCTCTCGCTCCTCTCTGCAAGAGCCAACTCCCTCTGGGAAGCGTTCTCACAAGGGGGTTAGCTTGCGGGCGTGCTACCATGCCATACAATTGGCGTTCATAGATGCCAATTGTATGACTGCCCTGCCCCCCAGCGGACACATCATTGGATGTGATTGACAGCAGCAATAGCCAATGGCTGCGCTGCTATCAATCATCCAATGAAGAGCCGACAAGACCAGGGGGAAAGCAACGCGGGATCGCGCACAGAGATTCAGGGCTCGGGTAAGTAAAACGGGCTCAGGGGGGCCAGTAACTGCAAGGTGTTTTTTCACCTTAACCAATTAAGACCCGGACCTTTAGGCCGGTAAAGGACCCGGCCAGTTTTTGCGATTCGGCACTGTGCCGCTTTAACTGACAATTGCGCGGGCATGCGACGTGGCTCCCAAACAAAATTGGCGTCCTTTCTTTTCCACAAATAGAGCTTTCTTTTGGTGGTATTTGATCACCTCTGCGGTTTTTATGTTTTGCGCTATAAACGAAAATAGAGCGACAATTTTGAAAATAAATGCAATATTTTTGACTTTTTTGCTATAATAAATATCCCCCAAAAATATATATAAAACATTTGTTTTTCCTCAGTTTAGGCCGATACGTATTCTTCTACCTATTTTTGTTAAAAAAAAAATTGCAATAAGCGTTTATCGATTGGTTTGCGCAAAATTTATAGCGTTTACAAAATAGGGGATAGTTTTATTGCATTTTTATTTTATTTTTTTCGTACTACTAATGGCGGCTATCAGCGTTTTTTTTTTTTTCGTGACTGCGACATTATGGCGGACACATCGGACAATTTTGACAATTTTTTTGGACCATTGTTATTTTCACAGCAAAAAATGCATTAAAAATGCAATGTTTACTGTGAAAATTACAATTGCAGTTTGGGAGTTAACCACTAGGGGGCGTTGAAGGGGTTAAGTGTGACCTCATCTGTGTTTCTAACTGTAGGGGGCAGGGCTGGACGTGTGACATCATTGATCGTGTTTCCCTATATTAGGGGACACACGATCAATGACAGCGCCGCAGTGAAGAATGGGGAAGCTGTGTTTACACACAGCTCTCCCCGTTCTTCAACTCTAGGGACCGATCGCGGGACTCCAGCGGAGATCGGGTCCCGCGGCTGTGGTCACGGAGCTTCGGACCGGGTCACGGGCACGCCTGCGACCCACGGCTGGGCACTTAAAGAGGTACATGGTACATGCTTGTGCCCAGCCTTGCCATTCTGCCGACGTATATCTGCAGGAAGTGGTCCTTAAGTGGGTAATGCATAGGATGCATTGAGGTGAAAAAACACGAAGGTTTACAGCCCCTTTAAGGAGTCACCATGATGCGTGCATCCACCACCCACAAGAGAGAGTAAACACTCTTGCCAGAATGTATGGACTTAAATGAGTCAAATTAGCATGAAGCTGGAAATGTCAGGATGATGGTCGAATCGGTGATCTCCAGGGGTTTGACACAGCAACTCCCCTACACCAACCAACCCTCTTGGTAGATTATGGATGCAATATGTGTATGTCAACTGTATCTGGATTTTATTAATGTATTTATGAATGTAGAATGTTCCAATTTGTATTTGATGTAGTAGAAAACAATAAAAATTGAAAAAAAAAAAAAAAAAGATTATGGACTCCAACATTAATAGAAAACAAGAAACTTCCACATCGTGTAAAACAGTCCTTGATAACGAATTTATTTAAAAGGTAGAAAACTTGCAACAATTAAGTAATAAGCATCATTGAGATCTCTCCATAGCAGTGATCACATAGAAATTCAAAAGGCGCAAAGTTATGTAGCGGGCTCTTACAGACCCGACGTGCTTCATCCACAAAGACTTCAACTGGGGTATGAGTCCAAGTCCATTCATTGCACGCACATATATATATATATGAAATAATCCGTCCTAAATAATATACACATGTACAATGTTGCCCTATATGTCACCAACCCGGAACAATGTCTGTCATGGCGCCTGCTGTGCGTTTTACGCCTCTACCGATAGCAGCGATACATGCTGCATTAAGTTTCTTGGCCAACCACTGCATCAGTGTTGCTAGTTTTTCTGTGCTTCAAAAGAGCACAAACGGCACATCTTAAAGCCCCAGTCTGCTTTGAAATCTTTGCCTGGAAGAGACCTTGTTGATGCAGTAGAACTGCCTTGTGTCTTGTTGCTGTACTCGGTCTTGTCATGGTGTATGACCTGTGACCCAAAACTGTCTTCCATAACCTCACCTCAAAGCCTCGTACACGCGCACAGTTTTCTCGGCCAGAAACAGCAAGAAAACTGCTGGCAGAGCTTTCTTGCCAAGTAAACCGCACGTGTGTACGAGGCTTTGAGGTTTCTCGTCGAGAAAACAGCCCAGAATCTGGACGAGAAACATAGAGAACCTGCTCTCTATTTTCTTTTTGTGATACTCTGCAGTGTTTTTCTGCCGAGAAACCCGAGCGTGTGTATACTTACCTGTATTTATTGAAAACCTGCGCATGTTTGAAATGACTTTGACGCATGCACAGTAGTTTCCAAGACATAGGTAGGGTGAAGCAAGATGGCGGCGTCTGCGTCGAATGTGACGAGCACATTCTCGTCGATGACGTCACCTAGTTCGTCCCATTCAAAAGAACGGGGTTTCTTTTGAATCGTACGTGTGTACACTCGGCCAGCAAAAAATCTTGCCAGGAATCTTGTCAGGAAAAACAATGTTTTTTTCCTGACGAGAATCCCGGCCGTGTGTACAGGGCTTTAGTAGCAGAGTTTGTCTGTTCTTCGCCCAGTTTTAAGCCTCCTACACAGCTGTTCCTGTTTCAGTTGATGACTGTGTTTAAGCCTACGTATAAAATTGATGATCATTAACTCCTGCTTGGTATAATTTGTTATTCGTATACCTTACTTTAATCCTACAAAATCCCTGATTTTGTGCAAGTGTTGTATTGCCGTGTATACACGATCATTTTTCAGCATGAAAAAAAAAGGCCACACACACCATCGTTTTAAAAAAATGATCTAGCAAAGCATGGTGACGTACAACACGTACGACGGCACTATGAGGCCGGATTCACACTAGTGCGGTGCGAATTTCAGTTCTCTTATCTCTGCAGAGAGATAAGAGAAGTGTTCGGCAGATTCACTGCGTTTTAGCTGCAGATTAGCTGCGAATTTGGAGACCTGGGAGAGGGGAGGGGGAAGTGTATTGAGCTGAATGAGAGTAAATCCTGAAGAGAAATGAACACATCTGCGAATCAGCTGCGTACCCATAGAAGATAATGGGCCTGAATTCGCACCTGAGCCGCATTCTTTTCTTGGATTCTCACACCATATCTTGGAGAATATCATCCCTGGTGTCCATGGCGGATTCCAATTAAAGGCCCTGGCTGGGGTTTAGCCGCAAGCACTATATACTTGCCATTTGGTAAGCGTACATCTTTTATTAATTCACTACTGGTGGCGGTTACCAATAATTATCACTACACCATCTAAGTCATCTGAAGATTTTTGACTTTGTGGACTTTCAATTTGGTTTTGTCAATATTGATTAATCACTTTAACAGCGCAACTACAACCTTTTTTTCCAAGGCCTAAAATACGCACACGTTTTTTCGAATGCATCGCACATATGTGAACCAGCCTCACTGAAAACCATGTATTTAGAAATGTTCTGCATATTGGATGCGGTTTAAGCCACACTCAATTTGCATAGGTGTGAACCCGGCCTAAAGGGGAAGTTCAATGCGGATGACGCCACCCTTGGGGCTGCTTTAGCTGATTCCGTGTTAGTAAAGGACGATTCGTGATTTTTTGGTCTGTTACAGCGTGATGAATGTGCTTACTCCATTATGAACGGTAGTTTTACCAGAAAGAGCGCTCCTGTCTCATAACTTGCTTCTGAGCATGTGTGGGTTTTTGACATCGTTTTAGCCCACACGCGATCATTTTTTACAACCCTAAAAACAACATAGTTGAAAACGACGTTAAAAAATGCAGCATGTTCGAATTTTTTTTTTTTGTCGTTTTTCCGAACCTGAAAAATGATGTGAAGCCCACACACGATCATTTTAAATGCCATTTTTATAAAAAATGTTTTTTTCATGCTGAAAAATTATCGTGTGTACGCGGCATAAGAATTGATGCTGGTTTGAGGACAAAGGGGTAGTCCCACCAAATATTTGATATTAGATTTTTCTTCTGTTCGCTCACTTTTGCATTTTGTAAATTTTGATAGAAATAAACAATCTGTATCTGTTTTAAAAATTGTAACTTTACAGCATTTCTTCACACCTGCCTAACCCTTTTGCACATTACTGTCTATCCAGGTTTTAGAGCAGTATATGCTTAGTTTGTAGATGTTTATAGAGAGTTGTTAAAAGGAGAGGGGATGCTACACCATGGTAAACATGGCCCTGTCCCAACTTTGTGTGAGACATGTTGCTGCCATCTGTTTTAAAATACCCCCCCCCCCCTTTTTTTTCTTAAGATGGAACAGTTTAAACATTTTGTTTTCTATTGAGACTAAAATATGAGTTCATTGCATGCTGTTCTTTTATGTCGATTTTTCACAGCATAGCAACTCTTTTGAAATTGTGGTTATACAATACTCGCTGTAAGAGCTGTCCCCTGCAGTTTTCTTTTTCTGCCACTAGATGTCCTCTTTCTTATAGGTTGTATGATGGGTGGCTTTTTTAACTAGTTTTCTGTAAACCTAGCACTACTGGCTGTGTTTGACTGAACAGAAGCAGCATGTTGATACATATGTGCTGCTCTGTCCATGAAAAAAAAAAGGCTGCTGCATGAGGACAAGGACCTGTGACGTCATAGGACCAGCTAGACTAAGCAAAATGTGGTTGGGGGGCATTATTTTGAGTTTTTTTAATTTGAATTTTCATGTACTTAAAGTGAAAACAAGTTGAAATAGTGTTGAACATATTCCCTGCATAGTTCAATTTTAATAAATTACCCATTTGCAGCCATCATCATTATTGGCAGACCTTCCTTTTATAATCTCCCTTTTTCCTCTTTAAATTGACTGGCATCGGCAAATCGCACCAGGAGCTTCTTCTCTTATTTCTTGAATGGTGCATGGGTCGGGTTAATGTGCCTTCACAGGCTAGGTGTGCTCTGGGTGGGTAGAGTTAAAATCACACAATTTTCTACTTTACATGGGTAAAACCTTTGTTGGGGTCTTATTGCCGTCTGTCTCCCATTCTTCTCCCCTACTGTCCTGATGACACCTCTAAAAGTTTAGAGCTTCCTTTCCCCCCTATTTTCAATGGTCAATAGGACATAAATCGAGAGTGAATCTTCCCCAGGGAAGAGATTTATCTTGATACTCCCATGTAATACTTTGTATATGGCCGCAGCAGATTTTAGATTCCTTTAGAAACCTGAGAATAGCTTCTGAAATATGAATATAATGCTCAGTCCAATCTCTATCACTCTTAAGCTGCAGCCATTGTTTTCTTCTAGACCGCAGGGAAGCTCAGCAGTATTTAATCCTCATCCTATAGTTCCTTCTGATGGTGACAGTTTTCTAACCCAGTGCTGGAATGCAAAATATTTTCATGCTCTTAAACCTGTTCATAGCCAGGTCTAAAACTGTACTAGCATATGCACAGATGGATATACAGCCTTTTCTACTAATTTATTTAGGATAAATGATCTTGGGGAAAAATTACATCTAGGTTTGTGGATATTCCTGCCAGGTTTGAGGTGGTCAATGCTTGGGGTCATGATTATGCCTTTTAAAGGGGTTGTAAAGGATTTTTTTTTCCATAATTAGCATTAGAGCTGCACGATTCTGGCCAAAATGAGAATCACGATTTTTCTGCTTAGAATGAAGATCACGATTCTCTCACGATTCTCACGGTGTAAAATCTTTTACATTTATACAAAAAAAAATGGGCTAACTTTACTTGCTATTTTTTTTTTTTTTAATTCATTAAAGTAATTTTTCCCCCCAAAAAAATGCATTTAAAAAGACTGCTGCGCAAATACAATGCAACATAAAATATTGCAACAACCGCCATTTTATTCTCTAGGGTCTTTACTAAAAAGTTATATAATCTTTGGGGGTTCTAAAGTAATTTTCTAGCAAAAAAATAATAATGATTTTAACTTGAAAAGAGCTGTCAGAAAAAGGTTTGGTGTTTAAGTGGTTACAAATTCCTAATTTACATACAGAAGAAGTTTATTCCTTTGAAGAGATACAATGTTTTCAAAACTTGGCAGGCTGCCCAGACCTGGCAGATTGCCCAGACTGACTTTTGGCTGAGAGCAGACAGGAAATTCTTTGCATACCAAAGTGCAGAGAGAAAATTATTTTCATGTCAAAGATCGTGAAACCCTGTATCAAGAAGAATCGCAACGAAAAAGATCGCGATAACGATTCTTGACAATTAATCGTTAATTCTTGACAATGTGCAGCTCTAATAAGCATCCATTACCCGCAGACATTCCTCTTTTCACTTCCTCATTGTTTGTTTTTGCTCAGAATTTGCTCTATTTCTTCTCTGTTCTGTTCACTTCCTGCTTGACTGATTGTTACTCACCACCGTGAAGGGAGGCTTTACTGCGGTGGTCAGTAACGTGCTCGCCCCCTCCTGAGAACTACATCTGTGTGGCAGGACGCTCTCTACGTGTTAGAGACTTCATGGAGGTGTGAATTACTGGGTATACCACAATGCATACTGGGAAATGTAGTTCTTGCATGAACGAGCGCCGCAAACCAGGAAGTGAATGGGAGAACAGAAACTAGAACGCCGGAGGTGATATAGATGAAGGAATTTAATAGGTATTTACTCGTTTTTTAACAGAATCATTACACTATTCTGTCTACCTTGCAGACATTAATTTTAGGCAAAAAAAAATCTCCTTTTAACTGTATCCTTTTTAACTGATGCTTACATACCTGCTCCTATCTTTTCTACATATCTGTACTCTGGACTGCTGCTTTTATCTCACATACTCTATGAAAATAATAGATTTATGGATGACAATTTCTAACCCGAACCAACCAGTCCCAGGTGCACCACACATTTCCATCTGGTGTATGTGGCTTTCTCCCGTGTGCCAGATGAGGCCCACACTTGTGAACCAGTTTGTTCCAGACGGATCACAAATCCAATCGGCTTGTCATGGCTACACTTGAGATCTTCAGTTTGCAGCAAAGACTGCGGGAAACGTGACTTGTACAACTCTATGGCAATTGGTTTCAGCAGTTATGGTGCCCACACAGATTTCATATTCTATCACTTAATAATTTAGTGATTGATCTTTTGTCTCAACCAAAAATAAAACCTTTTTATTGTCAGTTTTTTTAAAGTATAAATTCCAGGTATGGTATATTTTTACATAGTGTGACATGGAGGGCCCGGGATCACTAGCAAACTGCTTATAAAAGTAAATGGTCTTTATTGGTCTCTCAAAACGGGCAAACGCAAAATGGCTTTCTTCAGAAAAAGTAATGCAAACCATTCACAGCCCTGAACATGGTTCTCTGCCGGCCCCACACTGGGTCTTAGGGTTCCCACTTGTTTTTTGGTACAAGCCCAGCAGCAGGAGCTCAGCAAAACTAGTCCACCCTTCTTCACAGCTGTGAACCACTCCACGTGACCTCAGACGCACGCTACTGTCTTATTGCTGCTTTTCCAGACTCCTTTGCATGTGGCTTAACCCTTGAGGACCAGGGTCCCTGTAATCGGGGTTTAGAGGTTCTTTTTTCACCCAAAGGTCTCTCTAAACCTCTGCATTTTAGGTCACTAATGAGGACTCCAGAGAGTACTAAAGATCAGTCCTCTTCCCCTCTATAATTCGACTACCCCGGAACCCCTCACCCTGCATAGGTGAGAACCTCTGAGTACTATCAATGTCTCTTGAGCTCTCCCTAATGGGACCACAGCCCAGACACTAGTGAAATATACCTGCCATCCAGAACACACTTCCAGCGCCCTATGCAATTAATTAGGGTTATCCCGATACCACTTTTTTTAGGACCGAGTACAAGTACCGATACTTTTTTTCAAGTAGTCGCCAATACCGAATACCGATACTTTTTTTAAATGTCCCCCACAAATGCAGCCATGTCCCCCATGTATGCAGCCATGTCACCCACAAATGCAGCCATGTCACCCCTACCTAGCCACCGCCGCCCGGGGAACATCACAGCATTCATTTGAATAGCTGTAGTGTTCCCGCCCGTATAGACACTCCCCCTGACAGATCACGATCACCCATCCAATCCCGAGCAAGGGGGAGTGTCTATACGGGCGGGAACACTACAGCTATTCAAATGAATGCTGTGATGTTCCCGCACGATGTTTAACCCATGTGGCGGCGGGTTTTGCGGCGGCGGCGTTCGGCGGGGGGGACGGAAAAAGTATTCTATTCTGGTATCTGGGGTATTTGCGGGAGTACAAGTACTCCCGCAAATACTCAGTATCGGTCCCGATACCGATACTGGTATCGGGACAACCCTACAATTAATACTTACATTGTTCCATATCCTTCTGGAGCGGATTATGCTTGTAATCCAAGGTTCCACTGTATATCTATACCACATGTGTGAGATTTTTACACAGCCTGACCACATAGAGGCCCAACATGCAGGGGGCACCATCAGGAGTTGTAGGGTAGGGACATAAATTACATGTGACCCCATTTCGGAAAGCAAACACCCCAACGTATATTCTATGAGGCATAATAAGTCTTTTGTCATTTTTTTCCCCAAAAGGTTTTGGAAAATGTGAAAAGAAAATTAAAACGCATTTTTTTTTTACGGCACTGAAGGACACTGATGAGGATCCACTGATAGGGTGGCACTGATAAGCACTTACTGATGGGCACTGTACAGCACAGATGTGCACTTATAGGGAACAGATGTGGCACTGTAGAGAACTGCTGGGCACTGACGGGGCACAGGTGTGCACTGTAGAGCACTGACGGGGCACAGGTGTGCACTGTAGAGCACGGACGGGGCACAGGTGTGCACTATAGAGCACTGACGGGGCACAGGTGTGCACTGTAGAGCACTGACGGGGCACAGGTGTGCACTGTAGAGCACTGACGGGGCACAGGTGTGCGCTGTAGAGCACTGACGGGGCACAGGTGTGCGCTGTAGAGCACTGACGGGGCACAGGTGTGCGCTGTAGAGCACTGACGGGGCACAGGTGTGCGCTGTAGAGCACTGACGGGGCACAGGTGTGCACTGTAGAGCACTGACGGGGCACAGGTGTGCACTGTAGAGCACTGACGGGGCACAGGTGTGCACTGTAGAGCACTGACGGGGCACAGGTGTGCACTGTAAAGCACTTGGAATAGATGATAAAAAAATAAAAAAAATCCAAGCAGCCTAATGCTGCAGCTCCTCCCTCCTCTTCTCACTCGATCGGTGTGAGGAGAGGAGAGACCCAGACATGATGTCAATTTGTTGACAGTGATCGTGCTGTCATTGAATGGAGCGATCACGTGGTAAAGAACCACTAGGATTGGCCCTTTACCCCGAGCCGTGATACGCTGGGTCCTTGGAACCCGGCAAGCACGGACACTCTCGTATGCATGCCCCAGGGGAAGTGTGATTTTGGGAGGACATGATTGTATGCCCTCCCAGAATTATTCCGACCGCGCTGTAGCCATCATTCGGCTATGGCCCGGTTGGCAAGTGGTTAAGTGGGCTCGAACTCAAAGATTTTCTATGGTATAGGAATCATTTAGAAATGTTAATTTTTGTCTCTTGAATCTAGAGTCAAAGCATCACACTGTGCCCAAGGTAATATTTGATTCCTAACATCATTCGGGAATAATATAAAATCTAGCATGTTTCGGGGCCACGCAATACCCCCCTCACAATGTGAAAAAATGAAGATAAAAAATTTTCATCGACAGAGATAGAAAAAATAAATAAGGTACATTCAAATGTCTATATACAGTGTGTTTATTTTATTTAATTATATATAAATAAATATATACAGTATCTCACAAAAGTGAGTACACCCTCACATTTTTGTAAATTTTATTATATCTTTTCATGTGACAACACTGAAGAAATTAAACTTTGCTACAATGTAAAGTAGTGAGTATACAGCTTGTATAAAAGTGTACATTTGCTGTCCCCTCAAAATAGCTCAACACACACAGCTATTAATATCTAAAAAAGCGAGTACACCCCTAAGGGAAAATTTCCAAATTGGGCCCAATTAGCCATTTTCCCTCCCCCGTGTCATATGACTCGTTGGTCTTACAAGGTCTCAGGTGTGAATGGGGAGCAGGTGTGTTAAATTTGGTGTTATCGCTCTCTCTCTTATACTGATCACTAGAAGTTCAACATGGCACTTCATGGCAAAGAACTCTCTGAGGATCTAAAAAAATAAAATTGTTGCTCTACATAAAGATGGCCTTGGCTATAATCGCAATTTCCAAGACCCTGAAACTGTGCTGCAGTATATATTCAGTGTGTGTGTGTGTGTGTGTTTATGTGTATATGTGTGTGTATATATATATATATATATATATGTGTGTGTGTGTATAATTATGCAACCTGGGGACATTAAAAAAGATAAAGATTAATACAATACTTTTAGGTTAATAATATCTTTATAAGGCCACATATGCTAGCAGAGGGGTGCCAACAAAATTGGTTAAAGCGGAGGTTCACCCAAAAATCTACTTTCTGCGATTAGATCCAGCATACTGCCGACATCTGCAGTATGCTGTTTTTTTTTTTTGTACTTATCGTTTTAGCAGCCGTTGTTATCCGGCTCCGAGCGGGGATTTCTGCGGGGAGTAGGCGTTCCTAAGCCAAGCAGAGTTGATTGACGGGCTGCTAAAGCGCGTCACGCCTTCCGAAAATACCCGAAGTGACACTCGGGTGTTTACGGCACTATACGACGATTGCGCCTGCCGTGTAGAGCCGACTGCGCAGGCGCCGTAAACACCCGAGTGTCACTTCGGGTATTTTCGGAAGGCATGACGCGCTTTAGTAGCCCGTCAATCAACTCCGCTTGGCTTAGAAACGCCTATACCCGGAAGGAATCCCCGCTCGAGCCGGATAACAACGGCTGCTAAAACGAGAAGTACAAAAAAACAACAAAAAAAACAGCGTACTGCAGATGTCAGCAGTATGCTGGATCTAATCGCAGAAAGTTGATTTTTGGGTGAACCTCCGCTTTAAAGTATGGGGGTGGATGGAATAGTAATGTGTCCACTGTCTGAGTGAAAGCTGACTCTCCTGGAGAACGTGCTTCCCCTATCTATCAGTACCACAGTGCCTTCATTTAGTGATTCCTTTTACACTTTGGTGGGAATGGTTATATGACTTTATGGTATGCAGGCTTATTTTGTATAGTGTTTTCAGTACCATAGCCAGGTATGTGACATCTGTTTGAGGACAATTGTCTTTCTGCGGATATTCTGCTGGCTCTTATCCTGTTATTGGCCTTGACTCTGCTCTTGGCTGTGCGGACCATCTCTGCTGTTGATGGCTCTTTTTTGTTTTGTACTTTTTGTTTACTGCATTGTCTGTTTTTTTTATACTTTTTGTTTACTGCATTGTCTGTTTTTTTATAAACTTTTTGAAAATTACCTATAAAAAGAATTAGCAAAAAATTAATAGAACACTGGTACTGAGATTTGTAACATATTGTAAGAATACAATCTTGGGTCTTTGGTTGGATGGATTTACATAAATATGAGGTTGTCGGTAATATTTCAGCACGTCACTTTTTTCAGGGCAGTACCAGTGTCTAATCATTTGCACTCTGCCTTCAATTTTTCAGGTTCACTTATTTTGTATTTTAATGATTTTAAATAATAATAATAATGCATAACTGCAGTAAGATATTTATTTGTATGTATAGCCAGCTGAGAGTACAGCTCCTGGCAACAAATTAATCGAATATTTACTTGTATTAAGGTATTTTAAATTTGTATCTTTGAATGAGCAGAACTTTTGGGACGTGTTTTTTTTTTTTTTTTTTTTTTTTTTTTTTACGACCTTGAAGATTTTTCTTCAGTACATTGTGCATCCTCTCCATAGGCGGTGAACGGCAGCTCTTTCTCATATGCACCATGAGAAGAAAATGAGCCAAAATGTGACCCTGGTCTGCTGAAGAAATGGTTCATAATGGCAGTAAAATGAGATCTTCTGCTGAGCTGTAATTGTCCATCCTATAGCAAAGTAAAAACTTCCAGTTAGAAGGGGTCCTCCTTTGTTTGAAAATGTGTAATAGAAAAAAGGGGAGCGTATAAATATATCTGGTTGCAAGTTTAAAGTATAATATTTTTTTTTCTTGTTATTAAAGTACATCTAAATCTTACTGATGGATTGACATTTTGTATATGTTACGCCGCGTACGCACGATCATTTTTCGGCATGAAAAAAAACCAACGTTTTTAAAAATGTAATTTAAGATGATCGTGTGTGGGCTTCACATTGTTTTTCATGTTCTGAAAAACGACAAAAAAAATTCGAACATGCTGCATTTTTTCACGTCGTTTTAAAAAATGTTGTTTTTCGGGTTGTAAAAAATAATAGTGTGTGGGCTAAAACTACGTTTTAAACCCACGCATGCTCAGAAGCAAGTTATGAGATGGAAGCGCTCGTTCTGTTAAAACTACCATTCATAATGGAGTAGGCACATTCATCACGCTGTAACAGACAAAAAGGCGCGAATCGTCTTTTACTAACATGGAATCCGCTAAAGCAGCCCAAAGCCGAATGGAACTTCCCCTTTAGAGTGCCGTCGTACGTGTTGTACGTCACCGCGCTTTGTTCATCATTTTTCAAAAACGATGGTGTGTGGGCAACATCGTTTTTAATGATGAAGTTGGAAAAATGTTGTTTTTTGGACATGCTGAAAAATTATGTTTTTTTTTTTTTTTATCATGCCGAAAAATGATCGTGTGTAGTCTTTTAGGTATAGTTCCCAATGTTTTTTTTAACTAGAAAACATCTAACATTTTGAGCTTGAAACAACTTGTGGCCACAAAGAATGTAGCATTGATTTTCTAGTGGGCATCCGGTTTGTGTGTGCACTCGGCATGACACCTTTTCATCACTTTTTAGTACCATGGAGGCTGTAGGTTGACCTATACTTTCTATGATTTCTCGGTGCCGGTGGAGGCCTTGTCTGAAGGAGCCAGGGGAGTAGCTATGTAGGGAAGATAAATGAAAATCCGGGAGGAATTTAGGCTGTTATTTAATAGGGATATGTCTATATAAGTCATGTGAGCACAACCCCCTCTAGGCCTGGAAGGGTGGCAGCGCTACTGATAATTATATTGCCCATATATAAAACTAACCCAAAGAAGGGAAGTGACTTGCTTAATGTATTCCTTAAGGATCAACCGCTAGGTTTGGAAAGAAATCAGAGACAGAGATTATATTGATTTTTGGTGTCCACAGTTAATACTGCAACACATAAATTGTTTAAAATAGTTTCATTTTGATATGCTTTCAGGTGAAAGAACTTTTTATCTTTAAGCCCAGGTTCTCACTGGGCTGTGGGAATGAAGCCATGTGAAATAAAATTGTGTTTTTCCGATCAGATAACATCGGAAAAACTCATGATCGGCTCTCGAAACCTTTGTACTAAAGATCCGATTATCGTAATATTGTGTCAAAATCTGTATTTTTCGTCCAATTTTCGGATCTTGTGTATGTGCCATAAGTCACTATTGAGACCAGAGAACTAGTACAGTGAGGAAAACACACAGAGGTCAGACGTTTCTTGTAGTTGGCCACCAGGCTGACGTTTGGTAACTTGAACCTTCAGCTCCCGCAACATATTTTCTATGGGATTAAGTTCTGGAGACTGGCTCGGCCAATTCAGGACCGTATAGGGGTTGTAAAGGTACATTTTTTTTTTTTTTTTACCTTAGTGTAGTTCTCCTTCACGTACCTCATCCTTGGATTTTTGCTTTTTAAATGTCCTTATTTCTTCTGAGAAATCCTCACGTCCTGTTCTTCTGTCTGTAACTCTACACAGTAATGCCAGGCTTTCTCCCTGGTGTGGAGTGTCGTGTTCGCCCCCTCCCTTGGACTACAGAAAAGCCAGGACGCCCACTAACACACAGCTCATTTCTCTATCTGCAATGTAGAGAGCGTCCTGACTCTCCTGCTCACCCCCTTCCCCCTCAAGTGAGGGGGCAAGCACGACACTCCACACCAGGGAGAAAGCCTTGCATTACTGTGTGGAGTTACACACAGAACAGGAAGTGAGGATTTCTCAGAAGAAATAAGAACATTTAAAAGCAAAATCGAAGGATGAGGTAAGTGAAGGAGGACTGCACTAAGGTAAAGGAAGCTATTTAGAGAAATAAAATATAACCTTTACAACCCCTTTAATGTGTTGTTTCTTGAGCCACTCCTTTGTTGCCTTGGCCGTGTATTTTGGGTCTTTGTAATGCTGGAATACCCATCCACGACCCAATTTTAGGGAAGTTCTCACCCAAGATTTGACGGTACACAGGCCCTGTCTAGTATCCCTTTTGATGCAGTAAAGTTGTCCTGTCCCCTTAGCAAAAAAAACGCCCCAAAAGCATAATGTTTCCACCTCCATGTATGACGGTGGGGGATGGTGTTCTTTGGGTCATAGGCAGCATTCCCCCTTCTCCAAACACGGCATGTTGAGTTTGATATCATCTGACCACAACACTTTCACCCAGTTGTCCTCTGACTGAATCATTCAGATGTTCATTAGCAAGGTTCAGACAGGCCTGTACATGTGCTTTCTTGAGCAAGGGGACCTTGCGGGCTCTGCAGGATTTCAGTTATTCATGGCATAGTGTGTTACCAATTGTTTTGTTGGTGACTATGGTCTGAGCTGCCTTCAGATTATTGACAAGATTCTCACGTGTATTTCTTGGCTGAATCCTCACTGTTCTCATGATCATTAACTCCATGAGTTGAGATCTTGCATGGAGCCCCAGACTGCGAGAGATTTACAGTTATTGTGTTTCTTCCCTTTTGCAAATAATCACACCAACTGTTGTCACCCTCTCTCCAAGTGCTGTTTGGCGATGGTCTTGTAGCCCAGTCTACAATCTTGTCCCTGACATCCTTGGACAGCTTTTTTGGTCTTGGCCATGGTGCAGAGATTGGAATCTGATTGCTTGCTTCTGTGGAAAGGCATCTTTTATACAGGTAACAAGCGGAGAATAGGAGCACTCCCTTTAACCACTTACATACCGCACAAACTCCAGCACTCCTCTCCTACATGTAAACATTTATTTTTACTAGAAAATTACTCTGAACCCCCAAACATTATATACATTTTTTTTTTTTTTAGCAGAAACCCTAGGGAATAAAATGGCGGTCATTGCAACTTTTTATCTCAAACAGTATTTGGGCAGCAATTTTTCAAATGCAATTTAATGGGGGAAAAAAACACTTTCATGAATAGAAAAAAAAAAACTGAGTAAAGTTTGTATAATGTTACAGATGATGTTACACTGAGTAAATGGATATCTCACATGTCACGCTTTAAAATTGCGCACACTTGTAGAATGGTGGCACTTTGATAATTAAAAAATTCCATAGGCAAGGCTTTAAAGTGGAGTTCCCACCTGAAATGTTTTTTTCCAGCAAAAATCTAAAAAAAATAATAAAAAAATAAATAAATGGGAAATAATTTTTTTACTCACCCTAAATAAGCTGTTGCTATGCAGAAGTGCCGAATCTGCCTCTTCATCCTCCGGTGGATTCTCTTCCTCCTCCTACACTCGGTGTCTTGTTGTGAATGGGGCGCGCTGCATTCTGGGAACTGTGTGTGTCCCAGAAAGCAGCCTGCCCATTCACAAAGCGCCGCTCGCACATGCACAGTAGGAAACGGGCAGTGAAGCCGCAGGGCTTCACTGCCTGTTTCCCTTACTGTGGATGGCGGCGCCTGGAGCTGCCAGGATCGAGGATCGGCCACGGCGGGGGCCGAAATCGCTGCGGCTAGGACAGGTAAGTGTCCTTATTAAAAGTCCTTTTTTTTTTTTTTTAATGGAACCTCCGCTTTAATACTTTTTTTTATTCTTTTCATGTTACCGGTTTAGAGTTACAGAGGGGGTCTTGGGCTAGGATTTTTGCTCTCGTTCGAATGATCTTTCACATGTGGTTTGAACGTTGTTTACATATGCGGACGTGACTTACTGGTGTGATAGCTGCTGCGTACGGGGACGGGGGCGCTTTATTTTATTTTACATTTTTATTTTTACACTTTCCCTTTTTTACATTTTTTTGATCACCTTTACTCCTATTGCAAGTGATGTAAATATCCCTTGTAATAGGAATAGGGTATGACAGGTCCTCTTTATGGAGAGATGTGGGGTCTATAAGACCCCACATCTCTCCTCCAGGCAGGAAAGCCTGAGATAAAAAAATATTATAAACCATCTCCGGCTTTCCAGCTAAGTCCTCGGCATTGTTTACTACTGCCGGCCCCGATGGGACGTCATAACGACGTGCCCGGGCCTCAGAGTCATAGAGACAGCCGGGAACCATCTGGCCCTTGGTTTTCTCTATGGCTAACTTCCGACGTATTGCTTCCCTGGCTCGCTGATCGCACAGGCAAGCCAGTAGAAGTATCGGAGGGCAGCGGAAGTGGGGGGGCGCCGCCTTTAAGAACGATCATTTGGCTGAAGAGTCGCAATGATTGTTCTTACGATGCAGGTAATCGCTGGCTGAAAAATTATATCTGAATGATTCCTGTAACGGCAGGCATCATTCAGACATCTCCACTGAAAGGCCCTTAGGGCCAGTTCACACCACATGCACTTCAGTGCATTTTTTTTTCTGCATCAAAACCATGGAATGTAGGTTATATGGTTTCCAATGGTATAGTTCACACCAGTGTGGTCAGTTCCATAGCTTTCTCGTTCCAGAAAAAAATAGAACATGCTTAATTTTTCCTGGACTGTATTGGAATGCTGTAAAACATACTGGAATGAATCAAAAACGCACCAGACCCCAGTACTGTGAGGGGAAAAAAATAACTAGAATGCATCTGGAGCGGCTCTGGAGTGCGTTTTTGTGGCGTGGACCAGCGCGAAGTACAGGTCTTATTTAGAATAATTTCTAGTTATTATTCATTTTGCCATACCTTCGGAATCTAAATGTCGAAAATATGCAGTTCTGGCTCTTAAAGTATATACTGTTTTAAACAAAGTGTATTGGGTTTCTTCTATAAATTTGTCTTCGAATAATTGTGTAGAAACCACAAAATAGCCACATAATTAGCATTCATTTGTTATATACACACGACTGTAGCGTTGTTGTAGTATAAGCACTCTACCGTGACAGGTAATGCTGCTTAGGGAGTTTATCTGCATGCCACAAGATAGCAGACCTGTCGGGGAGAAAGCTCTACACCGGCTACATTCGTAAAAACAAACGGATTCTTAGCCCCTGATTCTAGAAATGGATGTCTGCTGTGTAGGTAGCTCAATGCTGCTAATATCTAGTTTGGTTGGAGGTGGTCTCGCCTACACCAGGCCACAAAATGGTGAACTGATCATGCTTCTCACAACATTAGTATATGATCAATTGCCACGTGTAGCTGTTTTCATTGCATACTTCTTAAATCTGTATATTTCATCTTACCCCATAGACCAGACTTTCTCCTTTTTAGAGTAACTTTATTTTTTTTATACATTCTTTAAAGTGGATGTAAACCCACTCTCATCCTTTCTAAACTACTGCCATAGTGCTGATCTATAAGGATATACATGCTTCCTGCATGTATCCTTACCTGTCAAATGTCTCCCCTCTGTCTGTTAAAGGAACTGAAAAACTGCAGATTCTGTGGGTGGGTCTGTTGTCCGGAGTGCAGTGGGTAGAGTCGTGATGTCAGTAGACTCCCCGCTCACCTCTACACTCGCCTTATCAACATGCATTTTCTCCTGCGTATTCCTTACACTAAATTCTGCTATGATCACTAACATCCAGTCAAAATACAGAAAAGTAACCACATGACTTTAGAAATGGAGTGGGGGTGGGAATTAAAAAATAATGCTCGTGCATGAGATATGTAAATAACCTGTCACTCACAGCAAGGGGGAAGAACGGACAAAAGTTTTCTCCTGTTTGTCCATTTATCTCACTGAAACAAAGAAAAGAGGATTTGCTCAGAACTGGATTAACTCTTTGTGGCAAGACTGGGCACAGACGATAGGAACTCTTATACTCTACATCACAGGTCTCAAACACAAGGCCCGCGGGCCAAATCCGGCCCTCCAGGCCATTTCATGTGGCCCTCGCACCTCTCCTGCAGCTGCAGGAGAGCTCCAGCCCTTGTCTGGTCCTCCTCCAGACCCTTACTTTCTGCTTTCAAGGAATGCATCCAGCTTCTTCCCAGCAGCAGCAGCATAAGGAAAGGGGGGTGCACTGTGATGTAAGAGAGAGTGGGGGGGACTCAACTCCTGATGGTGGGGTGGCTCTTGACATCTAATTTAAGTGGAGGGCATGCGCTGGACATTTAATCTTACAGATACAACCGGCCCTTTTGAAAACAATCGTAATTGTGACAACAATAAAATAAACATTTTAAATTTCTGGTTTACATCCACTTTAATTTGAAAGAATGGCTTTTACATAAATGTCATAAGGAAAGAAAAATACAATGAGCATATCAAGGTCAGATAATACAATGGGGTCAATTCACAAAGAGAAACGTTATTGGTTTTCTTCAGGTGTTAAATTAGCACTCCTTATTTAACGCTAGCAAACATGGTATTCACGAAAGCTATAATCGTTATTCAACATAGTCGTTATGGTTTTCAACTGACTCTTTATCCAATCATTATGCTAACTACTCAAGAGTTATTTTAACATCCCAAATCGTAATAACATCTAAGATCGTTAAATAATGCTGGAGAGATGCATTCTGGGAGCAGAAGGGGAGGAGAACAGCTGTATGTGGAAAAGAGCAGATACAGAGAGAGAGAGAGAGAGAGAGAGAGAGAGAGAGAGAGAGAGAGACACGAGCAATAAACACGTGGAGATTGAGCATGTGATGTGCATAACTTCTTGTGTGTGCTTTTCTAAAGCCACGTGTATTTCCTCATACAGAGAATAAATCATGGGAGATGATAATCGGAATTTAGCTATCACCTGGGTTTCAGAAAAGTCATCCAAAATAGTACGTGAATGGAATACACGTTTATAAATCTGAACAACATTCTAACGTGTTCTTCTTCGCCTCTGGATAATTTTAAGTTCAAATAGAGCATGGTTCTATCTTGCCCAACACTACTAAAAACTTCACTACACTACAAAAATCGCCAAAAGCTTCCTCTAACAACAAAATATCGCCTGGGAAATGTCATAACGCCACCCTGAGGGAGGTGTTAATTTAACGATTACTTAACGATCGATAACTGTCAAAAAAATCTTTGTGAATTGCACTTCTGTACATATTTAACGATTTGACTCTTTAAAATAACGATTTGACTCTTTAAAATAACGATTTGACTCTTTAAAATAACGATTTGACTCTTTAAAATAACGATTTGACTCTTTAAAATAACGATTTGACTCTTTAAAATAACGATTTGACTCTTTAATAAGGATCCACACCTTAAAATATCGGTTCTGTGTAGTGAAACGTTATTTGATGATTTTTCAAAGCGTTAAATCGTTTAGCGAATTGAACTAGCTTCAATAACGTGCAAAATCGTTAAAATAACACCCGCAATCTGAAAATAAAGCTTTGTGAATTGACCCCAATGTGTATAAACCTGAAATGGTAGAGAATGGGTTTCATATAAGTAGAAGCAATATGAAATCTTAAACATTTTGTCATAAAATGTATAATGTAAAAAAAAAAAAAAAGAATCTTTCTTTCTCTCTTTCTCTCTTTCTCTCTCTGAAAGCTGTAGTGGTGGGTTAAAATGGCTGTAAACCCATAGCTCCCAACTGTCCCTGATTTCGAGGGACTGT
Source organism: Rana kukunoris (assembly GCA_029574335.1). Classification (NCBI taxonomy): domain Eukaryota; kingdom Metazoa; phylum Chordata; class Amphibia; order Anura; family Ranidae; genus Rana; species Rana kukunoris. The sequence continues at coordinate 454,963,709 of CM056051.1, forward strand.
CCCTGATTTGGAGCAATGTCCCTCTGTCCCTGTTTCCTCCTCATTTGTCCCTCATTTTGGTCTGATCTATATAGTTGTATATAAAATGCACTTTTTATCTTTCAAAAAGTGTTTCTCAGTGCTAAACCTTTCATCCAAATTTTAAATTACTGCATTTGTAAAATTTTAAAGCCAATATAAAGGAATAGTAGTGGTATAAAAAAAAGTCCCTTGTGGAAATAATTAACCTTTTTTGGTTAATTCTCCTTTTAAAGTAAAAGGGCGGAGGAGGGAAGGGGATAAATGAAGGGGGTGCTAGGAAAAGGGGGAGGAGTTTTTGTCAGACTGGATCTCCCCAGCAGAAATACGTCTAATTTCCAAGTCTAAGAATTTGAAGAGCTAACCGTTTTATAGATCTAGGCTTCATGTACACTAGACCTTCATTTCCTGCTATGAGAAAACACAAAACCCTGCAAAATTGCGGCAAAAAGTGCTGTGCTTTTGCTGCGTTTTTTGATGCATTTTTCCACGTTTGATGGGCTAAACCAGGGATCCTCAAACTACGGCCCTCCAGCTGTTGTGAAACTACACATCCCATGAGGCATTGTAAAACTCTGACATTCACAGACATGACTAGGCATGATGGGAATTGTAGTTCCTGAACAACTGGAGGGCCGTAGTTTGAAGACCCATGGGCTAAACTTTCCTACCCTGAATCTGATTTTGAAAGCGGCGATCACGTGACCTGCCGCTTCTTCTCTTTCCCTGTCTGACAGCTGCAGTGGGCGGGGGCCAAGAAACCCAGGGGTTTCTTGGCCCTGTCCGCTGCAGCTGTCAGACGGGCAGAGCAGCGGCCAGGCTGAGCAGCGAAGAGGATCTCGGGACCGAGCACGGGACTTTCGAGGGGTCAGGTTAGTATAGGTATACTCTGAACATTTTTACACCTTCATGCATAGAATGCATTAAGGTGAAAAAACTTTTTTCTTTTCAATGCCTTTAATCATGTTTAAACTAGGGTTGTCCCGATACCACTTTTTTAGGACCGAGTACAAGTACCGATACTTTTTTTCATGTACTCGCCGATACCGAATACCGATACTTTTTTTAAATGTCATGTGACAGTTTCAAACCACAATACAGACTAAGGATATTTTCTTTAGAATTATGAAGAACTCTAACTCAAGACATTATAAAAGAATAAAAATGAGTAAAAATTAATAAAAATGTTTTATCTTCTTGTCACGCAGTAGTAAAAAAACTCAAAGAATTTTCACAGAACATGTTGATAAATACAAAAAAAGTATTCTATTTAGGTATCGGGAGCATTTGCGCGAGTACAAGTACTCCCGCAAATACTTGGTATCGGTCCCGATACCGATACTAGTATCGGTATCTGGACAACCCTAGTTTAAACCTAAACGTTGAGAAAAGCTGTAATAAATACTTAATTCGGCTCTTGAGGCAGTTTTCCTGGCACTGACACCAACAATGGGGCACTATTCCTTCCACTGACAAAAAAAAAAACAATTTACAAGGTTCCTGTTGCAAAGTTCACATATGCAATTGATGACCATCTATGGCCAACTAGTTGTCATCAGATAGTAGGTCTGCAGTCTGCCAGTGATCTATGGATTGTATGTTAAACATTCTCTAATGTTGATGAACTTTTAAGTAAGGGTTACAGATCACTTTTAATTATAAAGAAATATCTCTGTGTCTATGGTTCTCATTGTATGCAGTGTTTGCAAACATGGCCCCTGCAGTCTGCGTCAAGTTAATGTTTGATAGCTTTAATGTTTAATGCAGAATGTTTCTGTGCCTGGTACATAACAGGTTACACCATGGTGCTTCAGATCACCATAGCTGATTGAGAGATTTTCTCTAAGTTACAAAACCATTCCATAGGATGGAACACACATTTGTCAGGCCTTTAGAGATATTAGTGCACAGTAGGGAGAAATATGAAAGGCTGGTAGACCACCCACTGTACGAGCCGCACTTCTATCCCCTTTCATTGTGTTTCTGGTATCATAAGGGTCCAGCCTGATCAGAGACGTGGTATCTCTGTACTCTTTTATTCTCAATAGAACACCCATTACTTGGCTTATTAGTAATGTCCTCCTTAGTGATAATAATTTATTCTGAACACAATGTGTTGAGTCACTGTCGAAATCTGCTGAGCAATGATGTGATCCCTGCAAAGTAAGAAAATGAGTCATGTGACATCTGACCATTTCCTTTTTTTTTTCAATCTGTTCCGTGAATTTAGTTGCTTATGAAGGCAGAACACATCCTTTTATAAGGATTGCTGTTTGCTAAGAATATCATTAGGATTTGTGTGCAAAGGCCTTGATTTAAAAAATAAAATAAAATTGTTTTCTATTTTGCAGCTTTTGCCATGCACACCATGTTGCATTTTTATACCATAATAATAGTTGCATATTGCGCTGCATGACAACTAAATATCTTAGTGTCAATGTGTGTGTTGCTTTACACACCAACTCTCTTTCAGTATGTGACCATCTCTGTTCAGGTTTCTACTCCATCAACTATTAATTTGTGGAACCTACCCCCTGGACTGTGTTATTTTTTCCCAGTGGTTCTGGGCTGGTGTGCCTTCTATAATGGTACAAATTGCCTCTATAACAAGGGTGTCAATCTCAATTTCATTGTGGGCCGCATCAGTGTTATGATTGCCCTCAAAAGGGCCGGTTGTATCTGTATGATGCTAGGAAAAGGGAGAGAGAATATGTCCAGCGCAGTGTTTCTCAACTCCAGTCCTCAAGGCACACCAACAGGTCAAGTTTTCAGGATTTCCCTCAGATGAAATGGCTGTGGTGATTACTAAGGCAGTGAAACTGATTGAATCACCTGTGCAAAATAATGGAAAGCCTGAAAACATGACCTGTTGGTGCGCCTTGAGGACTGGAGTTGAAAAACACTGGTCCAGCGCATCCCCTTCCTTTACATTAGATGTCAAGAGCCACCCCACCATCAGAAGTTGAGTCCCCCACTCTCCCTTGCATCAGTGTACCCCACTTTCCTTATGCTGTTGCTGGGAAGAAGCTGGATGCATTGCTTGAAAGCAGAAAGTAAGGGTCTGGAGGTGGACTGGAGCTCTCCTGAAGCTGCAGGAGAGGTGGGAGGGCCACATGAAATGGCCTGGATTCAGCCCGCGGGCCTTGTGTTTGACACCTGTGCTCTATAGAGTAAAGCAGGCCACACGCGGTCATATTTCGAACTAATTTTCTTTTCAAAATCAAAGTTCGTTTTTTTTGTGATCCGATGGTGCCACCATTGACTTTCGAAATTCGGGTAAACAACCCTTCAATTTCACCTCCTGTTGCTACATAAAATTATTTTCGTAGCCGGGAATCTTCATTTCTCTCTAGAAATTTTCTTTTCTTGCACATGCGCATTTTTTTTCCTATAACATTTATCGCACAATTCTCCCATCATTCATGAGAAAATTGTTTATTTTTCATAAAAATTCCAACATGTCCGATTCCTCAAATTTGATTGCCGCATGAAAATCGACTGTTGCTGCAGCCCACTAATGGTGTGAAATGTGTACGAAAATTGTACGACCATGTATGGTCGGCATTGGCTACACACGTAACGTGCAGGAGAATTGGGAAGTGGTCAGTTGCCCAGAGTTATAGCATTTTATTTGATCACTACAAGATGCTACTGCATTCCACTTGTATGGCTTTCTTCACAGAGAGAAATTTTCTCCACCTAGCAAATAATTGCTAGCAATTTTAATAGCAAATCTGTCACTGTAGCCTAATGAGGCAACTTTTAGTAATTTAGGTTACAAAATAACACTTTTTTTTTTTTTTTTTTATACTTGCCTTCAGTAGTAGAGGAGGTCATGTCCTCAGATCTTCATCTTCTGTGCAGAAAAGCTCCTTCTCCCTGCAGGGATCCCCAGAAGCCTTCATTCTGTGACTGACTTCTTGCAGGATGCCTGGTCCCAGCATCACGTAGTGGCTTTCGCTCCAGTCCACCTGTCAAAAACCTAGCAACACGGGCAATGAAATGATGCCGGGACATAATGGGACAAAGGGTTCCTGAATGACTAAACAGCTTAGAGACGTCAGATGGGTGTGTCACCTCTCCTACTCCCACCCCTCTTGACATCATCAGAGCATGCTGGAGGGTGAAAATGATAGTCATGTAACTACAACTTCAGTGTGAAAATTAGAGTACTTGTGAAAAAAAAATTAAAAAGACAATTCGACCTAGGGCAATGGGAGATCGAGGGCATGCGTTTATGTTGGAACTGCACTTCCTATTTAAATCGAACATGAAAAGTTACTCCCCCTGGAGTGGGACTTTAATAGGCCAGACACTGATTTATGTAAAAGATGTTTTAATGAAAAATAGTATACATGATTAGAAATGTATGTAAAAAACATGCATCAAAAACCAAAGTGTGTATGACAAATACACAACATATACAGTACAACACAGCACATATAAAACAATGACTATCAAGACTCTCCTAAAAAGCTTGTTCCCTAGTACCAGACGCGTTTCTGGTGTTTAGCTGTCATCAGGGGTCACAAATAGGGAGCAAGTGTGGTCACGGTTCTTTTTAGTTCTATAATAATGATATTTAAATCGATTAGCAAGGGATTACATTTGCCCATGCAGCTTGGCGCTTGTGCTTTTATGTGGAATGGCATGTTGTCGTGTTGGAATGGCGTGCTTTTTAAACTATATGTATTGTTTTAAAGTGGTTCTAGAGGCATAAGTATTTATTTTTTATTTTTTTGCCTTTTTAAAGTGTTTCTAAAATCAGTCTAAAAAAAATGAATGACAAACCTGTTATACTTGCCTGCTCTGTGCAGTGGTATTGCACAGAGCGGCCCCTAGCCTCCTGTTCTTGAGCCCCCCAACAGCGACTGTGGCTCTTCCTTGTGTTCCCATGCAAACATCTTGCTATGGAGGTACACAATGTCTACACTCTCTCGAGCTGTGTGTATGGAGCTGCGGTCCATAGACTTACGCCGCAGGACATAGCCCCCCCCCCCCCACTTCCTCATCACTGCATTTGATTGACAGCAGTAGGAGCTAATGGTTGCTCGAGTGCTGTGTGAAGAAGAACACAGGGGAGAAAAGATGCAGTGCTTTGAATGCATTCTCTGCCTTAAACTGGATGTAAACCCCCCAAAAAATTTTTTTTATGTCACAATGTAGAGTATAAGATTTCCTATCATCTGTGCCCAGTCTTGCCACACAGAGTTAATCCAGCGCTGAGTAATCCTCTTTTAATGTTCAGTGAAAATTAACAGAATTCCAGATAAAAACTTGCCAAATTATAAAGTCCGTGTTCTCTCTTTTTGCTTTGAGTGACAGGTTATTTACATATATAGCTTGGACATGTTTATCAGATGTTATGTTTATCATAACATGAGGTGATCCAAAGTTCATTGTATACTACCAGGATGTGTTATGTGGGGGAGGGGTGGATTTCTCACTTTTTATACTGTGAATCACCTCATGTTATGTTATTAGTATCACAAAATCTAGATACTGGCAGCTATAGATTATCATTCTACAGTTCACTCACATTTTTATTTTTATTATATTAAGCGCAGTGTTTCCTATTTGGATTTTTCTTTTAATAACAACAGAGGATTACTCAGCGCGGGATTAACTCTGTGTGGCAAGACTGGGCACAGATGATAAGAAATCTTATACATTGTGACATAAAAAAAAATTTTTTTTTGGGTTTACATCCACTTTAAGGTAAAAAAACGTTCTGTATGCAGCCCCCCCTATACTTACCCGAGCCCAATCTTGATCCAGTGCAGTGCTCAAGAGCAGCAGCTCTCTCTATCTTCTCACTGGGCAGAGAGGCAGCAGCGGAAGTTATTTTGCTCATGCTGCTGCCTCCAATAGAAAGCAGCTTCCTATGGTAGCACACTGAGTAGAGGAGCTAGGATCACCGGTGGTGGCCTGAGAAGAGGAGGATTGGAGCTGCTCTGTGCAATACAATTGCACAGAGCAAGTAAGTATAACATGTTTGTTATTTTAAAAAAAAATAGGTTTACAATCACTTTAACTGAAATGGATTTCTAGCAGCCTGTTGCATGATTATCTCAGAGCAGTCACCAGCAGTCAAAGTAACCAGTAATAATGAGCAGAGCCTACTCTGACTTGGTGCATGCATTTATAGTGAGCGGTGTTACAAATTAAACCGAGACGATACATTCATTATACAAGATTCATATCCTATGGCAGAGTCTCCTACCAGATTCATATATATCTTTTCAGGATTTTTCAGGCGAGATTGCAGCAATTGAGCTTCCATGGCAAACATTCTGACCTGGCTTTTTCAGAGACATGTGGGAACTACTACCCTGGTGTGTTTATTTCTGAATAAAGCAGGCCATACACAGTCGAATTTTTCTTTTCAAAATCAGAAAGTTTTTTTTTTTTTTTTTTTTTTGTGTGTGATCTGATAATGCCACCATTGATTTTCGAAATTCGGCCGACCAAACCTTCATGTTGCCGGGAATATTCGTTTCTCTCCGGGAATATTCGTTTCTCTCCGGGAAAATTCGTTTCTCTCCGGGAATATTCGTTTCTCTCCGGGAATATTCGTTTCTCTCCGGGAATGTTCGTTTCTCTCCGGGAATGTTCGTTTCTCTCCGGGAATGTTCGTTTCTCTCCGGGAATGTTCGTTTCTCTCCGGGAATGTTCGTTTCTCTCCGGGAATGTTCGTTTCTCTCCGGGAATGTTCGTTTCTCTCCGGGAATGTTCGTTTCTCTCCGGGAATATTCGTTTCTCTCCGGGAATATTCGTTTCTCTCCGGGAAAATTCGTTTCTCTCCGGGAATATTCGTTTCTCTCCGGGAATATTCGTTTCTCTCCGGGAATGTTCGTTTCTCTCCGGGAATGTTCGTTTCTCTCCGGGAATGTTCGTTTCTCTCCGGGAATGTTCGTTTCTCTCCGGGAATGTTCGTTTCTCTCCGGGAATGTTCGTTTCTCTCCGGGAATGTTCGTTTCTCTCCGGGAATGTTCGTTTCTCTCCGGGAATGTTCGTTTCTCTCTGGGAATATTCGTTACTTGCACAAGCGCATTTTTTTTCCTATTACATTTCTCGCATAATTCTCCCATCATTGATCAGAAAATTGTTTGTTTTTCAAAAAATTTCCAACATGTCGGATTTCTCAAATTTGTTTGCCGCACGAAAACCGGCTGTTGCTGCAGCCCACTAACAGTGCGAAATACGAACGAAAATTCTTTCATATGATTTTCAAAAGAAAATATTAACACAGTAACGTAATTGCAGGATTTTCTTCCTTTCTGTAACAAAAAGGGCTAGTTTATACTTCAAAACAAGGTTTCGGACAAGCTTTCTGAATGACAGTCAAAGCTTCTGTTACTAAATAAAATGTTTAGCTTAAAGTCCTGTTTACAGCTTGCTTTGTTTCGGCTTTGCTTCAAAAATAACTGTGTCGCTTTAGTGGTGCTTCAAATCGTCTTCAAAGCCTCTATAGAAGTCTATGACAAAGCTCTCTTGAAGCTTTTGGGAGGCTTTAATTCAGCTTTGTTTTATTTTTTGTATGTCTTTGTTTTGGAGGTATTGCAGGTATGAGATATCAACACACACACACACACACACACACACACGGCATCTACCAAGCTTCATCAAAGCTTTAAAAATGCACAACCGAAGTATCAAAAACACGTAAAAAAAAGCATATTGAATTGGTAGGCGCTTTAATGTGTTTTGAAGTCAAAGCAAGTGTAAATGATCCCAAAGAGTAAAGCTGGCCATAGATGGGTCATTTGAATGGTCATTTGAACAGCTTTCTCCATCAAAACAAACAAGGTGGATGAAGGAATTTCTCCCCTGCACTGGTGCATTGTATTTTGACAGCGAGACTCGCCACTGTCAGAATACACTGGTCAGCGGCTGTAGCCATTGGTCAACAAGTTTTCCAACATTCCTGTTTGACAGCAGGTGACCAAATGATTGACTTCTGTCGAACCGGGACAATTACACAAGGAAACAAATTTAAACTGTCCAAATTTTGATCCATCTGTGGCCATCTTTAAACTTCATGGCTGGTGGAAGGGTAACGGGCAACTTGGGAGTTCCAGTGGAAGGATTTTGCAATTGGCGTCCCCAATAAAATGTGGAATGTCAATTTGAGTTTTAAAATTGTACCAAGTAACCAAATAAAAATATTTTGAGAACACTTTATTTTTTTTCGTTTGCACCTACTGATCCATGATACTGTATGTGATGAAGAGATTTTGGCTCCTATACTGTAAGCCATATTACAGAGATCGGTAAAATTCACTAGGTTGTGCAGTGGTCTCTTACATACCCTTGTCTAATAAAGGTTTCCGACATGGTCATATCACCCACCTGTCAGAGCCTTTAAAATGGCATTGACCAACTAGAACTTTTCAGAGAGTGTCTGCTGCAGGGCTGGATCTAGCCTTTGATTTGGGGGGGGGGGGGGGGGGGGAGTAAAACAAAGTCAGGGGGCAGAGAATGTCAGGTTGGCAGGGCAGTGTATGAGTCAGTATAGCAATGTACAGGGCACTCAAGGCAAAGGTGACAAACTGCGCCCCCCCATGTGTAAGCATCATGTCCCCCCAAATAAAAATGAAAAAGTTCCTCATCCTTACAGGTCCAAATCCCTCTCCCAGCACAAATCCTCAGCCCCCCCAATCCCACTTTCCAGCTCAAATTCCCCACAAATCTCCCCTGCCCAGAAACCCCCTAGCATGAATAATGCATTGATAACTAAAATAAACACAATATTAAAATAAAAAAATAAAGCTTACCCGATCTCATTGTTGTTGCAAGGCCAGAGCAGCTGAGAGAATTTATTGTAGTAGCGGGGGGGGGGCTATACAGTACTTAAGTTTATGCAGACTGTGGCTGGTGAACAGCTCTGGGCTGGCAGCACCTCTGAGCAGTGCTGGGATTGCTGACAGGCAATGCTGGGCTGGCTGGTGGGCACCTCTGGGCTCATAGCCAATGCTAGGCTGGCTGGCGGGTGGGCCACAAGCAATGCTGGGCTGGCTGGCGGGTACCTCGGTGCCAACGGGCAATGCTGGGCTGGCTTGCTGGCAACTCGCAGCAACTTTGCCTCTTCCCTCACAACTCTGGGCGGCAGCTCTGCCCCTCCAGGTCATACTATGGCTGCGCAGCGCGGGAATGTCCGTAATTGCGAGTCACTTTACGTACACTCGTGGGCATGTCCGTACTCGCGAGTGTTCGTAAAGTGAGTGTCCGCAAAGCGGGGTATGCCTGTATTAATGAACATTCCTCTCTGCTGAACAGGAACAGGGGAAAAAATTGCAATGCATGGCAATGAACTTGTGAGAACAGTAGTCCATAGCAACCTATTACACTTTGCTGCTCCAATATTTAGCTTGATAATCTTACAATGTGCATTTTTTGTAAGCTTTGTGCACATCTGCCCCAAAATATATTATAGGGGGGCAATAAAAAGCATAATTCCTATAATAATTATAACCGTTTGGTAGGTGTATGCATGTGTCGGTGTCACTCTAACATTCAGAACATGCAACAATTTTTTAGATTCACACAAGCCTTGCAGATGGTAACGAGTGTAAATAAAGGAATCGCAGGCAAGATGTGGCAAAAACCACACTTGCCCGTAGCAAGCTTTCGTCAGAGACTGGAGTTAAACAGTGAACATCGTGTTTAAATGTAATTATCTGATGAGCCGGCTTTTATGTGGTTCCATTAATGATGTTATGAGTAATTGGTGACTTAAAGCAGATGTTAACCCATTCTATGTGCTTTTATTTGGTTGCAGAATTCCACTAGAGTACTTGTATTGTGTATTTCCAGTACAGGCCTGGTCCAACACTTAACACGTTGTATTGTCAAACTGCTCTTGTAGTACATTGGTGTTCCTGCCCTTTGAGCCTCCCTGTTGTTGTTAGATTATGATGCAAGCAAAGACTTTGTAGTGTAAATGACCCTGATATGGGTTAAGGGTAAATTCTACACCTTTTTATAGGTGATGCAATTGCTACTACAAGAATGTTGCAATAAAGCTGTGGTTTACTTGGCTTGAAGCAAGTGTGTTCTGTTGAGAGAGGGGAAAAAAAAAAAAACATTTGTTCTAGTGGTTTCTTTTTTAAGAATTTATTTCCAAAGTAAGGAATTTTTACCACTTATTGTACTCAGACTAGTACTTGGCAAGGCTCGGTCTTTATATGTTAAATGGGTTGTAAAGGTTTGTTTTTTTATTTTCTAAATAGGTTCCTTTTAAGCTAGTGCATTGTTGGTTCACTTACCTTTTCCTTAGATTTTTCCTTCTAAATGTTTTTTTTGTTTGCCTGAATTTCCCCTTTCCTGTTCCTCCTCGGTAAGCTTTCCACCATCATCCGAGTCGTTCTAGCTGGAGGTTAGTCGGCATGCTCGCCCCTCTTCCTTGGGACTAAGTCCCTGCGGGGAGACGCTGTGAATGCGGCATCTCCCTGCAGGGATGTAGTCCCAAGGGAGGGGGCGAGCATGCTGACTAACCCCCAGCCAGAACGGCTTGGATGATGGTGGAAAGCTTTCTGAGGAGAAACAGGAAGTGAGAAATTCAGACAAAGAAAAAAACATTTAGAAGGGAAATCGAAGGAAAAGGTAAGTGAACCAACAATGCACTAGTTTAAAGGAACCTATTTAGAAAATAAAAAACAAACCTTTACAACCCCTTTAACCACTTAAGGACCGGCTCCTGTAAATATATGTCGGTACTTTAAAGATGGATATCTCGGTATTGGCAGCAGCTGCTGCCACAACCAATAAATCCATCTTTTCTGTGAGTGGTCCTGTAAACGATAATGGTGGTCTCCGTGGCGGATTTGCCGAGATATCACCATTATCGGCGGCAAGAGAGGCGATCGGGTCCTTGTTCCTGCTTTGCTGGGATACGAGTCAGGGCAAGATGGCCCCCAACCGTCTCCATAGCATAGCAGGGCAGAAGCAACGTCAAAACGTCACTTCCTAAAGACATTTTTCAGTTGTCATTTTTTCAAATGACAATTTTTTTATTTTTATTGCATTTTAGTCTAAATATGAGATCTGAGGTCTTTTTGACCCCAGATCTCATATTTAAGAGAGAGGACATGTCAGGCTTTTTTCTATTACAAGGGATGTTTACATTCCTTGTAATAGGAATAAAAGTGACCCTTTTTTTCTTAAAACGGTGTAATTTTTTTTAAAATGAATAAGAAAACAAAAAAACATTTTTTTTAAAGTTCCCCTTCCCGACAAGCTTGCGCGCAGAAGCGAACGCATATGAAAACGGTGTTCAAACCGCACAAGTGAGATATCGCTGCAGTCGTTAGAGCGAGAGCAATAATTCTAGTTTTAGACCTCCTCTGTAACTCAAAAGATGCAACCTATAGAATTTTTTTTTTTTTACGTCGCCTATGGAGATTTTTAAGGGTAAAAGTTTGACGCCATCCTACAAGCGTGCGCAATTTTGAAGCGTGACATGTTGGGTATTATTTTACTCGGCATAATATTATCTTTCACAAAATATAAAATTTGGGCTAACTTTACTGTTGTCTTATTTTTTAATTCAAAAAAGTGTTTTTTTTTTCCAAAAATAGTGCGCTTGTAAGAGCGTTGCGCAAATACGATGTGAAAAAAAGTATTGCAACGACCGCCATTTTATTCTCTACGGTGTTGGAGCATATAATGTTTGGGGGTTCTAAGTAATTTTCTAGCAAAAATACCTGTTTTAATCTTGTAAACACTAAGTCTGAAAAACAGGCAAGGTCCTTAAGTGGTTAAGCTGCCTCATGGAAGATTGTGATCATTCTGAAAATACTGCTTGTGACAGGCTTTGGGAGGAACATGTTCGTTTAAATTGTGGGTTGGAAGTGGCTGCTTCTCGGTGGCTCAGGTAGCCATTTTGGTGAGGACAGTGCTCTGACTGGATGCTCCAAAAACCTTAACTTGGATATCTGCTTCCCTGTTTGGATTTAGGCACAGCTCTGGAACCCACTTGCAGTCCACCAAATACAATGAAAATGTCTTTATTTCATGTGGAAATTTTTTGATGATTACCATCCACCTGGAATCTTCATTCCGACATGTTACACCCAACAAGAGCGTGAACGTAGCAATTGATTAAGCCCATGTTGGGTGTGAAGATGCCAAATGTGTTGGTCTTCTGACTTTTCCATGTGGAATTAAGATGTTTTAGATGAACCTGGTGTGCAATGTTCACTCCACATCAATTGATAGAGCATCGGCCATCTTGGAAAAGACAAAGGATGTGCTACAAAAACATGCTCAGAAGCAGGATGGAGTGTGGATGACAAGGCCAGTTGGTTCAAGGAATAGAACTGTAGCATCATAGGTGGGACGCATATGTGTGATGTGTGACTTATAATCGTACTGGTAATTGGACACTGCAGTGTTTGTGATGGTGATACATGACTTATCAAGATATGGAATACGGTTATAAGTCAAGACAGATATATTAATAGGTAAACAGGGAGAATACTGTGAAATTGGTACTACTGTTATAGAAAACAGGCAAAAAAAAAAAAAGATTGTAACATTTCTGTTAAAACAGGTTGGGTTGCTAGTACGGGTATATAGAAAAGCCAATGCAAACATCAATGTCCGCCTACAGTCACTGCAAACTTTATTAGGTACATCTTGCTAGTCCTGGGTTAGACCCCCATTTTGCCTTCAGAACTGCCCTTTAATTCTTCATAGCATAGATTCAACAAGGTGCTGGAAACATTCCTCAGAGAAATAGGTTCATATTGGTATGATAGCATCACGTAGTTGCTGCAGATCTCAAAACAGAGAGTGATTCCCTAGAAGACAGCCACTGCCTCCTTATTAAAATATACTGGGCCACAGAGAATGAAACAACGTGAGTGCCACAAGGACAGTAGAATATCAGCAAAAAAGAAGGGAAATATCAGGAGGCAAGAATGATATTTTCATTGAGCCTGATTTGACCCAATGATACATAAGGGTCAGAATATCTGGTGAGTTTATTCACATGGGGGGCATAGAAACAAAGGTAGATGTGAGACTTGAAGTGTTCACAGTAATGTTTAGATTTTTCACCTTTACATGGACCATAGACTATTTGATTATACCGGTAAACGTGTTATTTCTTAAAACCAAACATATACTATAGAGTACTGGTTTCTGGTTCACTCTTTTGGTAACATCGATGCGTTATATACTCTAAAAAGGCATTGTGTAATTGTGTTGCAATACAAATTGAAATCACTTAAAAGAGAAGTAAAGGAAAAAAGAATTCTTCCTAATTATTACTTACCTTGGTGGATGCAGCATTGGTCCAATGCTAAATCTGTCCCCTGGTGCCTCTACACTGAGAACCGAGCCATCGAACATCACCGATGGCTCGGTTTCCAGAGCTCTGTGAGCAGAGAGCTTTAGACTGTTAGCACAATTCTCTGCTCTTCTCCCTCCCCTGAGCTGTGAAGGGGGCGGAGCGGTCATCTCGGATTCTCAGCAGCTCGCTGAGAGCTTGAGCCGGGTGTCAGTCCAGGCGCCTGGCAGATCCAGACTGCCATTGTCGGGATGCAGCACTGCCTGGACTGACACTGACATTGGTGATGTCGGCAGAGAGCACATTTCAGTCCGTTCTCTGCTGAAAACGGGTCACAGAAGTGCAAAACGAATTGTACCCCTCTGATTCATAAAATAAGTACAGCCAAGCAAGTTTTGGTTATACTTCTCCTTTAAGTTTGTAATTTTTCCATTTGGGTTATATGACCAGATATCTAATCTTAGATCATATAACTACTGCTGAAAGGCACTCAGGACACTTCTGTTCAAGCAGAGCCAGCCATTAATTCTAATGCTGGTAGAGCATGACATTTTAGTCATTATGTAATTTGGAACATGACATTTTTCTTTTTCAGAGAAAATACCTGCCCACTAGTCCGATGTTTTTATTCTATTTCATGTACTGCTTCCAGTTATCAGTCCTCTAGTTGTATACTTGGCTCTTGAGAGCTGAGCTTTCGTCTTGCATGTCATTTTATTTTATTGTTAATGCCAAAAACATGGCAGTACCTTGGATTATTGGCTATTTGAGCAGACACACCCAGTTTATTTTCTTTGTTTTATTACCTAATTTCTTTGGAAAGGTGTTCTACTAAAATGGTCATTTGTCAGAATCCAGACTTGCCATGACTAGTATAAATAAAGGGATTGTTCATTATTTTATAAATACCTCTTCTCTGCCTTGATGACTCCAGTTTAAAGTGGAGTTCCACCCATTTTTTTTAAGTTTGTCTGTGCTGCATGCCCTAATTTCATAGTGTTCAGAATGGACAATTTTTATTTATTTTGTTGCTTGTAAATACCTTCATTACTTCCTCCACCTTATTAGCCTAGGCCAGGGGTCTCCAAACTGCGGCCCGAGGGCCAGATGTGGCCCTTTGGTAGCCTTTATCCGGCCCTTGGGGCACTATTTCTCCCACTGATATGAGGCACTATTCCCCCACTGACACCAACAATGGGGCACTATTTCTTCCACCGATACCAATGATGTGATACTATTCCTCCTACTAATAGGGACAGTACTCCTACTTCTATTGACCACCAACCCTAAGGCCATATTTATTCTCACTCATGCTGGGCTTATGATATTTTCTGCCCCTGCTGGGCACAATCTGGCCCTCCTCAAGTCTGTAGGACAATAAACTGGCCCTTTGTTTGAAAAGCTTGGGGACCCCTGGCCTAGGCTATTAAGTCACAAGGCTATTCGCAAGGGTTTCTGGGATAGGCATCATGTTTCCCAGTAGTCCTTGCAAACCTGACTGAAACCTATTACATTGCTTGTGCAGCACTGAGCATGTGTGAGATATGCAAGCTGAAATCCAGGAAGTCATACAGTCTGGCTTCATGATGCCCACACTTAAGATGGCCACTGTCTATTTCTAGATTATAAATCTAAATGCTGTAACAACCTAACAAAATGGACCTTAGTTTACAGACTAACTTTACTAGAATACATTAAGCTTGTGTATTACAGGGGTATTTATGTTTAAAAAGTGAAATTGTGGGTGGAACTCCCCTTTAAAGGGTTTCATAAGGAAGTATTTTATGAAAGTGCAGGAAAGAAACCGTGAAAGTGTTGCTCATGACAACCAATCATTTATTTCTTCAATTTTGGTGCATCACCATGGCTAAGTGGTTAGCACTACTGCCTGGCAATATTAGGGTTGCCGGTTCAAATTCCAACCACGATACTACATGCCTGGAGTTTGCATGTTCTCCCTGTGCCTCCGTGGTTTTGCTCCGGGTACACTGGTTTACTCCTACTCTCCAAAGACATGCTGGTAGGTTTATTGTCTCCTGTCTAAACTGCCCTAGTATATATATGTATGAATGTGCGTTAGGAACCTTAGATTTAAGATTATGCTCATTGAGGGCAGGAACTAATGTGAATGTGCAATATACTGTATATGTGACACGCTGTGCAAATTGACGACGCTATACAGTACCTGGAGATAAATAAAATACAAATAGTGATCTGTAAATTCTGACTGTGTTTTGTGTTAATTGCTGAACTTCACAACCTCGTTGAAGCTTATTCTACAAGCGCTGAATAATACATGTGCTTATTGGCTGAAAAGGCATCTTTTTTGAGGTTGGTCATTATGTAATAAGAGCTAAAAAATAGTCCTGTAGGGATTTGTAAATCAAACACACCTCTGGCAAAGAACACAGAATTGCTCCTTTTGGAAACAAGTTAGCAGACCCAAGGATGGTCACCCTTAAAGGATCAGTCCATCCAAGAGCCATATTTTAGTGAAGCCTTGTTTCTTGTAGATCCTAAATACTTCTGCCACAGCCTTTGCGTGTTTAAGCATTTTCTACAGGAGAGTGTAGACCCTGGAACTCCAACACTGAGATTTCATCTACAGATTCTATATAAACTGTAAGGTGGTTTAACTCTCTAAAATCTACAAAATAAGAAATGATCAGTTTTGGTTTAACAGACCATAATCGCCTGTCCCTTGACAGAACCCAATTGCTGATACTTGCATTCCCTGTTCTGCCACACTAGTTCTTCTAGTAAAGTCATGAGTCTTGTTTCTGTGTAAGGTTTGTGTCGGAGCAATGGTGTCCAACCTGCGAGCCAACACAAAATTGTAAACTTTAAAAAGGTTCGATTTAGGATTTTTGGAATTTTTTGTAAGAATACATTTACACTTAACAAAGTGTGGTCGAAGAAAAATGTGACTGTCTTTTTCCTGGAATTTTATACATTTCATCTTCCCAAAGAAAATGTTTCCATTCTCAACAATCCCACCTTATTCATGTCATCAGTTTTCAGCAGAAACTATATTTGTGAGCAATTATTTGCAAGAATGAAGCACACAAAGGGCAAAATTAGAACCAAAACATTTAATGAACACCTTGAGAACTCATTGAGAATTGCTACTCCATCCATCAAACAAGATATTCATGTGTTAGTTTATCAAAAACCAGGGTCAAATATCGCACTTGTTTTATGCCGCCGCC
This sequence comes from Rana kukunoris, assembly GCA_029574335.1. Taxonomy (NCBI): domain Eukaryota; kingdom Metazoa; phylum Chordata; class Amphibia; order Anura; family Ranidae; genus Rana; species Rana kukunoris. The sequence goes on from CM056051.1 coordinate 454,980,230, forward strand.
TTTTACCATATTTGCTGGTGTAAAAGGTGACGGAGTATAAGATGACCCCCTAATTTTCCAGCTAAAATGTTGGTTTTGGGATATACTCGCCGTATAAGACGACCCCCCTTCCCCTGCCTCACTGTGCCATTGCATGCCTCACTGTGTCTTTGCATGCCTCACTGTGTCTTTGCATGCCTCACTGTGTCTTTGCATGCCTCACTGTGTCTTTGCATGCCTCACTGTGTCTTTGCATGCCTCACTGTGTCTTTGCATGCCTCACTGTGTCTTTGCATGCCTCACTGTGTCTTTGCATGCCTCACTGTGTCTTTGCATGCCTCACTGTGTCTTTGCATGCCTCACTGTGTCTTTGCATGCCTCACTGTGCCTTTGCATGCCTCACTGTGCCTTTGCATGCCTCACTGTGCCTTTGCATGCCTCACTGTGCCTTTGCATGCCTCACTTCGACGATCTCCATACCTTATCCCTGGCAGAGTCAGTCAGACTGCTTCCATTGTTCAAAAGCTGCGCCTCCTACTTTTCCCGTTCCATTATAGGCGGAACACTGTTTCCCAGCAGAGCCTGTGTTCAGTGTTCCGCCTATCATTGACGTCGTCTTGTCCTCGGTCGAGAGACGGCCATGATAGGCGGCATGCTGAACACAGGCTCTGCTGGAAAAACTGAGTGTTCCGCCTATCACGGAACAGCACAAGGAGGAGGCGTGGCTTTTGAACAATGGACGCCTACAGCCTGACTGACTCTGCAACCTACGTATAAGACAACCCCGGATTTTTGAGGCATACTTTTAAGTATAAAAGGTTGTCTTATACGGAGGAAAATATGGTATTTTTATTCTGGAAAATAATTACGTTTTATTACTCAAGTACATTGCCTATATTCGTGATCGTTAACTTGTGATCTGCCCAACTTTTTCTGCTCTCCTTATTGTTAGTGTATTTTATGTGTGGCCCAAGATCATTTCTCTTCTTCCAATGTGATCCAGGAAGGTCGAAAGGTTGGATACCCCTCTGCTATGGTTAGCACAGGCTCAATTACTTCCCGTCCCACTAATGGCAATGTTCAGGGCTAGTGATATGCAGCACTCAGGCCTGTGTGGCCTCATAGGAAGAATAAAAGGTAGACGTATCGGGCATTTCCTAAAGGCTTTGATGGGGAAATGGAGTGGCAGCAGATTGTGTGGGGGACTGGTCACTAACCTGCTTATCCACCATTTTGTGTTTGTTTGCTAACATTCTCTGTTGCAGCTCATAAGGCATTGCTGCAAAGTGCCCCGTTACTTTTTTCCTTTTCATCTTTTCTTTTGTATTAGTAGTAATGATGAATGAGTGACTAAACTCTCTTGTGCCCAGATATTTTGCCATACAGTCACCTGATCTCTTGCAATGTCAGAACTGTGAGACGATGTCAGTTGATTGTGCCAAAATAGTTTATCTCGGATGACTCGGTAGTTTTTTTCATTTTAAACCTTTTTTTTTTTGCTAATCTTTGTTTAATACATTATAAAATATATCCTTGGTACTGAAGCTGAAGTAATACAGATTAGAGAGAGATTATGGGATTTTATGGCACATTTTTTGATCATTACCTTTGCTGACCTTTTGCGCTCTCCCTTCGCTGATGCTACAGACCAGAATGAATCACCGCCTTCCTCAGCAATTTTTTGCCATTCCTTCTTTTTGCCAGCGAGTGTTTTGTTGCCCCTCAAGTGAACCTGTGTTTCACCCTTTTATGGCAAAATGACAAGTTCACTTAAAGTGCAAGTTAACTTTCCCACAGTTTCCATGCCCTTTGTTTACATTCCTCTGCCTACTTCTTGATCCGATGTCTAAGCATGTGCAGTTTGGCAGCATAGACTTCTGTGGGACTGGTAGACATGGACTTCTAGCCATCTATCAGCCTTCTAAAAGTCTTTAGGGAAAAGTTGTGCATGCACAGACATTGCTAGATGGTTGTAAGCAAGATGTAAGGAAATTCTGTAGGAATATTTCCTTACCATTTTAAGTGTATGTAAAAGCATAACTTGTCTTTTGTTTTGAATAGAATAGGGGTGCAACGGATCAAAAAAACTCACGGTTCGGATCGTTCCTCAGATAATTTTTTGGATCACCACCATATAAAGTCCCCACTGTAATATCCACATCTCCCCCCCACCACAATATCCACATCTCTCCCAACTGTAATATCCACATCTCCCCACATCTCCCCCAGTGTGTATATAAGATTGTCTGCTTGCTTAGCCTTACCATTACAGAATAGAACGACTGAAGCAGGCAGATCCACGAGCAGTTGAGGCAGGTGATGTTGACGTCAGTGCGCCGCTCTGGCGGAACTCGCCTAGGCCGCCGCCGGGTGTACCAAGATGGCTGCCGCTCCGGAGCTAGGCCGAAGTTGCGGCTTTTCCCAATGGCTGAGGCAGCGGAGCTCAATCCACGGATTGCGTGGTGTGCTGATCCGAACATGGGGACCCGTTTGGATCACGGATCAATGATGATCCGCTGCACCACTAGAATAGAGTAAGGAAGAAGGGTTAGACCCTTTGCCAAGTTTGTATTGCTGTTTATGTTCCTTTTTGGGAGACACATTTTTATATTTCTTTTATTGACCATTATTGTCACCTAGATGAAAAAGAAAGTAGAAATCCTTAGAGCATATTTCTACTTTTGCTGTCAAATTTGAGAAAAGTCAACTATATGTTGTGTTCTCATTCACACAGCATGCCTACTTTTTTTTTTTTTTTATCGTATTTTTTAGATATTTCTTGGGAGGAGGTGTCCTGGCTGACTGCAACTTTTGTTTAACAATGTTAGAAGGTGCCTTTCCGGGAGCTGTGGTGGCTCAACGTGATTGACAAGCCATTCACCTCTGCAGCCAAGGGTTCGGATCCCGGTCTCGGCTACATGTGAATTGAGTTTGGTGGTCTCAGCCCGACTCCCGGTGGGTGTGCTATGCAAGGTACGCCTGTGCTTAGTACGCCCACCCCCCCCCCCACACAAAAACCACCACACTTGCACGCACACAAAATTGGTTTAACACGCATGCACTTTGGCCATGCGGTCTCCTAAAAAAAAGAGAGGCGAAGGACCTGCGGGGCTGGCTGCGCAGGCTAGACCCCCTCACTTCCTCATAGGGGGAGTTCCTCTGCCCCGTTGGGCTCCCAAGCGGAGCAGGTAGGGCGGGGTGAGTGGGAGTCACTCCCTCACACCCGCCATTGCCACCCGTGGGCATGGAGAAGGATGACAGATTGTCTCTGGGGGGAGGGTCTGCCTACTCCCAACTCCTGCAATCCGGCTCCTCTCTCTCGAGTTCACGCACAAAATACACTTAAAAAAAAAAAAGTGCCTTTTCCAGGTTTGTCCTCATTTAACATACAATGCAGGAAGCCCAGCCACTAACTTTTAAAGTGGAACTAACTTCTATCCTTTTTTAGCAAATGAGGCTGCCATTTTCACCTCTGTTTGATCTATAAATGTCATGGTGCTGCACATGTGATCAGTTATGACAACAGCCATTTTTAAAGTAGGTCATAGGTAAAAAAAAAAAAAATGTAGGGCTGTTACTGATCAAAAAATTTGTGTTCGATTAATTGTTTTTGTTTTTTTAATCGATTAACCTACTAATTTCGATTAATTATAACGCACATACAGATCCAACTACTTCTTTTAGCTGATCTCCTTGCAGGCTGATTCCCAGTGCAGCTCCCAACCACTGGAAAAATGGATAGCAGGCTACAAAAAGCACACCAAGGCAGCGCTCGATGGGAATAACATTAAAACTTTTATAGTCTTCAAGTAGGTAACAAAATAAATATTGCACTGGAGATAAAATCGATGTAGCTACATAACCACTTGCCCACGGCGTCATGGTAAAAAGACGTCATGTTTTTAAAGATGGATATCTCGGTAACGGCAGCAGCTGCTGCCACAACCGAGATATCCATCTTTTCCGTGGGCAGTCCTGTACACGATAATGGCGGTCACCGCGGCGGATTCGCCGCGAGATCGCCGTTAATCGGTGGCAGGAGAGGGCCCCCCCCTCCCACCGCTCTCCCCCGCCCTCTGCCGCTTACCGGAGCCGTAGGTCGCGGCGGAGGCGATCTGGTCCTGTTGGCAGCTGTGTTGGGATACGAGTGAGGGAAAAATCCCCCCCACCCGTCCCCCATAGCTCTGCTGGGCGGAAGTGACGTCAAAACGTCAGTACCGCCCAGCGTCTTAAAGAAACATTTTTTTTTTCTGACATTTGAAAAATGACTTTTTTTTTTTTTTTTGCATTTAAGCCTAAATATGAGATCTGAGGTCTTTTTGACCCCAGATCTCATATTTAAGAGGACCTGTCATGCTTTTTTCTATTACAAGGGATGTTTACATTCCTTGGAATAGGAATAAAAGTGATAATTTTTTTTTTTATTATTTATTTTGGTGTATAAAATTATAAACCAATTTAAAATAAATAAGAAAACAAACAAAAAAATTTAAAACGCCCCATCCCGACGAGCTCGCGCACAGAAGCGAACGCATACGCGAGTAGCGCCCGCATATGAAAACGCTGTTTAAACCACACAAGTGAGGTATCGCCACGATCGTTAGAGTGAGAACAATAATTCTAGCCCTAGACCTCCTCTGTATCTCAAAAAATGCAACCTGTAGAATTTTTTTAAACGTCGCCTATCAAGATTTTTAAGGGTAAAGATTTGACGCCATGCCACGAGCGGGCGCAATTTTTAAGCGTGACATGTTGGGTATCATAAAAAAATTGGGCCAAATTTATTGTTGTCTTATTTTTTTTATTCAAAAAAGTGATTTTTTTTCAAAAAAAGTGCGCTTGTAAGACCACTGCGCAAATACGGTGTGACAAAAAGTATTGCAATGACTGCCATTTTATTCTCTATGGTGTTAGAAAAAAAATATATATAATGTCTGGGGGGTTTAAGTAATTTTCTAGCAAAAAAAAACAGTTTTAGTCTCGTAAACACCGAATCTGAAAAACAGGCCCGGTGGGCAAGTGGTTAAACTGTAAAAATGGTGCGAGTAATACCAAACGTAACAAAAGCAGTCATAAAAACATGTAGCTAATTATGATACTGGTATAAAAATGTGTACGATACCACTGCTGGATCCAGATGAGGAGGGGTTAACATCAGTCCGTCGGCATGTAGATGTCCCGTGAAGGGAACTATCACAACTCCCAGTGGATGGCTGTAGAATCCCAGGTTGATAGAGGGATGTGTAACAGCCCTTGCGTGTGGCAGATAGTGAGGTCCCGCCGGCATGCAGATATGAAGGCACACCAAAGGAACCCTTCAGATGCACACGGCAGGTGTCCGTGACATTACCGGATCTCTGACGGAACTCCCTGAAGGCCCAGAAGCCGGCGGAGAGGTGAGTACCAATTAAAATAATTTTAATAGATCGAAAAGATTTTGATCGATCAAAAAAACTAAAGATTAATCGATTGATTAAAAGTTAATTTGCACAGCCCTAAAAAAAAAGAAATTGGTTATACATGCGCGAATGCACTATAATTGCCTCTGGCAAGCCAGTGAAAGATGAGTGTGAGTAGGTTTAAAAAAAAAAAAGTCTGACACTCGACATATGTGTCTGTCGGTCTGTCGGATGTGCATGCTGAAAAACCAGCAGCCAACCGACTCCCAATGGGCGCTCTTAGCCAATGGCAGACCACACTGATCGGAGTGTTCTGGCGGGGGGTTGTCCCCCTGTCAGAACACAACAGCTGAACGGGGGAGATCGCTGGACTAACGTCGGATCATAGGTACAGCGTCTCTGACTGGAGCTGAGGATTCTCTTTGGGTGGTTTTGTTCCTTAGCAAACACTTCCAGCTGGACAGTTCAGAATATGTACTCTAAGCTGTTAGTGGGCATGGTGTTGGGGCAGAAGCCTGAATGCTACCTGCAGACATTTCTCCTAGAGGGTCACTTTACCAGGTTTACTGTGGAGCCACAGCTGGAACAAAAATGCATTATTTTTCCACCGCCAACAGTGTGAACATACCCTATAATATAATAAACAACTGTTTTCTGTTCATTTTTGTGTTGCTCTTGATTGTCCAGTAATAAATCAGAACTTTACTTCTAACAAAGTTGTTCTTAACTTTTTTCCCAACCCCCTCAGGGCCCTTTCGCACAAGCTTTCCGATCAGGTCCGCCTGTCAGTGTTTCAGCCCTATGGAGCGGCGGATGTCAGCGGTGACCTGTTGATATCCGCTGATATCTGATCCTGTTCATGAAATCCAGATGGATGGAAACCATATTTTCCATCCGTCTGGAGAATAGGATCGAATGAAAACGAACAGGCGGTCTGTTTTTTTTTCCATGCTATCTCCATAGAGGACAGTGGGGCTTTGAAAGGTCCATCTTCACAGTGAGCGGAGACAGACCTGTGATCAGCCAGCTCAGCGGGGATTAGCAGATCAATCCCTGCTGAGCAAAGCGGAATCCGTTCACGGACAAGCCTATGTGAAAATATCCTTGGTGAAGTCCAGGAGGTAATAAGAATAAAAATAATAATAAGCTTTATATTATACAGCGCCTTTTAAATGTAGCTTTTTACAAGGAGAACACCAGAAATACATAGGATAACATAAAGCTTGTCTAATGAAAAAAGTTTAGATTTGATTTTAATGCGTTTAGAGAGGATGACTCTCTGACGTTCTTTGGAAAGGAATTCCAGAGTTTTGGAGCATAGCATGAGAAGGCTCTGTCCTCCATTGAGTGTAGGTAAGTGTGTGTGTGTGTGTGTGGGGGGGGGGGGGGGGGGACAGGGACACACAGAAGACCAGAATTTGAGAGGCGGAGGTTTACAGGGGGTATGTTGATAAAAGTTCAGAGAGATAATGACGAGCCTTATAGGTGAGCATGATTATCTTAGTCTATGCAAAACCTGACATGTAGCCATTGCAAGGACTCCAGGTAATGTGATCACTTGTACCAGAGCTAGTTGGGATTCTGGCTGCAGAATTTTGTACATATTGAAGTTTATAGTGGATTTAGGTATACCAACGTGTAGAGCATGGGTCCTCAAACTACAGCCCTCCAGCTGTTCAGGAACTACAATTCCCATCATGCCCTAGTCATGTCTGTGAATGTCAGAGTTTTACAATGCCTCATGGGACTTGTAGTTCCGCAACAGCTGGAGGGCCGTAGTTTGAGGATCCCTGGTGTAGAGCATTGCGGTAGTCAAGTCAGGAGAACACAAATTTATGGATTGGCTTTTCAGCTACAGTGTGTGATAGTATAGCACACATCCGAGCAGTGGCCGCCGCTCATGTAGCTGCATGGCAGGCTACTGGTTTTCGGGGGGGGGTAATGCTTAAGTGGGGCAAAAGATGTTCTGACGACATTTTGTACATGTGGATTAAAGGTTAAATAGGATCAAATCACGCCACTAGAGTTTTCAATTTAGACTGAAGCTCAAGTTCAGTGCCGTCTATAGATAAGCTATTAGGACTGGTCTTGCATAATTGATAGGAGGTGCAATAACCATGACTTCAGTCTTGTCACAGTTTAATTGAATGAAATTGTGTGCCATCCATGTTTTCCAAAAATGCTGTTAGATAGGAGAGAAGCGGCCAAAATAGAATCCGGTTCAGTGTGGGTGTATATCTGAGTGTGATTGGCCAAGTGGAAACCTGTACATGTACAATTGCATCGCTCAAGGGCTGTTTCTCTTACCCTGCTGCTTCAAAACCTCTATTCCACGTGGAGGGTGTGAGTCCTGTGTGCAAACAGGTACATAGTACAAAAAACAGCTGGACGGCCACACTCCTGTGCAATCTCTTTATTCGAAGTACACGGATATACAGTGGTGAACTACAGGTACAAACTGACACGTTTCACACCAATGTTGGGTGTTTACTCATAGCTCAAAACACAAATGCATATAGACAGGTATATATACATACAAACATAGAGAAAAGAAGGATGGTCATCAGTTCAACATCAATTAATTATGTTTCAATTGAATGTCTCTCTGACCAAAATATTTTTTTAACCCTGTTTATATGTATCCACTGTAGATGTTGTCTAATGAAAACCCTCTTAATAGATGGACAAGTGAAAATCACTCCATCCAAAAAATATTGCAACAAATATTTAAAATATGCACTGATCAATTGTCAAAACTTTTCGTGTATTTTTGAATACTTTATTTTTTAAAACATCATTGTATTTATAACATGATCTTTACAACACCTAAAATGTTCTAAATTATACACATTAAATGAAATTTAATAGTTTACACACAAACTTGTTAACAGCTAGATTATCATACATAACAAAACTTGAATTTTATGTAAACTCTCCATTTTATCCAAGTGACTATTCATCAATTATATTGGTTTACATTATTAATTTTTATAATATTAATTACAATTTTAAACCCCAAAATAAGGCGTATAAGTGCATATATATTGGCCAAAACGGACCATAACTTATGGCTAGTTGTGTTACTCCATCCAACTTCTGCTAACCTGCACATAAAAATGTGTATCTAAGATAGTACATTGTATTTAATTATACTCGATTTTTCTCTATTTTTATTATTTTTTATTTCTTAGCTAGGATAGTTGTATCTAGTAAATCCATAACCCACTGCACATTCCTATGTCTTATTATAATGAGGAAAAAATATTAATAATTAACATCCATGCCTTCAGTGGAAATGGTTCTATTTTATCTAATTGGAACACCTCTAACTGTCTAGAAAGACCAGTTGTGGGATAATCTTTATTCATAAAAATGTGTTACATCCCACTCATGGTTGAGGCCAAGAGGTTTCTGGTATTAAGGTTAAAAATCCAGAAAACTTCCTTTTAATAATTTAATAATTCATAATTGTCTAAATGTATCCCCCCCCCCCCATCCCCTTTGGCACTGTAACCTTTTCAACTCCTTGTATATATAAACTAGTTACATCTTAATTGTGTTTGTTACAGTGTTTGGCCACATTTGTCACATGGTTCTTTTGTATATCGTATAGATGGTCATGTAAATGGTCTCTTAACCTGCGAGTTGTGTGACCAACATACTGAATCGTACACAACTCGCTTGTAATAATGTACACGAAATACCTGGTGTTACAGTTGATAAATTACTTAATTTTAACATCTTTATTAGTAGTCATAGAGTGGATAAGTTTACCCCTCCTAATTTGTGTACAACATGGACATGCATTGTCCCCACACTGGAAGGAACCTTCAAATTGCAACCAATGCGGGAAACGATTTGTACTCGGAGATAAACTTGGAGATGAAGTTTGGCCTAATGTAGTGGCCCTACGTGAAACTGTTTGAAAACATGTACATGCTAAAAAAGGACCCAAGATTGAGCCCTGAGGAACACCATACTTGACTTGAATCCGCCAAGAGAAACAAAGTGACATTGATCAGTAAGATATGACGTAATCCATTTCAAAGCTAATTTTGACACTCCAAATATGGTTTCAAGGCAAGATTAAAAGATTGCAGTGTACAGTATCAAAGTCAGAACATTTTAAAAAACTACGTTGCCTACACACCATAGTTTTCTGAAAATGCTCTTATAAGCGCGGTTACGTACACCACATTCGATGGCACTCTGTTCCATTCAAGTCATAACTTGCTTCTGAGCATGCGCGGGTTTAAAAACGTAGTTTTAAACGTCGTTTTAGCCCACACACAATCATTTTTTTATGACGCAAAAAACGACATTTTGAAAAACGTCATAAAAAATTGAAGCATGTTAGAAATTTTTTTTGGTCGTTTTTCAGAAGACCTAAAACAACGTTTTGCCCACACACGATCATTTTAAATGACGTTTTTTAAAACGTTGTTTTATTTCATCACAAAAAACAACCATGTGTACGTGGCATAAGATCCAGTAGAATAAAAATAATTAGTGAGCCGGAATCAGAAGCTAACAGAAGGTCCTTAGTGACTTTGACCAAGGCTGTTTCTGTGATGTGCAGTTGCCAAAAAACAGATTGAAGGGGTTCAGGTTATTTAAAGTCAGGTGATTATATAACTGAAATAGAACAGCCTGCTCAAGGATCTTGGCAAAGAAAGGTGGTCTTGGCAAATCTGTGCCCCGACACTGCTCCTGAGATCTTCATAAAACCTTTACAGCAAATACACCTAGCCATTTGCAGCTCCTACTATGCATGTGTGCCATTTGCTGCATTCATTCCCATGGCTGGTACTCCTTTAAGATAGGTGGAGGCTGCCTTAAAAAGGAGCTACAGTCTCCAGTCAACTACAAATACTGTAGCTGCTGACCTTTTATTATAAGGACACTTACCTGTCCAGGGATCCAGCACTGTCCTCACCCAAGCCGACTTTAGTCAGCTTCAGGTCTAGGCGCCAGCATCTTAACTAAGTACATGCCCTCTGAAAGTGCCAATTGTCAAAGAGGAGGGTGGGAGGATGCAAGTAAGAGGAACGTCCCCTTTCGGATTAAGCTCTGCTTTAAGTATGGACCAGCCTTAAGCAGAACATAGCATTGAGGCTTTTCAACCACTAGTTACGGGTTTCTTTTGCCTTGTGATTTTTGGCCAAATTCAAAGTGAAGTTTGAGGCTGGAGTTTTCGCTGCAAAGGCTGTGCAATGCAGAGCAGGGATTTTAGTATCCCATGAGGGCTTTGTATTCTGACATTGTAAACCTGGTGGCTCACTCAGACTTCCTACAACAAGGTCTGATCTGCCATCCTTCTTTACTGTTGCTGGCTTTAAGGGCTTGGCTATTGAAGCCATTATCTTAAAACATGGGGGAATGTGTGGTACCGTCATTCCCACGTTGAGGGCCAGGAAGGAGTCCTTTAGAAATTTATACCATAGGATTTTGAAATTCCATCCCCACAGGTATGTTGTAGATCAGAATTGGATAGATTGGAAGGTGGCTCTCAGTACCATTGAGGGGCAGATTTTGGCCTTAGTGTTATTTTGATAGAGGCCAGTTGCTTCCCATTGGCTGGTACGAGCGTTCATTTAAGGAGTTATGCTTATAGTACCTCCAATTATGTCTTCTTTGCCTCTGTGGAATCTCAAATTGGTATTGTCAACCTTGCAGAGACTACCATTTGACCCAATCCGGGACCTCCTATTAGTGTTGCTGATTTGGAAAATGGTCTTTCTGGTCTCTATTACATCGGCAAGGAGAGTGTCAGAATTGGCGGTTATTTCCTGTAGTGAGACAAGGGCGTTTTTCATTCTCTTTCATCTTTTTGCCTAAGGTAGTTTCGTCTTCATCTTAATCAAGACACTGTTTTTCCCCAGGTCTGAATTGGCATGAGAGAGAGCTTTTTACACATTGGATATGGTACGGGCCATAAAAAAAAAGTCGGATTTATTATTTGACCTTCCAGAAGGTCCTAGCAAGGGCAGCTAGCTAGTACGTTGTCTATTTCATGTTGGATTTAGTAGCTGATTTTTCAAGCCAATAGCTTGAAGGAAAGGAATCCACAGTTTGTTGTGACAGCTCACTCTAACTCTTGGGCTATTAATCATCAGGCAGTGGAACAGGTATGCAAGGCCTTCAAATTCACATCTTTATGAATTTTTATAAGGTGAATGTAACTGCTGCTGAATATGGTGTCTTGCGGGCTGCATCTTTTTGGGACTGGTGGTGGTGGCTTTTTCTCCCTCCTCTTGGTAGCATTGCTTTGGGGACTTTCCAGGTAGTCATGTTAAGCCTGCTGTGTGTCCCCTGATGTGTCACTTACCAGTAAAATTATTTATAGTGCCGTCCATTTACCCAGTGATTTACATATATATTGCACGTTCACATCAGTCCTTGCCCTCAAGGAGCTTACAATCGAAGGCCCTTAACTTGCATTCATACACACATATACTTGAGCCAATTTTAGACAGGTTTCAATAAACCTACCAGCATTGGAGTGTGGGGGAAAACCGGAGTATCCGAAGGAAACCCACGCAGGCACAGGGAGAACATGCAAACTACAGGCAGGTAGTGCCATGCCTGGGATTCAAACTGTGTGCTGCTAGTCGGGACTGCTAATCACCTAGCTACTGTGCAGCCTATCACAGGACACTGGGTTCCTCCCCTCTCTTTTGATTGCTACAAAACTGATGCTCTCTCCTTGAGAGGTTATATAGGGGTGAACTTCCTTTCTTTGTGTGCCAATGTCCATTCACCTATAGGTGGTGCATAATCCAGATCAGTGTTTTTCAACTCCAGTCCTCAAGGCACACCAACAGGTCAAGTTTTCAGGATTTCCCCTTAAGATGAAATGGCTGTGGTGATTACTAAGGCAGTGAAACTGATCAAATCACCTGTGCAAAATAATTGAAAGCCTGAAAACATGACCTGTTGGTGTGCCTTGAGGACTGGAGTTGAAAAACACTGATCCAGATAATCATGTTTATTAAGCCTGCTCTGTGTCCTGTAATGCACTCCAAGAAATGGGTTTTACAGGTTAGTACAAAAATTCTAATTTTACGGTATTTGATGGAGTGGATTAGAACACCTGTTTTTATTGCTGTCAGTGCCCTCATTATGGAAATTCACCCTCTCTATTTGTCCGGTTTACAACATTCACTGAGAGTCCTGCTCGGTTCACACTAATATGATGGGGGTAACGCATAGGAATCGCTGTGTTTTCCACATCACATCCCACCACTCGCATAGCAAAACGCACCGTGTTCATGTGATCTGCTGCCGGTGTAAACTAAAAGTTAACGCTCCTAAAGCTTTGGTTATGCACAAACACTGAAAAACACAAAATGCTTAACATTCTATTAAATTAAACATTTTGATGAACAATATTAAGTTTAAAAAAATATTCTGCACAGATCCCCCTTAATTACATTCACAAGCTTATTTTTAATAAACAGGATTCTCATGTGGTTTTGTCAAATATTTATGTAACAGGACTTGAATAAATGCCTGCCATTCAACTTTTTTTCCTTTTTTAATATATTCAAGCTGTAATGAAATCCAAATTCTTGTCTAGAACAAATATAATATGGTTGTGTAATCTGCTTGATCTTGTGGTGTTTTGTAGGAGTGTCTGGGACAGATACTGCAAAGGGTACTTTTATGTAATGTGTAACTATTGGTATACAGTCTTTGGTATTTTATGGGGTTTTTTATTTGTCTAGGTGTGGATTGTATGTTGCATCATGGCTCTGGATCACAATATTAAATGCAAGGACTGCTCTGTAGCTGTTCTTCTACCTGGTGTGACTTTGGGGTTTGGATGAGTGGCCATGTGTGTAATATTCAAATTGTAGATTGTAATTCTATGTAACAGTCACTATGGCTCATCAGAAATATGCTGATTTGTAGGCTAATATCACATGTATATGTTCTGTAGTATAGATCATGAAATGTAACCTGTCTAGGGATCTAGAGGTGTCCCAGTTCTTTGCCAGATTTCGGGTCCCTAATGCCAGCATGTCGTGCTGTGCTTTGTAAATGCTGTAGCAACCAATGGATGGAACCGTGTCAAGTCAAAGCAAAAAATTGTCACCAGCACACCAAGGATCTTCTGAGTGGGTCCAAGGTTCTAATCAGCGATCACATTGTTACAGCAGATTGCAACATTTCGTAGCCACGCAGGATTCCTTCATCAGGCATGTGACATCACATGCCTGATGAAGGGATCCTGTGTGGCTACGAAATGTTGCAATCTGTTGCAACAATGTGATCGCTGATTAAAACTTTCCACCCACTCTGAAGATCCTTGGTGTCAAAGAAACTGAGGGCAGCAGAGCCATAGGCTCCTGCTGCTGTCAGTCACACTCCTGTGTGGAGGTGTAGCTTACCTGTGCAATGAGTGTCTATGGATACACACACAGCGCGGCTCAGGGGCATGCATGCATGCCTCCTTAGCACCCGGCTTGCTAAAGAATGCAATTGGCTGACCGCCTCTATTTTTCCAAGATCATTTTTTTTTCTTCTAATGCATGTACGAGAACACTGAGTTATTTAGTAATTTAGATTCCACCACAATATACAATCTAAAAATCTCCCTTTTTTTGGGGCATAGATCACAGGCATTTTAGAGACTTTAATTCTAGTATCTAGATCTTGAACACATACATATACGAATGTGTGTATACAGTTGTATTCAAAATTATTCAACCCCCCAATGCTGTAAAAGGTTTTAGGGAATTTAGTGTACATTTGTAATGTATTCAGAATGAAATCCTACAAGGACTTCTTAAAGAACCATATGCAACTAAAATGACATCAATTGGTTTTGTAATACAGTAGTAAATGTTTCTTTTGTGAATTCTTCATTTACACAATTATTCAACCCCTTAAAGACTACCACTCTGAAGAACAGAGGTTCATTGAAGTGTTTTCAATCAGGTATTGAAAACACCTGTGGATGTCAAGGAGCAGCAATAAAGCCTAATAACCACCAGTTAGGCAGATTTAAAATGGCTGTGATACTCGGCTCCTTCTAGACATTTACTGGTGTGGTTACAAACATGGTGAAGTCAAGAAAATGGTCCAGGAAGACAAGAGAAGAGGTGATTACTCTTCACAGGAAGGGCAATGGCTATAAGAAGATTGCAAAGATGTTAAACATACCAAGAGACACCATATGAAGCATCATTCGCAAATTCAAGGCAAAGGGCACTGTTAAAACGGTACCTGGTCGTGGCAGAAAGAAGATGCTGACTTCGACTGCTGTGCGCTACCTGAAGCGTAGAGTGGAGAAAAGTCCCCGTGTGACTGCTGAGGAACGGAGAAAAGATTTGTCAGATGTAGGTACTGAAGTTTCTGCTCAGACAATACGCCGCACACTGCGTAATGAAGGCCTCCATGCCAGAACTCCCAGGCGCACCCCCTTGCTGTCTCCAAAGAATAAGAAGAGTCGACTGCAGTATGCCAAAAGTCATGTGGACAAACCACAGAAGTTTTGGGATTGTGTTCTGTGGACTGATGAAACAAAATTAGAACTGTTTGGGCCCATGGATCAACGCTATGTTTGGATGAGGAGAACAAGGCCTATGAAGAAAAGAACACCTTGCCTACTGTGAAGCATGGCGGGGGGGTCAATCATGCTTTGGGGCTGTTTTGCTTCTGCAGGTACAGGGAAGCTTCAGCGTGTGCAAGGTACCATGAATTCTCTTCAGTACCAGGAGATATTGGATGACAATGTGATGCAGTCCGTCACAAACCTGAGGCTTGGGAGACGTTGGACCTTTCAACAGGACAATGATCCCAAGCATACCTCCGAGTCCACTAGAGCATGGTTGCAGATTAAAGGCTGGAACATTTTGGAGTGGCCATCGAAGTCACCAGACTTAAATCCGATTGAGAACCTCTGGTGGGACTTAAAGCAGTTGCGGTGCGCAAGCCTAAGAATGTGACTGAACTGGAGGCTTTTGCCCATGACGAATGGGCGAAGATACCCATAGATCGCTGCAAGACACTTGTGTCAAGCTATGCTTCATGTTTAAAAGCTGTTATAACTGTAAAAGGATGTTGTACTAAGATTGAATGTCACTTGGGGGTTAAATAAAACTGATAATGATGTGAGCACAGAAAATACATTTGTGGTTATTTCATTATTAATGTTATGTTATATTTGTCTGACCTACACGTGCCTCTTTGATGTCATTGTAAGCAGGATTACCGAATGAACGTCAAACTGGCCAAAACAATCAATTTCATTGGGGGTTGAATAATTTTGAATACAACTGTATGTGTACACATATTGGGTTGTGTATAGGTATACACATAATTTTTCCAATTGGTTGGCTGCCTCTGTTTTTCCAAGTTCAATTTTTATGCATGTAGGAGAACACTGATTTAGTCATTTAGATTCCACCACAATACACAACCTAAAAATCTCCCTCCCATTTTTTTTTCCATCTTCTCCTTGCCATCCCCTCTCCATCCCTTTCTTCTCTCTCTCTTCATACTTGCTCCCAACTCCGGGGTCCCTGACCTCTTAGAGGAGAAACAGAATTTGGGGGACCACTGGTGGCTTGTACTGAAAACCCCCATAAATTTAAGCCACTGTGCCCATCAAACGCAGCCACTACCCTATGTGGATCCAGTCTGGCCAGTCATCGGCCGTCTTGGGTGCACCTGTCACTCCCCTCCCCAGGCAGAAGGCAATTGTTGTGCCGGCGTTGCGCTTCAGCAGGGTGGGCGCGGCGCCGGGAGCTACATTAGTGCGGGAGACGGCCTTGGGAGGACAGGTGTTTTTTTTTTCATGCAGGGGGGTGTTTTTTT
Organism: Rana kukunoris; assembly: GCA_029574335.1. Taxonomy (NCBI): domain Eukaryota; kingdom Metazoa; phylum Chordata; class Amphibia; order Anura; family Ranidae; genus Rana; species Rana kukunoris. The sequence goes on from CM056051.1 coordinate 454,996,432, forward strand.
GCAGCCCCTCCCCATGGCACTTGCCATGGCTGCCATACCCTAGATACGCCCACTGCATGCATACCTCCTTAGCACCCGGCTTGCTAAAGAATTTCCCCGGAGGAGCGAGGAGCAGACAGCATGGACAGGAGACTAGCGGAAAAGGATGGTAAGGGACCTGTGTAGTAATATCGCACAGAGAAGGTAATTGTAGCCTCTTTTTTATTTAAAATAAAAATGATATCCTTTAGTTTCACTTTAAAGCTAAAACATACTGTAATGTTCACTCTATGAATGTTGGATGTGAGGATTTAATCTGGTTTATGATCCAGATTTTTATGTAGTTTTATATTATTTTGGTATTGGGTTAACTATGCGTAATGATTTTAGGGTAATGTTGGAGAAAGTGGTGTCGATTTGCATGTTGGTAGTTGGAATTTTTGTTATTTTTTTAATAGGTGTTATTTATTCTATGTACTAGTACTTTATTAGGATGATATGGTTAATTACACCACATTTATTATATTTAGTATATAAATATATGCGGTATTAATTGCTGTTATTGGTAATTTTATTGTTGTGCCTTGTTGTGATTTTTATGTCTTGTTGAATGTAATTGCATTTTTAAGTAATTTTTCCCTTTTGGAATTACCGTATTTATCGCGGTGTAACGCGCTCCCGCGTATACCGTGCACCCCTAAAGTGACCCCCAATCCTGTGAAAAAAAAGTTATTTTTGTACTCAGTTTTGGTGTCTTGCGCGGCGTCCATCGGCGGCCTCGTCGGGTCCGGCGTCCTTCTGCGGCTTCGGGTGTCCTCTTCGGTGGGTCCGGCGTCCTTCTGCGGCTTCGGTTGTCTTTCTGCGGCGGGTCCGGTGTCCTTCTGCGGCGGGTCCGGCGTCCTCCCCGCTCGTTTCCCGCGCCGAGTTTTGAATACTGCGCCAGCATATACCGAGCGCAGTACACTCGGGCAGGCTCGGCAACTGTCGCGCTCACGTCCTGTACGTCGAGGACGTGACCGCGGAAGAAGCCGAGACTGGCCGAATATACCGAGTGTACTGCGCTCGGTATATGTCGGCGCAGTATTCAAAACTCGGTGCGGGTATCGGCGTATATCGCGCACCCACGATTTTGCCCTGATTTTCAGGGCAAAAAAGTGCGCGATATACGCCGATAAATACGGTAATAAAGTATTCTGAATATGAATGGCTAACACAGTACAAGACTTGTCTACTAGCCAAAACAGTTTTTAGCGCACACATGCAAAAATGACATTTATCCTGCAAGGCTAGTTAAAAACACCTGAACATATTCAAAAATATGGGGGTTTGGTCACACTATATGGTCATATAGTGCTAAGCCCACTTACTGCGACAAAGTACCCCGAATTAGTGGGTCCTACCCTAGTAATAGAATGAAAGAACCTGGATCTCAACCATGGGAGATAAACTCCTCTATGTGGGAGAACTGAAGGGATTCTTTCTATACACTGGTGGCCACTAATGTGAGGTAATGAAGAGGGGGAGGGGTGCTCCAGCCCAAGAGACCTGGGCTGTATTTTGTCTACTAGCCAGACACTTTCAAATATATGTAGATTTTTTTGTTTGTTTTATGTTTCCTCTTGTTCCCCGTGTCATGATTTACTTGCAAAATCATCCACATAGAAGAGTGTTACTCATAGCAAACAATGCTTTTCTAACAAGAGTTTCCTGATTGGTTATGTATGTTTTGGCCAACACAGCCATTTCTATATAAAGTCCTTTTGTTGGATGGGTTTTTACAGATTGTGCAGTTAGTGGATATTTCCACTAGGTGGGGCTGTCTGCTGACTGCAGTGACGTTACTCAACCAGGACTCTTCAGTTTCTTATGCAATGCAGCATAGTGTTCCGGCATGTTTTGTTAAATAAGCAGCATTCTGTGCTATTGTATAATGACAGACATGCTGGAAGGGATATCAGACAGGGAGCGATCCTCACCGGAGTCACATGTGCTGCTCCTGAGCTGAGAACTATTCTAGGTAAGAAGCCATGTGTGCAGCTCCTAGAGTACTGATCACAAACCTTTCCTCAGTATTGCCTTCTTCCCTGAAGTAGACCAGCATTATATATAATAAGGTATCATTTTTGGTGTGGTGACAATGACACATGTTGTGCGGCGCTCTCTTCTTCAGTCTTTGTTCTGAGTTCAGCAGGTACAGGATTTGGTGTCTGGGAAAGAGCTGAAGAATGAAGACACACCGGAATGGATTATTGTGCCCTTTAGATTTTTGTTTGCTTTTCTGTGACTGTACAGTTTTTTATGTACGGCTCTAAAATGTATCATTAATTTGTTGTGTTTGTTATTTTTATCTTACTTTCACTTAATAATGGCTTTCTTATGTGCCCATTGTATTTGTACATTTTCATGGACTGTTAAGTTTCCTCTGCATATCATGAACCGCTCGCTGGTCTTGTCGCAATGTTCTGAAAGCTTACAGTGTAGCGTTGTCATCACTTTTTGCCTTTTTTTTTTTCCTTTTCTTTTTTTTTTTAGTTTTACAGAGTACATGTGTTTTGTATGTATAGAGAAGGAGACAGAGACGGTGGTTGCGAGAGGAATGGAGAGTTAGAAAGTTTAAGTAATAGAGGGAGATGCATAGGGGAAGAAAGAGATTGTTATATGTGTGTGTGTGTGTGTGTATATATATATATATATATATATATATATATATACACACACAGCGATCAGCCATAACATTATGACCACTGACAGGTAAAGGGAATATCTTGTTACAATGGCATGTGAAAATCGGTGGGATATATTAGGCAGCAAGTGAACATGTTGTTCATGAAGTTGATGCGGTAAAAGCAGGAAAAAATGGGCATCGTAGTTTGTAGTGTAAGGGACTCTGAAGCCCATGGTGACCCGTGTCCACAGCCAAAAGCTTCTACAATGGTCACATGAACTAGACTACAGAGCAATGGAATAAGGTGGCCTGGTCTGATGAATCAAGTTTTTCTTTTACATCATGTGCATGGCTGGGTGTGTGTGCGTCACTTACCTGGGGAAGATATGGCCCCAGGATGCAGTATAAGAAGGCAGGTCGGCAGAGGAAGTGTGATGCTTTGGGCAATGTGCTGCTGGGAAACCTTGGGTCCTGACATTCAGGTGGATGTTACTTTGGTTTACATGCCTCAATAGGTCAAGGCTGTTTTAGTAGAAGGGGATCATACTCAATATTAGGTGTGTGGTCATAATGTTATGGCTGATTGGTCTATAAAGAGCGTGCGAAAATGAATGTTACCTATTTTTGTATGTATGTAGGTGTGTATGTGTTTTAGGTATTTTACCTATTTTTGATTGTAGATGTGTATGTTTTTTTTTTATATACGGGGGGTGTGTGTATATGTGTTTTATATATATATATATATATATATATATATATATATATATATATATATATATATATATATACATACATACACACACTTATATGATAATAATAGGAAATGAGGCAGCACAGTTACTTGAATGCTATTTATAAAGCAGTAATTTAGATCGACAATATGAATCCAATATAAAAAATGAAAAACACACTTTGAACAAACTCTTAGAGGAGCCATACCCTGTATTGAAGCTCCCATCATGCTGCCTGACAGCCAGAAGTAGCTAGGAGCTCTTGGATGTATTTGTCAGGATCTGGGGTCTCCAGCTGCGGCCAGGCGCTGCTCCTGGGGTTGCGTGGTTGGGGACAAGATCTACATGAAGCACAAATAGTTATTGGCTGTGCCGGCAGTGGCAAACCTGTTGGTGCCTTTACCTGCACAGACTCCAGCAGTGACTCAGACTTGGACGCAATGTAGAAGCTTTGCCTCGTGGGTACCTAGATGGAGCTAGTCCTCCTGTAAGTATTTGTAGTTCAAGAGCAGCTTTAGAGGTTGGGGAAGCTGAATGTTAAAGATCTGGAAGGAAATGTAACAGACTAATAACCACCTTGCTCATGTAGACTTTTAAGTTATCTATGGCATCCATTCAGAAATGTTCAAGTTCAACTTAACTAAAGCAGGCCAAAGACAACCACAGAATGCAGGATTGAAAATCACTTGAGTCCCCCCAATCAGTGGTGAGGGAGGAATCCTTCTCTTACAGCCATTGTGTTCCCCCGGCGGGGGGGGGGGGGGGGTCATCCCCACAGAGAACACAGTAATTACTTCTAGTTACTATAATAGCTTCTAGCAATAATCACATGTAAAATCCAACAGGCTGGTTGTACCCAAGCTGAACGATTAACTTGGGTACATTCAGCCTGCCAATACATGCTTCGAATCTCGGCTGGTCCTTGCTGAGATCCAAACCGTCTGTGACCGGCTTTACATTTTCTGTAGGGTTAGTACTGCTCTCTATAGCTATCGGTAGAATGCCTGCAGCATTAAGAAGTAGAATAAATGTTGACTCTGTTATAAGTATTTGCATTACAAATAAGGACAACAATGTTCCCTTTCACAGCGGGCACTTTAAAAGCTTGTAATGATACCAAATAATATCTAAATTGCGTTGTTTATTTCCCCCTTAATAATCGTATTTCCTGGAATGCTGTAGTTGAGATCCGGCCAAATTAGTAAAAATATAATTTAGCATAGCCAGCTATACATTCAGCAATTGTTTTATAAAGGGACTTCTTGTAGAACCTTCACCGCCAAGTTCATGGCATGTGATTTGAACTGTAAGTAATTCTTTGATTTAGTTCCAGGTGCTTGTTGTGGGTAAAGTCCAGCATTTCTCCTCTTCGCCCCAGCTCACCCTGTGTTTGTTATTTTCTATATACTGGCACCCCGGAGGTGGATCCAAACCATAAAGACCCATTTATTGGTTAGTGGCCATTTTGCAGGGGCTTGTGACCTCTGCTAAACAATCTGCTCTAAAAGTGCTTGCCAAGTGGCTCAGACATTGTGGTTGGGGAGTGGGCATTGCAAATCAGCGTTGGAAACTTTCTGTGGATCATTCAGATAATAACTGATTGTTGTCTTCTATGGTGTGCCCATAGGGAGAGTGGTCCAGCCTTGGGTAGAACATTGCCTGTACAGTGCACTTTGTCAGATGCTCTTCTGCATCCAACACTGTATGAATAAGGCTTTTAAGGTGACTTGGGAGGTTAAAGCATTTTATCAATGTGTGTGTCCATCAGATCCCAGTCATGCTTCAATGGTATATTATGACATTTAAACTAAGGTTGCAATGAAACTGATGGAAACTGTGCTAGAGGTAACACTGATATGGGGGTTATTGACTCTCATAGGCTATGCGTTTGTACAGTGAGTCAACGTCAGACAGGAACTATAGTTAAAGGTCTGGTAGACCACTTTTATATAAAGAAAAAAGTTCATCAACTTGCCCAGGCAGGGGTTTCAACTTCAGTATTAAAGATGAAGTAAACCCTTTGAAACTTTTCCCTTAAAAAAAACCCTTCAGGAGAAAGGCATAGCATACTAGCTCATTATGAATTACTTACCTGAGATCGAAGCCCCCCGCAGCGACCCTCGTTACCCTCCTCCGTCGCCACCATGATACCCAGAGTGACTTCCGGGTATCGCTGTTCCGGTGCTGTGACTGGCCAGAGCAGTGATGACGTCACTTCCACATGTGGGAGCCGTCAGGGACGGCACTGTCCCATTCATTAACGGCATGAACATTGCGCCTGCGCCATTGTCTATGCAGTCTTTTCTGCAAGTATCTCCTTAACTGTGTAGGTTAAGGAGATATTTCTTGCACCTACAGGTAAGCCTTAATCTAGGCTTACCTGTAGGGCCAAGTGGTCTGTGAGGGTTTACAACCACTTTAAAGGAGTATAGCCACTTGACAACCAGCCCGTTGCCAAAGTACGTCCTATTTTTAAAGATGGATATCTCGGTAACGGCAGCAGCTGCTGCCACAACCGAGATATCCATCTCTTCATGGGCTGGTTGTGTTAATGATAATGGCGGTCTCCGGCGGATTCGCTGCGAGATCGCCATTATCGGTGGCGGGAGAGGGTCCCCCCCCCTCCCGCCGCTCTCCCGCGCCCTCCGCCGCTTACCGTTGCCGTTGGTAGCGGCGGAGGCGATCGGGTCTGTTTGGCTCCTCTGCGGGGATACGAGTGAGTGAAAAATCGCCCCCACCCGTCCCCAGAGCTCTGCTGGGCGGAAGTGACGTCAAAACGTCAGTCCCGCCCAGCGTCTTAAAGAGTCTTTATTTATTTTTTTAATGCCATTTGAAAAAATGACATTTTACATTTCTTATTTTTTTTTTTGCATTTAAGCCTAAATATGAGATCTGAGGTCTTTTTGACCCCAGATCTCGTATTTAAGAGGACCTGTCATGCTTTTTTCTATTACAAGGGATGTTTACATTTCTTGTAATAGGAATAAAAGTAATATATTTTTTTTATTATTTATTTCAGTGTAAAAAATTATAAACTAAATTAAAATAAATAAGCAAACAAAAAAAAAAAAAAATTTAAAACGCCCCGTCCCGACGAGGTCACGCACAGAAGCGGACGCATACGCGAGTAGTGCCCGCAAATGAAAACGGTGTTCAAACCACACAAGTGAGGTATCGCCGCATCGTTAGAGCGAGGGCAATAATTCTAGCCCTAGACTCCCTCTGTATTTTAAAAAATGCAACCTGTAGAATTTTTTTAAACGTCGCCTATTAAGATTTTTAAGGGTAAAAGTTTGACGCCATGCCACGAGCGGGCGCAATTTTTAAGCGTGACATGTTGGGTATCATTTTACTCGGCGTAACATTATCTTTCACAATATATAAAAAAATTGGGCCAAATTTATTGTTGTCTTATTTTTTAATTAAAAAAAGTGATTTTTTTCCAAAAAAAGTGCGCTTGTAAGACCGCTGCGCAAATACGGTGTGACAAAAAGTATTGCAATGACTGCCATTTTATTCTCTAGAGTGTTAGAAACAAAATATATATAATGTTTGGGGGTTTTAAGTAATTTTCTAGCAAAACAAACTGTTTTAGTCTCGTAAACACCGAATCTGAAAAACAGGCTCGGTGATCAAGTGGATAGCCAAAGCTTGTTTGCTGTACTTCTTCAGTTCCTTTTGCACTCCCAGGGATCCAATTTTTAGAAGCCCACTGTCGGCTGACGCCATCGAGCCAGTCCAGGCTTGGGAAGGATCAAGACCACATGGTCACATGCCTGGACTGACACCCGGCTCAGCTAGGCAAGTATGAATCTGAAAAAACCCAAACCCCATACTTCTCTTAACAAAAAATGCAGAGCGAGCTTGCTCCTAAGTCGGCAGCACTGCTGCACACTCCTGTCTCCGCGACCTTGTGCTCCTCAGACTCGTTAAGTCTGCACTTGCAGTACCGTATTTGCCGGCGTATAAGGCGACCGGGCGTATAAGACGACCCCCTAATTTTACAGTTTTTTAAAGATTTTTTGCCTGTATTCACCGTATAAGACGACCCCTATTCGGATGCTTCATATTTCTTTCTTCTGGAGCCATATTCTTATTCATTCTTGCTGGAGCTGAAGCCAATTACGGCGAGCGATGTATTCTACTAATAAATACAAAGCCTGCTTGGATTGGCAGAGGCAGTAACATCATCAGCCCACGCTTCTCTGACTCTGAAAGCCAATCCGAGCATTCTACTGTATGTAGGCACTCGGATTGGCAGAGGTTGTTACCCCAATCCGAGCAGGCTCTGTATTCATTTGAATACATCGCTCACCAGGATTGGCTAATCGGTATATACTGTATGTAGCCGAAGCTACTTGCAGTATTACCGCACATCCAGCAGGCATCCGAGCAGCTGACCCGGCGTATAAGACGACCTCTGCTTTTTGGCCAGTGTTTTTAAGTGTAAAAGGTAGTCTTATACGCCAGCAAATACAGTACCTTACTGCTCAGGCTCCACTCCTGGCTTCGCTAGAGAGGATTTTCCCAGCACTATGGGTTCTCCTAGTTCTTGGGAACACAGGACTTCCTCCAGCCCCCTCTGTGGACTCGCTAGTCACCTCAGCTTTTCCGGCCTAACTGGACCTTTGTAGCTGTCCTGAGTCTCCCAGGCCTATGGGCAAGAAGTTCCCCCAACATAGGGTCACATCTCCCAAGCAGGTCACCCCTCTTGGATGGAGCACACTGCTATCTTCACACACAGCCTGTCTCTGACTGCAACTGCTCCAACTCCATCTGCCTTGAGCTATGCTCAGATCTACCTTGTATCGCACACAGGCTGCCGGCAATTGGCAAAGCCTGGTAACAGGACGGAAGACTTTGGAGCCTTTAAGCGTCCAGCCCCAATCAGGACTTAAGAAAACTTAAGACACACGTGTCTCTGTTTACAACATATCTGCTAGCGCTTGTCAAACTGACTCTTTGAGGGTCCTGTGTCCATTTTAAACCCATTTAAAACCCATTTATAAAGTGGTAGGGACTTTCACCATCACAACTGATGTAAGTGCTGTTTATCCATACCACCATATGGAAGTGTCCAGTTGGTTTCCAGATCGGACTGTCTTGCGTGAAAGTCTTGTCGATCAGTTTGTTCCTCTTTTCAGAGTTGAGTAACATGTCCCATGACCTAAGACTCATGACATAGAAAAGATGTAAATTGTGGTTGGACATTGGAACAGTCCGGTAAGGGTTCTTATATAAATTGTCTTTATAGTACCACCATTAGTCATGTTTATTCAATATTGGGGATACCTGGTAATTGTGTGGCACCCTATGTTGCCTATTGCTTTTGTCCGTTTAATTTAGGTCTTATTGAAATAGTTGGATGAGCCCTGCGTTTAATAATAACCTTGGCCCATTTATCCAATTTACTTGGTTAATACCTACCTGTCAGACCTTCCAAGGTCTTAATACTTTGAACCTACATGGTGACAAGGAGGTGGGTCACATTACAAATGCCAAAGTGAGGGATTTGTGTTCAGGTAGATCTGCCGATTGCCTGGCTCTTCTTGTACATACCTGTTAGAGCATAGACCATAGTCATGTGCTATGACAAGTGTTGAGTACCAACCAGGGTGTGAGCCCTGAACAGCTGCCGGGTATTGCAGCCTAGGCTATGGGCAAGGCCTTTGTAGCATTACTCTGCCTGTCTAAGCACTAGACCCGCAGTAGCCTGTGTCCTCTGCTTGTCTCCAAGCAACCTGTTAGATGACTAAGGCTGTCATGTATAGATCCCCCTTGTTTATATGCCGACAATAAGGCCATTCTTTGTGTAAATACTGGAATTTAACAGTCACATCTTTTGGCATGAAAGCCAAACTACACACAAACCCTTGGTAAATAAAGTATCCTTTTCTATGCGCAGTTCCAGTCATTTAAATCCTTTGTCCATGGTCATTACTATGAAGATGGTGCAATTGTTAAAACTTGCTTTTACTTCCTCCATGTCATGCTTCTTAGCGGTTCCTCTGTCTGCTTGTATATATATTTCTGCTGACAGCATGTCTTCCACGTGACAGTACTTTACCACAAGCTTCTCTGTCCTTCAATGCATCAGAAAATGGAAATCAGCTGTCACTAGTGATGAGTATGGGATTTTCATGTAATAACATATGTACAATAGACAACAGTGTCAAGACATGCAAGGCACAGAGTCAGCTTAGTCTGGCATGGAAACGGTTTTATCTGTCACTAGAAGGTGTCGACTCATGTCGTGCGACCATTTTGTTTTCTCCTTCATATCTGTGTCTGCTCATGTCTTGGGCTGTGTAACAGAGCAATATAATATACTTGCATTGTTGCCTTCTTCTAAAAATGCTTGTTGCCTGGCTGCAATGCTTATTCTAGCTTTATTGATATATAGGTTGCTGACAGTGGCGGCCGCTCCATTAGGAGGGCAGGGACGCCCCCCCCCCCCCCAGTCCAATGCGCTTGGCTCCTAATCTCCATGCAGGGCGCCAGGCGCATAGATTTCGATTATTTATTTTTTGATCAAAAACATTTTTTGAAGCCGAATGATTAGAGACTCCCTCTCTTTCAGTTACGGAGCTCTTTGCTGCAGAGAACCTTTTTTTGCTGGATTAAAAGCTGCACGCCATGGCCTGCCTTTAATAAATGTGGAGGTCCGGTTTTAAAAAATAAATAAAAATAATTATAAGTCAGCAGCTACTAACACTGTAGCTGCTGATTTTTAAAAAAGGAGACTTACCTGTCCAGGGTGCCTGCGATGACGGCAGCCGAAGCCGAGCAAACGCTCGGGTCGCAGCTGCCCCGCCGCCATCCTCCGTTGAGGGAATCGGGAAGTGAAGCCTTACGACTTCACCGCCCGATTCCCTACTGCGCATGCGCGAGCCGTGCGGAGCGACGTGAATGGGTGATATCTCCTGGCACACACACACAAGGTCCCAGAAGACACCGCTACCCCATTCCACAGGAGGCAGCCGAGGAGAAAAAAGAAGACCACCGCGGATCAGGAAGTGGCAGATTAGGATGATCTGCATAGCAACAGGCACTTCAGGGATGTATAAAAAAAAAAAAAAAAAATACTTTTACATTTACAGTAATACCTTGTATTGCGAGTAACTCTGTTTACAAGATATTTTTTTATTTGTTAAACAAAATCCTGACTCAAATTGCGGCCAGAGGTGTCAGGGCACCAGTGACGCTCAGAGACACTTGGTTCCTGAGGGTTTCCGAGCATCTCTAAGTGTTTCCGAGTGTCTCCGGCGCCCCCACACCTCTGGCCACATGTGCTACTGCATACACCAGCAGTGGCACTGGAACATGTTTTGCTCGCTTTGATATACGAGTGCTTTTGATTACAAGCATGCTTTTGGAACAAATTATGCTCGTAATCCAAGGTACTACTGTAATTGTACTTTTAGAATGTTCCTTGAAAATCTACTAGTTTATGGCCAGCTTAAAGGGGTTGTAAAGGTTCATTTTTAATTTTCTAAATAGGTTCCTTTAAGCTAGTGCATTGTTGGTTCACTTACCTTTTCCTTCGATTTCCCTTCTAAATGTTTTTTTTTCTTTGTCTGAATTTCTCACTTCCTGTTCCTCCTCAGTAAGCTTGCCCCCATAAACCGAGCTGTTCTGGCTGGGGGTTAGTCAGCGTGCTCGCCCCCTCCCTTGGGACTACATCCCTGCAGGACACAGTATCTCCCCACAGGGATTTAGTTCCAAGGGAGGGGGTGAGCACACTGACTAATCCCCAGCCACAACAGTTGGTTGTCTTTCATAGAAATCTTGCCTTGTGCACACGATTTGTTTTCCTGGTGGTAAAAAGTCCGCCGGGAAAGCTGAGAACCTCCTCTGCAACTTTTTCCCCCTACACACGGACTGTTTTCCTGGCAGGAAAACTGCCATGAGAGCTTTGGCCGGGAATTCCAGCCGTGTGTTTGCACCCCCACAGTGTTTCCCATAGGAAAACCGCTGGGAAAAAGACTGGGAATACCATCGGGGAAAAAAGAAAAGCATGACTCGATTGACCGACACAATGTATAGGGCCAATCCGAGTGGCTCTGTACCTTGTGATCGCTGTGATGAGCAATCACAAATGTGCTGTAGTACTGTTTATTTCTCAGAGCCATACCCCTCTCACAGCAAAAAAAAGGAGGAACTAATAAATAAACAGTTATTCATTCGTTCCAGAGCATTTAGGATATTACAGAGGATCCAGGGAAATGTATGTTCCTATCTTCTATCTTTAGCACTGTTGCATTGTTTCCTGGATATCATTAGTTCTCATAGCTTTGAGATCTTCTGATTGCTCAAATGCTGTTGATTATTCTGTGCGTTTTTGTCCTCATGGTGAGGTGAATAGGAATGGCATAGTTAAACCTTGTCACAGTTCTGGTAGAATAGGAAATTGACTTTTTTAGGACACTGATTCATCCTGGTGATGAGTCACGCTCGGTCTTCTTTGCGGTTTCACAAAAGACAGGATATTGCCACCTCTTACATAGCAGAGCTTGGGTGTCTTTGCTATGGAATCAGCAGTTGTGTCATGACTGTAACCAAAGTCTCATTTTGTTTCTGTGCACCTTCACGCACTCGAGATTTAAGTCCTGTTATCCATCCCAAGAGGCTTATTAGGATCTCAATACTAATCTGAGGATCAGTCAAGGTTCAGACATTCTCTCACTGCCAGACTGCACCTCCTTCTAGTAGGGACAGATTGGCCTGTTAACCCCCTAATAGGCCATTTGCATGCCCTTACTTGTGAAAAGCATATAAAGAATTAAAGGGCATGCTATCATGTGTGGTGTCTTAACTTCTGTAGAATCACCATTGATTAAACCCAATTCTACTCTCAATCCACCATACATTACCATAAAGTGTTAACAGTATACGGTATAGTTTAGTTGCACTGAACACATTTCAGTCACTAATGTTTGCCCCAAATTTATTTTTAATGTGACTTGACTGGTTTACTTGCTTGTTGTATATTGTGAATATTGTTTTACATTTTGAGGTTTGTGGATTCATAAGTTGGAGGAAAGGCAGATACATCACACCTGCTGTTCTTTGGGGGAGATATCTGCATATCTGTGGTCAGCTTAAAAGAGAAGTATGGGCTATACAAAAATAAACCCTTCTACTCACCCAGTTGTATGGAGCAGCGATCCGATGCTGCATTTGCCCCTCGCCGCCTCTGCACTGAGAACTGAGTGGTCAACAACCATTGATCGCTCAGTTCTTCCCTCCCCTCTGAGCAGAGAGTGGTGACAATGAAACCCTGGCTAAAGCCTAGTACACATGGGCCGAATGTCGGGCAGCATCGACCGGTTCAATAGAAACCAGCCGACATTCGGCCCGTGTGTACTGCGGTCAGTCTGACAAAACCCAACTGGAGGCTGTGCTATCACTCCAGGCAGCAGGGGGCAAGACTCCATGTTAGAGCTGCACAATTAATAATTAAAAAAAATCGTGATCTCGATTCAACCCCCCTGACGTTTGACGATTCTTTCATATACCAAGTGGAGAGACTTATCTGCTCACTCAGCTGTCAAAAGAAAATATCCTGGTATTCTGCCAAGTTTTTTGTAACTAACGCTTTCTTCTTAGATCAAAGGGATAAACGTGTGTGTGTGTGTGTGTGTAAAAAAAAAAATGGGATAGTCTGCCAAGTTTGTAACAACATGAAACATTGTAGCTAACACTTCCTTCGTAGAGCAAACTTCTGTGTGTAGATACAGGAAGTTTAACCACTTCAAGTCCAAATCTTTTTCTGACACTTGTTTCTTAAATTAAAAGCATTATTGTTTGCTAGAAAATGACTTGGAACCCCCAAACATTATATATATTTTAGCTGAGATCCTAGGAAATAAAATGGCGATTGTTGCAATATTTTATGTTTTATGTCACACTGTATTTGCCCAGCGGTCTTTCAAATGCAATTTTTGGGGAAAAAATACACTTCAATGAATAAAAAAAAGAAACTGTAAAGTTAGCCCAATTTTTTTTGTTTTAATGTGAAATATTATTTCAGCCAGAATCGTGCAGCTCTACTACATGTGGTTGGGTGCTGATAGCCACGCCCTCCACAGCAACATCTTCTCATCCCACTGTACTCCAAACCAAGCACAGCCTATATGACGATGAGAACTCTGCTCTGAATTCAGGAGTGGTGCAGCATCTTTACCACCCCACCACAGGAAGACGCATTAGGTGAACTTCACTGGTAGCATCAATGGGTATTTGAGGGATTTTGCAGAGGGAATAAAATAAATAGTGCAGAATAGATGCACCCTTGTATGCAATGGTTTATAGGGACTCCTGTGTACCCATCCTCATAGCTGTAAGATTTAAGGCACAGCTGCCTCCCTGATAGTCTCAGGAGGTTCGGAGTGAGATTTGGTGAGGTCACTACTTTATTACTAGAGGCTCAGACATGAGGAAGCAAAGCCCTGCCTCTATCCAGATGGCTTCCTTAATCACTTAAGGACCGGACCAATATGCTGCTAAATGACCCAAGGGGTTCTTACAATTCGGCACTGCGTCGCTTTAACAGACAATTGCGCGGTCGTGCGACGTGGCTCCCAAACAAAATTTGCGTCCTTTTCTTCCCACAAATAGAGCTTTCTATTAGTGGTATTTGATCGCCTCTGAGATTTTTATTTTTGCGCTATATACAAAAATAGAGCAACATTTTTGAAAAAAAAAAACAATATTTTTTTTACTTTTTGTTATAAGAAAAATCAAATAAACTACATTTTAGTCAAACATTTAGGCCAAAATTTATTTAGCCACATGTCTTTAGTAAAAAAAAAAAATCACAATAAAAAAATAAATAGCTACCTAGCGGGACCAGCGACACTAATACAGCGATCAGAAAAATGATCGCTTAGTGACACAGGCAATAGGGAGTGAAAGGGTTAACTAGGGTGGTAAACAAGGGGTTAAAACTTTATTAGGGGGGGGTACGGGAGCTTCCCTGAACCTAACACTAACTGCCTGTCACACTGATACTAGATGCAGTGATCAGTACATATATGATCACTGCAGTCAGTGACACTGTGACAGGGGGGGGAGGGGTGATCGCAAGGGGTTAAGTGTGCCTGCGTGTCCTGGTGTCAGTGTAGTGTTGTGCAGACTTACTATGTGATGTGATCTCTCCTCAGCGGAGACTTTCCTCTTTCTGTGTTTACACAGGAGGAGGAAGTGTCACTGCAGGGGAACGTGCGCATTGGCTACAGCCACCGGGACCGTCGCATGTACCGGGGGGGTCCCGATCGACCCACGTCAAGGCAGGCACGTACAGGTACGTTGATGTGCCTGTCCGTGCCATTCTGCCGACGTAAATGTACAGTGATTAGGGTCACTAAAGGAAAAAAAAAATTGGGCTGAAATGACTGTTTACAGGGTATAGAGACATAAAGGTTAACTGATTCCTTTTAAAAATATATAAAAATGTGTGACCTCATTTGTGTTACTAACTGTAGGGGGGTGTGGTCCCGGAGCTTCGGACTGGGTCGCGTGCCATTCTGCTGACGTATATCGGCGTGAAGGGGTCCTTAAGTGGTTAATATAGAGATTCGGTGTAAAACAGGTTATGGTAAGTCAGTAACAGGGAAAAGATCAGCTACAGCAGGGGTGTCCAAACTTTTTTCAAAGAGGGCCAGATTTAATGAAGTGAACATGCGTGAGGGCCTATTTTGCCTGACATTCTTTGAACCATTAAAATTCGGTCTAAGTGTATTCGTCCGAGCACTAATACACGGCCCAACAAGAATTCTCTTGCCTTTGTGGCTGTCTGTGGTGAAGAGATGAGCTTGGGCGTGTAATTTGGATATACTGTATATATTTCTTTTGTGGCCCCAACGAATCCCAGAGCGCTGCTCAGGACTAAGGATGAGCTTGGGCGTGTTTTTTGGATATACCGTATTTATCGGTGTATAACGTGCACACGCTCACCATTGCCATGAATGCAGTCATACCATTGCCATGAATGCAGTCATACCATTGCCATGAATGCAGTCATACCATTGCCATGAATGCAGTCATACCATTGCCATGAATGCAGTCATACCATTGCCATGAATGCAGTCATACCATTGCCATGAATGCAGTCATACCATTGCCATGAATGCAGTCATTCTATTGCAACCAGTGCAGCCTCACCATTGCAACCAGTGCAGCCTCACCATTGCAACCAGTGCAGCCTCACCATTGCAACCAATGCAGCCTTGCCATCAGTGCAACCTGAATCTCTTGTTTACTCTTTGGCCTCTTTAATACAAAGTCCCGCCTCCTATGATAGACAGAACAGCCGTCCAATGGCATCCCAGGAAACGGGACTTCCAATACAGACACTGCTGAGTAAACATGAGATTCTCTTCATGTAATCTGACGGCGCTCGTCCTGCCCCCTCCCTGTCCCCTCCATGGCAGCGCCGATAAATACGGTATATATCATTTGTGGCCCTGGGGGCCACATAACAATATATCTATACAAATCCCCAGGAGGGCCATATTAAATCAATAGGGGGCCGCATTTGGCCCGCGGGCCTGACTTTGGACATGCCTGAGCTACAGGAACACCACAGGTAATATTGGCGACTGGTGACTAATCATTTGTCATCTGCCTGCCTTATTTTTGGGCTCTGATTCCAGAGTTCCGTTCAGCTTCAAAATGGACCAGTGAGTAAAAATGTGAAATCTTCCATTGCTGATATGTTTTTCTAAGTGGCAGTCATTGTAGTCCTTGCTATCTAGTAAAACTGCACGATTAATGGTGAAGAATCAAAATCATGTTCTCTCTTACAAGTGCAGAGAGTTCTCACAGCTGGATAAACAAAATCCAGGCAGCCTGCCAAGTTTTAATACAACCTGTGAGTAAGTGGAAACAAAGTATCTCTTCGTTCTTTTATCAAAGGAATTTGTAGATTAAGGGCCCATTCACACCTGAGCGGCAAAACGGCTGTCGCGCGACGCTCGTGCCGCTGGAGGGGAAATTTCCCATTCATGTCTATAGAGATGGTTCACATCTCTGAGACGCCGAACGCCTGTCGCCTGAAAAAAAGTCCCGGACCCTTTTTTTCAAGCGACATTGGCGTTCGCCCATAGACATGAATGGGAAGATTTGTAAAAAAAAAAAAAAAAAAAAAAAAAAAAAAAACGAAGCGCGGCAAGTAAAGCCGCGTATGCGGCGTTACTTGCCGCTCAGGTGTGAATGCAGCCTAAGACATTTTTAACCATTTAGAGACCAAACCTTTTCTGACATTTGTTGCTTACAAGTAAAAAAAACATTTTCTGCTAGAAAATTACTTGGAACACCCAAACATGATATATTTTTTATTAGCAGAGACCCTAGAGCAGGCATGTCCAAAGTCCGGCCCGCGGGCCAATCGCGGCCCGCGATGCGTTTTGGAACGGCCCGTCTGGTTTTCTGGACATATATATCTTTTGTGGCCCCAAACGATCTCCCAGCACTGGGGTCACAAAAGACATCAGACATCACTAAATTAGTGTTCTCTCCCCTCTGCCGCCTCTCGCCTGCCCGCCGCTAACATCATTGATTACTTGGGAGGCGGCAGGTCTCTTGTTTACATAATCGCATCACTCCCCCCTTCCTCCCCCTCCCCACACACCTTATTCACACAAGCCTGTCAGCGCTGCAGGTCCGGGCAAAGTTTGTGACTTTCTAAGTTACAAAGCAGGTGATTGGTTGCCAGAGACAATGGGGCAGTCCCAGCAATGAATCACCCGACTTTAACTTGAAAAGTCCCGCCCTTTGTCTGGACCTGCCATGCGTGCTTCCTGGCTGTGAGTGTGAATAAGGTAGGACAGTGTGGAGAGGGAGAGGGGGAGGAAGGGGGGAATGCTGCGTTAATGAAAGGGACAGGCTGACTCCACAAAGGACTGTGATGGAGGGAGGCTGTAATGGGGGCATGTCTGAGATGGAGTGGGGTCTGATAGGGGGATCTGTAATGTAGTGGGGTCTGATAGGGGGATCTGTAATGTAGTGGGGTCTGATAGGGGGATCTGTAATGTAGTGGGGTCTGATGGTGCGGAGATCTGTGGTAGAAGAAGAATCTGTGGTGGAGTGGGGTCTGATGGGGGGATCTGTAATGTAGTGGGGTCTGATAGGGGGATCTGTAATGTAGTGGGGTCTGATGGTGCGGAGATCTGTGGTAGAAGGAGAATCTGTGGTGGAGTGGGGTCTGATGGGGGGATCTGTGGTGGAGTGGGGTCTGTAATGGGGGTGGATCTGTGGTGGAGTGGGGTCTGATAGGGGGGATCTGTGGTGGAGTGGGGTCTGATGGGGGGATTTGTGGTGGAGTGGGGTCTGATGGGGGGATCTGTGGTGGAGTGGGGTCTGATGGGGGGATCTGTGGTGGAGTGGGGTCTGTAATGGGGTGGATCTGTGGTGGAGTGGGGTCTATAATGGGGTGGATCTGTGATGAAGTGGGGTCTGCTGGGGGATCTGTGATTGGGGGGGGGGGTCTGTGGTGGAGTGGGGATCTGTGATGGAGTTGGGTCTGATGGGGGGGATGTGTGGTGGAGGGGGGTCTGATGTGGGGGATCTGTGGTGGAATGGGGATCTGTGTTTGTGATGGGGGTGAAGGGGCCTGTAATGGAGGGATCTGGGGTGGGGGTCTGTGATGGAGGGGGTCTTTAAAGGGATACGCTGGGATGGCCGCCGTGCAAACAGGAGTTTCTCCTGTATGTAATCTTTTGGCGCTCGTCCCGTCCCCTCCAAGGCTGCAGATGGATAGGCATCAATCAGGCTGCACTGATGGCAATGGTGGATGCATTCCTGGCAATGAGGGTGCTGCACTGATGGAAATCGGGGTTCTGCTTTCATGGCATTTGTGGGGCTGCAGATGAGCACTGACCCTTATTTTGCTTCACAGACCTTTATTTAAAATGTACGTTTTTTTTTTTTCCTGAAACTTCCCCCTTAAAGTGAAGGAGCGTGTTATACGTCAATATATATCCAAATAATAAGCCCAAACTCATCTCTTTACTCACACACAGCCACAAAGGCAGGAGAATTCTTGTTGGGTAGTGTATTCGTGATCGAACGAACACACTTAGCCCGATTTTTAATGGTTCAAAGAATGTCAGGTAAAATGGTCGGCCCCCGAGCATGTTCACTTCATCAAATCTGGCCCTCTTTGAAAAAAGTTTGGACACCCCTGCCCTAGAGAATTAAATGGCGGTTGTTGCAATATTTTATGTCACACCGTATTTGCGCAGCCTTTTTTCAAAACATTTTTTTTTAAATACACTTTAATGAATTGAGAAAAAAAAAGACTGAACGACAGTTAGCCCATTTTTCTTGTATAATGTGAAAGAAGATGTTTCACCACGAGAATCGTGATCTTTATTCCAAGCAAAAAAAGTTGTGATTCTCATTTTAGCCAGAATTGTGCAGCTCTACTATCTAGTGAATAACTGTCCTAGAACATGGATACAGACTTTTCACACTTCAGTACTTCCATGCTTTATCCAGGATCATGCCTGACTAAGCAGTGAAGCAAAGATCTGTTTGATAACCCTGGAACATGCATCTTATACAATCAAGTTTGTAGTGGCAACTCTCATTAATTGGTCCCCACGGGTCTGCTATACATTTTAGGTATCTGGTTCTGCAGTTTGGTGAAAGGGGTTGTAAAGGTTTGTCTTTTATTTTCTAAATTGGTTCCTTTAAGCTAGTGCATTGTTGGTTCACTTACCCTTCCTTTGATTTCCCTTCTAAATGTTTTTTTCTTTGTTTGAATTTCTCATTTCCTGTTTCTCCTCAGTAAGCTTTTCACCATCATCCGAGCGGTGGAAAGTCATTCAGAGCAGCTTACTGAACACCTTACTGAGGAGGAACAGGAAGTGAGAAATTTAGACAAAGAAAACAAAGAAAAAAAAAACATTTAGAAGGGAAATGGAAGGAAAATGTAAGTGAACTAACAATGCACTAGCTTAAAGGAACTTATTTAGAAAATAAAAAACGACCCTTTACAACCCCTTTAAGCCAGTAATGGCTTTTACATTTCTGTAGTGTTTGTAAATTGGAAAGAAAGGTACTTTATGTGTAAATGAATGGATTCTTGATTGCTTCATGCATACTTTAATGAGTTTGTATAGCTGGAACTCCTAATTTAGCTTTGGGTAGGAAAGGGAATGGTTAAAAACCCTGTGAGTTGTTTTTCCTTTTTCCTATTATGTAGACAACAGGAAGTGAGAAGAAATCTCTACAAATTGAGGGGGAATTCCCCTCTTGGACAAGTTGTCATTGAAAGAGGATTTCCCTCATTTTGGTATCAATGAGAGTAGTTAGCAGGACAAATAGGGGTTGAATGTTCTCAGCAGGGGGCTGGGACATCAACAAAAACTAGACAGGCTTTTTTTTAAATCTTTTCCTACTAAAAAAAAAAAATACACGTTAAAAGTGGACCTTTCTTCTTCAAACAATATAGCTTCAACCCCCCTACTCATAGATCTCATTTCTTATCATTTTTGGAGGGGAAAATCCCTTTTTTGTGTAAGCATGTTTGACATCCCCAGTTGCCCCACAGCCTCCTGGGATACTATGTCATGCGTCTCGGGATGCTTTGGGGCAATGAATAAAACGGACTGTGACTATGCAGTAGAGCGTCTTGAGGGTCCTGGCTATAAGAATCTGTAGGAGACTGGCAGTCCTTGATTTCATGAGCAAGGGAGATGGCGGGACCCGGCACGTGGCGGCAGCAGGACAGCACTGCATTTGCTGAATGTGTGGCTGTGTATTTTAGGGATAACCCCAAAAAACAGGCAAGTGGGGAAAGGAAAAATAACATTTAAGATGTGAGGTGAAGGTAATGTTTAACATTATAGGTAGGTAGGAAGTGCCTGACACTGTGACTTTCCAAGTAAAATGCTGTATATAATTTATTGCATAGTTTTTAGACCTCTGATAAAGGAATACCATATTGTAGGGAGGAATCGTCGGTCTACTGGAAAAGTAATCGTAACAATTTTATTTCACGTCTGAAAATTTCCAGTTTTGTATTTAGAACTTTTGAAGGTTTTTTTATGTGAATTTTCTGTCTATGAACACCTTTTATTTTCTTCCTTCCTTGAGAACTGTTCCACACAGGAGTAATGCGCAAAGGTGGCGTCCTCCTTTAGATGCATGGAGTGCCCTCAGGAGCACTTGAAATCTGTGGACTTTTTCCATGTCGTGGGATTTCATGGCAGCTATGCCCATCTTTGTGTTCTCTGGGCCAATTGGAGAACTGGTTGAACTAGATGGACTTTCGTTTTTCAACCAGACCAACTAATTACCGGAATGTAACAATTTAGCAGTCTGGCTCCAGAGGTGTCCATGGGAGGTAGACCTCTTCCACGGTACATTATTACCACGTACCTATGCTCACAGCAACTCAGATAGTAGAGGACTTTAGAATATGCTGCTTATTCTCTTTAATGTCTGTTATGAGATTTTTTAAAGGAGCTACAAATAAACCAATGGCCCCTGCAGGGTTGGGAATAGGCCATTCACTGTACACTTATAGTTATTTCTAATTTTGTAATCGTTCCAATTTTCTTTCCTGCATGCCTTGTGCTTCCTGTTTTGGCTACTCGTCCCGATGCAATCAAAGATTTTTTAAATAATCACATGATGTACCAATGGTCAGGGTCATTATCCTCTGACTCCTGCTGTACAAATGAATAAAGTTCTCTTTACTTACCTACTGTGTTTTCGTCCCGTAGACTGTGTATGGTGCAATAATGATGGTCACTTTTTTTTTTTATAAGTCATTATTCTGTCCAGTAAGGTTCTGTATACACCGGCTATTATAATAATGTTCTGTGTTGCCTGTGACATACACTGAGCACTTCTGGACATCAGGGACAGAAACTGTGCGTTGATATAAGTGCCTTGACACACACACACACGGGTGCTTACTGCACTGCCACGCATGAAAAATCAATGTGTCCTGCTTCATCTGGTTGTGTTTGATTCCTGGACCTAGAAGAGCATGAGCAGAAGACCGAAAAGGGGCCTAAGGCTGGATTCACACCTATGCTTTTTTAGTGCTTTTTGCATTTTGCAGATTTGCACTACAGTCAATTCCCCCTGGTTTCCTATGGAACGCGTTCTGTAATGCAAATCTGCAAAATGCAAAAAGCACAAAAATGCATAGGTGTGAATCCAGCCTCAATCTGCCGGATATGCATGCCTGTGTGTGTAGGACCCCTGATGATGCTTTTAGTCTGGTCATCGCCATTCATCAGACTCTAGTGCACATGTATTATTATGTCTGACGCCCCAACCCACAGGTTGTGCATGGAGGTCACAGTGTTTTTTTTTTTTAATTTGCAGGTTATGTCATGAGAACAGGCACCACACCTTTGTTTGCTTTACCTTTTATTAACCTTTGCCATTGAAAGTAAATAATCTTTTAATTGTATGAGTGGCATCAACAGATTTCATATTCTCTGTCAGCAATCATCTCTGGATTACTTGTTTTACGTAACTGTACGTTTAAGTGTTTTTTTCTTTTCTTTGCTAGGGGGTCCTTATTCATAATTACATATATAGTCATGGAAAGAAAAAAAAAACACTTTAATATGCAGTTATACAGATCAAATTATACAGGATTACCAGAGAGCTGCATTCGTAGTTAAAGCCATGCATCCTTGTTATGTGGCCCCGTGGATGTATAACATCATCCTTCTATAGAGATATGTACTATATATTTACCATACTGATATTGGCTGTATCCAGCTGAGCAGTTTTCAATTCATTTGAAAAATAAACGACTTTTCACATTATTAATGTAGTATTAAATACTCCATTCCAGTATATAGTATATACTTTTTTATATATTGAGTTGAGACTGTAAAGGATCACTCCCCCCAAAACTTGAATTTCAGTTTTTGGTAAAGGCAGAAGAGAGGGGCCATATCTCTCATGTCGCTCAGTGACTTTGTTGGGGATCTCTCTTCGCTAAGTTCCCAGGGTCTGCACACCTGCTGTGCCCCTTCTAAAGAACCTCCAATTCTATCTCCCTGGGGGGAGGGGACATTCATACTGACTTAGTTGGATGCAGCATTGAACTGATGATGCATCTGTCACCAGCCTCTACACAGAGAACTGAGTGATCAAAAACCGCTGATTGTTCAGGTCTCGGTCTTCAGTAAATTGGTGACTGACAGTCACAGGCTCTCTGCTCTGCCTCTCTAGTGCTCACTCACTGGAATGCTGGACTTTGGGAGTGGCTGGCTCATCCTCTCAATGACATTTGGGCAGATCCTGGCATTATTGTCAAGATCCCTGCAGATTCTAGACCGGTTCTGTGACGTCAGCTGACAGTGGACTTTGGCCCACTGTCGGCTGAATTTGGTTTACAGGAATGCAGTTCCACTTTTCACTATTGGAATATCCAAGACCAATAGGAAGTCATAGGTTGACTCAGCCAACCAAGCCCCACATAAAAAACTGAAATCTCACTTTTTGGTTGCTTGGCTATTACACTGATCTACCTGCATTATTATTATTATTATGAGCTCAAAAAACATCACAAGCCAATATGGGCATACTTAAAGGCATTGAATCAGAAAACTACTGTTTTTAAGGAGAGCTCAGGAAAGGTGACCTCAAAAGTTTGTCATGATGAAGGTTTCCTTAAACGCACTTTAAAGAAGCTGTCTCACTTTGATTTTTATTAATGTGTTCTATTCCCATGGAACAGGAAAATGCTTCATTTACAATACTTTGCCCTAATCTTCCTATGTGATGTCTACAGCCCCGTACACACGATCGCCAAAACTTGCATCGGAGTAAAAGAGAACATGTTCTCTATCTAAACTCCGATGGAATTCCTTTGGAATATCCGATAGAAAAACTCCAATGGGGCATACACATGGTCAGAATTTCCGATGGAAAATGTCCGTCTGACTTTTTCCATCGGAAATTCCGATCGTGTGTACAGGGCATTAGATTAGCTGTGAAGTCACACCTGGCACCTCTCCTCCTTCCATGGTCGTCTGACAATGCAGCTAGCAAGGAGACGTAACCTGTATAAGGGGTGTGTATTTGTGGAGGGGGGGGAATGCCTTGGCTTAGTACAGCATCAGCTTTCTGGAGGGCTCACTCATATGGGTTCAGGCTGGGATCGGAACCTGGCCAAGCTCATCCTTACTTACCAAGCTGAAGCACATAAATGTGAACTAATCTCATACTAAGGAATAAGATTTCTTCTTGAAATAATTTACCCAGATGCATGCATTTTATTGCCAGAAGATGAACAAGCTCTTTAGGACCTCATAACACCCATCCCATACACTTGCCATAATGATGTGCATACATTTCACATGTTCTTTTAATGTTCGATTAATTTGTTTTTACATTTTTTTTAACGTACCCGTATTTGCCGGTGTATAAGGCGACTGGGCATATAAGATGACCCCCTAATTTAAAAAAATAAAATACGATTTTTTTGCCTGTACTCACCATATAAGACGACCCCCCCCCCCCCCCCCTTCCGACGCTTCATATTTCTTCCTTCTGGAGCCATTTTCTTCTTCCTTCTTGCTAGAGCTGGAGCCAATCACAGCGAGCAATGTATTCTATTAATAAATACAAAGCCTGCTTGGATTGGCAGAGGCTGTAACATCATCAGCCCACACCTCTCTGACTCTGAAAGCCAATCCGAGCAGACTATTGTATGTAGCCTGCTCGGATTGGCAGAGGTTGTTACTCCAATCCGAGTAGGCTCTGTATTCATTTGAATATATCGCTCACCAGGATTTGCTAAGCGGTATATACTGTATGTAGCCGAAGCTACATAAAGTATTACCGCACATCCAGCAGGCATCCGAGCAGCTGACCCGGCGTATAAGACGACCCCTGCTTTTTGGCCAGTATTTTTAAGTGTAAAGGGTAGTCTTATACGCCAGCAAATACAGTAGTTGTGTGTTTTATGTCTTTAGAAACGAGATATACCTGTGCTCAGATCCCAATAGCTTGTCCATGCATATAATCTACCAGGTGCTAAAGGGGTGTGACCTCATATTAACACTAAAAATACTGAATGAACCCTCTGCACACTGCTATACCCTTTCTACCAACTTTGCAATAAAAAATGGGGATATTTAGGGCACACATATTGCAAAATATGTGTAACCACCTCAATACAGGGCACCTTAACCCCCTTTCTGCCCCAGTTATTTTTCAGCTTTCAGCGCTGTCACACTTTGAATGACAATTGTGTGGACATTCTACACTGTAACCATGTGACATATTTTATAATTTTCTTCACACAAACAGAGCTTTCTTTTGGTGGTATTTAATCACTCCTCGATTTATTTTTTCTTATTTTTTACCCCAAAAAAGTACAGAAATGTTGCAAATAAGTAATTTTTCTCCTTCACTGATGGGTGCTGATGAGCCGGTGTCCTGCCGATAAATGCCCCCTGTCGAATAATGCCTGCCCGGTACTGCACTTGCAGAGCCGCCGAAAGCCTCCGAACATCCGAATTGACTAGCAGCTGTAGATGGCGCATGCGCACTATAGCCGACATACTGCCACACGCTCCTGATGCTCGTGCAAGCCTACAAGGATCAGATTTGTTCATGATGGGCCGATGTCTACAGAAGGGGGCGTTATTTGTAATGATGGCCAGTGCTCATCTCCTAAACAAATATATCTCTGCTATTCTTCCTACACGTGTCTGCGGCCTATCTTTCACAAACATTAGCACTGCCCATCATTACAAATTACACCCCCTTCTGTAGGCATCCGCCCCTCACACACGCCGATCATGTACAAATCCGCCCCTTGCAGACTTGCAGGTGCCGTCTACAGCTAATCGTCAATTCCGAGGTTCCTGGATTTGCGCGGCTTGGTACTGCGCAAGCGCTGCCAATGCACAGTAACAGGCGGGCATTATTAGACAGGGGGTATTTCTCGTCGGAACATGGGCATTGATGAGGTGACACTTGTGGGCACTAATTAGCTGGCACTGATGAACACTGATAGGTGGCACTGGTGGGCATTGATAGGTGGAATTGATGGGCAGCAGTGATGAGCATTGATGGGCAGCATTAATAGCCAGCACTGACTGGCATCACTTGTGGGCACTGGTTGCTGGCACTTTTGGGCACAGATTGGTGGCAATTATGGGCACTGGTTGGCACTACTGGCAGTGGTGGGCAATCATTGTGGCACTGGTGGGAACTTAATTGTAATCAGGGCACTGATGATTATTCAGATGGCCTTCTGTAACACACAGTACTGCAGAAAGAAATAGTTACTCCTCAGGAATAGGCACAGATGTGAAGAAGCCTTTAGGCGATTTTTTCTATTCTGCATGTATTCGAAAAATATCAATTCTGTTCTGAAATACGTACCAGAAATCTGGCTTTTCCTGGACATTTAAATGCTCTGTCAGGTTTTTGTTCATGTCTTTTCCTGCTGGGGAGATTCAGCCTCTATGTTTCTGCTAGTAACAATTGTCACCAGGATTTTACAACTGTTGCTAAAGCAGGTGGTGTGGCTAAATCTGCCAATGGAAAATACAACTGAATGAAAGTCCCCTCTTTGGAGAGACCTCCTCTCACCTCTGGTGTCTCTAAGATAGGAAGTGAAGAAAAATTTCCTTAACAGGACACAGAAAAAAAAAATTAATCAGTGTTTTAAAATTGTTGTACTTGTACAGCTGGAATTGTGTAATTGTATACTGCTGTTGGATAATTGTTTTATAAATCCATAATTAAGTCTGGTCTCAGAAATCATATATGAGCAAATCTTGTGACAAATCTCATTAACTAATAATATACAGACCCAAGGCACTTCATACATAAATTATAGTGAAGAAGTGTCTGTTTTACCCACCTGTTACATAGCTACAAAGGTTAAAGAAAACCCATCTAGTTCAACAAAAAGATAAAACAATAATTATAAAGAAATAGAAAACCTCCTAATACAGAGTCTTTTAGTGTCCCGTCACACTTGTGAGACTTAAAAATTTTACAATTTCCATTACAACTTTTCTATGCAACTTGATGCGACTTTGGATGAGTGCACCTTTGTAACGACTTGACGAATGTGATCATTTTGTTTGTGCTCTACAAAGTCACTAGATATGTGCAGAATGGAAAAATTGGTTTAGTTATTTTCTTACGAATTCCACATTTTCAGTACAATTCAAATCAGTCGACTGATTCAAATTCTGTGTGAAGAATAGCTGGTTGTTAAGGATTGGGCCAGGAAGCTGACCGTTGCATCCTTAACAACTAATGACTTTTCCCCACTGACAGCTGAATGTAAACAAAAGAATGACGGCAATGAAAAAAAAAAAATGTGGGGTCCCCCATCTGTATGGGTTTTAAGGGAAACCCCATGAAAAAAAGCCCCCCCCCCCCCAAATCCATACTAGGCCCTTATCTGAGTATGCAGCCCAGCAGGCCAGGAAAGGGGGGGGGGAGTGAGCGATTTTACTTGGGTACAGCCAGCTTGTCAGATAGCGGCTAGCAATAATCATTCTGTTTCCCCCCTCCCCCCCCCCCCCCATAGCTTTTGACTGTGTTGATGCGGGAATCAAGTCAAAATCTAACCATCAGTGGACGGCATTACAGACAAATGTGGCGTACCGAAAGACCAACTTACAGTATGTGAAGTTGGAGGGGGAATCTATAAGCCGTGAGAGTGCATTTTAAAGGAGTTGTTACCCCACTTGATCATTTTTACCTACAGGTAAGCCTATAATAAGGCTTACCTGTGGGTAAAAATAAAGATCTCCTAGACATCACTGGTGCATGTGCTCTGAAGGTCCGGCATACCTTGCAGGAGCTTCAGAGCTTTGTCCCGAAACTGAGGGCTTCTGCACGTGCGCGGGAGTGATGTATGTGCGGCTCTGGTTAATCACAGTGCTGGAGCTTGTGAACCCTGTAGAAAGACAGAGAGAACATGTCAGCCCTCTCAGCTGCAACTTTATGGAGGGCTTCGTTCCAAGGTAAAAATGTCTTACCTTATGCGATGCATACTAGCATATTATGCCATTGTCTTGCAGGGTTTTTTTTTTTGGAACATCCGCAGTTTACAACCCCTTTTAAGACCTAGCTTGGTAAAAGACAGCTGCTCTTATAAGCCACTTCTGGGGAAATATGCAAACAAAATAGTTCATAAATGTAAGCATGTGCCTAATGTGGCAGAATTGCTGGCTTAGAACTGTGTACACCATCCAAACCCTTTAGTATACATGTGCTGCTCATTCCTAACACTGTCCCCAGTCTAGACTCCACCTCCCTTCATTCCTAGTACCCTCTAAAGGATGGCGGGATGTAGTGAATGGAGCATCAGCATGTTTTCTAAGAGGTCAAGACATCTTTGACTTGGCAATTTGAATTCAGCAATTTTTCTATAGTTGAGCAGGTTGTTGTAACATGACTCGACCTTCTGAGATGCAAAAGAGGGACACCCCTTAGAACAGAATATTGGGGCAATAGATGAATTCATTCTGTTTCTCAATAGCACGGACCAGCCTTTCTCAATCTTGTTAATTTGGAGGATCCTTAAATGCACTTACATGGAGCACCTTGTCTTGGGAAATCCCTGTTAGTAATTAATAATAGATCTGCAGCTCATAGTATGCTAGTGTGGACAAATAAGGAATGAGATGAACTTAAAGCGGATGGTTCACCATAAATAAATATTAAAAGCCAGCAGCAACAAATACTGCAGCTGCTGACTTTTAATATTAGGACACTTACCTGTCCTGGAGTCCAGCGGCGTCCGCAGCAGAGGATGAGCGATCGCTCGTCTCCCTGCTGCTCCCCCCTCCATCCACGGTGAGGGAACCAGGAAGTGAAGCGCTCCGGCTTCACTGCCCGGTTCCCTACGGCGCATGCGCGAGTCGCGCTGCGCCCGCGATTGGCTCCCGCTGTGTGCTGGGAGCTGAGAGTTCCCAGCACACAACGGGAAAAGCCCGTCTTTTTTTTTTTGTCTTTAGACAGGTATCTGCACCCCCCTCCCCCCTGAAAGGTGTCAAATGTGACGCCGGAGGGGGGGAGGGTTCCGATCAGCGGATCTTCACTTTAGGGTGGAGATCCGCTTTAAGTGTATTTTACACCCGTATGTTCTATATGACAAAATTATTTTCCCTAATAATTTTAATTTAATGTAATATTAACAGCTGGAACATAAACCTAGACAAAAGAAAGTTGTAGTGTTCCCTCACATTGATGATCAGTGGTGAAGTGCCCACTTACACCGGTGGCCAGTAAAATGTTCCCTTACATTGGTGAACAGTGAAGAAGGACCACCTTTTGTAAAATTCTTGGCCACCCTACACAGTCTAGAGTGTTCACTTGGGGCCAAGGGGGGGAAGAAGTGCCGACAAAACTTGTGGTCTGTTGGAAAAATAACACTTAAGCCCACGTACGGGTTTCCCATCGGGAAAACTGTCATGATAGCATTTGGCCGGGAATCACGGCCGTGTTTATGCTCCATCGCAGTTTTCACAACAGGAAAACTGCCGGGGAAAAAAAAGAGAACCAGTTTCTTTTTTTTTTCCCCAACAGTTTTTAAGCCGGTAGTTTTTCTATGAGAAAAGACTGCGGTGGAGCATACACACGGCCAGGTTTCCCGACCAAAGCTCTCATGGCAGTTTTCCTGTCGGGAAACCCGGTCGTGTGTAGGGGGAAAAACTTACCGAGCAGGTTCTTGGGTTTCCCGGTGGTAAAAAGTCAGCTGGGAAACCCGTACGCGTGTATGAGGCTTTACATTGGTGGTCAGTGGGAATAAGGATCTACACAGATGGGTAATAACTGAAACCAATGATTTTTTTTAGTTATCAGAGAGGCAGAAATTGGTCAGTGCTCAAGGAGCCTTCAGCATCATTTGGAGAGTCTGAGTTATCCAGGGGGACAGTTTTATATCTTTACCAAAAAAATCCAGCCTAGCCAATGGGTTGAGCTGGCCATGTCGTTTTCTAGATTGTGAACTCGCGTCATTGCCACTACGATGTTTACAGTTTTTGTTTTTATATGTGTGTGGTGAGGCCTTTTCTTGGACAGAATCAGGAACAGTTCGAACCCTGTCAGGTTTTTATTGCTGTCTGTATTTCCTCCGGGTATGTTCACTTTATTTGTCCTGTGACCATTGTCCCTGAGACAGAAAGGGATAGGAATTCCAATTTTTACAGCTGCTGCCAGAACAGAAGAAGATTATTAGAACTCTATCTAACATGACTTGGGCAACAGGAAAAAATTATAGGGTTCTAACTATTCCCTACTTTATCGGAAATACATTTTTTTTTGCTATATATATTACTTTAGTATCTTTCTAATTATGTATGAACATTGGGCCAGCAATATTTTATATTTAGTCACTGTAGGTTTTGCTATGCTTTCCTATATAGTGGTTTTGTTTTTCACAGTGCTAGCCTATTATTCCGGGAACTGTGAAAAATTTGTGGCTGATAATTTTATCCTAACAGTTGTTGAGAGAGATAAAGAATGACAAAGCAATCTAAGAAAAACATTGAAATACAATATCGGCATTATGGGCTTATTAAAAATATAGTACACTTTCCATCTAAAGTATTTAACCTTCATTTTTATTATCTTTCCAGGTACCCTTGAAGGCCGTCCATACAAAACTTGTCCGTCTGGATGTTCTAGGTGGCAGACCGATCCCTTTGACCCCTGAAGCCTCATCTCCCTAACCCAGGTGCTGTGTTCATCCCTTCAGCCGGGCTCAGCTGAGGCTATAGATAGAAGTGGACAGTGTTCCAGCAATGGGCATTGGTCGGAACCCCTCATCTAAGGCAATGGAATCCACAAACTCAACCGACGGGAAGTATGAGGAGGAGACGAAGCATACAACCTTTTTCACCATGCCAGTAAGCCAAAAAATGATATATCTGATTTATAGAACTATTGCTAATCTGGGCTAAAAAAATTATGAGTGATACCTTATACATTATACTATATTGGTAAAGCTAACCTTACACATTCTAGTACCAAGTTGTTTATTTTTTAAAAAAAAATGAATTTTAAAGAAGAGTCTGTCATGAGTGATTATTACATGTCAACAAAGTGTCCGGTATGTTTTATATGTTCATGCATGCTACACCTCCTCAGGTCTGCAACATACGTGCAGCACTGACAAATTCAGTACTGTATAGACCAACTGCACACATACAACCAGACCAGCATCCTCTGTATTTAGAGATTTTGAACTGTGTATAGTCATTCAGCTTGACCTGTAAAAAGTGTTTCAGAACACAGTATAACCATTATGCTAGCCAAACACAGTACAGTTTTGTTTTAAAGGAGTTGCAAAGGCAGAAGTTTTTTATTATCTTAATGCATTTTATGCATTTAGATAACAAGCCTTCTTTGTACAGCACCCCCTAATACTTACCTGAGGTCCCTCTCTGTCCAGCAATATCCACGACTGTCTCGGCGCCATTGGCTGTCGCTGCTGTCAATCAAAGTCTGCCAGCCAATCAGAGGGGGCAGGGCCGGGTCGGGGGTTCCATATCTGAATGGACTCAGGGAGCTGTGACTTGGCTTGGGGTGCCCCCACAGCAAGCCGCTTGCTGTGGGAGCACTCAGCAGGAGAGAGGGGAAAGGAGAGCTGAAGAGGAGGATCAAGGATGCTCTGTGCAAATCCACTGCACAGAGGTGACAAGCATACCTCCCAACATTTTGAGATGTGAATGAGGGACACCTACCAACAAAGGTATGTAGGCATAGGACACGCCTCCTGCCACACCCCCGTAAAGGAGAATTAACCAAAAAAGGTTAATCAAATCCACAAGGTTTTTTTTTTAACCACTACATTTAACTACATTAAAATGTACAAATGCAGCAATTTTAAAATTGGAGGAAAGCGTTAGCACTGGGAAACACTTTTTGCCAGATAAAAAGTGAATTTTATATACAACTATACATATCAGACCAAAATGAGGGACAAATAAGGGGAAAGAGGGACATTGCTCCAAATCAGGGACAGGCCCTCGAAATCGGGGACAGTTGGGAGCTATGGAGAAGTATAACATGTTTTATTATTTGTATGGGAAAAAACAAGACTTTACTCACTTTATATTTCATTGTTTTTATTGAAATTTTTCAGATAAACATAACAATATAATCAAATATTGCAGTAAAACAGAAGTTTAGACATAAGTATTGATGTAGAACAAATAAAAATAGCATCATAAAAGTTAGTGACCATTACTTAAGTCAGATTTAGGATTCAAATATTAAGTCTTAATATGGTCCTAAGGACCATTCTAACAAGTAGAACATCCATTTTAAACTTTAAAGCGGAGTTCCAACCAAAATTGGAACTTCCGCTCAACCCACTCCCCTCCCCCCTACATTTGGCATGTAATTTTTTTTGGGGGGGGGGGAGTGGGGGCTTCAGAAGGAGTGGGACTTCCTGTCCCAATTCCTGCTTCCGCCGAGGGGCTGGTTAGGCGATTAAGCTTAATCGCCTACAGCAGCCCCTCCCTGTAGGTGATCGCATGGGACACATGACAGGTCCCATGCGATCACCTCTCCAATCAGCGGCAGCTCGCGCATGCGCAGTGGGTGCCTGGCCGTGAAGCCCACAGTTGCAATGAGGACGCCGGCCGGGTAGGGGGGGAGAGGAGCGGAGCCCCGGTCGGCGCATCGCTGGAACGCTGGAGCAGGTAAGTGATTGTTTATTAAAAGCCAGCAGCTACACTTTTTGTAGCGGCTGACTTTTAATAAACAAAAATATTGGCTGGAACACCCCTTTAAGTAAGGAAGGAATATATTGAAAATTTGTTCTGACGCATAATCCGAGGGAACTTGGCCAGTTTTACACAAGTCTGGACATATCTTTATGAGAATGTTGAATTGGGGCTATAACTATATTTCTAAATATAACCAGTGAATGGTGTTGTGGCAGGTGTATTGTATAGGGTTACACACCCTTTCTGGTTATGAGACGGTTTCTTAAGACCTGCACAGGAAATAACGAATTTATCTAGCCATTATCACTTTTTATAGGCCTCTAAACACTGCACAAAGAGTTGTTATATTGTAAGTTGTAGATGCTGTGTGACTTATCTCCAGGAATTAATCTTGGCTGATAAGGACATTTATTACTGAACTATTGCTAAAGGTTAGTGGTTTTGCTTTTGAAGTTGATAAAGTGGTTAATTAATCTAATTAATCTACCTATAAATAGGTTAGAGGTAGGTTGAGGTGTAGGTGTGATTTGACTGCCCCCAGGTATCCGAGTTCTTCATGCAATCTATGTGCTTCCAAGGGTGGATGTCTGTCCCCAACCTCGGCTCCTTTCAGCCTGTCATTCAGTTGTCCGGCTAAGTGGCTGCCAGTGATAGAAACACCTAGGATCCTGGCCACAGGCTTTAACAGTATACTTGCCACAGGAATCTACAGGAAGACTCTGAAAAACCTGGCCTGTTCGTGGGTCCCGAGGACAGGGTTGATGACCACTGCTGTAAAGCACCCATTATCAGCAGATTACGGGTACAATCTCTGTACAGACAGGCAGTTACACAATGACAAGAAGAGTCAATGAACTATTTAGAGCGCTCAACAGCACCCTGGTAGTTCATTGAGAACTACAAGCTGTCAGCCACAAAGACTGTCGGTATTTGTAGTATATTCATTTACAGGACTTTGTGAATGAATGACATGGCCGTGTGAGCGGAGAAGATTCCTGAACCTGCTGTCACAATGAGGGCGGAGATCGGCGAGAGGTTGCAGGAGTGGGAATATGATGACCTATTCTTTAACGCTCACATGCCACATACGTGTTACTGGGTGGCCGATGCTTGTGTTGAGAGCATGCTCGCAGCACAGGGATCAAGCTGTCAGATCTCAGTCCGGACTAGCAATTGTTGCGCGATGGGAGCGACTCATGATTGCTAGCCAATAGGAAGTTAAAGGGCTACATAAAATAAATAAAGTTGCATTATATAAAACGCCTACTAACCATCTCCCCATGTACTGTATATAACAAAACACACTTCACATGTATGTAACTTTGCTTTGAATCCTGTTGTATTTAATGCTGAGGGAGAGTGTCCACTGTGATAGTTGATTGGTTTCCACTATTAATTGTCTAGGGTGGAAGTCAACTATGTTTGAAAATTTCCCAACTATATCGTTATTAAAAGTACGGTATATCCTCTTCTCATCCAGAATGACAAGAAAACCTATATTTTTTTACATTAATGTGTCTACAGTATGTGTATATATATGTATATGTGTGTGTGTGTGTATATATATATATGCATGTATATATATATATATATATATATATATATATATATATATATATATATATATATATATATATATATATATGCATGTATATATATATATATATATATATATATATATATAATATAGTGCTCCTCGAGAAACCAGAGCATGTGCTTCTATGGCCAATAAAAGTCTTGAAAAATGTGAGCACCAGCTGTAATTTTGTAAGATTAAAGTGCATTTGGCAGTACTGCACCCTATCGGCGCACATCACTGTATCGGATGTGTGATCCTATAAGTACTGTTTATATTGTACTTTGAGTTAAACAATTAATACCATTGGTAAGATATGTCAGTGTGTTACACAATCGGCACTGTTGGGACATATAATAATATGCAATACGATCTGTCCTGTTGTGAACATAAAAGCACAGGTGTGTTTTGTGACATGATCAGTTTCAGTGGAGATATTTAAGGCTATGTTGTATAACAGATCAGTAATCAAGGGGGGACATTTACAGGGTTGTGCAAGCACAAGCTAAAGCCAGCCATAGATGACATGATTTTCTTTCCTGTCACCACAGGTTGCAGGAAAGAAAATTGCTTGATTCCCCCATCAGTGAACTTTTTTTGTTCACACAGTGATTATTGCTAGAGGCCATCGCATCCTAGAAATTCAACATGCTGGTTGTACGCAAGTCGATCGAAAGAGCCACTTGGGTACAATCGGCCTGCTGCCCATACATGGTTTGAATCTCAGCTTTACAGCACTCTTCTGAATATAAACAGTGTAGATTCTGATTCTGATTAAATGGTCACTAAAGGAAACATTTTTTTTTTAGCTAAATAGCTTCCTTTACCCTATTGCGGTGCTGTTTTCATGTCCTCATTGTTCGTTTTTTGCTTTGATGTTGCTATAATCCTGCTCTGTTCTGGACACTTCCTGGTTGTCTGTTTCCTTATAACCACAGTCCTGGGAACTTTCTCACTGTGGTCACTAATCAAGGAGGTGTGACTACTGTGTGTAAACTGAAACTGGGTTGGTGCTGAGGGGTTTTAGACAAACCATCACTGCCCTCTATTGGCTTTCTGGCTCTGTACATCAGAGAGACAGGAAAGAACAGCAAAAACGAAACTAGAACCGTAGGTTGATTATATGATTGATTTTTATCTATTTTTAATCATTTTTTAAAAGGAATCAGTTAACTATTATGGGCCAGATTCAGGTAGATGGGAGCATCTTTGCTCTGGAGTAACGCTTCTCATTTACGTTACTCTGACGAAAATTTAGGAGCAAGTGCTGTTATTCATTAAGCACTTGCTCCTAAAGTTGCGGCAGCGCATCGCAAATGAGCCGGCGGAATTCAAATTGGGCGGGTACGGGGCGTGTATTATTTAAACTAAGCGCGATCCCGCGGCGAACGTACTGCGCATGCGTCGAGTGTCAATGCATCCCAGTGCGCATGCTCCAAATTCTGTCAGTGAACGTCAATGACGTCACATCCCCATTCATGAACGTTTTATGCAAACGACGCAAATTTTTTTTTTCCCGACGCGATGACGACGGCTATACCTAACATAGGATACTCCACTAGGGGGCTGCTTTATCTTTACGTTGCGTATCGCTTACGGAAACGTCGGAAAGTCACTGCGTCGCGTCCGAAAACGATCGTGAATTTCCGATTCCCGCTGATTAACATATTTTTTCAGCGTTAATCAGCGGGAACGCCCCCGGCGCCATTTTTAAATTTAATTTGTGATACGATGGCGGAATTCAATTGCGCCGATCGTAGCGGAACACCAACCCGGCGTTTCTTGTTTTCTGGTTACAGAAAACAAAAACGCCGGCTTAAAGTGACAGTTAGGCTGGAGTATCACAGATACTCCAGCCTAACTCTACCTGAATCTGGCCCTATGTCTCTATACCCTGTAAACAGTAATTTCAGTCCAAATTTTTTTTTCCTTTAGTGACACTTTAACAAAAGGGACAGCAGCCCCTTTGTTAATTAGGATAGGTTATCTGTTCTGTCGTGTCTGTCAGGCGGCGTACACACGACCGAGGTTCCCGCTGGAAACCAGC
Source organism: Rana kukunoris (assembly GCA_029574335.1). Taxonomy (NCBI): domain Eukaryota; kingdom Metazoa; phylum Chordata; class Amphibia; order Anura; family Ranidae; genus Rana; species Rana kukunoris. Next base: position 455,032,130 of record CM056051.1, read on the forward strand.
GAGAACCTCGCTGGAAGCTGCATTCCAGCGAGGACCTCGGCCGTGTGTACGCTCTCGGCGAGCTTCCCGTCGGGAAGCCCGTCGAGCAGAAATAGAGAGCACGCCTGGATGAATGGCTGGTTGCCATTCCCGACGGGCGGGTCGCCGATTTCGACGGCCGGCAGGGAACCTCGACGGGCGGAACGATGTGTTCTGCCCGTCGAGGTTCTCTGCCGTGTGTACGCGGCCTGACAGGCAGCACAGAGAACAAGAGCAGGAGCTGCATGCTCTGATCCCTCTGCTGTCCTGAAACAGGTCTATCTGCAATTTAATGTGGCACATGGCCAGTACTGAAAGCAAGAAGTATATTTCATTTCCCACAATGTGTTCGTAGGGAACATGGCAACTTTAGGGAGCCAGTCTCTTTCTCAAAATGTTAAAGCAGAGCTCCAGTCATTGTTTTATTAATAGTCAGCAGCTACAAACACTGTAGCTGCTGACTTTTAATAAGCACACACTCAGCTGTCCCACGATCTAGCGATGTGATCACTGAGTCCTGCAGTCTTCTGGGACTTGTGACGTTTCACTGAAGATTGCAGGGAGAGAGGGGGAGAGGAGTACTTCTGTTCGGATCGGCTAGGGCTAGGCCAGTGATGGGGAAAACAAACGACACTTTTTTTGCAGGGGGGTTTTGACAGGTAAGCAATTTCCGCTTGGATCGCCTAGGCCCTAGGCGATCCAAGCGGAAATTGCTTACCTGTCAAACCCCCCCCTGCAAAAAAAGTGCCGTTTGGGTGGAGCTCCACTTTAAAGTGCTATTAGTTGAATGCTTCTATTGGTTGTTGTGGCTGTTTATCCCATTCCCCAATATTTCTTTATGTAATATGCACATTCTTTCGTTTGGTAGCCACAGCTTAATCAAGGCTGTATTCAATCTTTATAATTGCATCTTATTACTATTCAAACCAGCATTAAAGTGTTTGTAAAGATTGCAATTTTTTTTAATAAACATTGTCATGCTTCCCTCCTCTGTGCAATGTTTTTTTTACCGTGCAGCCCTGATGCTGATGCTTCTAGCCCCCCTCCCCCACCCCGCTCGCTCCAAAGCTTCCACACTGGCTGTGATTGACAGCAGCAGGAGCCAATAGCTCCTTTTACTGTGTCTCAGCCATTGAGGAGGGAAAGACCTGGGAGAGCTTCTGCTCTCGTGCACATCACTGGATCGGGCTCAGGTTCAGGTGAGGCTGGGTTCACACTGAGGCTGGGTTCACATCCACATCCAATTCGCAGGAAATGTTAAAATCTGTTCATTTGAATGAGGCTGGTTCACATATGTGCATTGCATTCGCACTCCACATTGCCCAAAAAACAAACCAGATAAGCGAACGTTCCATTTTTGGGTGGGACTCTGCTTTAAGCAACTTGTTAACCAGTTACGGGCCGCAATGAGCGGAGCGGACGGATGACAGATCCGTGGCAGCTTTGCATATGCAGAGAGGACATGGACACAGCCCTCTCTACTCTATGGGCCCTCCAATCCGATCCATCCGGACAGATCCCCTTCTGTTTTTTTAGAGGATTGAATTGGAGGTAGGTGGGTGTAAATGGACACACATACATCTGCCGCTCCATAGCGGTGAATGGAGGGTCTGATTGAGTCAGACCGATCGTGTGAAAGGGGCTTAAGGCTGCTTTCACACTGATGCAGGTACGATTTACCCACACTGTGGGTGCAGCGCTGTGCACCTGTGTTTTTTCCTACTGATTAGTGGTACTTTACCATAGACTGCTATTATATTCTGCAGGTGTGATGCACTTTCTGAAAGCGCACCAAACCCGCAGGTAATAACAGAAGTCTATGGCTCAGTGCAGGTAACCAGCAGAAGCACTGCGCCACACCTGCGGATCATTTTGAAAACAGCCCAGTAACCACTGCGGAAGAGATGTACAGTACATGTGTACACTGATTTTAGTAATAACCTTATCATTGATAACAGTTTTCCATTCAGGTATCGCCAGCTGTTGCTGTCCTAGCCCTGTGACAGGAGCCGGCGCTATACAGGCAGCATTGGCTTATGGGGCTCTGCTCCACAGCCACTTATTCTACCACTGGCTCCTTTCAGAACACTGATACACTGGGATGGCGGGCTGGCAACCTGTGATCTGGGCTTGCCAACTCGCCATCCTAAAGTAGGAGGTCGTGTGCCACATCAGAGGGCTCTGTGGGCCATATGTGGCCCCCTGGTCACTGGTTGGGCATCCTGTCATATAGTGTGGACGGGCAAAGCTTTTTATTTCTAGCAAGGGAGGCTTTTACAGAAGTAATACAGTATCCGTCACGGCCCTGTCTAGAATACACTCCATTCAGACGTGTTCTCAGCAGGCTGATAGGAAGCAGCTTATCCATTGCTACTTAGCCGGCACTTGTAATTGGCTTATCATTTCATGAAGGTCTAGTCCCTGGCCGGGACCCTCAAGCCTTACTAATGATGGCAGCCATTCACATGAATGGAAGTAGCTTGTTTTAAATTAGTGAGAGGCCTTGGTGTCAGTCCAGTACCAGTCATTATAAGTTATACTGTGGCATACAGAACTCGTCTCTCCATCTAAAATGCTTTGATTCGTGCAGAGAACCTTTCCTGGCCGTGTATGAGCTCACATTGTATTGGAGACGTGGCCTTTTCCGTAATCTGATAGAAGGTTATCCAAGTTTGCTTGTTACACACAGACATTGATATCTGAAAAACTATTTTAATAGAACTCTTAATTATCTGCAGCATGCCCTAGATCTGCCGCTTTTATCCAACTGTCTGGTTTCCATGGTAACATCCTCCTTGCCGCTCATTAAAGTAGATTCTTTATGGTTTGGGGAGAACACATTCCTCACTCCTCCACTCCCAGCTCAGCCCTTGTCCCACCTACTTATATCCCAAAGTGTGACATTATACAGCTGTTGTCGTCATGCAGAAACTGCTGTTTTAAGGAGTAAGAAAAAAATAAAAATCAGTTTCTACAGAATTTATACTTCCCAGATCACTTTTTTCTGTGTTTAAATGCACATAGAGAAAACAGAAATCTTTGCTTCAAAGTGCAAGTAACCTGAATGCACCCAAAGGCTCTTTCATACAGGTTGGCATCTGCCAGTGGGCGAATCTGTCCGCTGATCCCCACTGAGCAGGCAGATGACAGGTCCTCTAATGCAGCGCGGATACAGACACAGCCAGTTTACTCTATGGGCTAGGGGTGCAATGGATCAAAAAAACTCACGGTTCGGATCGTTCCTCGGATCAGAGTCACAGATCGGATTATTTTTCGGGTCAGCAAAACTGTAATGTCCACATCTCCCCCCCACTGTAATGTCCACATCTCCCCCCCACTGTAATGTCTACATCTCCCCCCCACTGTAATGTCTACATCTCCCCCCCACTGTAATGTCTACATCTCCCCCCCACTGTAATGTCCACATCTCCCCCCCACTGTAATGTCCACATCTCCCCCCCGCTGTAATGTCCACATCTCCCCCCCGCTGTAATGTCCACATCCCCCCCCGCTGTAATGTCCACATCCCCCCCCGCTGTAATGTCCACATCTCCCCCCCCGCTGTAATGTCCACATCTCCCCCCCCGCTGTAATGTCCACATCTCCCCCCCCGCTGTAATGTCCACATCTCCCCCCGCTGTAATGTCCACATCTCCCCCCCGCTGTAATGTCCACATCTCCCCCCCGCTGTAATGTCCACATCTCCCCCCCGCTGTAATGTCCACATCTCCCCCCCCCCCCCGTAATGTCCACATCTCCCCCCCCCCCCCGTAATGTCCACATCTCCCCCCCCCCCCGTAATGTCCACATCTCCCCCCCCCCCCCGTAATGTCCACTTCTCCCCCCCCCCCCCCCCCGTAATGTCCACTTCTCCCCCCCAGCTGTAATGTCCACATCTCCCCCACTGTGAGGACATCAGTGCACCGCTCTAGGGGAGCTCACCCAGGCCTCCGCTCCAGAGCTAGGCTGAAGCTGCGGCCTTTCCTATGCTATGGCCATGGCAGCTCACAATCCGTGGATCACATGGTGTGCCGACCCGAACCTGCTGACCCGTTCGGATTACAGATCAATGACGATCCGCTGCACCACTACTATGGGCGGTCGAATGTAAATGCCTGTCTGTTTACATCTGACTGTCCCCTACAACGCCAGACGAATGGGGAATAGATTCGATCATCTGTCTTTTTTTTTTTTTTTGGATTGGACCGCATGTCGGGGGTGTAAAGGGACACATGTCCGATTTACATCCACTTCTCCATAGAGGGCAGTGGGTGGCCCTATCGGGTTTGCCTAAAAAATAAAACAGGCGGACCCAAACTGTCTGCCCGTGTTAAAGAGCCCTGAATACAGGTAAACACACAGTGCAAATTATATCATCACTGCCAGTGTAAATGAGGCCTAAAATGTGTTAATGAAAGAAAACAAAGTTGCCAGGGTGCAGAATTAACGTAAGCACAAAAATTCTAGAAAACCATTCTCACATCAAAGTATGCTGTGTACAAAGTACAGAAGGGGGATCGTGCCGGTATTAGGGGGATATCGTGCCGGTATTAGGGGGATCGTGCCGGTATTGGGGGGATCGCGTGCCGGTATTAGGGGGATCGTGCAGGTATTAGGGTGATCGTGCCGGTATTACCAGGAGAGACAAAACCACTGGATCAGCAAGTCTCCATGTGAGCACCTGGCAAACTGGGTAACTACCAGTGGTGTCCATGATCATTCTACGTGGAGCTCAGTAACCGCAATCCAGCATTGTAGAAGTTGGCGGGCAGCTATTCGTTTTTTAGGGACCCCACTCATTGCATCTAGCGGTTTTGACTCACCTGGAAATACCTGAACAATCTCGTTCTGCAATACACAGTATACCTTGATAAGTGAAAATTGTTATCCACAATGAATGCGATTTTCTTTTTATTTATTTGCCTCTTCTTTCTTGTGCATGGATTGGATCATCCCCAGATCGGTTTCTTTAGGCACTGCGTGATTCCGTTACGCTTTATCCGGCCAATCGATTTCACATTGGGGAAGATTTACTAAACCAGGAGACCTCAGAGTCTGGTGCAGCTGCTCATGCTAGCCAATCAGCTTCTATCTTCAGCTTGTTCAATTAGGTTTTGAGAATAAAACCTGGAAGCTGATTGGTTTCTGTGCAGAGTTGCATCATAACGTCGCGCCCGGGCCTCCGACGGTCATAGAGATGACTGGTGACCGTCTGGTCACAGTCATGTCTATGCTTCAGTCAAAATCACACGGTTGGAAAAGCGTGGTATAGAAAGAACCTCCACCGAAGTCATATAAAGCCTCTTACCAGACAGGCATATATTATGAGCATAATATAGTTAATGCTGCTCCTTAGCAATCAGGAAGAGATCCAATGCATACAGCCTGGTTGTCAGATTTTGGTATGAGGTGTCTCCGAATTTTACACAGACATAAAAAGACAAGAATGCCTCACATAGCATAAAATCCTTATTTATTCGAATAAAACAAAAGTCTTGCACTTACATCCAAATGCAGAAATCAAGGCGAAAAAACACATCAGCCGCCCGGCTTGAATACACAGCCCGTATTCCGGGTAGAGAGATGGAAAACACGCGGTGACGTCAGAACGTCTCCTCCCTCCCAACCGTGTGATTTTGGCACCTGTGGGAATATCTATCGATGAACTCACCCATATGTTGATGGACATTTATGTTGGAGATATTTATCTATATTTTGGAAATGCTTATCTGTGCACAGGCTGAATTAGCAAAACCACTTAGATAACATTTATCTGTATACATGTTTCAATAGCCGTTTTGAGTTATTTACATGTAATTTTCAGCGCAATCTCATTTTTTTGGTTATATTGTTCTTGTGTTGTATAACACTTTTATGATCGCAGCTATTTTTTATTGTAATAATGAGCGCAATTTAACCTTTTCCATGTCTATGCTTCACCAACGAGCGCCGGCCGATTCGCTCTGAGAAGCACCGGATGGCGGCGCCTATAAGGCAGGCCATACACGATTCGAATTTCGAACGAGCCGTCGAGCGATAAACGAACGCGGAGCTCACAAAAGCATGCGAGTGCACCATCAATTACGTACGAAAATCGAGCGAGAAAACACAATGTTTTCATACCATAGAGGAAGTGATGTAATCTTCTGTGACCTTTTTAAACACACCCCCTACTGTCAAAAGAAGAATTTTTTCTTCGGATCATGCGCAGTTATGTTTCTTGGGAAAAATCGTCCAACTCTACCATTAACGATACGATTTTTGGAAGTTTTTTCGGAAAAAAACCCAACATGTTGGTTTTTAAAATTTCGCCTGTCGTACGAAAATCGCGTGTCGAACAAGCACACTAATGATACGAAAATCGGCCGATTTTACGCTCGTATGCGATTTTCGATCGAAATTCGAATCGTGTATGGCCTGCCTAAGAACGATTAATCGACGGAATCGCCGCTTTGATTGTTCTTATGGTGCACAGAATCGCCGACTGAAGACGGCGATATCTGAATGATGCCTGTAGCTGCAGGCATCATTCAGATATCACCACACAAAGCCGAGGACGTCCATGGACGTCCTTGGTGATTAAGTGGTTAAAGGGACACTAAAGGTTCAAATAACAAACATATCATACTTACCGCCACTGTGCAGTTTGTTTTACAAAGAGTGGCCTGAAAGTCCTCTTCTGGGGTCCCATGGCGGCTGTCTTGGCTCCTCCCTGCAAGAGCTAACCCCCTCTGGGAAGCTCTCTCCTGAGGGTGTTACCTTGCGGGTGCGCTCCTGTGTTATACACTCGGCGTACATAGCGTCCAAGTGTATGTCTTGGGCCCCCCCCGGCGGCCAATGACTGCGCTACTATCAATCTATCCAATAAGGAGCTGATCAGCCATGAAGAAAACGATGCGGGATCGCGCCCACAGAGATTCGGGGCTCGGGGGGCCGGACAGTGCAAGGTGTTTTTTTTAACCTTAATGCATAGGATGCATTAAAGCGGGGTTCCAGCCACAATTAGGATTTTTTAAATGTATGTCCTTTCATCATGCTTTTTCATAATATAAATCCGGTCACTTACTATTTTACATTTGATAATTGGGTAGCGCACTGCATCCTGGGAAATGACACATATTTCCCAGGAGCATTAGAGGGAGATGTCAGAATCCTAGGTGATTCCAAAGGCAGGTTTCGTGGGACCGCATAGCAACAGGCAATTTTTTTTTTCTTTTTAAGGTCTAATGAGCACAATAATGAAAAAAATAAATTTGGGATGGAAACTCCACTTTAAAGTGAAAAAACATGAAGCTTTACATCCCCTTTAAATCTACTGAGCTGGCCACGTTCCACAGCTCTTTTCCTCCAGACCCTAAACAGTGCCCCCTTGCCATTGGCTTCCGCTGCTGTCAATCAAAAACTGGGGTGGAACCCCCAACCCCCCAGTCTGTCAGTGGACACAGATAGGGCATTTTGGAACGAGCGTTCCAATAGACATGGGTTTTCTTTGGGGGGGGGGCACTGGCTGAAGTGGAGGAGCCTGGAGTGCCATCGGGGGACCCCAGAATAAGAGGGGGCTGAATGTACAGCTCGTGTACAATCGGATTGTATAGTGACTGACCAGTTTACATCCAATGGCTTTGCATGTTTCTTAGTAAACTGTGGACTGTGAAATATAATATGTTGCAGTGTAAACGTAAGACACATTGACTAAAGATTATAATATGTGACCATGTGTAAAAACTGCCTAGACCTGTTTTATACAAACTCTTCCTTATATTGTACGTTAAATCTTTATCTTTATTGTGTTTAGTTTGTTATAATTTAATGGGAAGGAAATAAAGCGTGCCTGTGAGCCAGGAAGTGAGCGGTCGGTGTCGGCGGCCTTCCTGCAGAGGGTTAATGATCTGCGGCGTGCCCAGTAAGTAGGAATGTACAGAACTGGCCACTATCAGGGTCATTGGTGATCTCAGCAAATTATTGACTGAATCTGGTTGAGTAAGAGGTCACAGAAGTTTATTATAGGGCACAAAGCAGATATGTTCATCATAACCCAGCTCTGGCTGCCTAGTGGTATTTATACACTTACCAGACACTTTACTAGGTACACCCCCCTTTGCCCTCAGAACTGCCTTAATTCTTCCTGGGATAGATTCAACAAAGTGTTGGAAACCTTCCTCAGAGATTTTTTGGTCCATATTGACATGATGGTATCATGCAGTTGCTGCAGATTTGTCAGCTGCACATCCATGATGCAAATCTCCTATTCCGTCACATCCCAAAGGTACTAATGGATTGGGATCTGGTGACTGTGGAGGCCATTGGAGTACAGTGACCTCATTGTCATGAGAAACCAGTGGTGAGACAAGTTTTGTGACATGGTTCATTATCCTGCTGGAAGGAGCCATCAGAAGATGGGTACACTGGAGCCATGAAGGGATGGACATGGGAAGCAACAATACTCAGGAAGGCCATGGTGTTAAAACAATGCTCCTTTGGTATTAAGGGGCCCAAAGTGTGCCAAGAAAATATCCCCACACCATTACACCACCAGGCTGAACTGTTGATACAAGGCAGGATGGATCCAAGCTTTCATGTTGCCAAATTCTGACCCTACCATCTGAATGTTGCAGCTGAAATCGAGACTCATCAGACCAGGCAATGTTTTTCCAATCTACTATTGTCCAATTTTGGTGGGCCTGTGCGATTTATAGCCTCAGTTTCCTGTTTTTAGCTGACAGAAGTGCCACCCGGTGTGGTCTTCTGCTGCTGTAGCCTATCTGCTACAAGGTTTGATGTGTTGTGTGTTCAGAAATGGAATTCAGAATACTACCTTGGTTGTAGAGCTGCACGATTAATTGTTGAGAATCAAAATTTCGATCTTTTTCCCTTTCTGATCAAAACAGCACGTCACGATCTTTCTATTTTTCTAGTTTTATTACAACATGCTAATAAGTAGAAACAAAGTATCTTTTCATTCTTTTATCGAAAGAAAGAATAAAGGAACCTTTTCTGACATTTGTTGCTTACAAGTAAAAATAATTAATTTCAGCTAGAAAATTACTTGGAACACACAAACATGATTTTTTTATTTTTTTTGCAGAGACCCTTGAGAATAAAATGGTGGTTGTTGCAATATTTTCTGTCACACCGTATTTGCACAACGGTTTTTCAAACACAATTTTTTTTGAAAACATACACTTCAATGAATAAAAAAAAACGAAACAGTAAAATTTCTTTTTGCATAATGTGAAAGAAGATGTTACAGCGCGAGAATAGTGAGGGAATCGTGATCTTCTGATTTCAGGCAGAATCATGCAGCTCTACTTGGTTGTAACAAGTAGTTATTTGCGTTACTATTGCCTTTTCTATCATCTCCAACCAGTCTGCCCCTTCTCCTCTGATATCAACATTTTCCTCCACACAACCGCCGCTCACTTGATTTTTTTTTCCTCTTTTTTTGGACCATCCTCCGAAAACTTTAGAGATGGTTGTACATGAAAATCCCAGTAGATGAGACCAGCCTGTCTGGCACCAACAACCATGTCACATTTACAGTCACATCCCCTTTCTTCCCCATTCTGATGTTCTGTTTGAACTTCAGCAAGACGTCTTCACCACATCTAGATTTCTAAATGCATTGAGTTGCTGCCAAATAATTGGCTGATTAGCAATTTTTGTTACCAAGCAATTGAACAGGTGTACCTAATAAAGTGGCCGGTGATATGTATGGATGGTTAGAGACAAATGTGGAATCCTTTTGGGCCGCAGCACTCTCATAGTAAAATTAAAAAGCGCAGACGTTCAGCTGAAATCCTGGTTGGTCTGCGTGCAATGTCATCAGATGTCAGAAAATGATAAGTGAATATTTCCACCTCTTCTTACCATAGAGAACCATTGTATCTCTAATGAGCACACACACGCTGCGCTCCTGGGAGGACTAAATATAGGAGTCTGTAGTCTGGGCGGGAACGGAGTGATGTCACAGCACTCTTTATCTACCCCTGCAGCAATAGATTGGGCAAATCTGACGTTCTTCCATACCAAGAAACCTCATCACAAGAGCATGTTTATTTAAAGGACTTGTGTGAATGTTTGCTGTTCCTCATTGTCCTGTTTCCTGAGGTATTAGTGACAGTATTGTCCTGTGAAACAAGCGGAAAGGTGCTGAGTCACTTTTAGTCATCGCACAGTAATGAGAGACGCTGTCACACAGATCGCGTTACATTAGATGTTTGCTGACTTTTATTCCGGACCTTTACTCCGTTCAAGATCTTCTCAAGAATACTGTTGAGTATACAGTCAGTATCTAAAACCTAAAAATAAAGGGGTGTTTCTGTTCAAAAGATTTATGAAAAGATGTATTTTCTGAGCTTGGGCTATAACCAGTTTCCTTTATATACACACAAATACACATTCACTATCTGTTGGTCAGGGTCATTTCTCAACATTTTTGGGCTCATAGACTTCAATGGGAGTACCTGTAAAGCGCAATATGTGCATTTCAATGCCTAAAGAACTCTTCTATAGAACGGCTCTCCTCCACTTGTTTGGCCCAGGAAACAAACTTCTCAATCATGATATGCATGCAAAAACACTTAAAACTAGGGTTGTCCAGATACCGATACTAGTATCGGTATCGGGACCGATACCGAGTATTTGCGGGAGTACTTGTACTCGCGCAAATGCTCCCGATACCCAAATAGAATACTTTTTTTGTATTTATCAACATGTTCTGTGAAAGTTCTTTGAGTTTTTTTTACTACTGTGTGACAAGAAAATAAAACATTTTTATTAATTTTTACTCATTTTTATGTTCTTCATAACTCTAAAGAAAATATTCTTAGTCTGTATTGTGGTTTGAAAACTGTCACATGACATTTAAAAAAAGTATCGGTATTCGGTATCGGTCCTAAAAAAGTGGTATCGGGACAACCCTACTTAAAACCCCTGTAATGTGCCTGTAAGACCCCATTCACACTTGTGTTTTTTAGTGTTTTTATACCTGTTTCCCTAAGGCAGTGTTTCTAAATTCCAGTCCTCACGCCCCCCCAACAGGTCATGTTTTCAGGATTTCCCTCAGATGAAAAGGCTGTCTGAATTACTAAGGCCCCTTTCACATGAGCGGACGAACGGTCCGCTAATTACAAGTCCGTTTACGGACTTGTAATGTCTCCCTATGGGAGCGGATCCGTTAGCGGATGATGCATCCGCTAACGTCCGCCTACGATCCGCGTCCGTCTGGATCAGTTTTGCGGACGGAAGAAAACCCTATTTTTCTTCCGTCCGGTGGATCGGATCGGATGCAAAGGGACAGACGGTCCGTTTCCATCCGATTCCCCATAGGGGATAGCGGAGGAGAGACAGGGCGGTCCCTGCACAGTGTGCGGGGTCCGCCCTGTCCGCCGACAGCTGAGCGGGACCCCCCGCTGAGCCGACGGACACACACGGAGCGGACCGAAAAACGGACCGCTCCTTATGAAAGAGGCCTAATGGCCCATACACACGATCTGAATATCGGACGAAAACGATCGTCCGATGATGGATCGTATGATTTTCGGATCGTGTGTACGCTACTTTCGACAGCCGATCACGACCGTTCATCCGATTAAATTCGATCGGACAAGCGCGAAAATTTTTCTCGTCTGATGTCCGATCGTCCGATTTTCGTCTAGTCAGTACAGCCGTCGTCCGACAATACAATACAAATACATTACAACACGTGACATCACTTCCGATCGTTTTTTTCTATCGTACGAGAATTTTCGTGAGTTTAAAAACCTATTTTATTTTACTCGCGATTATTAAGCGAAAAAAGTCGTACGATCCGTCGGCCGATATTCGGATCATGTGTATGGGCCATAAGGCAGTGAAACTGATCAAGTCACCTGTGCAAAATAATGGAAATCCTGAAAACCTGACCTGTTGGGCGGGCGTGAGGACTGGAATTGAGAAACACTGCCCTAAGGGGTTGTAAAGGTTTGTTTTTTATTTTCTAAATAGGTTCCTTTAAAGGGGATGTAAAGGTAATCCCCCCCCCCCCCTAAATAGGTTCCTTTACCTTAGACCCCTTTAAGCTAGTGCATTGTTGGTTCACTAACCCTTTCCTTTCGATTTCCCTTCTAAATGTTTTTTTTCTTTGTTTTCTTTGTCTGAATTTCTCATTTCCTGTTCCTCCTCAGTAAGCTGTTCTGGCTGCTTATCCACCGCTCAGATGATGGTGGAAAGCTTACTGAGGAGAAACAGGAAGTGAGAAATTCAGACAAAGAAAAAAAACATTTAGAAGGGAAATCGAATGAAAAAGGTAAGTAAAACAACAATGCACTAGCTTAAAGGAACCTATTTAGAAAATAAAAAACGAACATTTACAACCCCATGCTGAATCCCATGTTTTCTATTTGCCCCTGTTCCTACTTGTACGCTCAGTTGCCCTATGTTCTATGTTTTAGCTCAAAAAGTACTTTTTTTCTTGGACACAAGCGTTTTTACACCTGAAGAGTATCCCACCCAAGAAAAAACTCCTGAAGTTTAAAGTGTTACTAAACCCACAACAGTAAAATCTGTCTGTATATGCAGCATAGCATACTTCTTAAGGTCCATACAGTGGGTGACCGCGATATTGTGTCAATCTCGCTCCCTTTCTCGGCGAGATTGACCATCTGCGAGCCCCATCGCGGGAGCCAGCGCCGAGCTGGCTTGCTGCGATGGAGACAAAGCCGTCATAGAAGCGACAGGGATCCGACGTGGATTCCCGCCAATTCTACACGTGGGTGGCTTTTGTTATGAATCCTGAAGGGGAAATCCCTTAGGTCTGTTATGGGTTGTAAGGAGACCCCCCTACACCGAAAAAAACGGCGTGGGGGTCCCCCCACAATCCATAACAGACCCGTATCCAAAGCACGCCGGCCAGGAGGGGAGTGGGGGCGAGCGAGCACCCCCCCCCTTCCTGAGCCGTACTGGGCAGCATGCCCTCAACATGGGGGGGTCAGGTTCTCTGGGGGCAGGGGGCGCACTACGGCCCCCCACCTCAGAGCACCCTGTCCCCATGTTGATGAGGACAGGGCCCCTTCCCGACAACCCTGGCCATTGGTTGTCGGGGTATGCGGGTGGGAGGCTTATCGGAATCTGGGAGCCCCCTTTAATAAGATACCGGCCCCCCACCCACACAGGGTATTGAAACATTTTATTAGTTGGCCGCCGGGGGGGTCGCTTTTATAAAAGCGCCCCCCCCCCCTCGGCGGGCTTCTTCCGACATCTTCTGCGGGGGGGGGTCTTCTCCCGCTCTCCGGGGGTCTTCTCCCGCTCTCCGGGGGTCTTCTCCGCTATCCGGGGACCCATGCCGGATTTTTTTTTAAAATCCGGCGGGGACTTCCCTTTCAGGATTCATAACAAACGCCGCCCACGTGTAGAATTGGCGGGAATCCACGCCGGATCCCTGTTGCTTCTATGACGCGCTCGCTGGAATGTGCTTTTACTATTCCAGCGAGTGCGAGATGTCGGCACCCTGTAGCCGAGAGTCAGCGCACTACACACAATCAGACTTTTCGAAAACAACGTTGTGTTGTGTTGTGTTTTATCGGACAATCTTGACTGTATGCTCCATCAGGCAATTGTTGTTGTGTTTTCAATGGACAAATGTTCGCTGTGCATGCTCTCAAACTTTTTTTTTTTTTTTTAAGTGTATTTTTTGTGCGTGTACTCGAGAGAGGAGCTGGACTGCAGGAGTTGGGAGTAGGCAGGCCTCCCCCAGAGGCAATCTGCCATATTTCTCCATGTCCCCGGGTGGCAATGGCGGGTGTGAGGGGGTCCTCCCACACAGCCTGCCCTACCTGCTCCGCTTTGAAGCCCAACGGGGCAGAGGGACTCCCCTATGAGGGAGTGAGAGGACCTAGCCCGCTCAGCCAGCCCTGTTAGTCCTTCGCCTCTCTTTTTTTTTTGGGTTGTCCCTAGAACAGAGGGGAAATATTTCAATGGGAACATGAGTTCTGGTGGCAACCAAGGGAATCCCTCACTTTAGTGGGCTTTCCTCTCACTTCCTGTTTGGCTATGGAACAGAAAGTGGAGGGAAATCTCAGTGGGACACTTGTGGCAAAAATAATCCCATAGGAGTTATAACCCAAAATAAGGAAAAAAATGAATTTTATTTCTACATTACACAAGCCAAAACACTTGTAGAACACCGGTAATATGCCTGCAAGTCCTCATTTACACTTGAGTGTTTTTACGCTTGTTTCTCCTGGTGTTGCTTAATATGTAACATTTCATGTTTCTAATTGTCTCTATTCCTACAACAGTAGGAACAGTAGGGAGCTCCTGTAAATTGGGAGACCTAAGTGTTTTTGTACCTGAAGAACTCCCCTTGTCCTATGGAACTGCTCTCCGCCCCTTGCCAAAACCGGAAAACAAACTCCTAAAGCTTAATACATGTGCAAAAACACTTGTAAAAGCCTAAAGAACTCCTGAAAAGGATTCAAAATCACCAGGAATACGCACTGCTCGGATGTTAATGCAGGCTTACTGATTAATGTATGTGTTCTAGAAACAAGAGGTTACCCTCAAGGGGCCCTTTAGTAGAGAGAGAGAGACACACTATTGTAATGGTATAGAGATTATAATACCTTAGCAGTCAAGTCATCAACAATTCTTCACAGTTTGGTGATGATGATGGCACCTACCTCACTTGACCTCCTAAAAAAAACTGTGCTGGGTTCCAGATTGCTCTGACTTCTTAATGAAATCCTCATTAATTGCTCCACCTCTGTAGGAGCCACAATTTGGTGAATCCCAATGTAAAGAAAACAGGTATCGGAGGTCAGATTGGTTCCATGGCGTGTAGATCAATACATAGGCCTGTGGGCTGATCCTCATCATGACCTCTAATAATGCCCTCCTTTACCATAGGAAGGAGTATCATGCATTAAAATACTGTATATACTCGAGTATAAGCTGACCCAAATATAAGCTGAGGCACCTAATTTTACCACAAAAAAATGGGAAAAGGTATTGAAGTACAAACCTAGGGTGGGAAATGCAGCAGCTACTGGTAAACAATACCCACCTGCAGCCTCACTGTGCCCACCTGTATCTTCAGTGCCCATTTTCAGCCTCCCTGTACCCATTTGCAGCCTCACTGTGCCCATGTGTAGCCTCATGTACCTTTTGATTACGGTGTCATGCAGTCCTAAATGTTTGGCGGCCGTCCACTGAGACGGAGCACTGATTCAGTTTCCCAGCAATGTATCAGTGTTCTGTCTATCATGGATGAGGAGGAGGCGGGGCTTTGTTACAGTGGACAGCCGTCGAACAGTTAAGACTGCATGACAGACCGTCACTTGAGGGGGGGGGCTTTTTTAGCACAAAAAATATGCTGAAAAAGTCGGCTTATACTCGAGTATATACAGGGCTCTTTTATTCTTATGCCACTTACACACGATCATTTTTCGGCATGAAAAAAATGTTTAAAAAAAATGTCATTTAAAATGATCGTGTGGGCTAAAACGACATTAAAAAACCCACGCATGCTCAGAAGCCAGTTCTGGTAAAACTAGCGTTCCCTAATGGAGTAAGCACATTCATCACGCTGTAACAGACAGAAACGCGTTAATCGTCTTTTACTAACACGGAATCAGCCATCCAAATAGAACTTCCCCTTTATCGTGCCGTCATACGTGTTGTACGTCACCACGCTTTGCTAGAGCATTTTTTAAAAACGATGGTGTGTGGGCAACGTCGTTATAATGATGAAGTTGGAAAAACTTTGTTTTTTCTACATGCCGAAAAATGTTGTTTTTTTTTCTCATGCCAAAAACTAATCGTGTGTAAGTCTCTCACTATGTATATAAATATAGTGGAAGTTTACAAATTTTGTGCTCGAAAAATTGTTGATTAAACATTACTGACACATGCCAAGTACTGTATTTTTGCATCTGACATTCTTTGGCTTATCAGCTTCTCCCTGGTGTCTGATAAGACTAAACAAAACTGCAAAAATGCAATAATTTGTAATGTGAAGGTCTGAACCTTTATATTGTTCCTGCACAAATATTAGCTGTTCCATGTAAATGTTGCATTTAAAAAAAAGGTAGCACAGCTAAAAAAAAAAAAAATGTTTTAACTGTTGCACAGCTGAAAAGCTTTTGCCACTGTTTTTATGGTTTAAAGACGATGTTCATTATTTGTGGTCACATGTACAGTGCCTTGAATATAGTATTTATACCCCTTGAAATTTTCCACATTTTGTCATGTTTCAACCAAAAACGTAAATGTATTTTATTAGAATATTATGTGATAGACCATGGGTCTTCAAACTACGGCCCTCCAGTTGTTCAGGAACTACAATTCCCATCATGCCTAGTCATGTCTGTGAATGTCAGAGTTTTACAATGCCTCATGGGATGTGTAGTTCCGCAACAGCTGGAGGGCCGTAGTTTAAGGATCCCTGTGATAGACCAACACAAAGTGGCACATAATTGTGAAGTAGAAGGAAAAATGATAAATGGTTTGCTAACATTTTTTACAAATAAATATGTAAAAAGTGTGGCTTGCATTTGTATTCAGCCCCCCTGAGTCAATACTTTGTATAATGTGCTTTCTCTGCAATTTAAGCTGCAAGTCTTTTTGGAAATGTCTCTACCAGCTTTGCACATCTAGAGAGTGACATTTTGCCTATTATTATTTGCAAAATAGCTCAAGCTGTGTCAGACTGGATAGAGAGTGCCTGTGAATGGCAATTTTTTAAGTCTTGCCACAGATTCTCAATTGGATTTAGGTCTGGACTCTGACTGGGCCATTCTAACACATGAATATGCTTTGATCAGAACCATTCCATTGTAGCTCTGGCTGTATGTTTAGGGTCGTTGTCCTGCTGGAAGGTGAACCTCTGCTCCAGTGTCAAGTCTTTTGCAGACTTTAACAGTTTTTTTTTTCATTCAAGTTTAAGTTTATTTTCTGAATAAAGTCAGTACAATTTAAAGAACATATCAGGAAATCAATACATTTTGTTACATATCCTTAAATATTGAGACATGAATCGTTTGCTGAAGTCATCACTACATCATTTCTCAACCATACCTAAATAACATTCTATCTGCGATGAAAGGAAAACAGGTTCAACAAGGGAGTAAATTCTGACCCTAAGCCATATAGTCTAATATATAGCATATAGCTCCCTACCCTCCCCCAAATCCTGCAGTTCCTATCAATCTGTCTGAGGTCCCTAGTCTACAGCAGTTGGGATAAATCAAAACCTTATTGGTCCAACATATATAGGAATTGCGATGGGAAGGGCACCCTCCACCCCCACTGACACCCCCAATGGGATCACTCTGTGCCCGGGGAGGTAGAGTAATTCCCCCAAACCATCCCGCCCCCTTAGCAAGTTATTATAAATATTACAGTTTTGTGAAGTCCACTTCGTGATGTACCTCCATTTCATAAACTTAAAACTTCTCAAGTACCTCTGGTACGAAGTGTATGATATCTGGACCGATTAAATGAACCTAATACTAAAAGAATAAATAACAAGTTTGATGAAGAGAGAGGGAGATGGAGGGAGAAAAAGAGAGGAGAATCCCTCTTCAACTTCCTCCACCCCTATGATAGAGGGGTAACATGTATATATATGGAGAACGTTTCCCAAACACAGATTATACAAAAAACCTGAACACAAGCACAGCATAAAACCAGAACATAGAGAAGAAAAGTAGAAGAGTTTTTATAACTGCCCTGTATTTGGCTCCATCCATCTTCCCATCAACTCTGTCCAGCTTCCCTGTCCCTGCTAAAGAAAAACATCACCAGATGTGATGCTGTCACCACCATGTTTCACGGTAGGGATGCTGTGTTCAGGGTGATGTGCAATGTTTGTTTTCTGCCACACATAGCATTTTGCTTTTATGCCAAAAAGTTCAATTTTGGTGTTATCTGACCAGAACACCTTCTTCCACATTTTTGCCGTGTCCCCTATGTGGCTTCTCACAAACTGCAAAGGGCCTACTTATGACTTTCTTTCAACAATAGCTTTCTTCTTGCCAGTCTTCCCTAACGGCCAGATTTGTGGAGAGCATGAATAATAGTTGTCCTGTGGACAGATTCTCCTACCTGAGCTGTGGATCTCTGCAGCTCCTCCAGAGTTACCATGGGCCTCTTGACTGCTTCTCTGATTAATGCTCTCCTTGCCCGGCCTGTCAGTTTAGATGGATGGCCATGTCTTGGTAGGTTTGCAGTTGTGCCATACTCTTTCCATTTTCGGATGATGGATTTAACAGTTCTTCGTGAGATGTTCAACACTTGGGATTTTTTTTTAATACGCCAACACTGCTTTTAACTTCTCCACAACTTTATCCTTGACATGTCTGGTGTGTTCCTTGGCCTTCATGATGCTGTTTGTTCACTAAGGTTCTCTATTAAACCTCTGAGGGCTTCACAGAACAGCTGTATGTATACTGAGATTAAATTACACACAGGTTGACTCTACTAATTAGGTGACTTCTGAAGGCAATTGATTCCTTTAGATTTTAGTTAGGGGGTATCAGAATAAAGGGGGCTAAATACAAATGCACACCACACTTTTCAGATATTTATTTGTAAAAAATGTAAAAAACATTTATCATTTTCCTTCCACTTTACAATTATGTGCAACTTTGTGTTTTGTGTTGTCACATAAAATCCCAATAAAATACATTTGTGTTTGGTTATAACATGAAAAAATTTGGAAAATTTCATGAGGTTTGAATTCTTTTTCAAGGCACTATATATCTCCGATGATTCATTTTCTTGTCTTAGGAAAACCCACATGGATGGACCTCTAAATGGGGTATCTGAGTGCATGTAGTGTAATGCTGGCCATAAGCATATGAGGGTTGTCTGTTTACAAGCTCTAATATTAAAATGTTGGATAGAAATGTGGTCACACCCGCTGAAGCATCTTATCTCCATGGTAGAGGCTTGGCAGTAATTAGGTTTTCTAAAGCAGGCAAAACATGGCTCAAATCTGCCATCATTTGAGGTGTGGGTGGCCATATCTGCAACACCCAGATCCATAAACTTTGAAATCACAGGAGCCAGGTGGAAAATTGTCAGCTAAAAGGTGAATGGATATACCCAATCAGATGCAGTCACTGTTCATTTATTCAGACAGCCGCTGGTGCTGCAACTGTCCAAATACAATAGTTGGCTGGGGAAATTCTATATTGCACGCTTTTTGTTGTTGATAGGGAAAACAAGAGAAATCTAAAGGTGTATGGCTAGCTTAACCTACTTTCTGTTTTAGTGGACATGATGCAATTGTTCATTTAGGGTACTAATTCTGTAAAGGCAGTGTCCAAATTTTAATAAATGCCCTGCAGAAGTCTGCAGTTGTGCTGCTTCTTGCTTCTATAGCTCACCATTAAAGGGGAGATATTTGTGTGTGTGTGTATGTATGTATGTATGTATATATATATATATATATATATATATATATATATATATATATATATATATATATATTACACATTGGTGGACTGACAACCCATGGGGCCCCCGGGCAATAGAAAATTATGGGGCCCCTGGGCTTACAGATGGCCACCACGCCAGGATTTTCACATCAAAAGCATGTCGGTTTAAGACATAGCAGGGACAGATGTAAGAAAAACACAGATTTTTACATACTGTCCCTCGTTTTATTGAGCCTGGCAACTCTGGTGGGGCCCCCAATGGTCAGTCTGGCCCTGTATGTGTATATATGTGTGTGTATGTATGTATGTATGTATGTATGTATATATATATATATATATATATATATATATATATATATATATATGTATATATATATATATATATATATATATATATATATATATATATATATATATATATATATATATATATATATATATATATATATATATATACCTGTCTGTCCTTGCATGACTTCAGTGGGACTGAGGCCATTACCCAAGAGTTAAAGTGGTTGTAAAGTCAGAAGTTTATCTTAATGCATTCTGTGTGCAGCTGCCCCCTAATATTTACCTGAGCCCATCTCAATCCAGGGATCTTACAGAAATGTCTTGGTGGCCTGAGACTCTTCCTCTTTATTGACTGAGATGGCAGCGTGGCACCATTGACTCCCACTGCTGTCAATCAAAGACAGTGAGCCGATGAGAAGAGAGGGGGGGCGGGGGCAAACCGTGGCTCCGTGTCTGTATGGACGCACAGGGCAGCGGCTCAGCTCAGGTGCCCCCATAGCAAGCTGCTTGCTTTGGAGACACTCCACAGGAGGGAGGAGCCAGGAGTGCTGAAGAGGGACCCAAGAAGAGGAGAATCTGGGCTGCTCTGTGTAAAACCACTGCGCAGAGCAGGTAAGTATAACATGTTTGTTATTTTTAAAGAAAACAAACTGAGACTAGTATCACTTTAAAGTGGCAGAGTCAATACTTTATTAAGTTGAACAATGCTCCTATGCTGTAATGAAAGGCTCTAACTGGCTGAGGTGCTCATTTTCTCCTCTTGCAGTTTGGTCTGATAATAGCAACTGATACTTAAAATGACTTGCTTTTATTGAGCTGTCTATAGCCAGATATTGTCTTTTAACCTTCAGTACAAGGGTAATTGAAATATTTGTAGCGGTAGCATGTTGTTAATCAAAAAAGAAAAATACAATTATAGTAGTTCTTATCTAGGTGCTGCAGTTTATGCCAGGATGATAATACTTTTTAGTACAATACAGTGGAGTTGATTTACTAGAAGTGGAGAGTACAAAATCTGGTGCCGTCCTGCATAGAAACCAATCAGAGTCAGGTTTTTGTCAAAGCAAGTTAGAAGCTGATTGGCTACCATGCACCAGATTTTTTACTCTCCACTTGTAATAAATCAACCCGCAAAGTACACAGTAATACCAAAAATGAAGTTGGCCAGCCTGTGGGCGACTTCTTTCTGTAATTTATAAACTTGGAATAAAATAAACTGAGTAATGAAATAAGGATTCAGAAAAAATCTTGCTCTCAGGATCTCAAATATATGTCCAGGTAAATGTCATACATTATATGGATAGCTCAGCAACCTTTCTATAGTAAGATCATTGGATGGGTGACAATAGTATTATTGTACAGTCCTGCACAAACTCACTATATAAGTCCTGAATAATAATACAGTAGTAATAATATCACTCTTGTGATCCTTCCTGTACATTCTAGAAATCATTTTGCTGGCCACCCTTGCCATCTTGCTTTAGCTATCCTGTCGCTGGCGAGAACAATTGCATGCTTGTATAAGTTGCTTCGTTGCTTTGTCTCAAGCTGGATCAATCAGATGTTTCTCCCTCTATGTTGAAAACGTTGCGAGAGAGCAATGCATAGTTACATAGGTTGAAAAAAGACACAAGTCCATCCAGTTCAACCATAAAAAATAATAATTGTACAATCCCTTATACCCAATTCTATACCCAGAGTTGATCCAGAAGAAGGTAAGTAAGCGACACATGCAAGCAGATGAGTGTTTCACACCCTAGCTGTGTCCTCCATAGTGTCCTTCACCAGGTCATCAGCCTGCCACCAGTCTGTGATTGAACAAAAGAATGACAAATAGTTAGGGCCCTTTCACACGTCCGTTCCGTTCGTCCGTTTTTTGGACGTCCGGTAACGGACCTCAATGCTTCCCTATGGGAGCGGATCCGTTAGCGGATGATGCATCCGCTAACGTCCGCTAGATCCGCATCCGTTTTTTCGGACGGAAGAATGTCCTATTTTTCTTCCGTCCGGCCAAACGGATCAGATGCAAACGGACAGACGGTCCGTTTCCACCCGATTCCCCATAGGGGATAGCGGAGGAGAGACAGGGCGGTCCCTGCACAGTGTGCGGGGACCGCCCTGTCCGCCCGACAGCTCAGCGGAGACCCCCCCGCTGAGCTGACGGACACACGGAGCGGACCGAAAAACGGACCGCACGTGTGAAAGGACCCTTATTGGTATTTCCTGCATTCCTCCACCTGTAAGTTTTTACTGCTATCTGGGGCTCCATTGGAGGGATAGCCCTTGCTTCCCATAAACTTTTATTTTTCTGGTAAGAGTCAGGGACACCTAGAGCCCATGTCAGATTTTTCTTTCTGTGTACCTGTTGAAGGTTTTTCTTCACTTCCTGTACGGTTGTTAGTAGCAGCGATGCTCTCAGTCGTGTTTGGACTAGGATCTAAACCCAATTGTACGAGCCCGCCTGGAAGCTGATGCATGTATGGGCCAATCATCTACAGCTGGGGCATTCCTCTGCCGACAGCTACAGGTTTAGGCCAGGTTCACACTGGTACGAAACAAACGTCGTACTACTTTGGATCCAACTTTGCCCTGCTACTTGAAGTCCGACATGCGTTCAACTTCAAGGAACAGGGATCCAACTTTGATCCCTGACAATACCAGGCACTGTATCTGGTATGAATCTTTAGGAAGAACTCCACGCCAAATGGAAAAAAAGGCCCTTCGGTCTGGTATGGATTTTAAGGGGAACCCCCTACGCCAAAAAAAAAAACCGGCGTGGAGGTCCCCCCAAAATCCATACCAGACCCTTATCTGAGCACGCAGCCCCCTCCTGACCCGTACTACATGGGGGGGTGGGCGCTTTGGGCCAGGGGGGCCCTGTATCCCCCCCACCCCAAAGCACCTTGTCCCCATGTTGATGAGGACAAGGGCCTTTTCCCGATCCATATCCATACCAGACCGAAGGGCCTGGTATGCTCTTGGAGGGGGAACCTATGCTGTTTTTTTTTTATTTGGTGTGGTGTTCCCCCTCAAGATCATCAGAGCACAAGTCCGCATGCCAACGTCGGATTAGGCAAGACGGCAATCTGACTTTGATCTGACTTCAATTATAATCAATGGGCTGAAATAGGATCAAAGTCAGACCAAAGTTGTTTAGGGAGCATTTTTTAAAGTCGGACTGACTTGTGTTGGACCAGTTAAGACGGCTCCCTTAGGGAAACATTGATTTTCACACGTCATGCGACATGAGCTCACAATGTCGGAGCTTTTGTTGTACCAGTGTGAACCCAGCCTTACATGATCCTTGTATGCGTGCAGGTGCAAGCGAGGATTGGCTCATACCAGTGGCAGCTCCCTGGTGAAACCAGCCACAATACAGCTAGCATCTTCCTAGTCCCGGTCTAAATATCAAAAGGATCTGGTTGTTTTGAGGATATGCAAGTCTTGTCCGTTGATACATTTGTAGTACAGGGTTCCCCAACTGTTCTAAACAAATGGCTAGTTTACTGTCCTTCAAACCTGGGAGGGGGGGGGGGGGCAGCACTGTGGTCGGTGGGAGTAGAAAATCTTTTGGGATCAGAGGAAGTAAACAATGCATTGAATAGAAGAAGATCCTGGACTGCCGCACTCCTTAAAACGTTGTCCTTTATTGTACAAATAAAATCTAAAAAAACAACCAGAGTGATGCAGGCAAAATGAAGTGAACAACAGAAAAAAGGTGGCTGACATGTTTCACATCATGTGATGCTTACTCTTGGCAAGTAAACCATGCCCAATGGTTGGTATTGGGGGCTGTAATAGTTCCCCATCGTTGATATTATTGGCAGGAATAGTATGCCATAATTGGTGTCGATGGGGGGGAATAGTGCCCCATCGTTGGTGTCGATGGGGGGGGGGGGATAGTGCCCCATCGTTGGTGTCAATGGAAGGTATAGTGTACCATTGACAGTGGCAAGAACTCACTGTTTTGACAGTGAGGGATAATAGGCAAGTAAAGGGTCACAGTTTGCAGACCATTGGTTTAGTACATGAAGCTCACTTTGTGTGTGCGCTATCAATTTATTTCAGGGACTAAACAAATATTTTCTAACCGATTCCTCTTGTTTTGTTCCCTCTCCTAATTTGCAGGTGGTTATAAATGGAGGTGCCGCATCCACTGTTGATCAGGATACGGAAGACACGGAATTAATGGCCATTTATACGACCGAAAGTGGTATTGCAGAGAAGGTGAGTGTGTGCTGCCATTTTTTTCTCTAGCCGTCTATTTCCAATGGAGAGATTTCCATTCACTTCCTATTGAGACACTACACCAAGTGAGTGTACAGGTGAACAGGCACCCCTTGTAATATGTCCCTTCTATTCCAGTTCTGGTGACAACTGTTACATTTTGGATTATTCATCCCCTTCTAACCCTTTGACAATGGTCACCAAGAAATGAACTGATACTGAGAGAAAATCACTTTTCCTGCAGTTGCATTATTTTTATTTACTTTCCAAACCCAAATACTCAGATGCCAAGGATAATAACCTAGCAGGCTGGTATACAGCACGAGTGCCAGCCTTGCCAAAACACGAGACACGTGGACGCCGCTTTCTGCCAAGGCTTAGTTGGAATTAATTACCTGTATTCCATTTCATTATCTACCCCAAATGTTTTTTGCTGACTGTGTAAAGTTTGTCGATTTGGCATTTCCCTTTAGGTTTCTTAAAACAATGACTACCACATACTGTCTGGGTGCTGGCACTACATCTCCAATGTGTCTCAGCTAATTAGTATTTGCTTAGCACCCACACTGAGGAGGCGACAGCAAGCCCTCCCCATTATAGTTCTGGTACAGTGAGTCATCTGCCATTCCAGAGGCAGAATTGTTTCGTTTTTAGTAATTTGACTGTTTTCTTGTCCTTGAACAGTATCTCCCCTGCCTTTTTTTTTTGCAAGTAAAAATGTACATACATTGTTTAGTAGATTAAGATACTTTAATCTTGGCACATGTGCATACCACTGTGTGCAGGAAAGCACGTATAGTACATGTAGTGACACATTTAGGTGGACCTTCACCTTCCCTTAGGCTGAAAGTCGCACTACAATGAAGTGGTTCACCACTCCAGCAAGTCTCTATTGCTGGCTGCTGTAGAGGGCAGAGCGGTGCGCGATTCAGGGCATCACACGGCTTTCAGTTTTTGTTTTTATGAACTTTATTTAAAGTGTAAAAAAGGTAAACTTCATTCATGTCAATGTACAGCAGCGTGATGCGCTGTGTTGCTGTACATTGCATGGACTCTCCTCCTGATTAGTTGAAACAGGGCAGCGGCATCATTGGCACCTGCTGCTGTCCATCAAAGTCAGCCAATCAGGAAAGAGAAGGGGCGGGGCCAACACAGGACTACATGTCTGAATAGACACAGGGAGCTGTGATTTGGTTCGTGTGCCCCCATAGCAAGCTGCTTGCTGTGGGGGCACTTGGCAGGAGGGAGGGGCCAAAAGAGCTGCAGAGGGACCCGAGAAGAGGAGGATCCGGGCTGCTCTGTGCAAAACCTCTACACAGAGTAAGTATACTGTAACATGTTCGTTATTCTTAGAGAAAAAAAATAGACTTTACAATCACTTTAAATTGGTTTTGTGGATGTGGGGGGTCAGCATTTCTAAGGCCCCTTTCACACTGAGGAGTTTTTCAGGTGATACAGCGCTAAAAATAGCACCTAAATACCGCCTGAAAAACTCCTGCCCAGCCTTCTCAATGTAAAAGCCCGAGGGCTTTCACACTGAGGCGATGCGCTGGCAGGAGAAAAAAATCCCCTGCAAGCAGCATCTTTGGAGCGGTGAGAATAATACCACACTTATTTGTTTAATTAACCGCATAAATGTACTTAATTTCATATGTTACATTTATTTACCAAGGCTAGCTTCCAATTTGACACAATGAACCTCTATAAAAAATTAATGGGGACAATTTACTTTTTTCCCCAGTTTTTTGATAGTTTCGATGCATCAAGTCTAGGGATGTGGCACAGAGAGTATATCATAATTTTCTGGTTGGATCAATCTGTATATGCAGTACAGGATGCTTGTCCTGTGAACCTAAGGGATTAATTCTCTGCATTGTGTAAAAATGCTGTTTGGGCCTGTATTCACTGATCCTCCCCTTCTTCCACTGTCTCCAATCGATCTCCTGATAAGACCGAGCCTTTGAAGTCACTCTGCACATGCTCATTTTTTATATTAAGAGTGGTGCATGTGATCAGCACATGGCCAATCAACACCATCCAGGCAGAGGGTCAGGGGTCCTGCAGCCTCATAGGACAGTCAGAGTAGAATGAAATCTCCTCCTACAAACCAGACACTGATAGATAATGAGAAAAGGTATCTAGCCGTCTATATTTACTAAAATAATTGCATTTACATAGTGAATGCATGGTCCTGGGTTTAGTAACACTTTAAATCAAACCTATAGCGTTATTTAACATCATAACAATGTATTTCAAGAGCAACCCATAAAACGCAAAGCAAGTGGAACTGTTAGACAGATTCAGACTAAATTTTCATAGTTGTGCTCTGCCCTGTTTGCTTTCGCTCCTGCACTTTCCTGTTGGCTAATATACCTAAATTGCTTTTATGAAAACATGGAGGGCAAAAAAATAAAGGCCACAGCAATGCATTGCAGTCTTCTGGCAAGTATAGTGAGGGGGGAAAAAAGTATTTGATCCCCTGCTGATTTTGTACCTTTGCCCACTGACAGAGAAATGATCAGTCTATATTTTTTAATGGTAGGTTTATTTTAACAGTGAGAAAGAGAATAACGAGTAATAACAACAATATCCCTAAAAACATGTTTTTAAATTTTTTTATAAATTGATTTGCATTTTAATGAGTGAAATAAGTATTTGACCCATTCGCAAAAAACATGACTTAATACTTAGTGGCAAAACCCTTGTTGGTAATCAGAGATCAGATGTTTCCTGTAGTTGGTCACCAGGTTTGCACACATCTCAGGAGGAATTTTGTCCCATTTACAGATCCTCTCCGAGTCATTAGGGTTTTTCGAGTCTGATGTTTGGTAACTCAAACCTCCAGCTCCCTCCACATATTTTCTATGAGATTAAGGTCTGGAGACTGGCTAGGCAACTAAAGGACTTTAATGTGCTTCTTCTTGGACCACTCCTTTGTTGTGCTTTGGCTCATTGTTATGCGGGAATACCTATCCTCGACACTTTTTTAATGCCTTGGCTGAGGGAAGAAGTTTCTCATGCAATATTTGATGGTACACGACCCCGTCCATCGTCCCTTTGATGCGGTGAAGTTGTCATGTCCTCTTAGCAGTAAAACGTCCCCAAAGCATTTTGTTTCCACCTCCATGTTTTGATGTTGGGGATGGGTGTTCTTGAGGTCATAGGCAGCATTCCTCCTCCTCCAAACATGACAAGTTGTTGATGCCAAAGAGCTAAATTTTGGTCTCATCTGACCACAGCACTTTCACCCAGTTTTCCTCTGAATGTTCATTAGCAAACTTCAGATGGGCCTGTACATGTGCTTTCTTGAGCAGGGCGACCTTGCGGGCTCTGCAGGATTTCAGTCCTTAACAGCGTATTGTGTTACCAATCTGTCTCTCACTGTTAAAATAAACCTACTATTAAAATTATAGACTGATCATTTCTTTGTCAGCGGGCAAACCTACAAGATCAGCAGGGGATCAAATAGTTTTTCCCCCCACTGTAGTTTGCCCTGGGTTTGGAAGCTCCTGGGGGCTGTGGATATAAATGAACATGGGCAGGAACACGGTGGTACTAGCTGTACAGTCCAGGTAACAGTTTGTTGTTGTTCATGATACCAAGGGTACACATTCATCTACCTTTGTTCTGGTTGAATGTTCTAAAGCAAACTTGTATAACCTGTTTTCATAGTGAGCCATATAAAATATATATTGTCTGGAGGCAATCAAAATGTATACAAACCTTAATTATAGTACAGATATAGTAATAGATTCTGTTTCTTTTTACCAAATTAATTTAAGAAGATGAGAATTGTTTTCCAAATATGAAAATTGGAAAGCTGTTACCTGTATTATCATCAGCGCTCTCCTGTGGCATTCAGGTGGCTCCTCGTCTGGAGTTGGCGTGGCTTAGGGTTGATGTAACTGGTCAATGCAGGCTCTTGAGAGGGAGTCAGCCAGACACATTTCATCTCATCTTAGAATATAAAAGTGTTGATGGCTTTGAGGCTTCAACAGCCACCATACTGTGGTTCTGTCATGATTATAGACATTGCAGTTGCTAGTCACCCTACTGATTAATTACTGGTCTATAGGAGATCACATCTGAATGCTTTTCTAGTTTTCTGAAAGTAAGAAATAGTTAAGACCCTTTTTCAGGGGTGTTTAGTCCTCGTACATTAAGTGAATATAGCTTGACCTGGGAGTGGGAGTGTAGGGGTCATTTACTAAAGCTGAAGAGTGGAAAATCTGGTGCAGCTCTGCATAGAAACCAATCAGCTTCCAGGTTTTATGGCCAAAGCCTAACTGAACAAGCTGAAGTTAGAAGCCGATTGGCTGCCATGCACAGCTGCATCAGATTTTGCACTCTTCGGTTTTGGTAAATCTCCCCTTGTGTGTTAGTGTGCTGAGTCATGGATGCGAAGGGGGTAGCAGTAAATAGCAGAGGGGTGGAGGGTTCTCAAAGACTGGAAAAAGGGGGTTGGTAGTTTTGTGAAGGGAAGTAGAAGAGGATCTCTCCTAGGGGTGCAACGGATCAAAAAAAAATAAATTTCGGATTCAAGTCTGGGCTCTAGCTGGGCCAATGGCTCTATATGGTAATGTCCACCATTGCCCCCTACTCGTCACTGTAATGTCCACCATTGTCCCCCACTCATCATCACCATCACTGTTCAGTCCAACATTGCTCCCACACTAGTAAACACTGTAATAATAGCCAGTTTAACATTGCCCCCACTGGTAATCACTAATATAATAGCCAGTTCAACATCCAACTCACTGTACTTGCACTGTAATGTCCACCATTGTCTCCCACTCGTCATCACCATCACTGTTCCAGACCAGTCCAACATTGCCCCCACACTAGTAAAGAACACTGAGTCCCCGACCTTCATAGCGGCGCTCACTGTTCCCCCTCAAGCTCCACACGTTCATCCTAATTCCCAGAGCTCCGCCAAGATAACCAGCCAATCCGGGCAGCCTTCCAATTAGATAGGGCGCTCATCACGTGGGCCAATCAAGTGCAGAGACGGGACATCCCATCCAACCAATCACAGCCGATCTGTGATTGGTTGGGGTGGAGCAAGATGGTCGCCGCTCCGGAGCTAGGCTGAAGCCGGGGACTTTCCTACAGCCGAGGCTCCAGAGCGCTCCGCGGATCGCGTGGTGTGCCGATTCGAACGGGGTGACCCGTTCGGATCACGGATCGGTGACGATCCGTTGCACCCCTAATCTCTCTCTATTAGGAAACAAAAGAAAAGGCGGAGCCTATCCTCCTTTTTTTTTTTTCTCCGGGAGGATGTATCAGTAAGGATTAATGTTATAGCCAGTGAATGCTGATTCTGGGATGGCAGACTCTATGCTATACCACTGTGTGGGGGTCAGCAAATTCCTAGTGAGAAAAAGTAATTGAGTCCACCTGCCGCCACAGAGTGGTGACGTGGGACAGTAGAGGTGCATAGTGGGAGGGTATTTCCAAACGTTTTTATGACACCTGACCTTTCATCGTCACGGGGCAGTTCAGAACAGAGTTTATTGGCCACTGTCCATTACCAATATTCATATTCCATTCCTAATGATCTTGGTAGATTTATCCTGCATACTCCATACAGTCAAGAGTGTAAATATAGTGCTTTCTGATACTGATCGTTTTATTGAAGTGTTAATTGTACTGTGGACTGGGGATTTGTCTTCATGGGTTAAGCCATTTGACACCTCCCACATTGGCCCAACAAGGCCTTTTTCCCGCATTTTGATGGCTTCTCGTGTTCTGATCCATTAATTTTACACCTTGGTTTTCTTTAGGAAAAGGATCCTAAACAATTGTATAGTCTGACAAGGGCTCAAACCCACCTTCCAAACACCCACTTCTTTTCGGTCACATGTTGGGAATACCTATATACCTAGAACTGGTGATGCTGTTGCATGTAGTTCCACATAAGTAAACTACAAATGCTGGCCCCATTTCTGTTTTTATGGCTATGAGGTATATGATTGCATAGTGAATTATATATTATATGCACAAGGTGTGTCAACCTTTATGCCATTCCTAAATCCATCTGATCCTCCTAATACCAAGTTTAGGGCACATTTTGTTTTTGGCAGCAGTGTGGTCAATTGACAAAGTGTTGCTTTATGCCATTCAAACTTTGGCCAGATAGCAAAGTTTAAGGTCATGGCATTAGGTGGGCAGCTATCCAAGAACACCTTTTGTACATTAATAAATGATATGCGTGGAAGATAGAAAAGCCACTGCTAATCGCCATGTACATAGTTCTAAAGTCCCTATAAAACTGCTGGATGAACTTGGTGGGTGTTTTGGGGTGGGGTGCGTTATTAAAGATCTGTCTTTGAAAATTTGACGTTTAAAAATAAGTAGTATGTTCCATATTTTGTTGAGCATAATTTTAGTAGTGAAAATAATAGTGATAAATTTAGGTCATATTCTTTAATAAGAATCATATCATGGGCTGCAAGGTCAATGCTGACAGACGTCGCAGCATATGTTCAGCTCCTTGTGACCAAGGACAGCAACTCCGTGCTGAGCTCTTCTGTGTATTGAGGCTTTCTAGGCCAGGCATCGGAGAGTATGTGTCGGGAAATAGGAATGCACACTGATGGGGCCTGCATGTTTATTGCCTGTAAGAGAATTCATAACAAAGCATGTCTGCCAAGAGGATAGTCATGGATTCCATGCTTAAAGTGTATGTAAACCCCAGCCTTGAACATCACCTATGTTCTTCCTTAGGTCTGCTAAATGTACCATTCATAGTGTTTAGTTATATCTGTTAGATACGTGTAAAAAGCACATGTTGGTTTTGCCAGAAATCTTGTGGTCCGATAACTTCCTTTGCTCTCTTCCTGTGCACAAGGAGGGGTTATGGAGAGGAGAGGTGTCTGTTCTTTGTTGTCAATGCTTGTATTGCACAGTGTACTAAATATGTATGTGTGCCTGTGTGTTTTTTATTTTCTGCATTGACATATGCTTTAAAGCGGAGGTTCCGCCAAATTTTTTACCTGTCCAGTGCGCCCGCGATGTTGCCAGCCAAGGCCGAGCAATCGCTCGTCCCTTGACTGCACCCACCACCATCCTCGGTGAGGGAATCGGGAAGTGAAGCGTTGCGGCTTCACTGCCCGGTTCCCTACTGCACATGCGCGAGTCGCGAGGCACCCCGTCACTGGTCCCCGCTCTCTCCTGGGAACAGTGTGTTTCCCAGAAGACAGCGGGGGTGCGGGTAGGGGCTTGACTGCCGCAGGAGTGTATTCCCGGAAGTGGGTGCAAAAACTTGTCTTAGACAGGTATCTGCATCCCCCCTCCCCCTGAAAGGTGCCAAATGTGACACCGGTGGGGGGAGGGTTCCCGAAAAGCGGACGTTCCATTTTTGGGTGGAACTCCGCTTTAAGGTCAAAAAAGGGGAGAGAGGGTGGGACTTTAAAGTCCCAAGGGGTGGAATAAGTCATATATTTAAATGGGAACACATGATGGGTGGTAACCCAGTCAGTTTTACATTAGTATCTGTTTCATAGGAGCTGATTTATTAAAACAGGAGAGCGCAAAATCTGGTGCAGCTCTGCAAAGAAAGCAATTGGCTTCAAGGTTGTTTTTTTTGTCAAAGCTTAAAAGTGATTATTATTTTTATAGCAAAAAAAAAAACCTGTTATACTTACCTGCTTTGTTGCAGTGGAATTGCACAGAGCAGCCCAGATCCTCCTCCAATCCACATCTCTCCGCTCTGCTCCTCCACTGGAGCACTGAGCTGTGGAGGGGGTGGAGCAGGCCGTCTCAGGCTCTCAGCGGTTTCGCTGAGATGGGTATCGGTCCAATTCCAGTGACGTCAGCAGAGAGCAGACTTTAGATCACTCTGCTGAAAACGGGTCACAGGAATGCAAAAGGAATTGCATTTCTGCAACCCATAGGAGAAGTACAGCCAAATGATCTCAGGCTGGACTTCTCCTTTTAAAGACCTCAAAAGCAACTCCTCCTATTCATATTAAATGAATCAACGGTTTTTGTTTTTTTTATGTGTTCCTTAAAGGCACCTATGAACAGAAAGCAAAAACAGGACCCAGAATGTCTAGTTTGATGAATCTTGACCTTTGTTCTCTTTTTTCATAAATTGATTGGAGACGTACAGTGTCAAAAAGCCTGGAAATGGTGTTATCAGAACAGAATGTCTTCATCTTGTCAGACAAGGCTGTTTGGAAAGTGCCAATGTCGAGGGCATCAGCAGCCAGACTGAGCAAGGCAATACAACTGTGTTCTTTAAATATCACTATTACATGGCAATTTTTAAATCATTGTACTTGTTTGTTTTAGTAGGTCATACTCGTGTCTCATGTGGTATTTAGTAACGCCGCCCTGTAGAGCATAGGGCAGGGTAATTGCACCCACAATGACCTGTGATCTGCTTTCTCATCTACCTCTGTAGGTGAGATGTGTAATGCTATAAAATGTGAATGACAGCATTGTGCTTGTTGTAAAGGCCACACGAGAGTGAAGGGAGTGACATAAAGCAGACTTTGCATGGAGTAAGTTTTGGATAAGACGGCTCCTTCAGGTTTGAGGCCCTGCTCACTTCTTGCTTCTCGTTACAGCTCCATTTATATCTCCCTGCCGTGCTCAGAGCTTCTGGTGTGCTGGGCATGGGATGTTGTATTGTCAATAGTGTCTCTAATTTCCCAAGGCCTTGACAATGATGTAAATAGATGGAATAATTCCCCATCATTGGTGTAAGTTGGAGGAATAGTATCCCATGTTGGTATCAATGTGCGGAATAGTGCCCTGTTAGTAGGAAGAATAGTACTGTGCTTTCCTGTGCGATTCACATGCTAATGCAGAGTGATTTCAGCCCATTCGCTTTGAATGGGCTGAAATCGCACCGTTCCACACCAAAAATGGTACATGCACTACTTGTGGAAACTCACTGCAACCAGATTTTATGGTACTTCTGTACCATGCTGTCCAGTGCAGGCAAACGCTCTGGGTTTGCGACCTGCGTTTGAGGTGCCATTAACTTAA
Source organism: Rana kukunoris (assembly GCA_029574335.1). Taxonomy (NCBI): domain Eukaryota; kingdom Metazoa; phylum Chordata; class Amphibia; order Anura; family Ranidae; genus Rana; species Rana kukunoris. The sequence goes on from CM056051.1 coordinate 455,065,081, forward strand.
ATATTGACACCCGCTGCAGATCGCAACTACGGTGCGTTTGGAACACGGTGCATGAATCGTGCACGGTACGTGTATTACCCACACCGAATTCTTTTGTGAACTGCCCCTTAGATCCCTGCTCTTTTCAAAAGGAAGAAACATTTTGGCTTTAGATCTACCGTATATACTCGCGTATAAGCTAAGTTTTTTACCCCCTTCGGCTTATACCCGAGTCAGTACCTGAATTCTTGACAGGCGTCAAAAAAAAGTTCTGGCGTTCCGTGATAGGCATTTGAAACCGTGTTCCGCCTATCACAGAGGTCCTCTCATCCTCGGACAGTTACACAGCAGACACTGTGTTCAGTGTTCGGCCAATCGTGGACGTCCTCTTGTTCGAGGATGAAAGAATGTCCATGATTGGCGGAACACTGAACACAGTGTCTGCTGGGAAAATGGAGTCCAAGGATGAGCGGACCTCCATGATAGGCGGAACACAGTGTCAAATGCCTATCACGGAACGGAACACCAGGAGGAAGCCACGACTTTTAAAAAAAATGGACACCTGTCAAGATTGCAGGTACTTGGGCACAGTGAGGTATGGCACAGTGAGACTGCAATGGGCACAGTGAGGTATGGCACAGTGTGAGACTGCAATGGGCACAGTGAGGTATGGCACAGTGTGAGACTGCAATGGGCACAGTGAGGTATGGCACAGTGAGGTTGCTATGGGTACAGTGAGGCATGCAAATGAGCATTGTTGATCCTCTTTTCCGCTTACTGTAGCTGCTGCATTCTGACCCTAGGCTTATACTCAAGTCAATAAGTTTTCCCAGTTTTTTGTGGTAAAATTAGGTCCTCGGCTTATATTTGGGTCGGCTTATACTCAAGTATATACGGTGCATTGTTACCCAAGAAACGGTTTCTTTGACAGAAGTTGGAGCAGTTTAACGATTCTCAGGAATATAAGGCTCCTTGTTTGTATTGCATTGACTGTATTGATTGTATTGTAAATTGACCCAAGGGGTCATTTATTAAAACTGGGGAGTGCAAAATCTGGTGCAGCTCTGCATAGAAACCAATCAGCTTCCAGGTTTTATTGACTAATTGAACAAGCTGAAGGTAGAAACTGATTGGCTACCATGCACAGCTGCACCAGATTCTGAGTGCATCAGTTTTAGTAAATCTCCCACCTTGTGTTCAATTTTGTTAGGACTTACTACAGTATTAAAGTGGTTGTAAACCCTTAAAAAAATACAATACAAAGGCATAATGAGCTCATTATGTATTACTTGCATAAAGCCCCCGCAGCTGTCCTCGTGCCCCCCCCTCAGTCCGAGGACATCTCTCCTGGAGCTTACTTCCATGTATCGCGGCTCAGGCGCTGTGATTGGCCGGAGCCACGATGATGTCACTCCTGCGCATTCCGGTAACGGCACATCTAACTGAAGCATGGCACGGCGTGCCGATCACTTCGGCACATGCAGACACAGGGGGATATCTCCTAAACCGTACAGGTTTAGGAGATATCCAGGGTAGCTACAGGTTAGCCTTATAGCCTTACCTGTAGCATAAAGTTATAAAAATGGGTTTCCAACCACTCCTGGGAAAATTAAACCTTTTTTAGAAAAAAAAAAGCACATTGTATTATCTTTTTTTTTTTTGCCTTGATTGGATCTGGATGATCTTTCTTTTGGTAATTCAACATATCAAAATATATTTGGGTGCTTTTGTTTTACTATGGTCATCGAAGATGTGAAGCAACATGATGCTTAATTGCTAGCTTGCTCATTTTGACTCCTGACTTTGCTGTGTTGTTGTAGGTGACACCTACAGGTTATAATTGGGTACTGCACGTTTTCGTAACAATTTTTTAAAATACCTATCTTGAAATATTCTTCACTTGTCAGTATGTTTCTAGTTCAGGAAAAAAAATACTTATCAACCGAAACAACTGCCTCATGCATAATTGAGGTAAAAAAATGCTGCTTTTACATGCCTTTTGAGTTAGTTTTTTTTCCAGTATATATGCCCCTCTATGTTGGCCTATGTGTCCATGCACACATAGGAGTTTAGAGGCAGGAGCGTTCAGAGGTAGGAAAAAAAAAAATCATCACTTGTGTGTTCAGGAGAGGAGCTTGTTGTATAAAAAATGACTCAAAAGTGCCTGAGCCCGCATTTTACGCTTGGCGCGTTCCAACGTTAATGCATTCTAGTGGCCAGAATTCTGGCCAATAAAATGTATTAATGCCAGGTGCGGGAACGCCCATGCAAAAACTCACTTTTTACCACATTTTTGCTGCTAAACTGTAAGAGAGAAAAAAGTCTCATTAGCATACAGTGTGTATGAATCCTAAAGCCGTATATGGTTTATTTATTGACTGTCTCCTTATTTAATACAGAGCTCGCTGGCAGAGACACTGGACAGCACAAGCAGCTTCGACCGGCAGCGGATGGACATGATCTATACGGTGGAGGATGTACCCCCTTGGTATCTCTGCATCTTCCTGGGCCTGCAGGTATGTTGGCTTTGATATTTCAAAAGATGAGCCCAGCCACCCTGTGGCTGTAATTCACATAAACACTGTAATGTAACTGCATTCCATTGCTCAGTGTCTTCCCCCAAAGCAGGCCTCTTGTAGCTGCAAGTAGCCGGACTGTCTGCTCCATGCTGGGCAGTATTTACAAGATCCAAACAGAGAAGCAGCTGGGTTGTAAAGATTCCACTTAACTCACTGGTCAGCATGATGGTCTGATGAGGACAATCATTATGCATGATAGAGATGTGACGGCATTAGGCTGTATCTTTTTAGAAGCATTGAGAGATTGGAGAGAAGGCAGACTGTCACATACCTTGGAACACTCTAACACCAGACAACTCTACAGCACACTATGCCTGACACAAGTCTCATACAGTATCAGTCATTTCAGTGTCTTTGGCTGCTGTCACATGACTGATGTGGTCTGTGGACAATTTTATTATTGCCTTTAGCTATTAAAACATATTTCATAAAAACTTTCCGGTTTGTATGGCTTCAAATATCGTACATACTACAGCCACAATGCCTAGGCTAAACATAGACCACATACAACGTGATGGCGCATATAGAGTACAGACAGTGGTATTCCCAGTGGTATTCTGTACTCTACATGCGCTATTATGAGCTAAAGGCAATAATAAAGAATTAACTTTTAGGCTCCGTTTCCACTACTGTGACTTTGGACACATAAAGTCGCATCACAAGTCACAGCCCATTGAGTTCAACGGCACCCGTTCCCATCTATGTGACTTAAAGTGGATGTAAACCCACTCTCATTCTTTCTAAACTACTCCCTTAATGCTGATCTATAGGGATATACATGCCTCCTGCATGTATCCTTACCTGTCAAATGTCTCCCCTCTGTCTGTTATAAGAACTGAAAACGGCAGATTCTGTGGGTGGGTCTGTTGTCTGTGGGTGGAGTCTTAATGTCAGTAGACTCCCCGCCCTCCTCTACACTCCCCTTGTCAACATGCATTTTTCCCCATGTATTCCTTACACTAAATTCTGCTATGATCGCTAACATCCAGTCAAAATCCAGAAAAGTAACCAGATGACTTCAGAAAAGGAGTGGGGTGGGAATTAAAAAATAATGCCTGTTTCCAGGCTAGTGCATGAGATATGTAAATAAGCTGTCAAGAATAGAAAGGGGGCGGAACGGACTAAGGTTTTTCTCTGTAACTCCGTTTTATTTCACTGAACAATAAGAGGATTGCTCAGAGCTGGATTAACTCTGAGTGGCAAGACTGGGCACAGATGATAGGAAATCGTATACTCTACATTGTGACATAAAAAAAAAAAAGTGGTTTACATCCACTTTAATGTAATTGTAAAAGATGGCCCAGCATTGTCACTTTCAGAAAACCAATACAGACCAATGATGTGTCCCCATCCACTTTAACATTACAGTAAGTTTATATGAAGGTTTAGTATTTGGGTTTAAATTGACTTTACTAAAAGGCATTTTTTTTTTTTTTTTTACGTTTTGGATATGATGGATTAGAACACCTGTCAGGTTTTTACTGCTGTCTGGGCCCTCATTAAGAATATTCACCCTCTTTATTTGCCCTATCATTGAAAGTGACAGTTAAAGAAAACCCCCAAATTTGGGTTGTCCCCAAGACCGAAAATCTTCCAGTGGGGACACTACTTCTGGTGACATTGGGAGCCCAATGGATTGCGTTAACCACCTCAGCTCTGGAAGGTTTTACCCCCTTTTGACCAGACCATTTTTTGCGATACGGCACTGCCTTACTTTAACTGACAATTACGTGGTCGTGCAGCGATGTACCCAAATAAATAATATATTTTTTTTCCACAAATAGAGTTTTCTTTTGGTGGTATTTGAGCACCTCCTGTATTTTTTATGTTTTGCACTATAAACAAAAAAAACTGACAATTTTGGGCAAAACTATATTTTTTTACTTTCTGCTATAAAACCTATTAAATATATATATATATAAAAAAAAAATGTAATTTCTTCATACATTTAGGCCAATATGTATGCTGCTACATATTTTTGGTAAGAAAATTCACAATAAGCGTATAGTGATTGGCTTGCGCAAAAGTTATAGCGTCTACAAACTATAAGATAGATTTAAGTACTTTTTTTTTTTTGTACTAGTAATGGTGGCGAACAGTGATTTTTAGCAGGATTGCGGCACACAAATCTGACACTGACAGGTTTTGGGGACCAGTGACACCAATACAGTGATCAATGCAAAAAAAAAAAATGCACCGTCACTGTATAAATGACACTGGCAGTGTTGGGGTTAACATCAGGGGCAATCAAAGGGTTAAATGTGTTCCCTATGTGTGCTTTCCAACTGTAGGGGGGAGTGCTTTGACTAAAGAAAAACAGAGATCCATGTTTCTGCTTAGCAGAAACATGAGATCTCCATTTTCCTTTCTGGCAGAATGGCGGTCTGCCTTGTTTACATAGGCAGACAGCCAATCTGCCTCTATGAATATTGTGTCCGCCAGACCCTCTGATTGCCTCCCGCTGTGTCCAATCACAGTGGGAGTGGGGCTCTGGTGGCATGCCTCAGAGCTGAAGAATAGAATCGCGTACAGGTACGTGATTTTGCGCTAAAGGCCACCCTACCGCAGTATATGTAGGTGTGGGGGATCCTTAAGCAGTTAATTTGCAGGAATTTCCTTGCTTCATGTTTTGGCTATGGGACAGGAAGTGAAGGGAAATCTCCTCAATGGGGCTCAAATGGCAAAAACGTTATCTGAAATAGGGAAAAAAGTTTTTCCTATAGTGTTACCTTAATCTGACACATATGAGACATAATATAGCAATACGCGGACTGTACCATTCATTCTGATTTAACAGCAGTCCTATGATCATCTTTTAGAGTTTAATTGGCATCAAACTCGCCTTATATGTGGGTAATTTAGCAGTCTTCTCATTAGAAATCTGCTGTCTCATCTAGAATCGAAGCCTGCTGACTGCTGGTCTGTCCCTAACTGTGAATATCAAAGATGAGCCTGAGAAATGAACATTTGTATGTGCCAGCCTAATTACATCTGGATAATATACTAACCTGCTTTATTTGAAGTGCCGCTTTCCTTGGGTGCTGTGCAGATATATACAATGGACTCCGGAGAACATTAGGAAGTGTTGGAATTTATGGCGAGTTTTTCAGAAACTGACATTGCCAGCTCCCCCGATGGAAGCGGATCTATCAATGGAATCATTAGTGACAAGGCTGTCTCTTAGATGAGTGAGGACTGAGATAAATCTCCATGGCTGACACTGTGGTCATACACCCTTAGGAGAAGTGAGTTAGTCAGCTTGGATTATATCAGGGTTTAGTCTGTATCTATCCCTGTATAATCACATTTCACATGGGACCTTCCAGACGTTTGTGGGCCTCGGACCTTGCCGGACTTTATTTACTCAGCATCATCTTGGTCATTTTTACCTGCAGCTTTAGTTCAGTGGCACATTCATTATTTCTTATGTCTAGAATCATTTTGTAACTGCTAAAAGAGGCTTCATTTGTAAGTGTTCTGCTCTTTTCCTTGGCCACTCAAACACTGAACTATTAGTAATTATTCTTTCTTTATCGTACATCACGGGACACAGAGCTTCATAGTAATTACTAAGTGGGTTATATCTCACCTTCAGGTGCTGGACACTGGTGTAATCAATTAGACAGGAAGTTTCCTCCCTATATAACCCCTCCCATGCTGGGACACCTCAGTTTTTCTCCAGTGTCTAAGGCTCCTTTCACACGGAGCGGACCATTTTTCGGTCCGCTCCGTGTGTCCGTTGGCTCAGCGGAGGATCCCCGCTGAGCTGTCAGGCGGAAAGGGCGGTCCCCGCACACTGTGCAGGGACCACCCTGTCTATCCTCCGCTCTCCCCTATGGGGAATCGGATGGAAACGGACCGTCTGTCCGTTTGCATCCGATCCGTTTGGCCGGACAGAAGAAAAATAGGACATTCTTCCGTCCGAAAAAACGGATGCGGATCTTGCGGACGTTAGAGGATGCATCATCCGCTAACGGATCCGCTCCCATAGGGGTTCATTACAAGTCCGTAAACGGACTTGTAATGGAACGGACGAGCGGAGCGGACATGTGAAAGGGGCCTAAGGTGTTGGTCACGGTTAAAGTATGTGCTAAGAATAAGCTCTGCTGAGGGCCCCTGCGTGGGTTAAGGAGCTACAGAACCGGATCCATCCAATACGGCCAGACATAACGCCAAGATGGATGGTACCCGGGCAAGGGCAAGGTTTTGCCTGTAATGTCACTCTTGTAGGACTGGACTCTGGGATCCAGCACTTTGTGTCACATATTTAAAAAATGCACAATGGTTTCTGGCAGAGTGCCTTACAGGTCCAGGGAAGAGGCCTCCTTTAAGTAGGAACACCTGAGGGTTGGCACAACATAACCCACTGTGATGGGTGAAGGTTGGATCTGTCTGGTCCTCGGCAGTATCCTGCAGCGGGGATAAGGCAAGTGAAGACAACCCTGAGAAGTTCCTGGGGTTCTCTTCTGTGAGTAGTTGCATGTCTTACTTGTTTTCGCCACTAGAAGGGAGTAAAGAGACATACCTGGTGTTTTACTTGCATGCTCTCCAGGATGAAAGCTCAGTGCAGCCGGTCTGTGAATCTGCTCATCCCTTCTGCTTCAGGCTCTTCCACAAGTATTATAAGGGGGGGTCCCGTGTAGTCTAGGGTCCAACGGCGCTCTCCCGATCTCCCCTGCTCGCCTCTGCCCCCTATGTGCGCGGGGAACACAGTTTTCTTTATGGGAGCAGCGGGGGTGGGAGGAGGCGTGGTTGCCGTTGGCGTGCATGTGCGGTAGTTCTTTAGTACCCCAGACACCGAGAGCCTGTAAAGCAGTGGGACACAGAATATTTTGGAGCATGTAAGCACCTTTTCCGGATTGGATTCAGGCATACCAAGACACCTACTCAGATTAGCAGGCATTTGTATATTGCCAGACTAGCCTCAGCAGTTGATGCACCTGTGTTGGCACCTCTGCCTTGTGCTTAGGACTTTATCACCCCGTAGAAGGGGTTCAGGGGCAGGAAAGAGGGTCACTAAAGTGTCACCACCTGGATCTGAAGGTCCTAGACATGCCTACATGATATCATCCTCCCCTAAGAGATCTGAGGCAGCCGCGCAGGATGAGCCATTGCCCCTGTCGGGCATTGCAGCCTCTCCCAACATTGCAGTGGTGAGGCATGTTAATATAGGTTTCCCTAAATATACAAGATTCCTTGCCTTCGCATAGGAATACGTGTCTGCAACACATTCATAAACGCAAAATGCTATGCCCATTCCATAGCACACATGCTACATCAATGCGTGTATACAACGCACACTTTTTATGTTTTGCCCAAAACATATTTGTATGAATTCATACTTCCATAAACGCATGACTCCATAGTGGCATAAGGCTTTAACACATGCCACGTACACATAAGGGGAGCTATTTGCACTTATTTGCATTGGGCTACAGAGGTTGCCTGCGTTTCGCAGGGGATTGACAAAGGCCTGGGGAATGCCCAGGAAAAAAACAAGCCTACTTACCGACCAACTCGCAGACAACCAATTAACCTGTCTAACAGTATGCGTTAAAAACAGGGGTTTTGTCCGCACACATTTGCAAACGCATGCGTGAGCCACAGAGCCACGTCATGGTACCCTGGAGCCTGTGGTCCTAACACTAAACTATGAGTGTCCCCACAATGGAGGCACATGCACCTATTCCAGTTGGTGGTCTTGCCCTTTGGGTAGCCACCGTGCCCCGGGTTTACAATGTACTAGGGCCCACCTCTAGCAGGACTGAAGGCCCAGGGTATAGCAGTAATGGCATACCGAGGCAATCTGCTGCTGAGATGAGCGTTTTGTCGCATGTTTTCTGCTCAAACAGCAGCTCTTTATCCCTAATTTTCTCCCCTTCTCCTCCCCGTAGTGATTTCAATTGGCTAAACAAAAATGCCTAAAGCTGTAAAATGCTTGTAATACACTTCTAAAATGCTTGTAAAAACACTAAAAAATGCTCAAATAAAAACACTGAAATTTGCTCTCCTCAGGTATGAACGAAGCCTCAAGCTGGGCATAGACTGATTGAAAGTCAGTTTATTTTTACAGCAATTGGAGCCATTGTCGGAACACAATGTCCTGTCAGGGGGAAGATCCTTCATCCATTTTTCTTTTGAAGCTGGAGGTGAACCCAAAAAAACGAAGTCTATGCCCAGCTAATCAGGAACAAGTCACAGCAAAATGAAATAAATACCCGACTACTGACGCATTTCGCACTGAAACTAGTGCTTAGTCATAGCTAGGACTAAGCACTAGTTTCTGTGCGAAACGCGTCAGCGTCAAGTTTTTATTTCATTTTGCTGTGACTTTTAATAAAAGGCTACAATTTGTTCAGAGTGCGGCTGTCCAGAGACAATCTTTGTTACTGCTTTGCTAAGTGCATTGTCTGCACCTGAGTTATCTGCAGCGGAGGATATTCATCTGGGTTCCCATCTAGAGCAGCTACTCCCTTTTCTTATGCCTAGATAATTCTGGGGATATACGACATAGAATATAAAATTCTGACCTTCATATAGCAGCGTTCAGGACTAAAACTACTGATCTGATGGTACACATGCACTTGTAAAATATTTTAATAAGTGAGGATTTTCCTTCACTTTGTAGAGATTTTTTTCTCGCTTCCTGTTTTGCCGCTGGGACAAGTCAAGGGAAATCTCCCCAACGGGATGCAGACAGCAAAAAACAGTCCTGCTGGACTTTCTAAGCATTCCCTGCTCTGTACACTACTAAGAAGCCAGGTTTTTTTGGACTTGAAATCTGATGGATCCTCCTACAGATGGACCATGAGACGTCTCTAATAACCTTTAGTATAAGTGAAGTCCACTTCTCTACACCTAGAGATCTTCTGATCCTGAAGGATCACTATATTCAATGCATCAGCCCCGACTAAAATCTGTTCATCAGATTGATGCTGTTAAAGTCGGGTTTATTTTTGTATTTTGTTTCTGGGTGAAGTGAGTTAACAGTTATGTGAAGAATGACGTTATAAAAAACTTTATTGCCGTGTGTTAAATGCTGATAACAAGCTAGAACTGGATGCCCTTTCATTCATAGAAGGTGGCATTTGTGCTTTGCCGTTCTTTTCCGCTGTCCTCCCATACAATGTAATCACTGTTTACCCCGGAATGTCCGTTGTGACTACATCTACATCTTCTCATAAAGTTATTCTGCTCAGCCTTTATCTCCTAAGGGCTTGTAACTCATTGAGGACAACCAATGATCATTTATTAACTGAATTCACTAAGCCAACCAAGCTACTGTCATTTTTCAGTTTGGTTCATATTTTATTGAAATATTTACAGTATGGTAAATGCTAAAACCTCCTTCCCACAAGGAGCATTTGAACGGCAGTTTAGTAATTAAATATAAAAGACACAAATTAATTCAATATTATAATTAATACAGTATTATATACTGTATTTATTGGTGTATAACATGCACTTTTTTACCCTGAAAATAGAGGGTAAACTGTGCTTGCTTGTTATACGCCAATATAATTTTTTTTTTATTGCCAACGGGGGGCGATTCGCCCCCGGGTGCCCCCTATTGGGAGGGGGGAGGGGTGTCAGGCCAGCTCCCCCGCCTCTCCTGGCCCTGGGACAGCGATGCCAGAATACCTTAAAGTTAAGAAAACCTTACTGCCAGTCCTTTCTCATACACTGCTCCTCCTGTGCCACCCTCAATGTAAATGGAAGCCTCTAAATACCGCAATCCTAATACCAATGATGGGACACTATTCTTCCCACTAATACCAATGATGGGACACTATTCCTCCCACTAATACCAATGATGGGACACTATTCTTCCCACTAATACCAATGATAGGGCACTATTCTTCCCACTAATACCAATGATGGGACACTATTCCTCCCACTAATACCAATGATGGGACACTATTCCTCCCACTAATACCAATGATGGGACACTATTCTTCCCACTAATACCAATGATGGGACACTATTCCTCCCACTAATACCAATGATGGGACACTATTCCTCCCACTAATACCAATGATGGGACACTATTCTTCCCACTAATACCAATGATGGGACACTATTCCTCCCACTAATACCAATGATGGGACACTATTCCTCCCACTAATACCAATGATGGGACACTATTCCTCCCACTAATACCAATGATGGGACTCTATTCCTCCCACTAATACCAATGATGGGACTCTATTCCTCCCACAAATACCAATGATGGGACACTATTCTTCCCACTAATACCAATGGTGGGACACTATTCCTCCCACTAATACCAATGGTGGGGCACTATTCTTCCCACTAATACCAATGATGGGGCACTATTCCTCCCACTAATACCAATGATGGGACACTATTCCTCCCACTAATACCAATGATGGGACGCTATTCCTCCCACTAATACCAATGATGGGACGCTATTCCTCCCACTAATACCAATGATGGGACACTATTCCTCCCACTAATACCAATGATGGGACACTATTCCTCCCACTAATACCAATGATGGGGCACTATTCCTCCCACTAATACCAATGATGGGACCATTATTCTTCCCACTAATACCAATGATGGGACACTATTCCTCCCACGAATACCAATGATGGGACCATTATTCTTCCCACTAATACCAATGATGGGACACTTTCTTTCTCGTACCTCACGGGACACAGAGCGGCATATTCATTACTATATGGGTTATATGGAGTACCTTCAGGTGTGGACACTGGCAATCTCAAACAGGAAGTCCCCTCCCTATATAACCCCCTCCCCTAGAGGGAGTCCCTCAGTTTTTTCGCCAGTGTCTTAGGTGTTGGTCACGGAATTGCTTTGCTCCACATCCTTGGGATTAAGGGCAGGCTAACCGGATCTGTCCAAGGAGCCTCAGTGCCAAAGTGGACAGTACCCGGGCCCCAAACCGTGGGGTTTTGCCTATAATGCTCCTCTTTGGAGGGCTGGACCCTGGGCCCAGGACTTGGAGTTCGTAAAGACCATAAGTTCCTGTTTGCCAGGGTGCTATATAGGTCCAGGACAGTGGGTACCTTCCAGGACCCCAGGGCCTGAAGGTCTACTACGCTACCCACGGAGATGGGAGAAGATTGGACCGTTTTTGCTAGGCAAACGTCCTGCAGCATGGAGCAGGTAAGAGGGGAGCCTGTGGGACTTGGTTCGACAGCAGGCTCTCCAGGGAGACCTTAAAGGGGGGTAGCCTAAGTATGCTCTGCATTGGCAGCCTTGCTCACTATGTCTGAGAAGACAGGATGATCTCTTTTCCCCCATCACTTGGTCCCCCTGTCTAAGAAACTTTAGAGTTTGCTAGCTACCTGCTGCTCTCTTCCCAGGGCTAATAAGGATCCCTATGGGGCCTTTTGGAGAGTCCTACCTGGCCGGTGGTTTGATTCTGCCGCCTGAAGCTGCAGTCCTGGGTCTCCAGCAGCGCGGCTCCTCCATGTGCTTCCTTCCCCGGCATACGCGCGCGCGTCTTATAGACGTTTTCGCGCCATTCGGAGGGCGGGGGGGGGGGGGCGTGCCTGCAGCTTAATCAAGGGCGCGCCTTTATTTGCTGTTATAACAGCAGGCTATGATCATTGCTCAGTCTGAAGCTGATCTGGAAGGGAGAGGACGCAGAGCGGCAGAACAGTGACTCCCGGTGGCGGAAGAGGGGTAGTGCATGCTGGAGTTGGTTCCAATGCTTTTCTGTTAAGCCAAAAATCCCCTTTGGCAACAGGTTGGAGGCTGGCAAACTAAATTTGGGCGACGCCTGTATGTTTAAAAAAAAAAAAAAGTTATATATTATAACAAAAAAAAAAAAAAGAACATACGGGGCCCCATCGGTTTTTAGGCATTAGTGATCTATTGTCCCCTAAACCCTAGTTTTGTACTCCTGGCCACTACAGTCGGTTGTTGTAGGCGGAGTCCCTCGATTTTGTATTATGGCTTCCAAAGGTTCGGGATCAAAAGGTACAAAAAAGACCAAAAAACAAAGGGGTTGCCCCTCTGATTCTGATGATATGCCGATACTTTCTCCGCAGCTTATTCCCATGAAGGTCGCCTTGGATGAGCCATTGGGGGGGTCTGGTGCTGAGGCTGGCCCAGATCAGCCCAGCCCTGTGTTTATCACAGAGGAGATGCTAGCCGTCTCCCTAGATGGGCTAGAAAAAGATTGGCAGCGATGATCGCTAGCTCTATTCCTGGCAAGAAACGGGCTAGATCCCCCATCGCCAAAAGGTGTATCCTCAGATGCTGAAATTTTCTCTCCGGAGGAATTGGAATCTCAGGAGGATCAACTAGACCGGAACCAAGAGGGTTCAGGGATTGAGGAATCTACCTCTGAGGAACCATTTTCAGACTCCCAGACAGAGAGACTGTGGGTACAGTCTTTGACGGACATGGTCCGCTCTGCATTTAATTTACCATTGCCAGAGCCTCAGGTTCCTGCGGTATCCTCTCTGGGCTCTTTGAAAGCTCCTTTGAGCAACGCGGTTTTTCCGGTCCATCCTCTGTTGGAGGAATTGATCTTTTAGGATTGGGTACGACCGGACAGGATTTTTCTGCCGCCTAAGAGATTATCGGTCATTTACCCTATGGAGGAAAAATTCTCGAAGAGGTGGAAGCTCCCAGTGGTGGATGCAGCCATCTCATGTGTGAATAAATCACTAACTTGCCCGGTGGAAAACATACAAATGTTTAAAGATCCGGTTGATAAACGGTTAGAGACACTTTTAAAGGCATCCTTTGCTACGGCAGGAGCAGTGGTACAGCCAGCTGTGGCTGCAATTGGAGTTTGTCAGGCGTTAAAGGACCAGACAAAACAGATGCTTAAAGACATGCCTACCCAACAGGCAGAAGAGTTTGCTGACATTCCCAGAGCTCTGTGTTTTGCGGTAGATGCTATAAAAGATTCCATCCAGCAGGCCTCTCGTTTATCACTATTTTTGGTGCACATGAGAAGGCTCTTATGGTTGAAGAACTGGGCGGCGGAGCCCCCATGCAAAAAGCTTCTGGCAGGGTTTCCCTTCCATGGAGGACGACTCTTCGGAGAGGATCTGGATAAATACATTCAGACTATTTCAAGTGGCAAAAGTACCCTTTTACCAGTCAAAAGGAGATTCCGGGGTCCTACATTTAAAAGGCAGCTATCTCCTGTCTCAGGGCCCCCAAATTCCAGGCAGTATCGACGGCCGCCTGCGCGATCAAACTTTAACAGTAAATCGCAGGGACAGGCCCCTGGAGGTAAAAGGCCATGGTATCGCAAGCCGGCAAAGCCAGCCCCTAAGTCTGCCTTATGAAGGGGCGCCCCCACTCTCGCGGGTGGGGGGAAGGCTTCGTTTCTTCTCAGAAGTTTGGGAAGCCAAGATCCCCGACAAATGGGTCCGGTCGTCTGTAACCACAGGATACAGACTGGAGTTTCTAAAGTTTCCTCCGCCTCGTTTTCAAGAGTCAAGGCTACCAAAAGATCCAGCAAAGAAGGCCTCGATGCTGGCAGCTTTGGATCACCTGCTTTGCCAGGGCGTGATAATAGAGGTACCAGCCCAAGAGCAGGGGCTAGGTTTCTATTCCAATCTCTTTGTCATACCAAAGCCCAACGGCGATGTCAGGCCAATCTTGGACCTAAAGAGTTTAAATGTTTACCTAAGAGTTCGTTCCTTCCGGATGGAATCCGTCCGGTCAGCAGTCGCCACGCTCCAGAGGGACGACTTTCTGGCTTCCATAGACATAAAGGATGCTTACCTTCATGTACCAATCTTTCAGCCGCATCAAAGATTTTTACGCTTCGCAGTGGGGCAGCGATACTTCCAATTCATGGCTCTCCCCTTCGGGCTGGCCACGGCCCCCCGGGTATTCACGAAGATCCTAGCCCCAGTTCTGGCCAATCTAAGGATCCAAGGGGTCACAGTCCTAGCATACTTGGACGACCTTTTAATCATAGATTACTCACGGCCGTGTCTGGAACAAGCAGTAAACCTCACGGTTCAGTACCTCGAGAGGTTCGGCTGGGTCCTAAACCGGGAAAAATCAGCGTTTCATCCTACAAAGCAGTTGGAATACCTCGGCATGAGGTTAGACACAGAACAGCAAAGGGTGTTCCTGCCCCTTGTAAAGGTCGAGGCTATTAAGGGGTTGGTTCAGTTGGTTCTAAGAAAGAAAAAAACAACTATTCGCCTGTGTATTCGATTACTAGGCAAGCTAGTGGCCACGTTCGAGGCAGTACCATACGCTCAGATCCACACTCGCGTCCTACAGGCAGCCATTCTAGCAGCCTGGAACAAGAGAGCACATGCCTTGGAGTCCCCTTTGATGCTATCATCAAAGGTCCGACAAAGCCTGGCCTGGTGGTTGAACCCTCAGAATCTTCTGATGGGAAGGTCCTTCAGCCCCGTTGTCTGGAAGGTAGTTACCACAGACGCCAGCCTGGCAGGCTGGGGGGCGGTCTTGGAGGGGTTCAATCGCCAGGGAACTTGGGCGGAAGCGGAGAGGCAGCTACCCATCAATGTCTTGGAGATCAGAGCTGCTCGCCTAGCCCTCCTGGCATGGACTTCCAGATTACAGGGGTCCCCGGTGAGAATCCAGTCAGCCAATGCCACAGCGGTGGCATACATAAACCACCAAGGGGGAACCAGGAGTCAGGCTGCTCAGAGGGAGGTGAGCTTGATTTTTCAGTGGGCAGAGGTTTATGTACCCTGCATTTTGGCGATATTCATTCCCGGAGTGGACAACCTGCAGGCAGACTTCTTAAGTCGCCAGATTCTGTCGCCAGGGGAGTGGTCTCTTCATCCCCAGGTCTTTCAGACAATCTGCCAGAAGTGGGGAATGCCAGACATAGATGTAATGGCATCCAGGTTCAACAAGAAACTAGACAGGTTCGTGTCTCGAGCAAGGGACCCTATGGCCTGCGGAACCGATGCGTTGGTTTGCCCTTGGCATCAATTCAAACTTCTATATGCATTCCCCCCGCTACAGTTACTTCCTCGCCTGTTGCGCAGGATCAGAGTGGAGCACAAGCCAGTCGTTCTAGTAGCTCCAGCTTGGCCCCGGAGGACATGGTACTCACTAGTCCTGAAGATGGCAGTGGGAGACACTTGGACTCTTCCTCTACGACCAGACCTACTCTCACAAGGTCCGATCCTCCACCCTACATTACAGCGTCTAAATTTGACGGCTTGGAGGCTGAATCCCTGATTCTCAGGGGTAGAGGTCTGTCTAGGCAGGTAATTCCTACCCTGATTAGGGCTAGAAAGCCGGCCTCCAGGGTGATTTATTACAGGGTGTGGAGGACCTACGTAGGCTGGTGTGAATCCAAAAGATGGAATTCCCGCAAATCTACCATTGATAGGGTGTTAAGTTTTCTCCAGCTAGGGGTGGATAAAGGCTTGGCATTAAGCACAATCAAGGGACAGATTTCAGCTCTGTCAGTGTGATTTCAGAGGCCGCTGGCCACCCACTCGCTGGTTAAAACCTTCTTACAGGGGGTCTTGCGTATTAATCCTCCTGTCAAGTCACCAATTTGTCCATGGGACTTAAATCTTGTCCTGTCCACTCTACAGAAACAACCCTTTGAGCCGTTGGCTGAGAGTCCTTTAGTTTTACTGACAAGAAAGTTGGTATTCTTGGTCGCCATAGTTTCGGCCAGGAGAGTGTCAGAGTTGGCAGCCTTATCTTGTAAGGAACCATATCTCATTTTACATAAGGACAGGGCAGTTCTCCGGCCTCATCCTTCCTTTCTACCAAAGGTTATATCCAGTTTTCACTTGAACCAGGATTTGGTACTTCCATCCTTCTTTCCGAAACCCACATCTAGAAAGGAGGGGTTGCTGCATACCTTAGATATTGTCCGGGCCATGAGGGCCTATCTTAAAGCTACAGAAAAGATCCGGAAAACAGATGTGTTGTTTGTTTTACCAGATGGCCCCAAGAAGGGGCAAGCAGCTGCAAAATCCACCATCTCGAGATGGATTAGACAATTAATCATTCAGGCCTACGGTTTGAAGAGGTTGCCTCCTCCTTTGTCGGTAAAAGCCCATTCTACCAGGGCCATGGGCGCCTCCTGGGCAGCACACCATCAGATCTCTATGGCTCAGATATGCAAGGCGGCGACGTGGTCATCAGTCCACACGTTTACAAGGTTTTATCAACTAGACGTAAGAAGGAATGCAGATTCAGCCTTTGGGCAGGCAGTACTACAGGCTGCGGTTTAAGATCCTCTGGATCGGGGGCACCCTTGGTTGAAAAAAAAAAAAGAAAAATTTCAAAATTATTTCTTGACTAAGTTGGATTTATTATTATTATTTGAGTATACCTCTAAATTAAATCCCTTTTGAGAAGATGTCTCCCTCCCCTCATTAAAGCATTGCTTTCGGACATCCCACATAGTAATGAATATGCCGCTCTGTGTCCCGTGATGTACGAGAAAGAAAAAGGGATTTTTTAATACAGCTTACCTGTAAAATCCTTTTCTTGGAGTACATCACCAGTGTCCACACCTGAAGGTACTCCATATAACCCATATAGTAATGAATATGCTGCTCTGTGTCCCGTGATGTACTCCAAGAAAAGGATTTTACAGGTAAGCTGTATTAAAAAATCCCTTTATTCCTCCCACTAATACCAATGATGGGACACTATTCCTCCCACTAATACCAATGATGGGACACTATTCCTCCCACTAATACCAATGGTGGGACACTATTCCTCCCACTAATACCAATGATGGGGCACTATTCCTCCAACTACTACCAATGATAGGGCACTATTCTTCCCACTAATACCAATGATGGGACACTATTCTTCACACTAATACCAATGATGGGACACTATTCCTCCCACTAATACCAATGATGGGACACTATTCCTCCCACTAATACCAATGATGGGACACTATTCCTCCCACTAATACCAATGATGGGACACTATTCCTCCCACTAATACCAATGATGGGACACTATTCCTCCCACTAATACCAATGATGGGGCACTATTCTTCCCACTAATACCAATAATGGGACACTATTCCTCCCACTAATACCAATGATGGGGCACTATTCTTCCCACTAATACCAATGATAGGGCACTATTCTTCCCACTAATACCAATGATGGGACACTATTCCTCCCACTAATACCAATGATGGGACACTATTCTTCACACTAATACCAATGATGGGACACTATTCCTCCCACTAATACCAATGATGGGACACTATTCCTCCCACTAATACCAATGATGGGACACTATTCCTCCCACTAATACCAATGATGGGACACCATTCCTCCCACTAATACCAATGATGGGGCACCATTCCTCCCACTAATACCAATGATAGGGCACTATTCTTCCCACTAATACCAATGATGGAACACTATTCTTCACACTAATACCAATGATGGGACACTATTCCTCCCACTAATACCAATGATGGGACACTATTCCTCCCACTAATACCAATGATGGGACACTATTCCTCCCACTAATACCAATGACGGGACACTATTCCTCCCACTAATACCAATGATGGGACACTATTCCTCCCACTAATACCAATGATGGGACACTATTCCTCCCACTAATACCAATAATAGGACACTATTCTTCCCACTAATACCAATGATGGGGCACTATTCTTCCCACTAATACCAATAATGGGGCACTATTCTTTCCACTAATTCCAATGATGGGACACTATTCTTTCCACTAATACCAATGATGGGACACAATTCCTCCCACTAATACCAATGATGGGACACTATTCCTCCCACTAATACCAATGATGGGGCACTATTCTTCCCACTAATACCAATGATGGGGCACTATTCTTCCCACTAATACCAATGATGGGACACTATTCTTCGCACTAATACCAATGATGGGACACTATTCCTCCCACTAATACCAATGATGGGACACTATTCCTCCCACTAATGCCAATGATGGGACACTATTCCTCCCACTAATGCCAATGATGGGACACTATTCCTCCCACTAATACCAATGATGGGACACTATTCCTCCCACTAATACCAATGATGGGACACTATTCCTCCCACTAATACCAATGATGGGACACTATTCCTCCCACTAATACCAATGATGGGACACTATTCCTCCCACTAATACCAATGATGGGACACTATTCCTCCCACTAATACCAATGATGGGACACTATTCCTCCCACTAATACCAATGATGGGACACTATTCCTCCCACTAATACCAATGATGGGACACTATTCCTCCCACTAATACCAATGATGGGACACTATTCCTCCCACTAATACCAATGATGGGACACTATTCCTCCCACTAATACCAATGATGGGACACTATTCCTCCCACTAATACCAATGATGGGGCACTATTCTTCCCACTAATACCAATGATGGGACACTATTCCTCCCACTAATACCAATGATGGGGCACTATTCCTCCCACTAATACCAATGATGGGACACTATTCCTCCCACTAATACCAATGATGGGACACTATTCCTCCCACTAATACCAATGATGGGACACTATTCTTCCCACTAATACCAATGATGGGACACTATTCTTCCCACTAATACCAATGATGGGACACTATTCTTCCCACTAATACCAATGATGGGACACTATTCTTCCCACTAATACCAATGATGGGACACTATTCCTCCCACTAATACCAATGATGGGACACTATTCCTCCCACTAATACCAATGATGGGACACTATTCCTCCCACTAATACCAATGATGGGACACTATTCCTCCCACTAATACCAATGATGGGACACTATTCCTCCCACTAATACCAATGATGGGACACTATTCTTCCCACTAATACCAATGATGGGACACTATTCTTCCCACTAATACCAATGATGGGACACTATTCCTCCCACTAATACCAATGATGGGACACTATTCCTCCCACTAATACCAATGATGGGACACTATTCCTCCCACTAATACCAATGATGGGACACTATTCCTCCCACTAATACCAATGATGGGACACTATTGTTACTCTATCTGACCACAGATGCAATTTCTTTCTATTGTGGTGACACCAGGATAAGAAGTGCTTGTGGGGAGGTCACAGAGCGATGAAAACCTGACAGAATTTTGACCCCCTGCTAAGTAAATGCTCTTTTGTTGCTGTCTTTGTTTCCAGAAAGATATCCTATATATATTTCTGTCACTGGAACAGCAGGTGAGAGTAAATCTCTTGACAGAATGACAGCAATACAAAATTGTTTCTAATCCCATGTACAAAACGTAAGACATGTTGCTGGAGTTGAGATCTAATTACACATAATGTTATAAATGTGACTTATTACAGACTTACAAGTGTTTTCACACATGCATACCTATAATGTTTTTTATTTACAGAGAATTTTTATTTCTTGCAGCACTACCTGACATGCTTCAGTGGGACAGTGGCTGTGCCGTTCCTCCTCGCAGAAGCCATGTGCGTTGGCTTTGACCAATGGGCCACCAGTCAACTCATCGGGACCATTTTCTTCTGTGTAGGAATCACTACCTTACTTCAGACAACGTTTGGGTGCCGGTGAGTCTACAAACTTATACTGATATGTTCTGGTGTTTAATCTCATGAAAGAGGAGGGGAAGTTTGTATAACTACATGACATGTCACTATATACAGAAACAGCATTGTTTTTCAAAAAAGGTGTCATCTTCTCAGAAGGCAGTCCCTGAGCTCTGGAAATTAACCTCTGCTTCTGGTAGCCATGGTTTTTGCCATAGTGGGCAAGTACAGTAGGTGACTGGGATATTGTGTCAATCTCGCTCCCTTTCTCGGCGAGATTGACCACCTACGAGCCCCATCGCGGGAGCCAGCGCCGAGCTGGCTTGCCGCGATGGAGACAAAGCCGTCATAGAAGCGACGGGGATCCGACGCGGATTCCCGCCAATTCTACACGTGGGCGGAGTTTGTTATGAATCCTGAAGGAGAAATCCCCGCCGGATTTTTAATGAAAAATCCGGCATGGGTTCCCCCCTCAGGAGCATAACGGGCCCTTAGGTCTGTTATGGGTTGCAAGGAGACCCCCTACGCCGAAAAAACGGCGTGGGGGTCCCCCCACAATCCATAACAGACCCATATCCAAAGCACGCCGGCCGGCCGGTCAGGAAGGGAGTGGGGGCGAGCGAGCGCCCCCCCCCCTCCTGAGCCGTACCGGGCAGCATGCCCTCAACATGGGGGGGTTAGGTGCTCTGGGGCAGGGGGCGCACTGCGGCCCCCCACCCCAGAGCACCCTGTCCCCATGTTGATGAGGACAGGGCCCCTTCCCGACAACCCTGGCCGTTGGTTGTCGGGGTATGCGGGCGGGAGGCTTATCGGAATCTGGAAGCCCCCTTTAATAAGGGGGCCCCCAGATACCGGCCCCCCACCCTAAGTGAATGAGTATGGGGTACATTGTACCCCTACCCATTCACCTGCAAATAAAAAGTGTAAACACAAATAAACCACACGGCGGGCTTCTGTGGGGGGTGGGTACCGCCGTCTGGTTCTCTTCCGCCGCCGGGGGGGCGCTTTGATAAAAGCCCCCACCACCCGGCGGGCTTCTTTCGACGTCTTCGGCGGCTGGGGGGTCTTCTCCCACTCTCAGGGGTCTTCTCCTGCTCTCCGGGGGTCTTCTCCGCTCTCCGGGGGTCTTCTCCGCTCTCCGGGGGTCTTCTTCTTCTTCAGGACTCGCCGCCGCTAACTTTGTGTGTTAGCTCAATTACTAGCGGCGGCGAGTCCCCTCTTCTGTGTAGTCGTCTTCTTCTTCTTCTGTTCTCCAGATGTTGACGCGATGCTTCCTTCCGCTGTTATGCCGGGCGCGCGGCTCGCAGCAAATTCTATAGGCCTGTCTTGTGACGTCGCAGTCCCATCATGCTCCGGTAGGTACCACGTGCTACCTACCGGAGCATGATGGGACTGCGACGTCACAAGACAGGCCTATAGAATTTGCTGCGAGCCGCGCGCCCGGCATAACAGCGGAAGGAAGCGTCGCGTCAACATCTGGAGAACAGAAGAAGAAGAAGACGACGTCACAGAAGAGGGGACTCGCCGCCGCTAGTAATTGAGCTAACACACAAAGTTAGCGGCGGCGAGTCCTGAAGAAGAAGAAGACCCCCGGAGAGCGGAGAAGACCCCCGGAGAGCGGAGAAGACCCCCGGAGAGCGGAGAAGACCCCCGGAGAGCGGGAGAAGACCCCCGGAGAGCGGGAGAAGACCCCCGGAGAGCAGGAGAAGACCCCGGAGAGCGGGAGAAGACCCCCCAGCCGCCGAAGACGTCAAAAGAAGCCCGCCGGGTGGTGGGCGCTTTTATCAAAGCGCCCCCCCCGGCGGCGGAAGAGAACCAGACGGCGGCACCCACCCCCCACAGAAGCCCGCCGGAGGGGGGCGCTTTTATAAAAGCGATCATACACACCCCCCCCCCGGCGGCCAACTAATAAAATATTTCAATACCCTGTGTGGTTTATTTGTGTTTACACTTTTTATTTGCAGGTGAATGGGTAGGGGTACAATGTACCCCATACTCATTCACTTAGGGTGGGGGGCCGGTATCTGGGGGGCCCCCTTATTAAAGGGGGCTTCCAGATTCCGATAAGCCTCCCGCCCGCATACCCCGACAACCAACGGCCAGGGTTGTCGGGAAGGGGCCCTGTCCTCATCAACATGGGGACAGGGTGCTCTGGGGTGGGGGGCCGCAGTGCGCCCCCTGCCCCAGAGCACCTAACCCCCCCATGTTGAGGGCATGCTGCCCGGTACGGCTCAGGAGGGGGGGGGCGCTCGCTCGCCCCCACTCCCTTCCTGACCGGCCGGCCGGCGTGCTTTGGATACGGGTCTGTTATGGATTGTGGGGGGACCCCCACGCCGTTTTTTCGGCGTAGGGGGTCTCCTTACAACCCATAACAGACCTAAGGGCTCGTTATGCTCCTGAGGGGGGAACCCATGCCGGATTTTTCTTTAAAAATCCGGCGGGGATTTCTCCTTAAGGATTCATAACAAACTCCGCCCACGTGTAGAATTGGCGGGAATCCGCGTCGGATCCCCGTCGCTTCTATGACGCACTCGCTGGAATGTGCTTTTACTATTCCAGCGAGTGCGAGATATCGGCAGCCTGTCGCCGAGATTCAGCGCAATGCTGGCGTGCTAAAAACACATTCTCGGCGGCAGGCACTGTATGCACATTATGGTAAACTTAAGGGATAAGTTCACCTTTAGTAACATGTTACATGCCCGCTTTTACACTTTAAAAACAGCTTGACTTTGTGGTGCTCTGCCCACGCAGCCGTGTCATTCATTCAGACACATCTATGAATGAAGGAACTACAAGTCCCGTCTTCCACTGCAGCAGACAGTTTGTATTTCTCAATGAATTGCGAGGACGTTGATGAGCAACCTCATAATTTACTTCTCTTCCCGAACTTCAGTAACTGTATGGGAGGTACGGGCAGACAGTAGTACCGAGCGTCTTCAGGGGTCTAACCTTGTACATGTGATCTGCTGATCGTGGGTGCAATACTCTGCAGACTCCTAAGAAAAAAATAAAATAAATGCACTTTTTTTTTTTTACCTGCAAAATAGTTTATGTATTTTTTCTTTTCTTTAAGTGAACTTAACCTTTAACTGCCACAGACTCCCCTTCCCAATGCTGAAGTTCCCGCTGTTTCTCTTATCGCTGCTACTAATATCTTCACTATTTTTTTTTCTTCGTCTATCATCTTTGCCCATTTTGATTGGCCAGCCTATGAAGATCCCTTCCATGTACACTCATGGGAGACTCATGCCAGCAATACCTTTTAAACAGAAGTCCAGTTTCATTTTAAGGCCATCAGTCTGCTGCAGGCAGGAGTAAGCATTTCCTCAGTCTCCACTTCTCTGTTTAGACTATAACATTGTAACGGATCACATGTGTGAACACAGCCAAGAACTGCAAAGATATCATATTGATTTGTGTTATCTCTGAGCCAGCATCTTATCTCCAAAAAGTAGATGCTGACCTTGTATGATGCCTAAACAAAGTTGGCTCTGTTTTTCTGGAAAGAAAAGCAGATAAAGGCATTGTCAGTGGGAGTACTGTGATCTGTATAAGAGATAATAAATACTTGGAAATGTATTTACACATTTTTTAATGTGCATGGATTTACATGAAAATATTCGGTATCTGGCGCTAGGTACACTTTTAATAACCACCTCTGGCTGCTGTACCGGGTATATATGTGGCGGCAGGGAAGGTGGGCCTTGACTCCCAGCCACTGCACATATGTGTCTATGGGGGGATCCGAGGCTTTGCATGTTCCCAGCACAGTGACCAAGCTGTCACCAAGGTAGCACGATGGATTTCCGATCACAGCTTTCACCTGACTGAGCCTCCGGCTCCAGGTGTTGACACCCACTAAGATTATTGTGCTCCTTTTTGTCTGAGTGCACTGTGATCTAGTTACCCAATTTTTCTTCTTCCCGCAAGCTTTGCCATACTTGGTGCATCTTAGGTATATGGATGTAAACTAAGACATGGAGTCTGTATTATGGAGCCAAATATGCAGCCGATGAAGTCTGAACCCCTTTTCTGCACTCGTATTCTTCATCACTAGTTAGGATCGGCATGAGAGCCCCTGACATTTGTAAAAAAAAATGCTTTACTATGGCTCCCATATCTCTGTTTTTTTAAAGGACCCCAATTAAATAAGTATGTGACACCCCCCCTCCCCTCCACAATGCTCTGTTGATACTGCAGTCCAATCAAATTGCATAGCAGCATTGGCGCTCCCAAGTGCAGACCTGGGACTGATTAAAGTGGAAGTAAACCCTCCTATCGTTTTCAGCCAAGGAAGCTTTGTTGGCCTCTGTTCTACAAGTGCCATGATGCTGCACATGTGGTCAGCTATGATACCAGCCATTGGATGGTTTGACAGTTTGGTTGAGAGCACAACCAATGAGAGTGTTACATTCCCAGCATGTGCTGGTAATATAACTGTTTTTTTAAACTGTTAAATGGATGGGTTTACTTCTGCTTTAAATGAGTTGGCTTGGCAAATAGCGATGTTCTCCATTATTTTACAGATTGTTTCTTCCCTGCAGACACAGCAAGGTCATTGCACATGAGAGGAGTTGAGGAGAAATTCAGCCTTATCTTTTAGAAAAAGGAATACTGATAGCCAAGTAGTAATTAATGGGCCAGTATTGTTTGATTTGTTCAAGGAGACAAAAAAATGTTATTATGATTGTTGTTATCACTATAGCCACCACTATAATAGTTGTGTTTCCTTAGTTCTACCGGTATATGTAGTATAGTTGGGTGCGCAATCAGAAAGTGTTATGCTGTGGTTCTATACCAGCTTGTAGATGGCATATATCATGGTGGGTCAAAGTGTTAATGATCAGCGGTATGCAGGTGCCCAATTGGCATTGCAGGACCCACAATGCATACAACCACATTGCAATACACAATGTATCCTGAAACTTTACCATCCTACAGTGTCTCTTGTATTTTTGCATCATCAAAGCAATTTGCCAGAGTAGTATTTTTGCATTTTTTTCCCACACATGTCTAAATGCACATTTTAGGCCTGTAGATTACTTGGATAAGGGAACGGAATTTGGGACTTTGAATGAAGCAATTGAAATGCGGAGGTAAGAATAATTCAAGTATTTATTTCATAACATAGATATAAATCCAGTAAAAAAAATATTATTTATATATATATATATATATATATATATATATATATATATATATATATATATATATATATATTGTGACAGGGTACTAGATTGTATGTACACCAGTGAGAGGCTGGAAAGGTCAGTTTTCCCTGCCCTGGAAGGGGTTAAGCCTGGCCAACAGGTAAACCTCCTCTCTTCCCCCTATTAATTAACAGTCACCTGGTAGGGAAATGGGAAGTGAGAGCTCAGTGTGAGAGGTATGCTGAGCTGGACGGACAGGTTGGAAACTGTCTGCAAGGAAGGAACAAGGTCTGTCATAGATTTGTTTATTTTGGACTGGTATTCTGTTTGTTTTGTACTGGAGGCCGGAATAGCCCCTCCAGTACAGTGTAGTGAGGGACACTACTGTCAGTTAGCCTCCTAAATTGGAGTAGGCCATTTTGTTTTTGTATTATTTATTTTTGAGTGCAATAAAGCCATATTTATTGCTTAAGATCAGCGACTTTGCTGCATGACATTATCGCTATTTCTACGACTTTGTCACAATATATATATATATATATATACACATATGGCATGAATAGCGTATGAGTACATACATCAATACATAATCATAGCAGATGCAAAAAAATTGATATAAATGCATGAAGTGGCATGGCATACAGATGCCAGCAGCAGCGTGCCTGATACTTGTATCTGTGTTCACATTTTATATCAAAATATGATGAGGTGTATAATAATAATAACATTGTCAAACATGGTAAATAATGGGTAGGTAGCATTCCATATATGGTGTAGCTGTGGCATCAAACATAGCTTCACGCGTTTCGTGGATGTCGCCACTCATCAGGAGCAGATGCGACAGTAATTCCTATGGAATATATAAATGTAATAAAAAAACACACTCTGAACAGCGAGGGAAAATATCAAGGAGGATGAATATCTGTAGATGGTTAATCAACCACACTTACCACCAAAGACAGTGAATGTGATATGTGGTAACCAGCATAGGGTGAGCCAATGCCGCTGGCATCTGTAGGCCATGCCACTTCATGCATTTATATGAATTTTTATGCATCTGCTATGATTATGTATTGATGTATGCACTCATCTATTCTATATGCTCATAATCTATTCATGCTATATGTATGTGTATATGTGTGTGTATGTGTGTGTATATATATATATATATATGTGTGTGTTTGTGTGTTTTTGTTTGTTTTTTTACTGAATTTATATCTATGTCCTGAATTAAATATTTTTATTCTTACCTCTGCATTTCAATTGCTTAATTTAAAGTCCCAAATTCCCTTCCCTTATCTACTTGAACCAGGGATAGAGGCACTTTGTTGTGCTTCATCCAAAGTCTCAAAATCCCCCCTTAGTGAAGACTACTTAAAACCCACAAAACATTATATATTTTTAAAGCAGAGGACCTCAAGAAAAAAATCTTGTTACCATTTTTAATGTCGCATAATATTAGCACAACTGTTCATCAAACCCATATTGTCAATACACTAAATGCACACAAACACAAAAGAGTAAATACATGGCAACGGCAAGCCTTTTAGAATTGCCTGCGCCTGTGAAATGGCAACAGACTTCTGTACACAAAATTGTCCATGGGCAACCCTTCAAAACCCTTTACGGGTCATCAGTTTAGAATTAAAGCTGAACTCCAGCTTTTGTTAGACTTTTTTTTGGACCAGCTTGGCCCAAACAATCTTTGTCTTTCACTGAGGCCGTTGGATGTGCTGTATACATTGTATATAGCTGAGGCTACATACAGCATAATGCACTGTGTTCCGGAACACAGTAGACTCTCTGTGTGTTCACGCTCAGCCATTCAGAGAAAGCGATGTAGCAATGCTTCCTCTGATTGGCTGAGTGAGAGGTTGTGACGACATCAGCCTGCCTCTCTGACTCAGCCAATCAGAGGAAGCTTTGTATTAATTTCTAGAATACACCGCTTTCTGTAAATTGCTGAGCGCTGATCAGATAGACTCTACTGTGTTGCGGGTACAGGAAGTCTTGGCTTGAACCCGGAACACAGTGGGATATGCTGTATGTAGCCTCAGCTACATACATTTTATACAGCACAACCAGCAACCTCACATGTTAGCTGACCCTAACAAATTTTTAAAGTATAACAAAAGCTGGAGTTTAACCTTAAAGCGGAGGACCCCCCGATTTTTTTTTTTTTTTTTAAGCCAGCAGCTACAAATACTGCAGCTGCTGACTTTTAAAAAAAAATTAACACTTACCTGTCCAGCGCGTATGCAAAGTCGGCAGACGAGGACGAGCAATTGCTTGGTCCTCGGATGCTGCCGCTGCCATGCTCGGTGAGGGAATCGGGAAGTGAAGCCTTGCGTTTACTGCGCATGCGTGAGTGAGTGGCGCGCTGTCACCGGTCCTTGCTCTCTCCTATGTACACTGTATTTCCCAGAAGACGGGGGGGTGGAGTGACACGAAGGGGCGTGACTCCTCGCCTCTGAAAGGTGTCAAATGTGACACCGGAGGCGGGGAGGGTTCTGAAAAGCGGAAGTTCCACTTTTGGGTGGAACTCCGCTTTAAATGTGAATGATGACCCTAGAATTATTGCTTTTACTCCATTACACATAATAATACCCAACATGTGAAGCACAGTTGTTCTTATGCAAAGGGGCATATGTCCATATGTTCATATGTGTTACATGGGGAGAGGACTTTTGAAAAAACAAAAAAAAATCTAAATGATGTGCTACTTTAATATTTTTAAGCTTATTTCCTTCAGCTTTATTTCCATCACATAGGGGGCTGACAAGCTCCCTATGTTATGTGATAGCACAATGGAAGTGACAGATTCTCTTTAATGAGCAATCAGAGTTAATGCCCTCCTCCCCTCAGCCGCCCATACTCGCTTTTCTTTTTCTCCCTGGCCTTTCTGTTCAGGTATCGGTACTGGCAGGTATAGATTAGCATGTGACTTGCTACACATCATTGGTGATTGGTCCAGCACTGTCAGGTGGGTTGTGGGGAAAGTGTCCTCTGCCCTGTGTAAGCTCCAAATAGAGGGATTTGAAGCTTACACATGGTTTGCTTTCTTTGCAACTGAATAGAGCAGTGGGGAGCCAACGGAAAGGGGAATAAGTTAACCTGGGAAGGGGTTCATTACAGTGAACCTGTTGCTTTGCAATAAATGGGTAAAGCACAGGTCCACTTAAAGAACAGCATAGTGATATTTTTAGCCTTTGCCAATGGCCTTTAAGGGAGGTTTGTATAGTCCAAAATGTTTTACTGTTGATGGCGCGGCATAAATAAGACATTCCTGTAATGCAGTAAAGTTCCAGGATTCATTCTGAATTATATGACTTGTATATTCTGTAGAATCAAGAGGATAACAATTCAGTCTTGTGATGAATAACACAGACACTTTTGTTTGCTCCCAATATTTATTCGTTAGGCTTAGGAGTAGCAGGAAACCCATCCGGAACTGTACTTGCAAGCATCACTGTGCTATTTGAGTCAGAAGAATCATGGGTGGCAATTATGGGGCATTTTTGTTACCCATGTACCAGTCTTGGAAAGGGGGCTTCATTGCAGTATAGACAGCTCTTTCCCTTTCTACACCCAACATACTTTTCTTCTCTGTACTTTTTGCTTGCAGCAGTGCTGGTTTGTGTATTAAAGTGTCATTAAACCCATGCTGTATAAAATGCCATTACATTCAATACTGCATTTTTGTATATATGCTAACTTCATCAATTTCACATTGGTGATGGAAACGAGCTGGGAACGATCGTGTGACCTCTGCAGAATACACGGGAAAAAAGGTTGTCATTCTATTCCGATCAAGGGCCACGAACTGCTGTGTATTTAATAACACTTTAAAGTGGTTGGAAATCTCAGACATGAAATATGAACAAAACATATTCCTCTATAGTGTGCACTCGTCTCAACTAAGAGCACTAACTGTTGTTTCTGTCTGCTGTTATGTTCCTTTTCATTTCTGACAAGTTTTCCTGACACTAAGAGAAAAATGGTGACGGGTAGGAGCTCAAGCACACATCCTGCGATTAACAGCCATAGTTTGGTTTCTAGAGAAAGAGTCACCGCTCAAAGCAGAAGATGTAACCAATGAACCTCTTTACCAGATCCAAATCCACAGGTGCTGGCAATGCATATAACAATGCAAAATGAAGGAGAATACTTGGACAGCCGCTCTCCAAAAAATATTTGTTTCTTTTATTGTAAAAGTAAAATCACAAGATACATGCCACAGCAAACCAGGTACAAGCTGACGCGTTTCACACTAAAACTTAGTGCTTAATCATAGCTAAGATTAAGCACGACGTTTTAGTGTGAAACGTTGCCTAGTTTGCTGTGGCATGTATCTTGTGATTTTACTTTTACAATAAAAGAAACAAATATTTTTTGGAGTGCGGCTGTCCAAGTATTCCCCTTCATTTTGCATAGCTTGGTTCCTGTGTGCTGTGTGAAGGGGAGTGTACCTTCCCTTCCCTCTAATTGGATGTCAGACCTCTCCTCACTGAGCTCTGCAGTGTGTAATTTTTCTCCGCCCCTTTCTGATCGCTCAGACAAGCTTTATAAACTCTGCACTTTGAACGGATGTAGTGAGGACGAGACAGCAGATAAACGTGTTCAACTTATTTACTGAGGATTTGTGTATCACCTGAGACCAGTTGCTTCACTGGTTCTATGTAATGGTTTACAACCTCTTTATGGTAGCACTTCAAAAATATGGGTAGTATTGGAGCAAAATGTATAACATTGTCTAAATGTGTTCATAAAGTAAATTTGTCACCTATCAAAGTCCTGAAAAGCTTGAAGCGGCGCCTAGAGCTTTCATAGGCCTTTCTTTATTCTTCCTAGTGACCTGAGAGCTCCACAGAGCTTACTATTAAATGAATGACTCTTAAGTCCCAGCATCGGCACCCCTTTGCCCTCCATAACTTATTGTAAAAAGAAGGTGCGTGCGTGGAGGCAAGTCGTGCAGGGTGGAGTTGGTGCTTTACCAGAACATTTTTTATTTTTTCCAAGCCTGAAAGTCAATTAAGTTTATGAAGCATGTGAGCTGTATAGTAAGTGGATATATCATAAAAAGTCTTTATAACTTGTGTCTTTTATTGGCTTTTAAGAATGAAGTGTCGCCATTGTGATGTGTCTTTCTCTGTTCTGCCATTGCTCCAGGTTACCCTTGTTCCAGGCAAGTGCTTTTGCTTTCCTTGCCCCAGCTCGTGCCATCTTATCCCTTGAGAAGTGGAAATGTAATGCTACAGGTAAGTATGGCAGTGATTTTGGCAATGTAAAACAACAGGGGCAAGTGACACCAGAGTCAGCCTACCATGCTTTGTGTGTTTGCAGACGGGCACCCAGCTGGGAAAGTACTGGCGTGTGATACTCCTGGGATTATTTTCCTTGCTGGCAGCTAGTTAATCCATTTTCCCCGGCAAGTGGGGGCACTTTTGTTAAATGAAGAATGTATATAATCTCCAACACTGGAGCCGCTGGGTTTATTCAGATGGGGAAAGGAATTTGTGCTGTAAACCGCAGTGTCAGGGAAATAAAAGTGCAAGAACAGGAGGTCAGGTTCTCAAGATTTAAGCTTGGAAAAGTACGATTGTTTACAAAGGAGTGGTGCCTTCATGGACTGAATACTCCGTTATGTGCGCAGAAGGCTATGATCATTGTTGTTTTATAACCAGTACCCCATGTTTGGAGGTGTTTGGAATTTATTTTTTTTACATTCCTTTTTAATCTCTTGAGACATGCACTGGAGATTTCTCATCCATACAATCCCATATGTATGTATCCTGATGAAGCTTTTTCACAGCAAAACATGTTTGGAAGAGACGTCAAAGCTAGTGAACACAAGTTTGTTACGTGCAAGCAATATGCGCATGGAGGGAAGAGAAGAAAAAAGGCGCACCAGCCTAGTGTGTTACCATAGACAATTTAATGAAAAAATTTAATAAAAAAACTACTCACAAAGGAAGCAGCATAATGGGCTTGTCGACAACACTAGTAGATATCCCTCGAGCCACACTCCAAATGGGGGGAATGAAGGTGTGTCACTGCCGGCTGACGCGTTTCGAGGCTACAGAGACCTCTTCATCAGAGCCCAGCCCTTGTATGCGGACGGACCTATGTCTTCTGGATGGACCTAGGATCCTGCTAGTTGACGGACTTTCCCATTGACTAGGCTATTTAGTTACCTCTAACTGCAGAGTTATAGATATATTGCATATTTCTTTTTATGGTTAATAGTAAGCATATCAGGTGCAGCTATCCTGTCTGTGCATGACAGGTGGCCTAATCACAGGACTTATTGACTCAAACCCAAGACGTTTATGCAATACCATGACCCACAAAACACATTGAGTTGGCTGTGTGCTGCAGGGTAACAATCCCTAAAGAGCTGTCTATTTGCACACTTTTTAATAATTGTTACTATATAGGAGAAAGAATTAAAGTTCTGATAAATGTTCTTGATTCCATACTAGCTCACAATCTGACTTGCATCACATAAAGTGTTGATATCACTGCCAAAAGTTAAACTCGTAGAATCCACGGCGGCGTAGCGTAAACCATTTACACTACGCCGCCGCAACTTACTAGAGCAAGTGCCGTATTCTCCAAGCACTTGCTCCGTAGTTTGCAGTGGCGTAGTGTAAATGGCCCGGCGTATCCCCGCATAATTCAAAGGGGGCGGCTTGTATTTAAATAAGCGCGCCCCCCGCGTCGATCGAACTGCGAATGCGCCGGCCGGGAAAAAAGCCCAGTGCGCATGCTCCAGCTCACGTCGGAAAACGTAGTTGAAATCAACGTGAAAACGACATGATCGTCACTTACGCAATGCCCTATTCGCGAACGACTTGGTAAACGACGAAAAAAGACGACGCTGACCCGACGCCATACTGCAAAACAACCAAACTGGCCCTGTCTAACAATTCACAATAAAAACTGAGGGTTTGGTTTCCACGCATTTGCAAATATATGCGTAAGCCGCAGTGCCCACGTCAAAGCTCCTCTGTATACTGCAGTCCTAACTCTAGTTTTCAGAGTCTCCAAAGTTGAAGCACATATAGCAGTGTATAGATTATGGGAAGCTATGTCTGCAGGGAGCATATCCCTCATTAAAGGCACAGGGACTCACGTGACACCCAGCAAGAGCACACTAACAGCTAAAGACATCCAGTGCATCCCTGCACCCAATTCAACCAACTGTGCGAAAAAGTGGCAACCATCCCAACCTATAACTGGCATTTGCAGTAAGGTGCACATGGATGGGCAACGCACAGCACATTTTGCTTGGTTGTGTTAGCCCTTCTTCATACTGGAAGATTCTGGTGGGGTGGAGCTGGGGGCATATACGGAGAAGAATTGAAACTGAAAGAAGAGGAATCTATACAAAGTACACATCCTACTGACTATAAGTTATGTCTTTTGTGCTGATTTTTGTGTATTTTATTTTGGCTGAATTCAGGCTTTCATTATATATTTAAAGTGATTGTAAAGGATCCTCTTCTGGGGCCCCGCCGACAGCTCCTCCCCACTACCTGGTACCCCCCCCCCCCCCAGCAAGCGGGATGCACGTGTGCGGTCAGTTGACACATAGTGCGGCTCGGCCCTGTCCCCTCACTCCCTCATCACTGGATTTGATTGACAGCAGCAGCAGCCCTAGACTCCCACTGCTCTCACTGTGAGAAGGGAGAGGGAGAGCAGTTCCAGGTTCCAGATCAGTCTCAGGTAAGTATTTGGGGCAGGGAGGGAGGTGGAGCTGCACCTAAAAGGTTATTTTACCATATTGCAGAGAATGCATTAATGTTAAAAAAAAAATTGTATTCTTTAAACTTGCTCTGCCCTCTCTACATCTCCAACCTCACAAAGTCCATCCTTAGACTCAAATAACTCAAGCTTGACTTTTACAGGAAAACCAGACATTTCCACTTAAAACAGAGTACTTATAAAATCTATTATTTTTCCTTACCTTTCTTTGAAGTACAAAGGTGTACTTCCATCCCAACCTCGCCACAGGCAGGTACGTAATTTCCTCTTCTGCCTTAAGCCCTTCTCCTTGGTCCCTGCTGCCTTCTGGGACCTGTGTGTGTCCTAGAAGATGACGAAAACACCACGTGACTGGCGCATGCGTCGTAGGAAAATTGCTGCGAAGCCTGAAGGCTCCACTGCTCATTTCCCTTGGTTGCAACGGTGGCGCCCGCACCCGGGCAAATCGGCTTTGAAGGGGGACGACATTGCGCGCTCCCTGGACGGGATAGTGTTCTTATATTAACAGTTTAGGTGTAAATATAATATGCCCCATCTATATATTCTAGCCTGCCTGTTCAAATTTTTGGTCCCTGCAAGAGTTAGGATTGACTTTAATAACTCTAAAAGTTCATATGACCTTGAATTATGTTCCAGTATTTAAACATGTGTCCCAAGTCCAGATTTGCCTTTAACCAGATCACTAAACAAATGGATACCGCTGAGCGTAAACTTTTATTTTTATTTTTTTATTGTGGCCTTATAAAGCTGTGTGACTGTTATCTCTTATTTATGTATTCCTCTTATTCTCTCTCTATGGCCTGTGGATAGAAATGGGGAAATAATGTGCTCATGGAAATTGGTCAGAGGTCAGGACTTCTTTCTATGAACATACCCTGGGAATCGTTTCAGTGGGAAATTCCAGTAGTTCATTTTTAATTTTGTTGATTGGATGCTCACGTAGTTGGGAGGTCTCTTACACAATACTCACAATCCCTAGGAAGTCCTAAATATAGGATCAGTACTGTATATACATTAGCTTTCATTGCCTTCATTCCACTCATAGCTTTTGTGAGCTGTAGAATGAAAACATGGTAGTAAATTAGTGCTAGAAACAGCTCTGAGACCTACAAATGTAATTCAGTATTAGCTAGACTAAACTACCTGAATTAGTATATAACAGAAGCAGATTTTTGTTGGACTGGTACAGATATGTAATTTGCATTCACTTCACTTTTCTTTACAATTCTTTTTTTTTTTTTTTCTAAATACATATATTTTTCACCAACCAATACTGTTCTTTAGCCATCTCTTCCAGACAGTAAAGGCAAGTCCTCAACTTTGCTGCAAACCTCACTACTGTTAAAGTGTATATCAAAGCTTCTTTCTAATTTGGTTGGAATGTGGTAAGGTTAGAACCCCTTTTTGGGTTTTTACTGCTGTCTTGGCACCTTTGGAGAGAGTTACCCTCACTTTCCATCGTGCTGACTGTGGTTCCACCAAATAAGAAGTGAGGTAAAGTAAGAAACCGAGACTCGTACAGATATGAAAACCTGAGTTCTAGACTGTAAGAAAAGCAGGGACCGGCGGAGATTCGAACCATGTATGGACAAGCTACAACCAGTCTTTTTGATTTTTCATGTGATGATTGCCAGCGGCTTTAGCCACTAGCAATAATCACCGTGTGTTCTCCCAACAGGGACTGCTCTCCCCACTGGGAGAACCCAATAGCTCCACGGGAGGCATTTTCCCATCAACATTGACTGTATTAATGGGGGAATGCAGCAATTTTCTTTCCTGCAACCCATAGTTGGCTGACACCCAAAAGAACTTCCGCTTAAACCACTCCTTGCCCCCTTACATGCCACATTTGGCATGTCATTTTTTTTGGGGGGGGGAGTGGGGGCTTCAGTTGGAGTTGGACTTCCTGTCCCACTTCCTCCTTCCGCCCAGGGGCCGCTTAGGCGATACGTCATATCGCCTACAGTGGCCGCTCCCTGACAAGTGACAGGTGCCAGGCGATTGCCTGACCACTCATAGAGCGCAGACCCGTTCGCGCATGAGCAGTGAGTGCCCGGCCGTGAAGCCGAAAGCTGTTACGGCCGGGTGCCCACACTAGGAATGGAGGCGCCGGCCGGACAGGGGGCGAGGAGCGGAGCGGCGGTGGAACGTGCAGCAGGTGAGTGTCTGTTTATTAAAAGCCAGTAGCTACACCTTTTGTAGCTGCTGACTTTTAATAAACCTAAAAAAAGGCTGGAACTCCCCTTTAATCATACAGCCTAGTTCAGAATTTGCCCCATTCTGCTGATTCGACTCTGAAGGAAACGCGGCACCTTTTATAAGGTCACTACTTCCGTTCCCTTTCACAATGTTATGCTGGAACAAGTATCCATCTAAAATCAATTCCATCTGATGGTGGTTTTAATTAATATAAGACTTTTATGTTTTCATTTGACAATCTCTGTATGTGTCAACAGATTATTTCATTTTATGGATGGAGGGGATATTCTCAGCCCAGGCCAATTAAGTTTTTATTATCCAGTAAGAATATTAAAGGTCATTCATAATAAGAAGAGTGGCTAACCTTTGCTTTCTTTCTGTTGCAGATATATCTATTTCTAACGGAACAGAGCTGCTTCACACAGAACACATATGGTACCCGAGGATACGAGAGGTACAGTATATGAATTGACTCGCATGGCAGTGCTTTCTTATAGGTGTTCAGAGTCATGGAAATTTTATGTGCTATTAAACCCCAAACCACTGCAATGGATAAACCTTGGTTGTTTCCAAACCCGCCTATGGTCATTTTAGCTCTCAAAAAGATTAGATTATGGATAGATTTAGAAACTTTGGGTACAGGAAAATTGAGTAAAGCAAATTTAAGTGAAAAATGTTGTTCTTAAGTCCCCTAATCCTCGAGCATTTCCACCATATATGTATCATCGACCCTGTTATGCTACAGCCTTTGAAACATTGAGAGGAGGAGGGAAACATTTTGCCAAGTTTGGACTAGATACCATCTTGTTAGTACTTTGAGGTTTGCCTTTATCAGGGAAATGTTACACAGACCCCTGGTGGAGCGAAAAGAATATCCATTACAGTCTTCCAAATTCCAGCTGTCCTATAGCTTGCTCTCCCATGCCCGCATATATGGCAGTTTGGAGCTGTCCGAGGCCTAGTGACAAGTAGATATTGAAGATCCCCCCCTCTACTCTGTGGCTTGACCACAACACTGTGCGTATGCCATTAATTTCGGGGGGTTGGGTTTACTCTTCCATAGAGAACACAAAAAATTTGATATTTTCAGGAACCTAAACCTCTCGATTGGAGGCCAGTTTGCTTTTAGAGTAGCTAAGTGAGAGTGGTCCTTGAGGGGTGAATAAATGTGTCCAGTGTGGTATTACCCCTGTCCAACCACCAGCTGAAGGCTCTGATGACCATTTCCGGGGGGAATTTGGGGTTGTGAAATATATGCGCTAGTGATGGCATTTCAGAAGTTGAGGGGAGGCCTCTCAGGCCATCCCACCATGTCCTGGTGTAGGATAATGTAAATCTAGCGTATATGTGGGAACCGCTTGCCGTTCCACCTGCACCCAATCAGGTTTTTCCATGTGGGAGTATAAGACCAAAAGTTGTGCCAATCATGCCGCTTGGTAATACCACAGTGAATTGGGAACCTCTAGCCCTCCCTGAGACCTCTGGCAGAATAGCACCTGTTGTGATAAGCGGTGTCCAGAAGATCCCCAGATGAAATTGATTATTTTTCCTTTGAACGTTCCATAGGTGATCCTTTTTGATAGAGATTGGGAGGGGGCAAAAGAGATGGAGCAATTTGGGAAGTAGCGTCATCTTAACTAAGTTTATCCTGCCTAGCCAGGATATCTCATGAAGCGCCCAACCCTTAAGATCAGCTTCTAGTTTTGGGGATATTTAGCCCAATACAATTGTTCAGTCCTAGAGGAGAGGTTGATCACTAGATAGCGTATAACCCAATCACTCCATTCGAAATTAAATGAGCTTCTTAGATGCCCTGCTGCTGATTTTGGAACAGAGATGTTTAACACTTAGGCTGACCGATTTGAACAGATTTGTCTGCTGGCTGTTTTGGTTTGATCGCTGTACACACGATCAAACCAAAATCCCCGCCAGCAGACAGCGCGATGACGTTGACGCCGCCACGTCACCGCACCAGGAAGTAAATTACTTCCACGCATGCGTCAGATCCATTCGACGCATGTGCGAGCAGATATGTCTGCTGGTTAGCGTACTAACCAGCAGACATGTCGGTCCGACGGGTTCCCAGCAGACAGATTTTAAAGCATGCTTTAAAATCTGTCTGCTGGCCAAATCCGTCTGCTCGCGCGTACACACGATCAAATCTGTCTGCTGAGACGGTCTGTCAGACTGTTTTCAGCAGATAGATTTGATCGTGTGTACGCGGCCAGATGTTTGGGAGAGAGATGACTGGTGATGTCATGAATAACAAGTCATCCACAAATAGGGCACGCTTGTGTGTTTGTGAATCGCATTGGACCCATTTGATATCCGGATGGGTGCAAATTGCTATAGCCAGAGTTTCAATTGCTATTGCAAAAATTAGGGGTCAAAGGAGGCAGCCCTGTCTAGTTTCTCTAGCAATCTTGATGGGCTCTGAATAATATCCCTGGAGGTGAACTCGTGCCTCTGGGAAAGATTAAAGAGCTTTTAAATAACCCATGAAGTTCTGACTAAAACCCCAGCAGGCATAATCATGAACAGATAAGGCCAGAAGACTGAATCAAAAGGCTTCTGGAGATCAATCGACAGAAGCAAGCCCTCCTGATGTCTTTCTCCATCCCATCCCGTCTGTAGGAGGCAGATGATGTCGATGTCTGCCTGGGATAAAAACTGACTTGGTCCTTATTAACATACAGACTGATAAATGTGGCTATACAATTCAAAGGAATTAGGTCAAGATTTTCATGTCATTGTTAATCAAGGAAATGGGTCTATAGTTTGCTACTTCTCCCTAATCTTTATTTGGTTTGGGGATTACAGATATGTAGGCTGAATTGAGATATCTGTCAAGGGGTTCCCCCTTGCTTTTGGAGTTAGAGGCGGGTTAAGTGGGGTGCTAGATGCTGTGCAAATGTTTTATAATGGGGTATAAAAAAGCCATCCAGGCCAGGGGCAGATACCCGCTTTAAGTTTGACTAGCAACACCTCTTCCTCTGATGTGGCGGTCTCCAATCCATCCCGATGTTGATCTTCCAGTACCAGAATTGGAAGAGAGTCTAAAAATTAGGTAAGTTGGGATACGTTTCCGTCATTACCTGCACTGTATAATTTCTCATAAAATACATGGAAAGATTCTATAATGCGCCTCTATGGGACTTCAACTGGGGCATATCTTTGCCTCCCCACATTGTTGCTGTATTTATAAACTATTACCCAAATGATGAGAATAAAAGGTCCGCCCCCAAACATGGTAGAACTGGAAATGTGGCCGGCGGCGTTCACCTCAAGCCTCAGTATCAGACCAAATTGAAGGAGAGACATGAACACACCTCCTGGTCTTCATGAAACCAAAGTGGAACACGGCCGAATGTAAATGGATGTGTGAAAGTTACATTAAGGGGCCGGAAGTGCAGAGTGCGGCATCATCATGCACCCCAAGCCTTGCCATGAAAGGAAAGGCGGAAGCACAAAAACAGTCACCCGGCATTTGTTTGACCTATCCGGAAAAGGAAGTGCAGAACGTCATCATGCGCTCCAAGCCTCGCCAAGGAGGAGCACATGAGAAGCGTCACCCTGCACAAAACTAATCCGAACGGAGCATCCAAAAAAAGCTGAAAGAGGGACCGCATGACCTCCCACAGCCAATAGTGGCCAAAAACAGGCGTCACTTGCACACTGAGCTGTATCGTGACGTGTCATAGGTGCCTACGTCTCCATTGACGGGGGACATGGTGACACCACAATGTCTCCACAAACAGCACTTGTGGGCCCATGATACCCGGAAGCATGTGGGCATATCTGCTTTCTTTCTCGTACATCACGGGACACAGAGCGGCATATTCATTACTATATGGGTTATATGGAGTACCTTCAGGTGTGGACACTGGCAATCTCAAACAGGAAGTCCCCTCCCTATATAACCCCCTCCCCTAGAGGGAGTCCCTCAGTTTTTTCGCCAGTGTCTTAGGTGTTGGTCACGGAATAGCTTTGCTCCACATCCTTGGGATTAAGGGCGGGCTAACCGGA
The DNA here is from genome assembly GCA_029574335.1 of Rana kukunoris. Lineage (NCBI taxonomy): Eukaryota > Metazoa > Chordata > Amphibia > Anura > Ranidae > Rana > Rana kukunoris. The sequence goes on from CM056051.1 coordinate 455,104,311, forward strand.
TCTGTCCAAGGAGCCTCAGTGCCAAAGTGGACAGTACCCGGGCCCCAAACCGTGGGGTTTTGCCTATAATGCTCCTCTTTGGAGGGCTGGACCCTGGGCCCAGGACTTGGAGTTTGTAAAAACCATAAGTTCCTGTTTGCCAGGGTGCTATATAGGTCCAGGACAGTGGGTACCTTCATAGGACCCCAGGGCCTGAAGGTCTACTACGCTACCCACGGAGATGGGAGAAGATTGGATCAGTTTGCTGGACAAACATCCTGCAGCATGGAGCAGGTAAGGGGGAGCCTGCGGGACTTGGTTCGACAGCAGGCTCTCCGGGGTAACCTAAAAGGGGGGACAGCCTAAGTATGCTCTGCATGGGCAACCTTGCTCACTATGTCTAAGAGAGACAGGATGACACCTTTTTCCCCCATCACTAGGTTCCCCTGTCTAAGAATGTGTTGCTAGCTAACCTGCTGCTTTCTTCCTAGGACTAGTAAGGATCCCTAGGGGCCTTTTGGAGTCCTACCTGGCCGGGGGTTTGAATCTGCCGCCTGTTTCTGCAGTCCTGGGTCTCCAGCAGCGCGGCTCCTCCATGTTCCTCCTGTTCCGGCATCTTATAGACGTTTTTTGCGCCGTTCAGACAGGAGGGCGGGGGGGGGGGCGTGCCTGCGGCGTCATACAGGGGCGCGCCTTGTGCTGTTATAGATCAGCAGGCAATTTCAGTGCTCAGTCTGAGGCTGATTTCAGAAGGAGAGGACGCAGAGCGGCAGAACAGTGACTCCCGGTGGCGGAAGAGGGGTAGTACATGCTGGACTTTGTTCCAATGCCTTTTTTGTTAAGCCAAGAAATCCCCCTTTTTGCATACAGGTTGGAGGCTGGCAAACTAAGTTTGGGGTCACTGTATGTTTCTAAAAAAGAAAATATATATAATATATATTTAAAAAAAAAAAAGAAAAACATACGAGATCCCATCAGTTTTTGGGCATTAGTGATCTATTGTCCCCTAAACTCTGGTTTTGTACTCCTGGCCACTACAGTCTGTTGTGTGGGCGGAGTCCCTCGATTTTGTATTATGGCTTCCAAAGGCTCGGGGTCAAAGGGTACAAAAAAGACCAAAAAACAAAGGGGTTCCCCTTCTGATTCTGATGATATGCCGATACTTTCCCCGCAACTTATTAACATAAAGGGTGCCTTGGATGAGCCATTAGGGGGATCTGGTGCGGAGGCTGGCCCAGATCAGCCCAGCCCTGTGTTTATCACAGAGGAGATGCTAGCCGTATCCCTAGGGGGGCTAGAAGAGAGAATAGCAGCATTGATCGCTAGAGCTATTCCTGGTAAGAAACGGGTTAGATCCCCATCACCAAGAGGTGTATCCTCAGATGCTGATATTCTCTCTCCGGAGGAATTGGAATCACAGGAGGATCAACTAGACCTGAACCAAGAGGGTTCAGGGATTGAGGGATCTGCCTCTGAGGAACCATTTTCAGACTCCCAGACAGAAAGACTGTGGGTACAGTCTTTGACGGACATGGTCCGCTCGGCATTTAGTTTACCATTGCCAGAGCCTCAGGTTCCTCCGGTATCCTCTCTGGGCTCTTTGAAAGCTCCGTTAAGCAACGCAGTGTTTCCGGTCCATCCTCTCTTGGAGGAATTGATCTTTCGGGATTGGGTACGGCCGGACAGGATTTTTCTGCCACCGAAAAGATTTGCGGTCATTTACCCCATGGAGGAAAGATTCTCCAAGAGGTGGAGGCTCCCAATAGTGGATGCAGCCATCTCATGTGTGAATAAATCACTAACTTGCCCGGTGGAAAACATACATATGTTTAAAGATCCGGTTGATAAAAGGTTAGAGACACTTTTAAAAGCATCCTTTGCTACGGCAGGAGCAGTGGTACAGCCAGCTGTGGCTGCAATTGGTGTTTGTCAGGCGTTAAAAGACCAGACAAAAGAAATGTTAAAGGACATGCCTACCCAACAAGCAGAAGAGTTTTCTGACATTCCCAGAGCTCTGTGTTTTGCTGTAGATGCTATAAAAGATTCCATCCAGCAAGCCTCTCGTTTATCACTATTTTTGGTGCACATGAGAAGGCTCTTATGGTTGAAGAACTGGGCGGCGGAGCCCCCATGCAAAAAGCTTCTGGCAGGGTTTCCCTTCCATGGAGGACGACTCTTCGGAGAGGATCTGGATAAATATATTCAGACTATTTCAAATGGCAAGAGTACCCTTTTACCGGTCAAAAAGACATTCCGGGGTCCTACATTTAAAAGGCAGCTCTTTCCTGTCTCGGGGCCCTCAAATTCCAGGCAGTATCGACGGCCGCCTGCACGATCCAACGTTAACAGTAGATCGCAGGGACAGGCCCCTGGGGGTAAGAGGCCATGGTATCGCAAGCCGACAAAGACAGCCCCTAAGTCTGCCTTATGAAGGGGCGCCCCCACTCTCGCGGGTGGGGGGAAGGCTTCGTTTCTTCTCAGAAGTTTGGGAAGCCAAGATCCCCGACAAATGGATCCGGGCATCTGTAACCACAGGCTACAGACTGGAGTTTCTAAGGTATCCTCCGCCTCATTTTCAAGAATCAAGTCTACCAAGGGATCCAGCAAGGAAGGCATCATTGCTGGCAGCTTTGGATCACCTGCTCTACCAGGACGTAATAATAGAGGTGCCAGCCCAAGAGCAAGGGCTAGGTTTCTATTCCAATCTCTTTGTCATACCAAAGCCCAACGGCGATGTCAGGCCAATCTTGGACCTAAAGAGGTTAAACGGTTACCTAAAGGTTCGTTCCTTCCGGATGGAATCCATCCGGTCAGCAGCCGCCGCGCTTCAGAAAGACGATTTTCTGGCCTCCATAGACATAAAGGATGCTTACCTTCATGTACCAATCTTTCAGTCGCATCAAAGATTTTTACGCTTCGCGGTGGGGCAGCGACACTTCCAATTCAGGGCGCTCCCCTTCGGGCTGGCCACGGCCCCCCGGGTATTCACGAAGATCCTAGCCCCAGTTCTGGCCAATTTAAGGATCCAAGGGGTCACAGTCCTAGCATACTTGGACGACCTTTTAATCATAGATCACTCACGGCCGGGTCTGCAACAGGCAGTAAACCTCACGGTTCGGTACCTCGAAGAATTCAGCTGGGTCCTAAACCGGGGAAAGTCAGCGTTCCAGCCTACAAAGCAGTTGGAATACCTCGGCATGAGGTTAGACACAGAACAGCAAAGAGTGTTCCTGCCCCTGGTAAAGATCGAGGCTATCAAGGGGCTGGTTCAGTTGGTTCTAAACAAGAAAAAACCAACTATTCGCCTGTGTATGCGATTACTAGGCAAGCTAGTGGCCACGTTCGAGGCAGTACCATACGCTCAGATCCACACTCGCGTCCTACAGGCAGCCATTCTAGCAGCCTGGGGCAAGAGGGCACATGCCTTAGAGTCCCCTTTGACGCTATCATCAAGGGTCCGACAAAGCCTGGCCTGGTGGTTGAACCCCCAGAATCTTCTAAAGGGAAAATCCTTCAGCCCTGTTGTCTGGAAGGTAGTTACCACAGACGCCAGCCTGGCAGGCTGGGGGGGCGGTCTTCGAGGGGTCCTCTCGCCAGGGAACTGGGGTGAAAGCAGAGAGGCAGCTCTCCATCAATATCTTGGAGATCAGAGCTGCTCGCCTAGCCCTTCTGGCATGGACCTCCAGATTAAAGGGGTTCCCGGTGAGAATCCAGTCAGACAATGCCACGGCGGTGGCATACATAAACCACCAAGGGGGAACCAGGAGTCGGGCCGCTCAGAGGGAGGTGAGCTTGATTTTTCAGTGGGCAGAGGTTCATGTACCCTGCATTTCGGCGATATTCATTCCCGGAGTGGACAACCTGCAGGCAGACTTCTTAAGTCGCCAGAGTCTGTCGCCAGGGGAGTGGTCTCTGCATCCCCAGGTCTTTCAGACAATCTGCCAGAGGTGGGGAATGCCAGACGTAGATATAATGGCATCCAGGTTCAACAAGAAACTAGACAGATTCGTGTCTCGAACGAGGGATCCTATGGCCTGCGGAACCGATGCGTTGGTTTGCCCTTGGCATCAATTCAAACTTCTATATGCATTCCCTCCTCTACAGTTACTCCCTCGCCTGTTGCGCAAGATCAGAGTGGAGCACAAGCCAGTCATTTTAGTAGCTCCGGCTTGGCCCCGGAGGACTTGGTACTCACTAGTCCTGAAGATGGCAGTGGGAGACCCTTGGACTCTTCCTCTACAACCAGACCTACTCTCACAAGGCCCGATCCTCCACCCTACATTACGGCGTCTAAATTTGACGGCCTGGAGGCTGAATCCCTGATTCTCAGGGGTAGAGGTCTGTCTAGGCAGGTAATCCCTACCCTGATTAGGGCTAGAAAGCCGGTCTCCAGGGTGATTTATTACAGGGTGTGGAGGAACTACGTAGGCTGGTGTGAATCCAAAAGATGGAATTCCCGCAAATATACTATTGATAGGGTGTTAAGTTTTCTCCAGCTAGGAGTGGATAAAGGCCTGGCACTAAGCACAATCAAGGGACAGATCTCAGCTCTGTCAGTGTGGTTTCAGAGGCCGCTGGCCACCCACTCGCTGGTAAAGACCTTCTTACAGGGGGTCTTGCGTATTAATCCTCCTGTCAAGTCACCACTTTGTCCATGGGACTTAAATCTTGTTCTGTCATCCCTACAGAAACAACCTCTTGAGCCGTTGGCTGAGGTACCTTGATTTTACTGACTAGAAAGTCGGTATTTCTGATCACCATAGTTTCGGCCAGGAGAGTATCGGAATTGGCAGCCTTATCTTGTAAGGAACCATATCTCATTTTGCATAAGGATAGGGCGGGGTTCCGTCCTCATCCTTCCTTTCTACCAAAGGTTATATCCAGTTTCCACCTGAACCAGGATGTGGTACTTCCATCCTTCTTCCAAAACCCACCTCTAGAAAAGAGGGGTTGCTGCATACGTTGGATATTGTCAGGGCCGTAAGGGCCTATCTTAAAGCTACAGAGAAGGTTCGGAAAACAGATGTGGTGTTCGTTTTACCGGAAGGGCCCAAGATGGGTCAGGCAGCCGCTTGATCCACCATCGCAAGATGGATTAAACAATTAATTGTTCGGGCCTGCGGTTTGAAGAGGTGCCTCCTCCTTTGTCGGTAAAGGCCCATTCTACCAGGGCCAGGGGCACCTCCTGGGCAGCACATCATCAGATCTCTATGGCTCGAATATGCAAGGCAGCAACGTAGTCATCAGTCCACACGTTTACAAAATTTTATCAAGTGGACGTAAGAAGGAATGCGGATACAGCCTTTGGGCAGTCAGTACTACAGGCCGCGATTCAAGCTCCTCAGGATCTGAGGGGGCTCCCTTGATTTGATTTGAGATTTACATTTCTCGTTTAAGTTGGATTTACTAGTATCTGAGTATACCTCTAAAATTAAATCCTTCTTTGGAAGATGTCTCCCTCCCCTCATTAAAGCATTGCTTTCGGACATCCCATATAGTAATGAATATGCCGCTCTGTGTCCCGTGATGTACGAGAAAGAAAAAGGGATTTTTAAATACAGCTTACCTGTAAAATCCTTTTCTTGGAGTACATCACGGGACACAGAGCTCCCACCCCTCTTTTGGGTGACCATTTTGGGAGGCATACTGCTTGCTACAAAACTGAGGGACTCCCTCTAGGGGAGGGGGTTATATAGGGAGGGGACTTCCTGTTTGAGATTGCCAGTGTCCACACCTGAAGGTACTCCATATAACCCATATAGTAATGAATATGCCGCTCTGTGTCCCGTGATGTACTCCAAGAAAAGGATTTTACAGGTAAGCTGTATTTAAAAATCCCTTTTTCATTGCGTCCACAACAAGGCAACCATCACCAGCGGAAGCTCAGAAAAATGCCAAAGGGGGACACAGGTCTCCAGTAGACACAATGCCTCCACAAGAGTTAGGGAGTAGCAACATACACGGTATCCCCTATAAGGGAAATAGAAATCTCATCCGGAAGGGCAAATGACATGTAATAACATCACTTAACACAACATAATTTCTTTTATATAAATACATATAATTATAATGCATAAGTTAGACAAAACGACACCCAGGTTGTGCAAGAAGTGAATATACAACCAAAGGTTTATCTTCCAATGAAAGGGGTGTATTACGGCTTGAGGCCTTCGGCGAAGGATGGAAATAAAGCCTGGTTAATAAAACAGTTGATATCCCAATCAACGTTCATACCAAAGGGTGAATAGCACTTTAATTTGTGTAGCCAGCAGGTCTCAAGCCGTGAGACACCCCGAAGGCAGGAATCACCCCTCCAATGGGGCGCAAATGTATCTATAATTTGAAACTGTTTGCCAGAAGGGTCTTTCTTATGATGTTTAAGATAGTGACGTGGAACACTATGTTTAATACGGCCCTTTCTAATCTTAGCTTAGTGTTCATCGACTCTAACTGAAAAAGTCCTGATTGAGCGGCCCACGTATTGTGTCTTGCATGGGCACGTGAGTAGGTATACTATGAACCTAGTGGCACATGTGGTGAAATGTTTCATTTTAAAGCTGCGTATGGTAATGATAGACTAAAGTGTCATGCCACGTACACACGACCGTTTTTCGGGTTCTAAAATAATTTTAAAAAAATGTATGTAATTAAAAACGATCGTGTGTGGGCTTCAGAGCATTTTTCACGATCTGAAAAATGGCCACATTTTTTCGAACATGCTCTATTTTTTGACAACGTTTTTAACGTTGTCGTTTTTAAGGTTGTAAAAAATGATCGTGTGTGGGCTTTAACGACGTGAAAAAAACGTGCATGCTAGCAAGTTATGAGACGGGAGCGCTCGTTCTGGTAAAACTACCGTTCGTAATGGAGTAAGCACATTCATCATGCTGTAACAGACAGAAAAGCGCGAATCGTCTATTACGAACGCTAAAGCAGCCCAAAGGGTGGCGCCATCCGAATGGAACTTCCCCTTTATAGTGCCGTCGTACGTGTTGTACGTCACCGCGCTTTGCTAGAGCATTTTTTTTCACGATCGTGTGTAGGCAAGGCCGTTTTAGTGATCGGGTTGAAAAAACTTAGTTTTTTTCTAGACCCTTAAAAACGTATTTTTTAGAACCCGAAAAACGTGTGTACGCGGCATTAGTCTTGCGTCTAGCACAGATGTTATGAAGATGGACACTACATTTCCTTCATGGGAAATAGCCCTTACATTGTTGAAAGAAGGGAATGGTTTTGGGAGGATCTATAGTGTTAGGGGCAATCTCGCCCTGTATAGAGTGGGCACCTCTGAAGATAATACCCGCCCGTTCTAGTAGAGAAGGTCCCAAAATTCTATCTTAAAGTAATGTTTATTGAGAATCTTTTTAATCTCTTTATGTTGTGTGGAGGAGGAGGGAAAAAAAGGACCATTTGAATTTTTCTTTCATGGGTTTGGGATGATCGGCCAGTACAGAATTTCTGTCCAGCAAGGAGACCACGCCAATGTTGGCATCAACATCCATGGACCTATAGCCCTTATCGAGAGGACATCACAGAGGACAAGGGGGCATTCTTTACATCTAGAGAAAAAGAGATTTAATCTCCAAATAGGGAAAGGTTTCTTCACAGAAAGAGCTGTGAAAATGTAGAATAGACTTCCTCAAGAAATGGTTCTGTCCAGCTCAGTAAATTGCTTTAAAGCAGAGGTCCACACAAAAAGTAAACCACCGCTTTTCGAAATCCTCCCCCCCTTCGGTGTCACATTTGGCACCTTTTAGGGGGAGGGGGGGTGCAGATACCTGTATAATACAGGTTTTTGCACCCACTTCTGGGAATAGACTCCAGCGCCCATTCGCGTCGACCCCCGCTCTTTTCTGGGAAACACACTGGTCCCAGGAGACAGCGGAGACCAGTTAGGACCCAATGTGCGACTCGCACATGCGCAGTAGGGAACCGGGCAGAGAAGCCGCAACGCTTCACTTTCTGATTCCCTCACCGAGGATGGCGGCGGGGCAGCCGAGAGATGAGCAATTGCTCAGCTTCGGCTCCTGACATTGCGGGCACCATGAACAGGTAAGTGTCCTTTTTTAAAAATCAGCAGCTGCAGCATTTGTAGCTGCTGGTTTTTAATATATTTTTTTTTCCCGTGTGACCTCCGCTTTAAAAAAAGGGTTTGATGCTTTCCTAAATGTACTTTTCTTTCTCGTACATCACGGGACACAGAGCGGCATATTCATTACTATGTGGGTTATATGGAGTACCTTCAGGTGTGGACACTGGCAATCTTCAAACAGGAAGTCCCCTCCCTATATAACCCCCTCCCCTAGAGGGAGTCCCTCAGTTTTTTCGCCAGTGTCTTAGGTGTTGGTCACGGAATAGCTTTGCTCCACATCCTTTGGGATTAAGGGCGGGCTAACCGGATCTGTCCAAGGAGCCTCAGTGCCAAAGTGGACAGTACCCGGGCCCCAAACCGTGGGGTTTTGCCTATAATGCTCCTCTTTGGAGGGCTGGACCCTGGGCCCAGGACTTGGAGTTTGCAAAAACCATAAGGTTCCTGTTTTGCCAGGGTGCTATATAGGTCCAGGACAGTGGGTACCTTCATAGGACCCCAGGGCCTGAAGGTCTACTACGCTACCCACGGAGATGGGAGAAGACTGGATCAGTTTGCTGGTCAAACATCCTGCAGCATGGAGCAGGTAAGGGGGAGCCTGCGGGACTTGGTTCGACAGCAGGCTCCCCGGGGTAACCTAAAAGGGGGGATAGCCTGAGTATGCTCTGCATGGGCAACTGTGATCACTATGTCTTAGAGACAGGATGACACCCTTTCTCCCCCCATCACTAGGCCCCCCTGTCTAAAGTGTGTTGCTAGCTAACCTGCTGTTGCTTCCTAGAGGCTAGTAAAGGATCCTTAGGGGCCTTAAAAGAGTCCTACCTGGCCGGGAGTTTTGAATCTGCCGCCGTTTCTGCGCCATGGATCTCCAGCAGCGCGGCTCCTCCATGTTCTTCCTGTTTCCGGGTACGCGCGCGCGCGCGCGTGCACGCGCGCGTCTTATTGACGAATTTTCGCGCCATCCAGACAGGAGGGCGGGGGGGGGGGCGGGCCTGCGGCGTCATACAGGGGCGCGCCCTTCTGCTGTTATAGACAGCAGGCCTTGTCAGGGCTCAGTCTGTGGCTGATTGTTTCAAGAGAGGACGCAGGGCGGCAGAACAGTGACTCCCGGTGGCGGAAAAGGGGTAGTACATGTGGACTTTGTCCCAATGTCTATTGTTAAGCCAAAGAATCCCCCTTATTTGACAGCAGGTTGGAGGCTGGCAAACTTAAGTTAGGGGCATTGTGTATGGTCATAGAAAATATATAAGGTATAATATATAATTATTTAAAAAAAAAAAAAAAAAAGAGAAAAAGACCAACATACGGGCCCATCAGTTTTTGGGGACACTAGTGATCTACTCTCCCCTAAACTCTGGAATTGTACTCCTGGCCACTACAGTCTGTTGTGTGGGCGGAGTCCCTCGATTTTGTATTATGGCTTCCAAGGGTTCGGGGTCAAAGGGTACAAAAAAGACCAAAAAACAAAAGGGTTCCCTTTCTGATTCTGATATGCCGATTCTTTCCCCGCAGCTTATTAATTTAAGAAGCGCCTTGGATGAGCCATTAGGGGGATCTGGTGCGGAGGCTGGCCCAGATCAGCCCAGCCCTGTGTTTATCACAGAGGAGATGCTAGCCGTATCCCTAGGGGGGCTAGAAGAGAGAATAGCAGCATTGATCGCTAGAGCTATTCCTGGTAAGAAACGGGTTAGATCCCCATCACCAGGGGGTGTATCCTCAGATGCTGAGATTCTCTCTCCGGAGGAATTAGAATCACAGGAGGATCAACTGGACCTGAACCAAGAGGGTTCAGGGATGGAGGGGTCTACCTCTGAGGAACCATTTTCAGACTCCCAGACAGAGAGACTGTGGGTACAGTCTTTGACGGACATGGTCCGCTCGGCATTTAGTTTGCCATTGCCAGAACCTCAGGTTCCTCCGGTATCCTCTCTGGGCTCTTTGAGAGCCCCGTTAAGCAACGCAGTTTTTCCGGTCCATCCTCTCTTGGAGGAATTGATCTTTCGGGATTGGGCGGCCGGACAGGGTTTTTTCTGCCACCGAAAAGATTTGCGGTCATTTATCCCATGGAGAAGGTATCCTCCGTGGAGGCTCCCAGTAGTGGATGCAGCCATCTCATGTGTGAATAAATCACTAACTTGCCCGGTGGAAAACATACATATGTTTAAAGATCCGGTTGATAAAAGATTAGAAACACTTTTAAAAGCATCCTTTGCTACGGCAGGAGCAGTGGTACAGCCAGCGGTAGCTGCAATTGGAGTTTGTCAGGCATTAAAAGACCAGACAAAAGAGATGTTAAAAGACATGCCTACCCAACAAGCAGAAGAGTTTGCTGACATTCCCAGAGCTCTGTGTTTTGCGGTAGATGCTATAAAAGATTCCATCCAGCAGGCTTCTCGTTTATCACTATGTTTGGTACATATGAGAAGGCTCTTATGGTTAAAGAACTGGGCGGCAGAACCCCCATGCAAAAAGCTTCTGGCAGGATTTCCCTTCCATGGAGGACGACTCTTCGGAGAGGATCTGGATAAATATATTCAGACTATTTCAAAGGGCAAGAGTACCCTTTTACCGGTCAAAAAGACATTCCGGGCTCCTACATTTAGAAGGCAGCTTTTTCCTGTCTCGGGGCCCTCTAATTCCAGGCAGTATCGACGGCGCCTGCACGATCCAACGGTAACAGTAGATCGCAGGGACAAACCCCTGGGGGTAAGAAGCCGTGGTATCGCAAGCCGTCAAAGACAGCCCCTAAGTCTGCCTTATGAAGGGGCGCCCCCACTCTCACGGGTGGGGGGAAGGCTTCGTCTCTTCTCAGAAGTTTGGGAAGCCAAGATCCCCGACAATTGGGTCCGGGTATCTGTAACCACAGGTTACAGACTGGAGTTTCTAAGGTATCCTCCGCCTCATTTTCCAAATCTCTTTGTCATACCAAAGCCCAACGGCGATGTCAGGCCAATCTTAGACCTAAAGAGGTTGAACGGTTATCTAAGGGTGCGTTCCTTCCGGATGGAATCCATCCGGTCAGCAGCCGCCGCGCTTCAGAAAGACGATTTTCTGGCCTCCATAGACATAAAAGATGCTTACCTTCATGTACCAATCCTTCAGTCGCATCAAAGGTTTTTACGCTTCGCGGTCGGGCAGCGACACTTCCAATTCAGGGCGCTCCCTTTCGGGCTGGCCACGGCCCCCCGGGTATTCACGAAGATCCTAGCCCCAGTTCTGGCCAATTTAAGAATCCAAGGAGTCACAGTCCTAGCATACTTGGACGACCTTTTAATCATAGATCACTCACGGACGGGTCTGCAAAAGGCAGTAAACCTCACGGTTCGGTACCTCGAAGAATTCGGCTGGGTTCTAAACCAGGGAAAGTCAGCATTCCAGCCTACAAAGCAGTTGGAATACCTCGGCATGAGGTTAGACACAGAACATCAAAAGGTGTTCCTGCCCCTTGTAAAGATCAGGGCGATCAAGGGGTTGGTTCAGTTGGTTATAAACAAGAAAAGACCAACTATTCGCCTGTGTATGCGATTACTAGGCAAGCTAGGGGCCACATTCGAGGCAGTACCATCCGCTCAGATCCACACTCGCGTCCTACAAGCAGCCATTCTAGCAGCCTGGGGCAAGAGGGCACATGCCTTAGAGTCCCCTTTAACGCTATCATCAAGGGTCCGACAAAGCCTGGCCTGGTGGTTGAACCCTCAGAACCTTCTAAAGGGAAGATCCTTCAGCCCTGTTGTCTGGAAGGTAGTTACCACAGACGCCAGCCTGGCAGGCTGGGGGGGCGGTCTTCGAGGGGTTCTCCCGCCAGGGAACTTGGGTGAAAGCAGAGAGGCAGCTCCCCATCAATATCTTGGAAATCAGAGCTGCTCGCCTAGCCCTTCTGGCATGGACCTCCAGATTAAAGGGGTTCCCGGTGAGAATCCAGTCAGACAATGCCACGGCGGTGGCATACATAAACCACCAAGGGGAACCAGGAGCCAGGCCGCTCAAAGGGAAGTGAACTTGATTTTTCAATGGGCAGAGGTTCATGTACCCTGCATTTCAGCGATATTCATTCCCGGAGTGGACAACCTGCAGGCAGACTTCTTAAGTCGCCAGAGTCTGTTGCCAGGGGAGTGGTCTCTGCATCCCCAGGTCTTTCAGACAATCTGACCAGAGGTGGGGAACGCCAGACGTAGATATAATGACATCCAGGTTCAACAAGAAACTAGACAGGTTCGTGTCGCGAGCAAGGGATCCTATGGCCTGCGGAACCGATGCGTTGGTTTGCCCTTGGCATCAATTCAAACTTCTATATGCATTCCCTCCACTACAGTTACTCCCCCGCCTGTTGCGCAAGATCAGAGTGGAGCACAAGCCAGTCATCCTAAATAGCTCCAGCCTGGCCCCGGAGGGCTTGGTACTCACTAGTCCTAAATATGGCAGTGGGAGACCCTTGGACTCCTCCTCTACAACCAGACCTACTCTCACAAGGTCCGATCCTCCACCCTACATTACAGCGTCTAAATTTGACGGCCTGGAGGCTGAATCCCTGATTCTCAGGGGTAGGGGTCTGTCTAGGCAGGTAATCCCTACCCTGATTAAGGCTAGAAAGCCGGTCTCCAGGGTAATTTATTACAGGGTGTGGAGGAACTATATAGGCTGGTGTGAATCCAAAGGATGGTATTGCCGCAAATATACTATTGATAGGGTGTTAAGTTTTCTCCAGCTAGGAGGGGATAAGGGCCTGGCACTAAGCACAATCAAGGGACAGATCTCAGCTCTGTCAGTGTGGTTTCAGAGGCCGCTGGCCGCCCACTCGCTGGTAAAGACCTTCTTACAGGGGGTCTTGCGTATTAATCCTCCTGTCAAGTCACCAGTTTGTCCTTGGGACTTAAATCTTGTCCTGTCCACTCTACAGAAACAGCCTTTTGAGCCTTTGGCTGAGATTCCTTTACTCTTACTGACAAGAAAATTGGTTTTCTTGGTCGCCATAGTTTCGGCCAGGAGAGTGTCAGAATTAGCAGCCTTATCGTGTAAGGAACCATATCTCGTTCTGCATAAGGACAGGGCAGTTCTCCGGCCCCATCCTTCCTTTCTACCAAAGGTTATATCTAAATTTCACTTAAACCAGGATTTGGTACTTCCATCCTTCTTTCCAAAACCTACATCTAGAAAGGAAGGGTTGCTGCATACCTTGGATATTGTCCGGGCCATGAAGGCCTATCTTAAAGCTACAGAAAAGATCCGGAAAACAGATGTGTTATTCGTTCTACCAGATGGCCCCAAGAAGGGGCAGGCAGCTGCAAAATCCACCATCTCGAGATGGATTAGACAATTAATCATTCAAGCCTACGGGTGGAAGAGGTTGCCTCCTCCGTTGTCGGTAAAGGCCCATTCTACCAGGGCCATGGGCGCCTCCTGGGCAGCACACCATCAGATCTCTATGACTCAGATATGCAAGGCGGCAACGTGGTCATCAGTCCACACGTTAACAAGGTTTTAGCAACTAGACGTGAGAAGGAATGCGGATTCTGCCTTTGGACAGGCAGTACTACAGGCTGCAGTTTGAAATCCTCGGGATCAGAAACACCCTTGGTTATAAAAAAAAAAAAAAAAAAAAAAAAAAGAGAAAGTTTTTTCTTGACTAAGTTGGAATTATTATTATGATTTGAGTTTATCTCTAAATTGAATCCTTCTTTGGAAGATGTCTCCCTCCCCTCATTAAAGCATTGCTTTCGGACATCCCACATAGTAATGAATATGCCGCTCTGTGTCCCGTGATGTACGAGAAAGAAAAAGGGATTTTTAAATACAGCTTACCTGTAAAATCCTTTTCTTGGAGTACATCACGGGACACAGAGCTCCCACCCCTCTTTTGGGTGACCATTTTGGGAGGCATACTGCTTGCTACAAAACTGAGGGACTCCCTCTAGGGGAGGGGGTTATATAGGGAGGGGACTTCCTGTTTGAAGATTGCCAGTGTCCACACCTGAAGGTACTCCATATAACCCACATAGTAATGAATATGCCGCTCTGTGTCCCGTGATGTACTCCAAGAAAAGGATTTTACAGGTAAGCTGTATTTAAAAATCCCTTTATTATAACTGGGTACTAACATTTATAGGTAACATTTATAGATATTTCCCCTGCTGGAGCAAATTGAATCATGCTTTGCTGTTTTTTTTTTTGCCTTCCTCTGGATCAACTGTGGATATAGGATTGTATGACCCCCCCCCCCTCTTTATTGGTTGGACTAAATGGATTTAGTGTCTTTTTTCAACCAGACTAACCATGTAACTATTTGGATAGCAACATGGTCAGTCAGGGGGGTGAGAAGTGTTAGATGTGCTAGAAGATTTAGATACCGTTCATTGCATTACAGCTAACCGTTTTTTCTTTCCTTTTGGAATAAAAGTTGGGAAAAGCTTTACACAAATAAAAGCTGATAATTTTAGCCACCCCTGTCAGTGTTAAATGGTTTGTCTCATCCCTGTTACCTGCAAGAGAGCTTGTTCTGTTGAAAAACAACAGACTTAGGCATGGTCACCATATGAAAGCCTAAAAAAGGAAACAAATGCAGCCATCACATCTAAAAATTGGTAAGCTGCAAAATAAATGCTTTTAGAGTTAACACTATTTAAAGTGTTATTAAATAATTGTATTTATTTTTTATTTGTTTGTGGACCCTACTATTGGTAAAAGAGAAGTGTGAGAGTCTAAAAATCAAAACAAAAACATTTATACTCGCCTAGATGGCTGAAGCATTGATCCGATGCCCCCACTGAGCACTCAAAGACCGTTGATCACTCAGTTTTCAATGAGTAGCGGGCCGGTAGCTGTCGGTTACCGGCTTCCTGCTCAACTCCTCCAGTGCTCACTGGAACGCTGAGCTGTGGAAGGGGGTGGGAGTGGCTGGCTGTCTCACAGCAGCACATTGTTGGAATCCCTACAGAGTCTGGACCTTTTCTCTATCATCAGCCAATAGCTGACTGTCAGCTGATTCTGGGTCACAGAAGTGCACTTCGTTCTACCCATAGAAGTATGGCCAAAATAACTTTTGCCATACTTCTCTTTTAAGAGATTAGTAATAATAGCTTATTAATAGGACAGCTTAAAGGAGTTGTAAAGGAAAAAAAAATCACCTTAATGCAATCTATGCATTAAGGTGAAAAAACATCTGATGATGACTTTTACTTACCTGACCCCTCGAAAGTCCCGAGCTCGGTCCCAAGGTCCTCTTAGCCGCTCAGCCTGGCCGCTGATTGGCTAGAGCGGATGGATTGAGAGCAGCGCAGCCATTGGCTGGCGCTGCTGTCAATCACATTGAGTGACGCTGCGTGGCGAGGGGTGGGGCCGAGTGATGCAGCGAGCCACTATGGGCACTCGCTGTATCACATGAGCACGCCCGCAAGGACTCATCACCATGCAAGCTCTCTCGCATGAAGGTGATGAGTTCTTGCGGGGTGGACCAGAGACAGCCGCCGATGGACCACAGAAGACGTGAATCGAACTGTACAGTGGAGGTAAGTATAACATGTTTGTTATTTTAGAGAAAAAAATTTTTTTTCCTTTAGTGACCCAACAATATTCAAAAACAAATAATAGATTTAAAAAGTAAGGGAGCATATATTTTGAGCATGGTGGTAGAAATGAACAAGGGGTCTGTTTCATCAAACTGTTCACGTTAAAGAGACTTGCTGACATTGATCGTGTTTTTTTTTAACTGCTCTCGTTGTAGCACTTGTTTACCCATTAACAACCAGAGTACTTCTCTGAATTTTGTCATGTGGCTATCATTTTTTAATAGCAGTTACATCCCGCATCTTTCTAAAGGCTAGCTTTAAAAGAGAAGTTTGAGATTCCTGAAAAAAAAAAATTATACTCACGTAGATGAATGCCGCATCAGTCCTCCACCTGCTCCAGACCAAGTACTGAGCGATCAAACACTGCTGACCACTCGGCTCTTCAGGCTGCAGAGAGCCGGTAACGGTCAGTCATCAGCTCTCTGCTCTGCCAACCTACTGGAGCCCTGGGCTGTGGAAGGGGGCTGGCTCAGTCTCCCAGCGGTTCGCTGAGAAGCTGAGCCAGCCGCCATTCCAGTGTTCTAAATGTATCCTGTGCATATAGGTGGGCTCATATAGCCTAGATCAGCTCCGTGACATCAGCCGACAGTGAGCTTTAGCCCGCTTCCGGCTAAAAACGCTTCACAGGAGTACAAAGCAAACTGCACTCTTGTGATCCATAGGAGAAGTACTGCCAAAAAAGCTTTGGCTATACTTCTTCTTTAAGAAAGGATTAAATCGTTTGTGGTCATGTGTAATTCACATTGCAAAGGCAACCTGCTGAACTCTACTGGCACAACTCTACTGGCACATCTTTTTATACTGGCACAGTAGGCTGCTGGTTAGATCCAAATCACCCGTTTCCTTTAAAAAAAATTGTTGTGAACGGTTTGTTCTAATTAGGCTATCAATAAATTATTATTGAGACTCCCAAATTAGATTTTGATTTATGGTGCCCTGAATTATAACTAGACGCAGGCTATAAGTATCGTAGAGTCTTGTTAATGTAAATCTCTCAGTCACACCTATGTAATTTGTCATCTTGTCTATGTGCACTGTTTCAGAGTACATGCCTTGTTGCATGATTTTTTTCCAAAATTTTTGACACATAACGTTATCTGTGTTTGCATGCATGTTCAAGGGAGAGTGGTGTACCTTATGTATTGTAATGCATGTATCCTACATTTAATTTTCAGTTCCATTTTCATGTATGGCTATGCACCATCCTTAAACCACCTTTTTATCCCAGAGAAACTCACCTAAAAACTTTTTTTTTTTTTTTTTTTTTTTTTTTTATATCTGGGAACCCTAACTAAAACCAGTTAATGGCAAATATGCTCCTTATATTGGTGGTCTGTAGAAGAAGATAGATAAACAGTTAGTTGGTGTCATACTGCTGGTTTACCAAGTGGCCTGGGTCCTGGAACTATGCAGGCACCAGCAAATGGGAGGTCGGTCAGCCACAGCTCAAGTAACCTGTAGACATTTCTTGAGGAACTCTAGTTTGGAATGGCTGCTAATTACTTTAGAATGGTCTCGTCTTAAATTTTGTGTGTCTTTCTATATGCATTTAATTTAACCAGAATTGTACATGTACTGACTGGACCATTTGGTGACCTAATCATTCTGCAATCCAACACAGATACAAGGAGCCATCATCATGTCCTCACTTATAGAAGTGGTCATTGGATTTCTGGGCCTACCTGGAGCGCTGCTGAGATATATTGGACCACTGACGATCACCCCCACAGTGTCTCTTATCGGTCTGTCTGGTTTTCAGGCTGCTGGGGAAAGAGCGGGCAAACACTGGGGTATCGCTATGCTGTAAGTAGAAATATCCTCTGTCTTAACAGTATTTGACTCAACTAGGTGATGTAACAAATATGTGGAGCTGTAAAATCCTAGATCAGATTTCAAACCATGCATAAGCAGAGGTCACCTTCGGTGACAATCCAAAAAATCGATAGATCCAAATATAGAGGCAGCCAAAGTTATATACAGCTTTATTTATTTTTTACTTTTGGTTGACCAATAGTAGGTGGAAGGGGTGGGGCCAAGACCACTAGCAATGCAGTGGATTCTGACAATCTTCCTCTATCTGTAGGTAGCCAAAATGCCATAGTTAAAGCAGAATGCTGGGCAAAAACATCTTTACATGTCTTTATTGCTGATTTCCTACCTTCAATGAATGTCCTCCATCTTCTGGTTCACTCAGTATTATCTCTGAATTAGCCTATTAATTTAAAAAAAAAAACGTTAATATTCTTTGGTTTTTCTGTTTGTTAGACCGGTGGCTGCTACGCCTCCTATTCCCCCAGCCACTGGTCTTGGCTTATCCGTCCTGTACTTCTTTCTTCAGGAAGTAATGATGTAATTCAGGTCCACTTGCTGTGGTGGGCGGACGGGACACTCAGACACATTTAACATTTACAGCCCTGGTGTGCCCGCCCACATTCACTACAATTCCCTGTGGGTTTATGGAAACTGTAGTTTTTTTTTTACACTTAAAGGGGTTGTAAAGGTTCATCTTTTATTTTCTAAATGGGTTCCTTTAAGCTAGTGCATTGTTGGTTCACATAACTTTTCCTTCGATTTCCCTTGTAAATGTTTAATTTTTTTCTTTGTTTGAATTTCTCACTTCCTGTTTCTCCTCAGTAAGCTTTCCACCATCACCCGAGCGGTGGAAAGTCATTTAGAACAGCTTACTGAACACCTTACTGAGGGGGAACAGGAAGTAAGAAATTCAGACTAAAAAAACATTTAGAAGGGAAATGGAAGGAAAAGGTAAGTGAACCAACAATGCACTAGCTTAAAGTAACCTATTTAGAAAATAAAAAAACGAACCTTTACAACCCCTTTAGGGCCCTTTCTCACGTCCGCTCCGCCTGTCCGTTCATTACAAGTCCGTTTACGGACTTGTAATGAACCCCTATGGGAGCGGATCCGTTAGCGGATGATGCATCCGCTAACGTCCGCCAGATCCGCATCCGTTTTTGCGGACGGAAGAATGTCCTATTTTTCTTCCGTCCGGCCAAACGGATCGGATGCAAACGGACAGACGGTCCGTTTCCATCCGACTCCCCATAGGGGAGAGCGGAGGAGAGAACGGGGCGGTCCCTGCACAGTGTGCGGGGACCGCCCTGTCCGCCCGACAGCTCAGCGGAGACCCCCCGCTGAGCTGACGGACACACGGAGCGAACCGAAAAATGGACCGCTCCGTGTGTAAGGAGCCTATATGTATTTTCATCCGTGAGAATAACTCTGTTAATCTACCATTCCTCATTTCAACACTAGGCATTTTTTGTGATTTTGATTATATTTAATATGGTCAGCATTACAACCTGAATAAAAGAAGTTTACAAAGCTGTTTTTACATTTATGATGAATAAGAACTGAAGCTGACATTGTCATCAGGCTGACAGTGGACATGCTAGCCCTGGCTGTGGGATGTGAAAGAATAGTGTTTCATTTTCTTTTCATGGTAATAGGTTGGAATGGTGCTAATGTAGATTCAGAATCATTTTTAACAAAGTGGGCTGAAATTTTTAGATGTAGCTTTTGATCTCAGGAAAGTTTCACATCTGGATAAAACAGGTATGTTAAAAGATGGGAATCAGGCAGGGCTGGACTGGGACAAAAATTTAGCCCTGGACTTCATCTAGACTGACCCACTTGAATTTTGAGTGTCCCCATCAGCAGCCCCCTTACATTAGAGTGTCCCATCAGCAGCCCCCTTATATTAGAGTGTGCCATCAGCAGCCCCCTTACATTAGAGTGTCCCATCAGCTGCCCCCTTACATTAGAGTGTCCCATCAGCTGCCCCCTTACATTAGAGTGTCCCATCAGCAGCCCCCTTACATTAGAGTGTCCCATCAGCAGCCCCCTTACATTAGAGTGTCCCATCAGCAGCCCCCTTACATTAGAGTGTCCCATCAGCAGCCCCCTTACATTAGAGTGTCCCATCAGCAGCCCCCTTACATTAGAGTGTCCCATCAGCAGCCCCCTTACATTAGAGTGTCCCATCAGCAGCCCCCTTACATTAGAGTGTCCCATCAGCAGCCCCCTTACATTAGAGTGTCCCATCAGCAGCCCCCTTACATTAGAGTGTCCCATCAGCAGCCCCCTTACATTAGAGTGTCCCATCAGCAGCCCCCTTACATTAGAGTGTCCCATCAGCAGCCCCCTTACATTAGAGTGTCCCCCTCCCATGCGTACTCACAGTTCTGATGGCAGCTTCACTTCTTTCTCACTCCAGTCATGTGATAAATGACAAGTAATAAGGTGAGAGAGGAAGGAAAGTCTGCTGGCTATCTCCCCCTGCAGGCTGGAGGAAGCAGAAAGCCTAATCCCCCCTCCAGCAAGTGATGGCAGCTGCTCCACCTGACAGGAGTGAAATTAGGATCACTCACTGCCAGAGAGGAGCGGCTCCAGGACTGAACCTGACCGGCCCACTGAGCCCATCGGGAAACTTTTGGTAGTCCCTATTGCCAGTACATAGTCAGTGGCTGTTTATAAAATTATGAGTTTATTTGTGTGTGAAGTTCCCCTCTAAATTGCATTATTGCCCTGATCACATGTTCCCCAAAATGTCTGTGTATCATCATTTGTCCACTTTTGTTTAACTACAGAGACAAAACTTATTTGATGGAACTAAATTTGCAGATTAGATAATCTTTTTGGCAGCGTCAGAGTATGATAAATATATGAATATTGTTCTCCATCACCATGAAGTTAAACAACTGTTAATTCTGATCTGTATGCTTTTTGGATAAATGCTTCATCTGTGTTAATGTGTTTATACACCACACAACAGTTTCCTGAAAAAAAAGTGGCATTGTACCCATTGGATCTGTTCCCTAATCCCACACAAATGTCATTTGTTTGGGAGGTTTAGTGGAATTTCATATGCAAATAATAATGGATTAATTAAAGCAGAACTTTTAGACAAATATTTCACAGAAGAACATTTAATTATGTGTTTATTAGAAAGTCATTGCATATATTTTTAGCTACAACTTGTATATGTACGCTCATGTGCAAATGTTTTAGGAAGGTGTGAAATAATGCTGTAAATTGAAAATGCTTTCAAAAATAGAAGTGTTTATTAGTTGTTTTATTTTTAATAATTAACACAATGGAAAGTAAATGAACAGAAGTGAAATCCAAATCAAACCCATATTTGGTGTAGCTACCCTTACACAGTTTGAAGGAACTTAGCAGGTAGGTTGTTCCAAACATCTTGGAGATCTCACCACAGATCTTCTGTGGATGTAGGCTGCCTCTTATCTTTCTGCCTCTTCATGTAATCAGATGAACTTGATGATGCTGAGAGTATGGCTCTGTGTGGAACCAAACCATTACATTCAGGACTCCTTGTTATTCTTTATGCTGAAGATAATTCTTAACAGCATTGGCTCTCTTATGGTATGGCATGATTGTTAAGTATCTGCCTGTATTTCTCATCGTTGGGGACACCATTGATCCTGATAAAATTTCCAACTCCATTTGCAAAAATGGAGCCCAAACATGCATGGAACCTCCACCATGCTTCACAGTTGCCCGCAGACACTTATTATTGTACCGCTCTCCAGCCCTTCAGCGAACAAACTTCCTACTACTACAGCCAATTGTTTCAAAGTTTGACTCATCGGTCCAGAGCACCTGATTCCATTTTTCTGCACCCCCAGTTCCTATATTTTGGTACAATATTTAGATGCTTATCTTTGTTTCCACATCGAAGGTATGGCTTTTTGGCCACAATTCTTCCATTGAGACCACTTCTGCCCAGACTTCTCTGGAGAGTAGATTGGTGTACCTGGGCCCCACTGAATTCTGCCAGTTCTATGTGGATAGCACTGCTGGACATCTTCCGATGTTGAAAGGAATAATCGTGATATGTCTTTCATCTGCTACATTGAAAGAGAAGTAAAGGATCCCCCCCCCCCTATTTATACTTACTTAGGTGGATGCAGCATTAGTCCGATGCTGCATCTCTCCCTGACACCTCTACACTGAGAACTGAGTGATCGAACATCGCCAATGGCTACATTTTCAAAGCTCTGTGAGCAGAGAGCTGCAGACTGTCACAGCTCTCTGCTCTACTCCCTCCGCGCTCACTAGAATGCTGGGCTGGGGAGGGGGTGGAGCTGCCGTCTCAGGCTTTTTAGTGGCTCGCTGAGAGGCTGAGACGGGTGACAGTCCAGGCACCTGGCGGATCCAGAGAGCAGACTTCAACCCGCTCTCTGCTGAAAATGGGTCACAGGAGTGCAGAACGAATTGCACTCCTGTGAGATCCATAGGAGAAGTCTCTTTAAGTGTCCTTGCCAGACAACTACGTCTACAGACCTCAACGTTGCCTGTTTTTTTGGTGTTTCTTCAAAAGAGTTCGAACAGCACACCTTGAAACCCCAGCCTGTTTTGAAATCTTGGCCTGGGAAAGATTTTGCTGAAGCAGTAGAAACACCTTGTGTCTTGTTGCTGTGCTTAGTCTTGCCATGGTGTATGACCTGTGACATGAAACTGTCTTCCATAACCTCACTTTAGTAGCAGAATTTGGTTGTTCCTCATTCAGTTTTAATCTTCCTACACAGCTGTTTCTGTTTGGTAATGACTGTGTTTCAACCTACATATGAAATTGATGATCATTAGCACCTACTTTAATTTGTTAATCATACACTTGACTCTAATCCTACAACATCCCTGACTTTGTGCAAGTGTACAAAGTGTGCTAGTGTGATGCCCCGTACACACGATCACTTTTTGTGATGAAAAAAAATGTCATTTTTTAAAATGTCATTTAAAATGATCGTGTGTGGCCAAAATGTCATTTTATGTCTTCTGAAAAATGACCAAAAAAAAATTCGAACATGCTCGAATTTTTTATGTCATTTTTCAAAATGTCATTTTTTGTGTCATAAAAAATGATCGTGTGTGGGCAAAACTACGTAAAAAATGACGTTTTAAACCCGCACATGCCCAGAAGCAAGTTAGGAGACGGGAGGTAAAACTACCATTCATAATGGAGTAAGCACATTCATCACGCTATAACAGACACAAAAAGCAGGAATCGTCTTTTACTAACAAGTAACCAGCTAAAAGCAGCCTCAAGGCAAATAGAACTTCCCCTTTAGAGTGCCATCACTTTGTTCATCATTTTCCAAAAATGATGGTGTGTACGCAACGTCATTTTTGAAAATGAAGTTTGAAAAATGTCGTTTTTTTTCATGAAGGAAAATTACATTTTTTTTTCATCACAAAAAGTGATTGTGTGTACGGGGCATAAGAATTGATGCTGGATATGCATTTTGTTCAATGTGCCTTGTTTACATATAGCAATAAAATCTTTATTAAAAATTTAAAATACATTTATGCTGGTTTAAAGCCAAAGGGTTGTCACACCAAAAATGTTATTGAATCTGATTTTTCTTCTGTTCGCTCTCTTTGTATTTTGTAAAGGGATGACAAAAAAAAAAAAAAAAATTCACATATAAATTTTTGAAAGCATTCTTACTTTATAGCATTTGTTTACACCTGCCTAAAGCTTTTGCACATTACTGTATTTGTGTGTTGACATATGTAAACGCCAGCGCTCATAATGGGACAGGGAGGGGCAACGCTTTCCGTCAATCAGTGGTCTGTTGCTTCACTAGGAGTGAAATTCTAGGAGGGGAGAGCTCAGGGTTGAGGACAGGTTGGGTGGATGAAGGAAGCAGATAAACGAGTTCCATTACCACAAAGGAGGGTGTTGAATTTATGACCACAGAGTAGGGCTGCATCTATAAGAATACATTTAAAAAAAAATGAAAGGGGCAGATACAGAGATTGTGGCATTGTCTTGAGGTTTCAGTTTTTAATCTTCTAATGCTTTTGTTATAAATGATAAATATTGTAGATATCAGCAGCTTTGCACATGCTCTTCAGGTTTTTTTTTTTTTTAAAGTGTCATGTTATTTGCAGGCATGCATGTTCATCAATGAAAAGGACAAAAAGGCCACATATTGCACATTGCACCCATTGTGCTAGTAGAGGAATTGTAGGGTCCGAACTCTTCTACAAAGAAAAAGATCAGACCTCCATATTGTTGTATCTAGTAGTAGAGCAGAATTTGCATTGTGTGCTCACTAGTTTGATACCACCTCCTTCTCCCTCCTCTCAGTTCTATTACTGCTGAACTAATTTAGATATATAGAATGGTAAAAAAATATATATAATCAAAGCCCAAATCTATTTTGTCTTCCTAGTTTCTAAATAATATAAAATGCTAAATCCATCAGGTAGCACAGAACCCCCCCCCCCCCCCCCATTATGTTCTGTAGAATACTTGCTGGTTTGCAGGCTATCGGATACCGTTTTTTTTTTCTTTTTATTATTCTCACAACTTTCTGTATGACAAAACTCATATTTATTTAAGTGGAGAAACAAAAAGACAAATCTGACAATGCAAAACTCCAAAAATGGACTGGACAAAATTATTGGCACCCTCAAATTAATATTTGGTAGAGCACACATTGGAAAAAATAACTGAACTCAATCGCTTTCTATAACCATCAATTGGAATTTTAGACCACTCTTCTTTCCCCAACTGCTCCAGGTCTTTCAGATTGGTAGAGTTCCTTTTCCCAACTGCTGTTTTAATATCTCACCACAGGTGATCTATGGGATTCACATATGGACTCATTGCTGGCCAGTTCAGTACTCTCCAGCACTTTGTCTTAAACCATGTCTATGTGCTTTTTGACATCTGCTTTGGGTCATTGTCCTGCTTTAAGACCCATGACCCAACTTTCTGACACTTGCACCCCAGAATTCCTCAGTGGTCTTCAGATTCCATAATGCCATGCACACGGTCAAGACATCCAGTTCCTGAAGCAGCAAGGCAACCCCAAAACATCAATGAACCTCCTCCATGTTTGACTGTAGGGGACTGTATGTGTTTCCTTAAAGGACTAATTTCGCTTTTTTGGAAACAGCAGAATGATGGGCTCTACTAAAAAGCTGTAATTGTGTTTAGTCTGTCCACAGCACATTCTCACAAAATAATTTTGGCTTCCTCAGGTAAATTTTGGCAAACTCCAATCTGGCTTTTTTATGTTCCTGTTTCAGCAGGAGGATCCTCTTGGGTCTCCTACCATAGCCTCTCTTTTCACTCAGATGGCGACGTATATTGCAAGCTGACACTGTTGTACCCTGTGCTTGAAGGTCAGCTAGTTGAAGTTAATCAAGGTTCTATATCTACCATTCAAACAATTCTTTGTTGCAATCTTTTGATCAATTTTTCTCTTTCGTCCATGTCCATGGAGATTAGCTACAGTGCCATGGGCTGTAAACTACTTGACAATTTTGCGCGCAGTGGACACAGGAACATTAAGATTTCTGGAGATGGACTTGTAACCTTAAGATTGTTCATACTTTTCCAAAAATTTTTTTCTCAAATCCTCAGACAATTCTTTGCTGCTCGTTCTCCTCTCCATGCAGGACATGGAGACACACAAACAGAAAGTTTCCACCATTTTAACTGGTTGACGGTGTGATTTCTATATTGTTGTGTTTAATTGCAAATTACAGGGGCATCACAGACTTCGCAATGCAATTATTTCTTACAATTTTGAGACGGTGCCAATCATTTTGGCCAGTCCATTTTTAGAGTTTTGCATGGAATGTGCCAGATTTGTCTTCTTCATCCTCCACTTTTCGTGTCATACCAATAAAGACATAAACATGACAATGCCTAATCAATTGTAATTGCAACAATTCTCTGGACAAAGTGGTGCATTATCTGACAGAAATGTAGGGTGCCAATATTTTTGGCCATGACTGTATATCCTTTGTTGCCTGGGGTTTAAGTGCTTTTGTTTAATTCCGTTGATATTATTAATTTACTAATTCCATCTTACTCTATACTGTATAGCACTTTCAGTCTTTCTCTGTCTGTTAATGACAAGTTGAAGGGATACTTATGCTTTTGTTTCTCTTCCATTAGCACCATTTTTCTGGTCCTGCTTTTCTCCCAGTATGCCAGGAATGTCAAACTACCACTTCCCGTCTACAAGTCCAAGAAAGGATGGACAGCATACAAGTTTCAGCTCTTTAAAATGTTTCCGGTAAGTTCAGAGGTCACCTAGCATTATCACCTTTTAACAGGGCCTGAACATGGACCTTCATGGCAGGATCACCATGTATTAGTTCAATAATAAAGCCACAGGTTTATTCCCCCCCCCCCCCCATTTTTTATCCTTGGTTGCACCTCTGGCTTCCTGATGGTAACAGCAGCGGACTGCGCAATATGTGTTGGCACTATGCTTGTAGGATCCATCAGGGGAGCATTTGAAAGGTAGACGGTTCAGAAGCACATTTAGGAGGCCGTTTTCATCCCATGACAGGCAATACCTAAATAGACCTTCATGGCAAGATTACCAATTTTTATTTTAACAGCTGCAGAATTTGTTTGGGTAGAGAACTAAAGGCTACTTCAATTTTATTTTTATTTTTAGACCATGTGGCATGTTTTGCCCATATTTATGGTGTAATATGTTACATGTTTGCAAAAAGAACAACTTCCCCTTTCCTGACAGCATGTGGTGGTTCTTCAACTCCACAACAGCTGTCAGTTTTGAATTTTGCATTCTACCCGCACAGCCGTGTTATTCATTCACAGATATCTGTGAATGAGTGAACTACAATTCCTATTTTTCACCACAGCAATAAGACTTGCAGTTCTAAATGGAAAACAAGTGCAGTGATTACTGCTCTTGTAGTCTATACACTTCCTCCAACTCGGTATCTGAAAGTCTGTGAAATTAGGCTTAAAAAAACAAATGAAAGTGTTTCTAAAGGCATTCTTTTATTCAAATATTCTCATCTGCCCCCGAACCTCCTCATCTGGGGCCCCCCTCTGGTTCTCTTGGCTTCTCCTCTTTTTTGTGTGACCCCATAACAAGCCACTTGCTATGGTTGCACTCCCAAACTGGCCTTTGTGCCTCCACAGACACACACAGTACAACTTGGGACACCTCGTAGGCTCAGATACAGCAGAGGGAGCCGTTGGCTCCTGCTGCTGTCAATAACAGCCAGTGAGGAGGGAGTGGGGGATGGGGCCAAGCCATGTGTTATGGACATGCAGAGCGGGGTTTGGGACCAAAACACACAAGTGCCCCCAAGTGGCTTGCAATTGGGGTACTTGACGGGGATGAGGAGCCAGGAGCGCCAGCAGAGGACCCGAAAAAGTAGGACCGGGGGTGGTCTGCGCAAAACCATTGCCCAAGTATAACGTGTTTGTTATTTGAAGGAAAAAAAATGCATTTACTTTACTATAATAAATACTTTTAAGGTAAAAAAAAAAAAAAACTTTCAGCTTTAGAACCTTTAAAAATGGACACACACATGTAAACTGATAGATAATAATGAAAAGTATTTTACCTTCTAACAAAGCACAGATGTAAACAAGCTTATTAAAGGATCACTAAAGGAATTTTTTTTTTTTTTAGCTAAATGGCTTCCTTTACCTTACTGCAGTACTGGTTTCATGTCCTTATTGTTCGTTTTTGCTTTGAAGTTGCTGTAATCCTGCTCTGATCTCCACACTTCCTGCTTGTCTGTTTCCTTATAGCCACAGTACTGGGAGCTTTCTCACGGTGGTCTAAGCTGTCATTACTGTGTGTCTAAAACTTCCCAGAACCAATCAGATTCATTTTAAAAACAAAACGCTGCCCTGGATTTGTTTGTTGTTGTTCTATGTGTCTATTTCTACTTCACAGAAACATGAAGCCAGTTCAAAAGTGAAACTAACCTGCAGGCACATTATATGATTGATATGTTTTCCTTTAGTGACCCTTTAAGCTTATTTTGGCTTATTTTGCCTTACTATAAAGGACTGGATAGCTTGTAGTTCCTTCAGTTCTACTCAGTATTATTTTTATTATTATTATTATGCAGGATTTATATAGTGCCAACAGTTTGCGCAGCACATGAGGGCAGACAGTACAGTTACAATACAATTCAATACAGGAGGAATCGGAGAGCCTGCTCATTAGAGGTTACAATCTAGGAGTATTTTCAGTCCTTTTTATTGAAAGAGATTTTTCATGGTTTACATACAAACAAGAAACCATGTATCACAAAATCAAGTAAAAAAAAATCAAGAAAAACAAATGAGATAACTAACAAAGGTTATACATCCAGTATAAAAGAGAGGAAATTGAGAAATCCAGAACAGTAAATATTAGCAGAACAACACATCAAAGCGAGAGAGTTTCCAAGACCCTCCGCCAAAAAAAAAAACAATGCAAACATGGGGTGCTAATAATCAAAATACAAATATAAGGTCCGCATAAGTTACAGTACAGGCAAAGTGACTATCTATCCCTCTAGATTGACATCTTCAAGCGAGGGGGGATGGGTCAACTCAGTAGAGGACAGCCATGGAGACCGTTGTTTTCATTAATATGTCTGAATGGTCTAGCCATGTTTTGAAGAGATGTACTTGTGTATTGAGTTCACATGGGGTTACTTAAAGACCATCCACACAAAAACATAATTACCATATTGTTTGGCTGGTGGTAAGTCACATAATATGGTATATTTCTGGGAACTCGAGTTGAAGGTGAGATTGGAAATACCACATGTCCTGGGACACCTGATGGATTCTCAAAGACATCAGCTGGCCTTACTTCGATCAAAATTTGCCCGGTTCAGCACGGACTGGCCAAATTTCAATCGGTGTGTGACTGCTCCCGCTCAACAGAAGTGGACCAACTTTCGTCAAAGTTTGATCGATTTCTGTGGAAGGGACAGACGCGAAACTTTTTGTCGATCAGTGACTGCATCCGCTGTCCTGGCAGGGGGACTCTTTGATCCACTGCTGGGTGAACAGAAAAAAAAAAACGAAGCATATTGCCAGGTTTAGTTAGGATTTTGGAGGAAAGATCAGAGATACCATCTTTAATCATGGGCTTTATTTCTGGAAGATGTAAGGAGTTGGTAGATGGTTGTACAATGTGCCCATAGCTTTGTCCTGTTACTTTATCGCTGCTATTTGCTCATTATTTACATACATTTGTATTGGTTTTTTTTTTTCAGATTATTATGGCAATCCTTGTGTCCTGGTTGTTGTGCTTTATCTTTACCGTGACGGATGTTTTTCCACCAGATAATACCAAGTATGGGTTTTATGCCCGTACTGATGCCAGACAAGGAGTTCTGACTGTAGCTCCTTGGTTTAAAGTTCCCTACCCATGTGAGTAGTATTCTATAAATATTACGTCTATTAATGCTCTGAAAGCTTATGTAGTAGGATTGCAAAGATGCTCAGCATTCGCCAGCAACCAATCACAGACCACTTTTTCTCAATTTCGGTAAAAGCTGGTTTCTGAATGGTTGCATGGTGTTGGGCATTATTACTTTATGCTCTATTACTAAATTCTGCCACAATGCGAATCACCCAAGTGTGAAACCTTGGATGAAAGCAGCCATTCTCCTTGCTGGTAACATACATGGGGTTACAAGTGAAGCTCAAAAAGTTCAGCTTCATTACCCAGGATGTAGCGAGGGGCCTATGAATCTGAAGATGACTGCTTCCGTTTGAGGCTTCTGAAATGGGGGATTTGGTTGATGACAGGCTTGTCCTCAAACATGGGATTTAGTAAATATAGTCTGCAAAGAGGTAGTATAATGAAAGGAAGGAGCATCCATGATTTGGTAATGCACTACAAGAGTTTTGCCCTTTGATCATTTGTGTTGTTTTAACATTAGAAGTTGCAAATTGCTAATGGGCACGTTGCATTAACTTAGCTGAAGGAAGTCACTGTTGTTTCTTTTAGCCACCAATCAGATTTTTCTCTTTTCTCCCTGCTATAGCAAATGAGAATTTGATTGGTTGTTGCATATAGCAAGAACTGGTCTTCCGCAGACACTTTGATGAATGGGGTCCAGATTTGTTTATATCTAGCCAGATGGGACCCATTCAATGATTATTAAATTCACATCCGTTGTTGATGCAGTAGACTGTTAATGATAGCCTACTGCAGATTTTTTAAACCCATGTCCTTTGATATGGTCTTTGCAGCTTTTTTTTAAATAATTCCCATAGTTTGTGTTTCTTCTCTGGATTTATTGTGTGTGTTTTTGTTAAGTTTTTAATCTTTATTGCATTAATGTTTACCTGTCCCCCATAGAGGATGAAAGCAGTTATGCTTTGGTTCATCACCTTCATTAGGAACTGGTGGCATGAAGCACCATGTGCATGATGCTGGTCCATCTCACAGCACTGCTCTATGGTTTGTGTGGGGATGACAGGTACTCTTAAAAGATGAAGTCTGTAGAAAATTGTCCAAAACTGTCATATTGCATATTTCCTGTTTTTATCCAAGTGTTTTATATGTACTGCAAGAGTTACACTAAAGCGAGCACTCATAACCCATCTCCCACCTTTATTTTTGGCTTGCTGTTTAAATCTGCATTCCACACCACAGAATAAACATTCTTTCCATGGGCATGCTTAACACTTTCTGCAGTATTGTTTCACCAACCTGTGTTTTTTTTTTTTTATGAAAGGCACATTTTTTTTATTAATGCACCTGTTTTTAAAGCGGTATTAATCCTAAAACTAAAAGTGTAACAAATCACAGCTTACCAATCAATAGATAATTTTATTTTTTAAGCTTTTTCCCTCTCCAGTTTTCACCTGGTGATCTGGCCAGTAATGCTCCTCCTGTAGTGCATGCGCTCTGGATGAAGGAGCACAGGGGCACCTCTGGACAGCATCATTGTGGGGGGGTGGACTAGCAGATTTAGGGCTCTTTCACACGTCCGTTCAGTTCGTCCGTTTTTTGGACGTCCGTTAACGGACCTCAATGCTTCCCTATGGGTTAGCGTCCGTTAGCGGATGAGCATCCGCTAACGTCCGTTAACATCCGTCTGCGGTAAGCTCCGTTTTTTTGGACGGAAGAAAACCCTATTTTTCTTTTGTCAAAAAAACGGAACGGACGAAAAGCGGACGTTAGCGGATGATCCGTTTACCATCCGATCCGCTAACGTCAGTTTTTCATTAAAATATGTAGGGGGCTTTCACACTAGCGGACCGTTTGTCCGCTCATTACAAGTCCGTTTACGGACTTGTAATGGGCCCCTATGGGAGCGGATCCGTTAGCGGATGATGCATCCGCTAACGTCCGCTAGATCCGCATCCGTTTTTTCAGACGGAAGAATGTCCTATTTTTCTTCCGTCCGGCCGAACGGATCGGATGCAAACGGACAGAAGGTCCGTTTCCATCCGATTCCCCATAGGGGATAGCGGAGGAGAGACAGGGCGGTCCCTGCACAGTGTGCGGGGACCGCCCTGTCCGCCGACAGCTGAGCGGAGACCCCCCGCTAAGCTGACGGGCACACGGAGTGGACCGAAAAACGGTCCGCTCCGTGTAAAAGGACCCTAAAAAAAAAAAAAAACGGATGGAAAAAAGGATGAAAAAAACTGATGAAAAACGGACG
Source organism: Rana kukunoris (assembly GCA_029574335.1). Classification (NCBI taxonomy): domain Eukaryota; kingdom Metazoa; phylum Chordata; class Amphibia; order Anura; family Ranidae; genus Rana; species Rana kukunoris. The sequence goes on from CM056051.1 coordinate 455,135,400, forward strand.
GAAAACGAAACGGATGAAAACGGACGGAAAACGGACGGAAAATGGACGAAAAACGGATGAAAAAACGGATCAACTGAAGGGGGAAAAAAACTGATCTAAAAAACTGAACGGACGTGTGAAAGAGCCCTTAAATACAAGAGATCGTCCACTCACTGGGGTCTTGGGTGGCAATACAAAGCTGCCAGAGATTACGACCATTTTGGCTGCAGTTAGCATAACTTCAATACTTCTTATTTTCCCTTTTTTAATGCCCACCTTCTAGTATCCATCAACTAAACGTTGCCTTCGAAATCTAGTGGATTAAAGAGGACTCGGAAAAATAGCTATGTAGAAAATGTGTGTACGGTTTTACCTACCAAAGCATTTAACCATTCTTGTGTTTTCTAGTGAGGAAGATTATTCTGTGATTTCCTGGCTTAAGCTGGTAATTTTCTGCCAATTTCTGCTGAATTGGCTAAAATCCAGGCGTGGGTGGCCCTGTCACCACCAATGCTCAAGAAAAGTCGATTTAAACATTGACTGAGCTAAGTAAAAATTGACAGGCTGAACCCTGACGGCTTCCTATCAGATAGGTATTCAGGTAGCTGCATGACCTGGCAGTGCTTATTTCTTTATTCGCACTGTTCAGTCTGCTGGCAGAACAAGAGAAATCTAACAGTACATGGCTGCCCTTAACATTACCACTTCCTGGGTCAGCACCTTGTTTGTTAAAAATGTTTTTTACATTTACACTCAGTCAGCTTTATTGCAACAGTAGCAGCCTAAATCATTCTGTATATTCAGTGAGGGAAGAAATGGATCCACAGTCTGGGGAACTGAGGTTGGATAGAGCTAAATAAACAATTTGCAGCAATACAAACCCTGGTGGACATTATGTGTTAGGCTCCTGTCACACAAAGGGTCCAATCATGTCCACCTGTAAGTTCTTCAAGCAGACCTGTTTGGACCCCCTATGGACCAGCGGGTGTAAACGGACTTGGGTCTGTTTACACCCACCTACCTCCAATCTGAAACCCACCTACCAAATCCCCCAAAAAATGGATAGGGGGTCCATCCCCCTCTGTTTATGTGGATCGGAGGGCAGTCAGATGTAAACAGACAGTGGAGTCCGTTTATACCTGCCGGTCCAAAGAGCAGAGCAGGCTCAGTCCTTGTCCTCTATGCTTAGGGAAACAAACCTGTCATCTGCCCGCTCTGCTCAGATCAGAAGGGGCTCAGCGGGCATTCTGCCCCATGTGAAATGGGCTCTAGAGCTTATTCACATGGACACATGGGTTGATTTGCTAAAACTGGAGAGTGCAAAATCTGGTGCAGCTCTGCATAGAAACCAATCAGCTTCCAGGTTTTATTGTCAAAGCTTAAAGCAGAAGTAAACCCATCCATTTAACCGTTTCAAATAACAGTTACATTTCCGGCATGTGTTGGGAATATTACCTTCTGATTGGTTGTGCTCTCAACCAGACTGTCAAACCATCCAATGGCTGGTGTCATAACTGATCACATGTGCAGCATCATGGCAGTTGTAGATTAAACAGAGGCCAAGATGGCAGCTTTACTTTGTTAAAAACAATAGGAGGGTTTACTTCCACTTTAATTGAACAAACAGAAGTTAGATGGCTCTGAATGCAGCCTTTCTACATTCAGAGCCATGCATCAGTCCCACACGAATGTGCAGATCAGTATCAGCCTGTCATTGATTTTAACAAACTGAAGTTAGAAGCTGATTGGTTACTATGCACAGCTGCACCAGATTTTGCACACTCCAGTTTTAGTAAAACTGTAGCACACACAATCTAGTGCAGCTGTGCATAGTAACCAATCAGCTTCTAACTTCAGTTTGTTAAGTTAAGCTTTGACAATAAAACCTAGAAACTGTATGGTTACGATGCACAGCGCATCAGATTCTGTATGCACCTGTTTTATTAAGGCTCCAGTCACACTACCGTGACTTTAAATTTGCATGGTCTCAGTGTGATTTTGGAGCATGACTTTGAGACTTTGCACTCTCTGGACCTAAGTTGCATGAAAAGTTCCACTAAAGTAGTGCAGGCACCTTTTCAAAATCGCTGTGATTTTAAGTCGCACCGATCTGAATGGATGCCATTGAAAAGAATGGGGTGCAACTTGTTATGTCCGCAGTTGCATGACAAGTCATGCTAGTGTAAATGGAGCCTTAATGTCCCCCACAAATTTGTACTCTTATGCGGAATTCTCTATCTACCTGGAAGGCAAAGGTGGTCTGTACAGCCTGGTAAAATCAATGACTCGCTGATACTGATCTGCACAAACACAGTTGACTGTACATCCGTGCAGGACTGATGCATGGCTCTGAATGCAGACAGACTGCATTCAGAGCCATGCATCAGTTTTGCACAAACCAAAATGCTGGAGGATTGCTGCAGCCTGTTACTGATTTACCAAGTTGCCTGTGCGGCTGCACTGACCACCTGTGCCGCCCGGGTGGATAAACCCAGCCCTTTTCACAGGTGTATGAATTGGTGCGTCCATGTTAATGTTTGAACTGTATTAGAAAAATGGTCTCTGTTGAGATCATATTAATATAGGGAAAATCACGGAAAAAGGAAGGATAATGTTATTAAACTCATTCCCTTATTCCCCCACCAACTTACAAATAGTCCATTTAAAACTAAAATTACTTTTAATGTTTCACTTTTTGCTTTGTTTTTATCTTCATGTAATACCTGTTTTTATAGAAATTTTCCATCCTTCCTCAGACTTTAATCTTTTTTTAATCTTTTTGCTCATACGCCCCCTCCTGCTGCTTTTACCGATTTACATTGCCAATTTTTTTTTTTTTTTTTCGCTTCCATATTTAACTCCAAATGAATATGGCCAAGCAGGCTGTTTAAATCTACCATCAGCTGTGCTGTGTGTATGGTGTATACAGGGTGCATATTTTTAATAAAATGGGTGCATTTATTTTAAATATATATAAAAAACAAAAGGTGGACTTATCCTTTTAGGCAGGTTAAATTGTGAGAGAAAAGGGAATAGCCGCTCCAGGTGGGAACCCAGATGAATATCCTCCTCTGCAGATACTGTAACTCAGGTGCAGGCAATGCACTTAGCAAAGCAGGAACAAAGATTGTCTCTGGACAGCCGCACTCTGAACAAATTGTAGTTTTTATTAAAAGAAGTACAGCACTACAAGTCACAGCAAAATGAAATAAAAACCCGACTACTGACAGGTTTTGCACTGAAACTAGTGCTTAGTCATAGCTAGGATATAGTTATAAAATGTGGAAATAAGCTTTTTAGAATTTGAGCCCATAATCGCCTCCACCAGGTACAGGCAATCAAGACTAGGAATGGAACCCCCAAATTGAGTATGGATAGCGTGACAAAGTTGGAGATAATGAAAAAACATGCGATTGGGTAATCCAAATCCAGTCCTGAGTTCTTTCAAATGATTTAACCCCACCATTGGAAAGAACAGGTAAGAGATAGAAGACTCCACCTGACAACTCAGATCCCATGATCAGGCACCAATATTACTTCAGGTAAACATGAGTTGCCCCAAAGAGGCATGTGGGCATGTAATGGCAAGGCAGTCATATGTCTCATGGCTAGACTCCAAATTTTACTGTAATGAAATAGCATGTGCCCCCAGCCTCCCAGATGGGTAGGATCTCTTGAACATACTAGCCGGGGTGTTGAACTGACAGCCCTTTAGCTGTTGCAAAACTACCAGTCCCATCATGCCTCTGCCTGTGGGAGTCATGCTTTAAACTGTCAGCTTTGCAATGCCTCATGAAACTTGTGGTTTTGCAGAAGCTGTAGGGCAGTCAGCTTGACACCTGTGTACTAGAGTGATATATGTATCCTCCTTTTCGAAAGAAAGAAACAGGAAAGTCGTAAGGCTGTAAAATAAATGTTATGGTCTGGCAAGGCTGTACCACCAAGATTCATGGGGCTTTTCAGGGTATGCCATGACGGTTTGTGTTGGGAATTACCCCATATATTGTAGATGAATTGAGTATAGATTCCATGGAATTCAAAATGCGGGATTGTGTGTGTGTGTGTGTGTGTGTGTATATATATATATAATATATATATATAGGGGCATGCCAGAAGATGTAAAGGATTGGCCCTGTGCCAATTGCATGCACCCCCACACACATACACACAAAACAACTCTTTAGCAATACACACCAAAGTGAGCATGTGCAGAGTGCCCCCAAGACTTGCATTTGGGACAGTGGAAGTAGGGGATGATCAGAAAAGACAGGATCAAAGAGCTTTTTTACACAATGCACAGGATGAACCCTTTAAGTTCCACACTGAGTATAACAAGCATGCTTTACTGCATATACAGACTGATTTTACTGTTGTGGGTTTAGTAACACTTTAAAATCATCCTTTGTAATGCCGAATTAACAGTTGTGTCTGTTAAGTTTACCTCTTTTACAGCCTTGGTGCTGCTATGGGGTATTACACAGGTCTAGAATACCTTGAATTAATATATCTTCGATAAACCAAGAAGTGTGCCTACCCCCCTTCCTTTCTTTCACCATAGAATTAATTATACACGTCTTACTTTAGCACACAACACAAGATGGACATGCTGTGCTTTACATTTCCTTACTTTTTCCTTTACCTTTGTTCTCATTTCTTGCACACATTTTCCAACTTCTGCTTTTAACCCTGCACAACTGGCTTTGCTTAAGACACTGTTCCTTATTTATTTATTTATGTTTGAACCATTCATACTTGTGTAATCGAGCAGTGAGTGCATATAAACACATTTCTTTATCGTACATCACGGGACACAGAGCGCATAGCCATTACATATGGGTTATATGGGTACCTTCAGGTGTGGACACTGGTGTAATCAACTTCACAGGAAGTTCCTCCCTATATAACCCCCTCCCACTGAGAGTGCTTCAGTTATTTCGCCAGTGTCTTAGGTGTTGGTCACGTCTAGCTGTCCCTCGGAGGTCTCGGGACCCAGGATAGCTAGCCGGATCCGTCCGAAGTGCTTCAAAGCCAAGGAGTACGGTACCCGGGCCCTGCTTGCGTGGGGTGTTGCCTATAATGCCTCTCCTTGGAGGGCTGGATTCTGGGCTCCAGTGCCTTGGTCTCTCCCAGGACTAAACGCTACTGATGCCAGGATGCTATATAGGTCCAGGGGTGTGGGTTCCTTAAACATAGGACCCCGGTCCCTGAAGGTCCGAGACAATACCCACGGAGATGGGAGAAGATTGGGCCTCTTGCAGTTTGCAATACCCTGCGGCGTGGAGCAGGTAAGAGGGAACCTGCGGGACTTGGTTCGACAGTAGGTATCCCCCTGGGGGTTCTGGGTTGGCTAATGGTATGCTTGTGCATCAGCCACTATCTCCACTATGTCTTTTTAGGCAGGATGGGATGTACTAATGTTTACCCAGATAACATGTAGATATATGTATACTTGTTTAAGATATATATTTGCTACTCACCCCAGGTCTGCCTGTTAGCATTGATACTGCAGCCCCACGTACTGTAAAGAGGGAATTGCTGGTGAAAACTCCTGTTTCTTAGGAAGCCTATGGGGACAGCTTCCTCTCTGTGTGCACTACAGTAAGGATTAGTGCTTACCTGGTGTCTGTTGGTGCTGCTAGCGCTGGTCCATGCTTTTCCTCTGCTCTCTGCTTCCTCCATGTTGTTTCAGCGTGGGGGGGGGGGGTGCGTGCGCGTGGGCGCGTGCACGCCGCCTTTTATAGCGTCGGCGTGCGTTGGGGGGGGCGGGCCAGCAGCGTCAGGGTCAGTTAAAAGTAAAACGTTTTCTCTGGCTGGTCTTTTCCCTCCTGGAAGCAGAGGAAGAAGGACACAGAGCGCGCAGCTGGGTCTTTTGGCCACAGTGACACCCAGTGGCGGTTTGTGGATCTTCAGGTCTAGGACTTAGTTCCACTATTGACCAGAAAAAAAAGAGTTTTTTTGCTTAAAGGGACTCAGCCTTAGATCCAGCAGTATCTGTGTCAACCTTGGACTCCGGCTAACGGGCATTGGTGTTGCAATACTCACAGGTTTTCCTCAGTATTGCCACCTCCCAGGCGGGTAAAAAAAAATTTTTTTTTGGAAAAAAAAAGAAATATATATATACAACATTTTTCGTTTTCCTCAGCCTGTTCTCATATTAATTACTCCTAGCTACAACAGTCAGGTGTTGGCTATAGGGGTGACTCAAGGTTGTGCAATGGCTCCAAAGGGATCAGGACCAGCCAAGGCTGCAAAAGGTGCCAAGAAACAAAAGGGGTCTCCATCGGGGTCAGAGGATTTGGGCCAGGCTTCAACGACCCCACCCTCACCAGTTAGACCACCGAGTAGCATAGTACAAGAGCCATTGGGGGTGCTGGGGGCAGAGGCGGCCCCCGATCCACCCATTCCCGTTTACGTAACGGAAGAAATGCTAGCGACCACCCTGGGTGGGCTAGAGAAAAGGTTAACTGCTTTGTTTGCCCGCCCTTTGCCAAGTAGCAAACGGGCTAGATCCCCCTCACCTAGTTTGGTGTTTTCAGATGCGGAGGTCTCCTCTTCGGAGGAACGGGACCCACAAGGGGATCAAGCGGACCCAAGTCCCGACGGTTCAGACATGGAGGGTTCCACTGTAGATGAATATTTTTCGGCCTCTCAAGCGGAGAGCCTGTGGATCCAGTCTTTGACAGATATGGTTCGCACTGCTTTTAAACTTCCAGTGCCAGAACTAGTAGCCCCTGTGGTATCCTCTTTGGGTTCTTTAAAGGCTCCATTAACTTGTGTGTCTTTTCCGATTCACCCCCTTCTGCGGAGCGTGATTTACCAGGATTGGGCTCGACCTGATAGGATCTTTATCCCTCCTAAGAGGTTCTCTATTCTCTATCCTATGGAAGAGGAATTTTTAAAGAAATGGGCACTCCCACAGTGGACGCGGCCATTTCCTGCGTGAATAAATCCCTGACCTGTCCGGTTGAAAATGTCCAGATGTTCAAGGATCCGGTCGACAACAAATTAGAGACCCTACTGAAGGCTTCTTTCACCACAGTAGGTGCCATGGTTCAGCCAGCAGTGGCAGCCATTGGCGTTTGTCAGGCCTTAAAGGATCAGGCAAAACAGATATTAAAGGACATGCCGGCTCAGCAAACTCGTGAATTAGCAGATTTCCCTAGGGCTCTCTGCTTTGCAGTAGATGCTATTAAGGACTCCATCCAACAGGCATCCCGTTTATCTCTGCTGGTGGTTCACATGCGTCGCCTTTTGGGGCTAAAGAACTGGTCAGCAGAGGCACCCTGCAAAAAGCTTTTAGCAGGGTTTCCCTTTCATGGGGGAAGACTATTCGGTGAAGACCTAGATAAATATATCCAAACCATATCAAGTGGTAAAAGTTCTTCCTTACCGGTCAAGAAAAGACCGCGTGGGCCCGCGTTTAAACGACAGGCCTTTGCAGGCTCGGCCCCTTCGACTTCCCGTCAGTATCGACGGCCTCCCGGGCGTTCAGCAGTTAATAGCCGCCCACAGGGACAAGCCGCGGCAAACAAGAGGCCCTGGTCTCGCAAGCCGCCTAAACCAGTCATCAAGTCAGATTCATGAAGGGGCGCCCCCACTCTCTTGGGTGGGGGGGAAGACTTCAGTTTTTCTCCGAAGTCTGGAAGGCCAGAATTCCCGACTCTTGGGTTCGGTCCGTGGTAGCCACAGGCTACAAACTAGAGTTTCGAGAAATCCCCCCTCCTCATTTTCAGGGGTCAAGTCTTCCAAGCGACCCATTAAAGAGGGCCTCTCTCGTAAAGGTGTTGGATCGCCTCTTGCTCCAAGGAGTAATTGTAGAAGTACCAACCCAAGAATGGGGTCTGGGATTCTACTCCAACCTTTTTATAATACCAAAACCCAATGGCGACGTCAGGCCTATCCTAGACCTCAAACGCCTAAATCGATTTCTAAAGATTCAGACCTTTCGTATGGATTCCATACGCTCAGTGACAGCCAGCCTGCATCAAGGCGACTTTCTAGCATCTATAGACATAAAGGATGCATATCTGCATGTGCCGATCTACCCAGCACATCACAAGTTTCTTCGTTTTATGATAGATCAAAGTCATTTCCAGTTCGTAGCCCTCCCTTTCGGGTTGGCAACAGCTCCGCGGGTATTCACAAAGGTGTTAGCCCCGGTGCTAGCCGTCCTAAGGACAGAAGGCATTTTGGTCCTGGCATACCTGGACGATCTCCTGGTTATCGACAGATCAGCTTCCAACCTCAATCATGCAGTAGTCCGCACAGTTCGGCATCTAGAAGAATTCGGGTGGGTTGTGAACCAAGGAAAATCGAGGTTGCAACCCACAAGACAGTTGGAATATCTAGGCCTTCGGTTAGATACAGAATGCCAGAGGATATTTTTTACCTCAAGAAAAGATCAGGTCATTGACTCAAACAGTTCAAATAGTCCTAGGCAAAAAGAGGCCGACTATTCGCCTATGCATGCGACTGCTGGGAAAGATGGTAGCCGCCTTCGAAGCAGTGCCCTATGCCCAGATCCATACCAGAGTTCTCCAGGCAGCTATTCTCTCTGCTTGGAACAGGTCCATACAGGCATTAGACCATCCATTAGGTCTTTCCCCAGGGGTCAGGCGCAGCCTGTACTGGTGGCTGGTCCCTCAAAATTGTCAAAAGGGAAAACCTTTTGCCCCATCACGTGGAAAATAGTAACCACAGATGCCAGCCTAACAGGTTGGGGGGCAATCTTAGGAAAACGGACCCAGCAGGGACAGTGGTCAGAGGCAGAAAGTCTGCTTCCCATCAATGTCCTAGAGATCAGAGCTGCTCGGTTGGCCCTGGTCGCCTGGACTCTCCCCCTGCAGGGTCTGCCAGTAAGGATACAGTCCGACAATGCCACGGCGGTGGCATACATAAACCACCAGGGGGGCACAAGGAGCCTAGCAGCTCAAAGGGAAGTAAACCTGATTTTCTCATGGGCCGAAGCCCATGTACCCTGCATCTCAGCAGTGTTCATCCCAGGGATAGACAATTCTCAAGCAGATTTTTTGAGTCGTCAACAGTTACTCCCGGGAGAGTGGTCTCTTCACCCCCAGGTATTCCAAGAGATTTGCCAAAGATTCGGAGTTCCCGATGTGGACATCATGGCAACAAGATTCAACAAGAAATTGGACAAATTCGTATCCCGAGCCAGGAATCCCTCGGCCTACGGGACCGATGCGTTGGTTTGCCCCTGGCACCAGTTTTCTCTCCTGTATGCGTTCCCTCCACTACAGATGATTCCCCGCCTTCCTTTACAAAGGATCAGGGTGGAGCGCAGGCCGGTGATCCTGGTGGCCCCAGCCTGGCCCAGAAGGGCTTGGTACGCACTCATCGTGAGGATGTCAGTAGGGGCACCGTGGCCACTCCCCCTGCGCCCAGATCTGCTGTCTCAGGGCCCGATCTACCACCCTGCTTCACAGCAGCTAAATTTGATGGCTTGGCGGCTGAATCCCTAATTCTTAAGGACAGAGGCCTCTCAGCCCAGGTCATATCTACGTTAATTCAGGCTAGAAAACCAGTCTCTAGAAATATCTATTACAGAGTCTGGAGGACCTATGTGGAGTGGTGCGAGTCTCAAGGAGGGCATCCTCGCAAGTTTTTTATTGACAGGATCTTGCGATTCCTCCAGGTTGGCGTTGACAAGGGGTTGGCTCTTAGTACTCTAAAGGTGCAGGTGTCTGCCTTATCGATATGGTTTCAAAGGCCTTTGGCCACGCATTCGCTTGTGAAAACCTTCTTGCAGGGGGTCTTGCATGTGAATCCCCCTATTAGAGCTCCCCTCTGCCCCTGGAATTTAAATCTGGTCTTGTCAGCTTTACAAAGGCAGCCGTTTGAACCTCTGACAGAAATCCCTCTTGTGCTGCTAACCCGAAAGTTGGTTTTCTTGGTGGCTATGGCTTCGGCCAGAAGGGTCTCCGAGCTGGCAGCCTTGTCTTGCAGGGAACCCTACCTGATTCTGCATAAGGACATAGTGGTTCTGCGGCCTCAACCTTCTTTCCTTCCTAAGGTCATATCCAGTTTTCACTTGAATCAGGACCTAGTCCTACCATCCTTCTTTCCTACTCCCCAGTCCAGAGAGGAAAGACTGCTTCATACTTTGGACGTGGTCCGAGCCATGAGGGTTTATCTCAAGGCTACAGAGAAGATTCGGAAAACAGATGTGCTTTTCGTTCTTCCGGATGGCCCCAAAAAGGGTCAGCCGGCTGCCAAGTCTTCCTTGGCTAGGTTGATTAAGCAGCTGATTTTTCAGGCCTATGGTCTGAAGCGCGTTCCACCTCCCTTATCAGTTAAGGCCCATTCTACGAGGGCCATGAGTGCCTCCTGGGCGGCACACCATCAGATCTCTATGGCACAGGTTTGCAAAGCGGCAACCTGGTCTTCCGTACATACGTTTACTAAATTTTATAAGTTGGACGTCGCAAAGGCTACGGACGCAGCATTTGGGCAGGCGGTCCTACGGGCAGCAGTATAGAATCCTCTGGCCCGGTTCACGCCCCCTTTTTTCTGTTGGTGGAGCTATTTTACCTCCTGATAATGTTTTTTGTTTGGCTATTTTTGGCCTTACGGTCTCCCTCCCTTCATGGAGCATTGCTTTGGGACATCCCATATGTAATGGCTATGCGCTCTGTGTCCCGTGATGTACGATAAAGAAAAAAGGATTTTTTATAACAGCTTACCTGTAAAATCCTTTTCTTGAAGTACATCACGGGACACAGAGCTCCCACCCCTCTTTTGGGGAACATTGTGTAACCTCGGAGAAATTGCTTGCTACAAAACTGAAGCACTCTCAGTGGGAGGGGGTTATATAGGGAGGAACTTCCTGTGAAGTTGATTACACCAGTGTCCACACCTGAAGGTACCCATATAACCCATATGTAATGGCTATGCGCTCTGTGTCCCGTGATGTACTTCAAGAAAAGGATTTTACAGGTAAGCTGTTATAAAAAATCCTTTTTTTTGGAGCCTATGATGTGGAGGGTAGAACAATTGGCCCAGCCTGTCGGCTGAGCCATACTTAATAGAAATGTTGCCCTATTGGGCTGCATTCTCTGTGTACACTGCTCTGACTCACCTGTGTGCATAAACCCAGTTGATGCCAGAAGAGGCAGCAATACATGGAATGATGATGGTGTGTTGCTGCCCCCTTCTGTCTGGTCAGGGACTGTGCTAAAGAGCAGAACTGGTAGGCTTGGCCCTATAGAAATCATCTTGTACTTTTGCCGTTGCAGTGCTAATATTCCCCCGCTTGTGGCTTTCCCTCCATTAGAGCAGTGTACACAGGGACTTTGCATATCTTGTGTTTTTCGAACGCTGGTCTCAGGATGCATCGTTCTAGGAAAAGGATTCTTGTAGAGACCAAGGTAATATTGTGCATTCACTTGATATGTTGTCTTTTGGTCACCAGAAATACATGCAGTTATTTTAATGATTGACAAGTGTGTAAGGCTGGTTATAACGTTCTGACATTCAGGTTTTGAAAATGAAGGGAAGCAATAATTACTGCCTGCCTTGTTTCAAAGTCGCTCATCACCTCCTGAAATGTGTTAGGGCTTGGAGTTTTCAGCACTATAACCACGTGGGTCCAGAATGGAAATAGAACGTTTCTGCATATCTCCTATTGTGTTCTAATACTGGAGCATTAAGGTACATGCACAGAGGGCTGGATTGTATCACTCTTGGCAAGCTTATGGTTGTCTTGGAGATGATTCATCTTCACTGTGAATGCAAGTGTAGCACACGCTACATGAGCCGAACATACAAGTTTGGTCTTCTACATTAACATAGAAAGGAATTTTCTCTAAGGGCCCATTAAACCTTTTCATGTACAGTAAATGTACATCTTCCCTAATGCAGTGGTCATCAACCCTGTCCCCAGGGCCCACTAACAGGCCAGATTTTATGTATTTTTCTTCAAAAACCTATGGCGTGTGAACACACCCAAAAACTTCACCCAGTGCAGAAAAAATGTGCACACACATAAAGAGTGGTCACAAAAACGTGCAGACAGGTGCAACGTCAAGTGGTGGAGTGAAGAGGGACCCAAACCCTGATCGCCCGAGTCGTTAGGCTCCAGTTGGGAACTGAGGTACTGTGTTCCAAGCAACCAAAGCCGACACAGACCCAACTTCCTTGGAGGGACTGCCGACACAGAACCCTCCCAGTACTAGGTGGGACTCCCCCGAAGGGAGACCCCATGAGAGCAGGCGAACTAAGCCAGAAGGCCATGTCCACCCACTCCCAAGACGTTCAGGGCTGGCCCGAGGACCGGCACCCTACTTGTCACACAGTGAACAAAACGTGCACAAACGAAAAAAGGACAAAAACGTGACAAACATAGGCATAAATAAAATAAAGTGGGGGAAAGGGATAGTGGAGAGGAGAGTGAAAGAAGTGGTCATTGTGGTGTACAATGAGCAGGCCCTCTGGCCAGGAATAAAAAATCCCTAGCCAAAAGGCCCAGCCCAGGAGGCAGGTGCTAAAAAAAGTGGTCTGGTGCAGTGACCGTGGTACCAGTCAAAATCAATGCGACCCTCACTCACAGTGATCTTTCTGGTACCCCTGGACTGCCACTCCAGGGGCATATGCACCATAGACTTTTCGTTCTAAATCCAACCCCCCGACCGGCCTGTGCAGCCCTCCACCCCTGCCAGATAGAGAGCCCTTTGAGGTTTTCTTAGGGAGAACTGCCGCTCAGGTAGCAGCCTCCGCCAATACTAGCCCCTCCAGACCCTCCGTCAACCCGGCGGATTTGCATGGTCCTACCCCAAACCCATCACAGGGCAGAACCAGCTCCTCCAACCGGATCACGGACAGAGATAGCACTTACACCAGCCAGCCAGAAGGCCAGACTAGAACTCGGCAAAAAGACCAGACCAGTGCAGCACCCATCCTCACCAGGAGCACCCTTCCAAGATGGCTCAGACTCGACCATGGGCCGTCCCCCAGTATCTGTCGGGCAGCACGGCGTAGTCACTGCTGAAACCATCCTTCCAGATGCAATGACATCATTGGATTGCATCCACCCTCCCCATGTAGGAGGTGCTTCAGCTCTCCCCTGAAGACTGATAAGAACAGATACTACCCTTGATCTTAGCCAAAAGGCAGAGAAGCGACGGGGAAGACACCACAATCGGCACAGCCGGAGTGCAATGGCCGAGCCTTGCCCTGGGAGATCCACCTTCATGATCATGATGTCTCCCCTGCCAGGTAAGTATTTTATGTATTACCTTACTGCAATCATTGAGCAGCAAATGATATCACCTGTGATGTATTTCAGTTATCTTGCAAACCTGGCCTGTTAGTGGGCCCTGAGGTCAGGGTTGATGACCACTGCCCTAATGCATTTTCCATTGAAATAAGTGAAAAACTGATGATGCAGCCTTACACTGCACTTTGACATGTGTTCACGTGCACTTTATTGCATTTATCTTAATTTAAATATAAAACACATCCAGCAAAAATGCAAAGGTGTGAAATGACCCAGCACAAATGTAAAGCAGGCTTGGTCCAATCACCAGTGAAAACTTGCCTGAAGTATGGCCATCCAACATGCATTCATTGCACAGTTTCATTTGATGAATCTGTAAGTAAACACAAATGTACCTTTTAGTCTTTAAAGAAGAATTATGGGTATTTTATTCCTAGTTACTTTGGTCCAGCTTGGACCAATGTAATTATGTAGGTACCATACCTGGTCGATGCTACTGGGAGCTGGAATTGCCAAAATAGACATGGCTACTCCAGTGATCTCTATTTACAAAGCATTCTCTGAATAGCGCCCGTGCCAAGCAGCTGAATTCCTGTGTTCAGTAAGCAGCAGGCCAGCTGCTTAGCACGGGATGTGGAAGCAATTGGAAATGACTGAAGCAGTGGTGTCTGCTTCATTGATTTCCAGCCTCACCAGCCAGGTATGGTATATGCATATGTAAAGTGGAAAGGATCGCCACTACTCCAACCAGCCCATGTGAATAAACAATACGGAGCAATCTTAGCCTATTGGTCTCCACCAAACACATAAAGCTACCAGTGTAACTATGTATAAAATATCCATACTTGGAATTCATGTTTTAATTCTCATATGAAGTAGAGGACCTTTGTACTTGTGACAGTGCCTAGGCACACACAGAGGAATCTGTCTAGAGTTTGCTAGGCATACCCTGCCCACCTCTGATTACTGAAGTAAACTGATGGTGTCACCAGGGAGCCCGGTCTAAGAGCTGGCTGCCAATAGAATGCACCTTCACTAATTTAGCAGTATTCTATTGGTTACACAGTGCTGCTAATAAGTTGCAACTGAATTGTGTTGCACTGTCTGAAAAAATAAATATAGATATATACATATACCCACTTGCCTAGGTGGATGCAGCATTGGTCAGCTGATCACTCAGCTCTGTCTTCTTATTGGTCACCGGCTGTCTGCCCTGCCCCTCCATTGCTCACACTATCACTGGGTTGTGGAGGGCTCGGGAGCTTGCTGAGTGGCTGATCCAGCTGCAGCTCCAGGAATCTGGGTGGATTCCGACCCTAAGGTCGGGATCTTTCCAGAGCCTGGACTGGCTGACATCAGCCGACAGCTGGCTTTAGCCCACGGTCGTCTGAAAACGGGTCACAGGAGTGCAGATCGAAGAACTGCACTTCTGTTTATCGATAGAAGTACAGCAAAAAAAGCTTTGGCTATACTTCTCCAAGCTTATCGGTTTTTCATCAAGCTGAACAAAATTTCAGGTGGCCATTGTGCCTGATCTGAGCCCTGTCAGCAGGAAGAGTTGTACAGAGCTTTTTTAAGATACTGACATTTTTTCTGTATGTGGCTACTAGTGTCTCTCTATGTTCACATTTTGCATAACTTTTTGTAAGTCTCCCTCCCTTAGATATTCTTTTAATTTGCACATTCTTTGCACTGAAAAATAGTTGCCCATAGTTCTTGCATATGATCTTACCAGCTGACTTTCATGCTACTTCCTCTTGTCTATCTTACTGGTATAGTGGCACAGATTATTATTTTTTCCTTTTAATTAACAATACGAGATGTGTGGAAACGTACTATTCCTTACTGTACCAAAATTGTATTTAACTCTAAAAGGGAATGTGTCATACAATGCCTTTCAGAGAGGGAGCATGCACATTTACAAAGCATTGAAGCTGCTATCTTAAATGCCGGCTTTAGCTTTATTTAAGCTGTTAAGACTGTAACAAGTTTCGTGTTGTGTTTAGGTCTGGGTTCACACAAATGCATATTGGATACGGGTTTCCCCACATCCAATTTGCCTGTCAGGAGATGGCATCGGTTCACACATCTCCGGGAGTCCTGTGCGTCTTCTGGTCCATTTTCAGGTCCGAATTCCTCCCAAATTTCGGACTGAATGGGACCTGAAACGGTGAACAGGGACGCACCGCACCCTTGCTGTGAGCTGCCCCGTGCTGTGAGTCTACTGAAGTCCTGTGAAAGCTTGCATAGAGCTACAGATATTTTCAGTTGAAACATAAAGCAAACACAAGATGCTAAAAATCTAGCTGAATGATTTGAAAATGCCAGCTGAAAACTATGGCTATATGACCAATTTTAGTTGCCTGGCACAGACCAGGAACAAGTATAAAACAATAGTTTTAACTTCACTTGGATATTCTTTGCACGCTTGTTCAGGGTCAGAAGTCCCCCCAGCCCCCCCCCCCCCCCCCCCCCACCCGCGGATTGTTTTTTACATATACTGTAGCTGCTGACTTTTAATATTGGGCACTTACCTGTCCTGGAATCCAGCGATATCGGCACTGTAGCCAATGTTTCCATTGGCTCTTGGGTGCTGCCATTGCCATTTGTAGTAAGGCAACCCGGCAGTAAAGGCTTTCATCTTCACAGCCAGTTCCCTACTGTGCATGTGCAAAGCGTGCTGTGCTTTCTGTCAAAAACAGGTACCCACTGGTACTGGGGCTGGTAAGCGGAGCTTCCACATTTTGGGTGGAACTCTGCTTTAAAGTATTGAAAATAAAAATAGCCTGGTACTGGTAATTTATGGAGGGTAGCACCTTTTATTTCTCTCAGTACAGGATTACTTCATTTTCTAGGACAATAAGATAACAATAAGATAACGATATCGTATGGGTTAGCAAAAAGATTAATAAAGCGTGCACCACTCTTCTAAACTGATAAAATAAAGTACGTCTTGCTTGTAATTAACAAGGGGGGCACAAGCCCCTTTGGTAATTGGTAGTGATATGCTCTGTCTTCTATGCCATCTCTGCACCAAACACAGCATGGAGAGCTGGAGCTGCTTGCTCTGGTTCCCTCTGTGTTTAAAACTGCGACGATCACCTGGTTAATTAGGTTCAGGACCCACTGTAAAATAGAAATTGGCATGCGTGGCACAAATGTATTATTTATTACAGGTACTTATATTAGACCAACAATTTTACGCAGCATTTTACATATATATTGTCCATTCACATCAGTCCCTGCTCTCAAGCAGCTTACGATCTAAGATCCCTAATTCACATTCACACATACACATGCCAGGGCCAAGTTAGACAGGAGCATAGAATAGACCTGAAACAGCCAGTAATGGCAACTGAAAGTTAAGCATGTCTGTCACCTAAAATTGTAAATTTATACTGCAGCATGCTTTGCTATGGCAAAATAAGTCTGGTACAGCTATGCACAGTAACCAATCCGCTACTTATTTCAGCTTGTTCAGTTAAGCTTAGACAATAAAACCTGGAAGCTGATTGGTTACTATGCAGAGCTGCACCAGACTCTGTGTGCACAAGCGTTAGTATATCTCCCCCCTTGATTTGTACTGATTATGGAGAATGCTATTGGTAATTCCTTTTATTCACTTCTGATCTAAGACCTTGAATATGACGTGGTCATCATTACAAGGTGTTGCAGTGCATATTTTGACACCACTGGGAACCATTCTAAAATGAACATAGTCAAAAAGCAATTTGGCATTTTATGATATTTCTAGTAGTAATGTAAATCATTTTTTTATTTGAAGATCCTAATGGGCGTATCTTAAGACAAACATGTTTTATATAGTGTTGAGCAGAGTGTGGAAGGTTTTCCCATCCTTTTCTGTTCTGTGACAGTGGTCCTCAGGACAGATGGACATGGTGGACCTCCAACAGGGACACAGGCAGCAATAACAACCTGTTCTAACCCTTCCCTACTCTTTCCAAACCTAAAACAATATGTAGCTCTAGATACACTTTTTAAACTGAACCTTTTATACTGTTTTTACCACAGAACATGCGCTAATATTGACTTGTATTGTTTGTCCTCTTGTAGTTCAGTGGGGTCTGCCCACTGTGTCTGCTGCTGGTGTCATTGGAATGCTAAGTGCTGTAGTTGCGAGCATCATTGAGTCTATTGGAGATTACTATGCTTGTGCCCGCCTTTCGTGTGCCCCACCTCCTCCTATTCATGCCATCAATAGGTAAGTTTGGTTGTTTCTTGGAATATATGAAAATATATTGTATGAATGGAGGAAAAAACATGTTTTTATCTTTTCGCATTTATTATTTTTAGCCATTGTGTTACTCCACACTCCTCCAGATATCAGGTGGAGAACGAGAAAAAGGAAAGAAAAGGAGCACCATTATCCTTCGAATATGTTTTATTAAAAATAGATAAAAAGAAAACTACTCACAAACGTAGCTAATGGCTCACAATGTAAATAGTCTCCAAAGTAGTAGCAATGAGTCTAAAACAGATGTACTCCATGTGGTCACAGAGGAGATGACGAGGGTCACTGCAGGCTGACGCGTTTCGAAGAGCCCAGCAGTCTCTGCTGCTACTTTGGAGACTATTTACATTGTGAGCCATTAACCTACATTTTGTGAGTAGTTTTCTTTGTATCTATTTTTAATAAAACATATCCGAGGATAATGCACGAGGCTGGTGCTCCTTTTTTTTCTTTTTCTCATTGACTGTTATGCCGCGTACACACGGTCGTTTTTTGTGATGAATTAAAACAACGTTTTAAAAAACGTCATTTAAAATGATCATGTGTGGACAAAACGTCGTTTTATGTCAGGGATCCTCAAACTACGGCCCTCCAGCTGTGGCGGAACTACACATCCCATGAGGCATTGTAAAACTCTGACATTCACAGACATGACTAGGCATGATGGGAATTGTAGTTCCTGAACAACTGGAGGGCCATAGTTTGAAGATCCATGTTTTATGTCTTCTAATAAACTACCAAAAAAAAATTCGAACATGCTTGAATTCTTTGTGACGTTTTTCAGAATGTCGTCTTTTGTTTCACAAAAAATTATCGTGTGTGGGCAAAACAATGTTTAAAACAACGTTTTTAAACCAGCGCATGCTCAGAAGCAAGTTATGAGACGGGAGCTTCAATGGAACAGAGTGCCGTCGAAAGTGTCTTGCATAACCGCGCTTTGCAAGAGCATTTTCAGAAAACGATGGTGTGTAGGCAACATCATTTTTTAAAATGATGTTTGAAAAACGTTGTTTTGTTTCGTGAAATAAAACAACGTTTTTTTACATCACAAAAAGTGATCGTGTGTACGCGGCATTAAGATACCCATATCTCTGGGGGCAGCAAAGCCTGTGATATATACCATCACGATACATAGATTGTCTGGTAATCCACTCATGCGCAGGAGTGTTTGTTTTTTGCTATCAAAATATCAGATATAGAACTTGATTTTCCCCTCTCTAAAGTCTGGGCTGCAGCGTATCCCTGCCCTCCTATGGGTTGCTAACATCACATGACCAGAAGGCCACAGTCTTGGAAGAGAGGGCTGCCTTACCAGTTAGAGTCGGTTCACACTGGGTCGACACGACTTCCAGCACGACTTTCAGAGCCAACTCCAACACAACTTGAGCATGAACCACAGGGTGATCTGGGGCGATTTACAACACGACTTAAAGTCGTCTCCAGGACAGGAGACTTTCCAGTGGCCAATCAAACAACAATCAGCTCTGGGAGAGGGAGGAGGAGGGAGGGGTTTGCCTGAGAAATGTATGTTATCTTCCTGGAAAGTTGCTTCAGTTAAGACAGTGATCAGACTTCTGAGGCGACTTCCATTGAAAATCAATGGGTACAAATCGCCTAGAAGTCGGGTTGTAGTAGTACAGGAACCTCTTGTGAAGTCGGAGTGACTTCAGTAGTGTGTATTAAGATGGCTCCTATTCACTTATATTGCTTTTCTGGACAGCGCGACTTGGGACGACTTGAGGCGACTTCAAGTCGGATCCCAAGTTGCCCCAGTGTGAACCGACTTTTAGGCATTCGTTAAAAACTGATACTGTATGCTTTTTTTTTTTTTTTACACATTTCAGGGAATAGTCAAATTTTTACGGACAGTGTATATAAATCTTCTACAATATTTTCCATGCAGATTTCTCTTACTGATATATTCTTTTGTCTGTATACAGGGGGATATTCATTGAAGGCCTCTCTTGTGTCCTGGATGGGGTGTTTGGCACTGGCAACGGATCCACATCATCCAGCCCTAATATAGGTGTTTTGGGGATAACCAAGGTAAGTCATAAATTGGACCATATTTGACATCATGGGTGTTATTGGCCGTGTAGGCTCACATTTGTTTGAGGTCTACACTACATCATCTTGGCCAGGGCCTAATTGTACTTCTGTGAAGACCTGGGATTTGTCAGCAGATGCAAGTCAGGCTATATGCAGTGGGACTTTTTTTTTTTTACCTTTGCTTATACAGCTTTGGCACTGTAGGCTGAAGTGGAGGTGGCCTGGCCCCCAGTACAAGGACTCCTAGTAATGACATCTTTGTAACCTGATTACTATATTACTCACTGGATTATAATATTTAGCTAAGAGCATGACATATCCCTATACCCCTTCAGCCTCTTAAGGTGGCTGCAGTCCTTTTTGGTGCACCTATTCCCTGTAGTTCCCCCCCGGGACATATACAGTATGTGACTGGCACATGATAGCGCATATGTATTCCTATATGTTTCTGATGAAGCTGATTAGAGAAACACGTCAAAAGCTACCACCATTCCACCTTTGACTACCATAATATTTTGGAGGCTTAAAGTTAGGGGACTACATAAATACTGATGGTGATTGGTTTATGAGTAGCCAGTGTTGGCATATAATATAGGTGTCCTCATATGTTATGCCTCTGTATTCTTTTTGGCCTGTCAATATTTTATATGTGATTTTAATGTTAAACCAAATAAGAATGAAGTTTTGATATGTCTGCCTGTTCAAGGATTATGTTTCCTGGCTGCAATGTTGTTTCGTTATATATTCCTGACAGATTTCCAGATCATGTGTCCAGGGGGTGAAAATAAAACAAGGAGCTTCCTAAGAAATAGTTCACATTTTATTCTTCAGGGTGTCTGCTTTCAGAAAATATATAATTTTAGGGGTTTAAACTAATCTTCAGGACTAAAATATGTTTTTAAATGTGTACCAGAAATGCAAAACTGGCTCTGGCAGCGGAAGGGCTAAATACCTGCCCCCCCCCCCCCCCCCCCAGCTGCTTAGAATGACCTTCCCACCACTGATCCACTTCTGTGTTCACCCACTGGAGCAAGGAGAAAAAGTCCCATCTGATTAAAGCTTACACAGAGCTAAGGAATTTCTCCCTGCCCCCACCTTACACAGCCGATGACAAGCGATCCGCTACTCAGCACTGCATAATGAGACTACAAACCATGGGATATTTATTTATTTTTTACTAGTAATGATGGCGAACAGCAACTTATAGTGGGACGGCATTATTGCAGACACTTTTGAAATTTTTTGGGACCAGTGACATTAATACAGGGATTGTGTGCTAAAAAATATGAACTCACTGTACTAATGACACTGGCTGAGAAGGGGTTAACATCAAGAGTGATCAAAGGGTTAATTGTGTGCCCAGGTTGTGATTACTCACTGTGGGGGAGGTGCTTTGACTAGGGGAAGGCAAAGATCCATGTTCCTGCTTGGCAGAAACACAGAATCCGTGCCTTCCCTTCTGACAGAACGCCAGTTTGCATTGGCAGATGTCATTCTGCCTGTGTCCTGTGTAATCGGTGGGTGCTGGCCGACATAGTGAGATCACAGGCACGTGAGCCCAACACCTAGAAGTATCGGATCACGTACTAGAGCGGCTGCCCTGTCACAGTATATCTACGGTGGGCAGTTCACAAGTGGATATACATGATTTTACATCAAAACGTCACACCAATGGCACAGCTAAATGTCTTCCTCTCTTCTAGCAGAGGTGGAGGATTATCTGGATAAGCCTGTTAGACATGGCGATCAATGATACAAGCAGTGCTGGGCTTTCCTTTTAGAAAACCATACTTAGACTGGCTATACACGGTTTGAATCGCAGCATGTTCAGCAGGAACCAGCCGAGGTTCAAACCCTTAATTGGCAGGCTGAATGTACAAAGTAGATCGGTTGATCAATGTTTCAAACATTCAAAAAATATCTATATAGTGAAATTCATGTGCTACAGTTATACATAGGGATCCAATGTGTTAAATTGTGTGATAGTTGTGTCAGAAATGGTCACAGTGATTATGCCTTATTGCATGTTTTCCAATGGATGCCTGAAATCCTAATACACTTTGTGCCACCCAGGTGCTCTATGCTCTCAGAACTCTCACCTAAAATGTGGTGTCATATAGTCATCTATTATCCTCTCCAGTTAGCGTAGTATTGGCCGCCTCCTCTCTACCTCTGGAGGTCTCTCCATTGGTACCTCTTCCTGGATCCAATACTTGGGGTATTGTACCTTTATTAACCCATTTGGTTCATGCTGCCTGCATGCCTCACTCATGTATAGAGAGATAGCAAATAGCCTCTTATGGTGCAGTATCAGTATGTTTCAGCATTGTGATTAAACGGTTTCTTTAAAACTTAAATGCATTTTAAAACATTCAAACAAGCTTCAATTAAAAATATCCAGGCTTTACCTCCGCATATGACGTCACATCCGGTCCACGTCTTCCTCTGCTCGCCCTTATGCATTACATCGTAGCTCACGTGACACCACCTGATGAAGTGACCGTAACCCTTTTTGGCACAACTATCCCATAATTTAACACATTGGATCACATGTATTTTTATTTTACTGGACCTTTATGCATAACTGTAGCACATGAATTTCACTAGTTAGACTTTATTTTGAATATTTGAATTATTAGGCTGGACAACAACCTATTGCTGTGAAAATAATGGCACCGATCATTTGTAACCTTTTGTTTTTATTTATTTAAGCATATTATTAGAGCAGCACGACATCCATATTTTCATTGTATTAGCACTTATATACAAATATATTAATACATATTGATTTCAGCAGCAGCTCCACATTAATATTTGTATAAAGATCACTAATACACTCGAGCCCCTTATATTTCCACACTAGGTGGCGCCACAGTTCAAAAGTCTTTTATCGCCAACGGCTGCAGGAAAGAAATTTGCACCGTGTACGACCTGCCCTACTCTGCAAACTGAGTGCCACAGCTGTACACTTTATTTAATGTTATTTAAAGATTTTATGCAAATGACAAAAGTGAAACATCACAAAAAAAAAGACCAGATCTGATTATACTTTTCATTTTCTGCTGTTCAAATTGCATTAGAAGCAGCAGTTATATGAAACCAGCTTCCTCCCAAATGTTGTTAAATATAGTTTAACGGCCTGCCTCATATTCACAGCTTTTTGGGTAGCTGCAGATTCTGGGCATCGATATTGGAACAGATGGCAGGTGCTGAACTTCCATCGCTCATTTTATGTGATTTTTTTTATTATTTTTACTGATAATGGCCCCATCTACTGACAGCACAAAGAATTGCTGCAAAAGCAGGCACAGCAGATGCCACCAGTAAATATATACACGGGACATATGCTGTAGTTTGTATCTCTGCTGTATATTTATATTATAAAGTGCATGTGATGTTTATGTGCAGTCATTCTTTGTTGTTCATAGGTTGCCAGTCGCAGGGTCATCCAGTATGGTGCCGCCATCATGCTGCTGTTGGGCATGATTGGGAAGTTCAGTGCCCTGTTTGCCTCTCTGCCGGATCCTGTCCTTGGAGCTCTGTTTTGTACCTTGTTTGGTAAGTCACTGTTTCTCATGGGAAAACTAATGGGTAGTACAAAGGTCTATGATCTGCTATCATTGGATATCAACTTGTAGATTATAATAGATTAAAAAAAAAATTGATCTTTGGTTGCTATGAACTATTGCTTTTTGGTAGGTTATTAAGCCCTGGTTCACACTGCTGCGTTTTGGCATGCGATTTGACATGTGAAATCAGAGGCATTTGCCCGGCAACGACACCTTCCTAATTGGTGCGACGCCACATCGATTTCAAAAAGTAGTTTCTGCCCTGGTTCACATTGATGCTACTTTGAAATCATGCTACTTTACTTGAAGTAGCGCGATTTCAAAGTAGCAAGGTCAGCGTGATTTCCGGTGCTTCTTGATAGACATTTGTGTGGCTTTATATACAGATGTCTATAGAAATCGCACCTGAAATCGGCAAATATAGTGCAGGGACTACTTTTGCAAATCGGTGCGGCGCAGCAAAATCGATGTCGCACTTTTTGGAACAGTTTCATTGCCGTCAATAGGCTGCGACTTGTCATGCGATTTGATCTCTCAAATCGCATGACAAATCGCTCCAATGTGAACCTAGGCTCTGTACTACTTTTTGCAATTTCAGCCTGCGATTTACATTGACATCTGTGAAGAAACCTGCACAGAAGTCTCTGTAATTGCAGCCAAATTTAGGACTGCCAGCGGGAGTGAAATTGTGCGAGTTCAGCTGAACTTGCGTGGCTTCATTCCCGCAGCCCAGTGTGATCCTGGGTTGAAGTTGATCTTTATGCAAATCACACACAGAGCACAAATATCTCTCCGCTTCCCCTTAAGAGAATATCATTTTCCCCCTTTACATGGCCCCTTTATTATTATTTTTATTTGGCCTTTTTCAGTCCTGTGAGGTCATCTTATGGTTGAAAACCTTTTTTCATCTTCCCCAGCTAGTAACAGGGGTTGGCTTGGGCGCCCAATGTGGCATTTCTTGCACACAGATGTGCCCAGCCGTACTACAATTCGCATAACCCATCTGGCTGCCTGCGTGGTGCGGGTGGGCTTTTGGGAGTTGCTGTACAATTGAATGACGGGGTAGAGAGGCTGGGGTAGAGTTTAAATGAGATGGGTGGTGTTTGGTGTGAAGATGAAGAACCTTCCTCCTAGAGGCAGTGCTGACATGACCTCAGTGTTGCTTGTGGATAAAACAGTGGGGTGGTGACGTGGCTGGTCGCCTTGCTTACAGGTAGCAAGTAGGGGTGACTGGTCTTTTAGAAAGGCTGTAGGGGACTCTTTAGTGGCACTTATATAAGTATTGCATAGCCCTGGAATTTAACAGAATTGTAACAAACATGAAAGTGTACAAGGTAAATACTGTTCTGCATTCATTTCTCTCTGCTTCAAATACTCCCAACATGGCTTTCTCATTACTGGCTCTGCATATTGTCTTCATGGTGTGGTCACCTGCTGTTTCAATTAACATAATTGTGTTTCTCCAGGTATGATCACTGCAGTGGGCCTTTCCAATCTTCAGTTTGTGGATCTGAACTCTTCCCGGAATCTCTTTGTCCTCGGTTTTTCAATATTTTTTGGGTTGATGCTGCCAAGTTATTTGAAGCAGAACCCATTGGTCACAGGTTTGTACTAATTACTTTTTTATTTTGCGCAGCCTTTCCCTTTAACTATTCAGTTAACATACTGTGTATGGTTTTACTATCTTAGGCTAGGTTCACGCTGGGGGTTATTTACGAAAGGCAAATCCACTTTGCACTAAAAAGGCACTTGGAAGTGCAGTCGCTGTGGATCCGAGGGGGACGTGCAAGGAAAATAAACAGAATTTTAGCTTGCATATGATTGGATGATAAAATCAGCACAGATTCCCCTCATTTCAGATCTGCCCCCCCAGATTTACAAAGACTGCACTTCCAAGTGCACTTTCAGTGCAATTTCAAGTGCACTTTGCACTCGTAGTGAAAAGTGGATTTGCCTTTCGTAAATACCCCCACTGGGTTTGTTTTACTGCGGGCTCGTTTGCAAGGGCACAGCAGCCCATTAATTTGAAAATGCAGGGCAAGGGTATTTGGAAACTTTTCCATAATCACAGCCGCAGGGAAAAACTGCCCAGTGCTATGCAGATCCCTGGACGGGAAAATGTGCTTTGGTTTCCAATGTGTGGGGGTGCCATTCTTACCAACTGCCAACAGCAGCGCGTTTTTGATGCAGGTGCGATTTACGGTTTCCTGCACCCGCATATATTGTTAACCTAGCCTTAAATGAATTTTCACATTAAAATGGGAAACCCCCGATTTTCCTTTATTAAAATTGTATGTAATACCACTTAGTGGTCTTCATCCAAAATGGTAAAGTTCTTCAGGCTGCTTTCACACTGAAAGCACCGGCCGTTGGTGGTAAAGCGCTGCTTGTTTTAGCGGTCCTTTTCTGCTGTTTGAGCGGCGCTTTTGTTCCGCTTTTCGGCCGATAGTGGGGCGCTTTTAACCCCAAAGAAGATGTTAAAAGCTCCTGTGTTGTGGCGCTTTCCGAAGCACTTTTCAGGCACTTCGGAAGGGCTGCCCATTCATTGTAATGGGCAGTAGCGTTTTTAGGAGTGCTAAATACAGTACTCCCAAGTCACCCCAAAGATGCTGCTTGCAGGACTTTTTCTAACCTCATGCAAGTGCACCACCCCAGTGTGAAAGCACTCAGGCTTTAATGCTGAGGAGGCATGAGAGGCGCTTTACAGGGCCTTTTTTTTAGCACTAAAATGCCTGAAAAGCGCCCCAGTGTGAAATGGGTCTAACTGTGAATGATGACCCTAGAATTATTGCATTTAGCCCATCACACACAACAATACCCAATATGTGAAGCACTGTTGTTTTCATGCAAAGATGCACCCAACTTGCATATTTATGTTCATATGTGTTTACATGGGGAGAGGACTAAATTAAATGCTACTTTCATTTTTTAAAGCGGAGTTCCACCCAAAAATGGAACTTCCGCTTAATCCACTCCCCTCCCCCTTACATGCCACATTTGGCATGTAATTTTTTGGGGGGGGAGTGGGGGCTTCAGTAGGAGTGGGACTTCCTGTCCCACTTCCTGCTTCCGCCGAGGGGCTGGTAAGGTGATTAGGCTTAATCGCCTTACTGCAGCCCCTCCCGTAGGCGATCGTCTAGGACACTGACAGGTCCTAGACGATCGCCTGTCCAATCAGCGGCGGGCCACAGTGCGGCTCGCGCATGCGCAGTGGGTGCCCGGCCGTGAAGCCGAAGGCTGTCACGGCTGGGTGCCCACAGTCGAAATGAAGACGCCGGCCGGGGGGAGAGGGGGAGAGGAGCGGAGCCCCGGTCGGCGCGTCGCTGGAACGTGGAGAAGGTAAGTGTCTGTTTATTAAAAGCCAGCAGCTACACTTTCTTTCTCGTACATCACGGGACACAGAGCATCATATTCATTACTATATGGGTTATATGGAGTACCTTCAGGTGTGGACACTGGCAATCTCAAACAGGAAGTCCCCTCCCTATATAACCCCCTCCCATAGAGGAAGTACCTCAGTTTTTTCGCCAGTGTCTTAGTTGTTGGTCACGGAATAGCTTTGCCTCCACATCCTTGGGATTAAGGCGGGCTAACCGGATCTGTCCAAGGAGCCTCAGTGCCAAAGTGGACAGTACCCGGGCCCCAAACCGTGGGGTTTTGCCTATAATGCTCCTCTCTAGAGGGCTGGACCCTGGGCCCAGGACTTGGAGTTTTCTAAACCAAAAGATCCTGTTTGCCAGGGTGCTGTATAGGTCCAGGACAGCGGCTCCTTCCAGGACCCCAGTGCCTGAAGGTCTACTACGCTACCCACGGAGATGGGAGAAGATTGGACCGTTTTGCAAAACATCCTGCGGCATGGAGCAGGTAAGAGGGGAGCCTGCGGGACTTGGTTCGACAGCAGGCTCTCCAGGGGAGATCTTAAGGGGGGTAGCCTGAGTATGCTCTGCATTGGCACCATGGTCACTATGTCTGATGGACAGGATGCCCTGAAATGTTTCCCCCCCATCACTTGATCCCCCTACCTATCTATGTATGTTTGCTGGCTACCTGCTGCTCGCTGGTTGAAGATCTTTAAAAAAAAAAAAAAAAAAAAACAGATCTGTCTCTAGGCTAAAGGGACTCCTTAGGGGCCTGTTTTAGCCTTACCTTGCCGGGATTCAAAATCTGCCGCCTGATGCGTCCTCCAAACCTGCATTCCTGGGCTCCAGAGTGCGTCTCCTCCTGGGCTCTCCTCCCCCGACAGTCGCGCACGCGTGCACGCGCGCATGCATATAGAAAATGTTCGCGCCGTTCGGGAGGGGGGGCGGGGAGCGTGACTGCAGTGTAGAGTGGGCGTGCCTTCAATTGCTGTTATACACAGCAGGCGCGTTCTTAGCTCAGTTCAAAGCTGAGCTGGAGAGAGAGGACGTAGAGCTGGCAGCACAGTGACTCCCGGTGGCGAGAAGGGGTACTACATGCTGGAGTCAGCTCCAATACTTTTTGTTAAGCCAAAATCCCCTTGGCAACAGGTTGAATGCTGGCAAACATGTTGGGGGTGGGGCTGTATGTTGTGAATAATATTATAAAGGAAAACATACTGAGCCCCACCGTTTTTGGGCATTAGTGATCCTATTGTCCCCTAAACCTTATTTTTTTGTACTCCTGGCTATAACAGTCTGTTGTTGTAAGCGGAGTCCCTCGGTTTTGTATTATGGCTTCCAAGGGTTCAGGATCAAAACACAAAAAAAAAAAAAAAGGCAAAGACAAAGGGGTTCCTCCTCTGGTTCTGATGATATGCCAATACTTTCCCCACAGGTTATTCCTATAGGGGTCACCCTGGATATGCCATTAAGGGGGTCTGGTGCTGAGGCTGGCCCAGGTCGGCCCAACCCTGTGTTATCACAGAGGAGATGCTAGCCGTCACCCTAGGGGGGCTAGAGAAAAAAGTTAACAGCTATGATCGCTGGCTCTTTTTTTCTGGCAAGAAGCGGACTAGATCCCCATCGCCAAAAGGGACAGAACCTAGAGGAAGGATCTACCACTGAAGAATCGTTTTCAGCCTCCCAGACGGAGAGTCTGTGGGTCCAGTCTTTGACAGACATGGTCCGCTCGGCATTTAATTTGCCATTTCCAGAGCCTCAGGTTCCTGCGGTATCCTCTTTGGGTTCTTTTAAAAGCGCCTTTAAGCAACGCAGCTTTTCCGGTCCATCCTCTGTTCGAGGAATTGGTTTTTCCAGGATTGGGACGACCGGACAGAATTTTTTCTGCCGCCTAAAGCTGACGAGAGGGTAGTCTTTATGCACGTCTGCCAGGAAATATTTGTGCTTGCAGGCACTCTCTCCCCTGACCAATTGCTCTTTAAAAGGGGCCCGGATGGCTCAGTCGGTAGAGCATCTGACTTTTGGTCTGAGGGTCCAGGGTTCAGGTCCCGGTTCGGGCACTGCTTTTCAACTACCCGTGAGGTCCTTGAGGTCACATCTCCCGGAAAGCGCCCAATCTCGTCTGATCTCGGAGGCTAAGCAGGGTCGGGCCTGGTTAGTGCCTGGATGGGAGACCACCTGGAAGGTTTTCTGTTATTTACCCTACGGAAGACATTTTTCTAAGAAAGGGGGCGCTCCCAACTGTGGACGCAGCCATCTCATGGGTGAATAAATCATTAACTGGCCTAAGGGGAAACATACAAATGTTTAAGGTCCCGGTCGATAAACGTTTAGAGACACTTTTTCCAGCATCCTTGGCTACAGCCAGCAGTGGCTGCAATTGGAGTTGTGTCAGGCATTAACCACTTGACTACTGGGCACTTAAACCCACTTAATAACCAGACCAATTTTCAGCTTTCGGTGCTCTCACATTTTGAATGACAATAACTCAGTCATACAACACTATAACCAAATGAAATTTTTGTCCTTTTTTTCCCACAAATAGAGCTTTCTTTTGGTTGTATTTTATCACCTCTGCGGTTTTTATTTTTTTCACTATAAATGAAAAAAGAACGAAAATTTTGTAAAAAAATGAATTTTTCTTCATTTCTATTATAACATTTTGCAAAAAAGTAATTTTTCTTCATAAACTTGGCCTAAAATGTATACTGCTACATATCTTTGGTAACAAAACAAAAACAATTTAGATATTATTTAGTCTGGGTGAAAGTTGTAGGGTCTAAAAGCTATGGTACCAATTACTGAAAATTGATCAATTTGATCACATCTGATGTACTGACATCCTCTCTCATTTCTTGAGACCCTAACATGCCAGAAAAGTACAAATACCCCCCAAATGACCCCTTTTTGGAAAGAAGACATTCCAAGGTATTTAGAAAGAGGCATTGTGAGTTTTTTGAAGTTGTCATTTTTCCCACAATTCTTTGCAAAATCAAGATTTTTTTCATTTTTATTTTCTTTCCACAAAATTTTCATATTAGCGGGTTATTTCTCACACACAGCATATGCATACCACAAATTACACCCCAAAACACATTCTGCTATTCCTCCCGAGTATGGCGATACCCCATGTGTGGGACTTTTACACAGCGTGGCCACATGGAATGGCGCCAAACTTTGCGACTTAAAAATCCCCATAGGTGACGCTTTAAATATTTTTACTGGTTACATCATTTTAGTTGGAGAAGAGGTCTAGGGCCAAAATTATTGCTCTCGCTCTAATGTTCGCAGCGATACCTCACATGTGTGGTTTGAACACCGTTTTCATATGTGGGCGGGACTTGCGTATGCGTTCGCTTCTGCATGCGAGCTCACAGGGACAGGGGCGCTGTATGCCCAGAGTATTGCGGAGCCCAGAGTATTGCGGAGTATGCCCAGAGTATTGCGGAGTATGCCCAGAGTATTGCGGAGTATGCCCAGAGTATTGCGGAGTATGCCCAGAGTATTGCGGAGTATGCCCAGAGTATTGCGGAGTATGCCCAGAGTATTGCGGAGTATGCCCAGAGTATTGCGGAGTATGCCCAGAGTATTGCGGAGTATGCCCAGAGTATTGCGGAGTATGCCCAGAGTATTGCGGAGTATGCCCAGAGTATTGCGGAGTATGCCCAGAGTATTGCGGAGTATGCCCAGAGTATTGCGGAGTATGCCCAGAGTATTGCGGAGTATGCCCAGAGTATTGCGGAGTATGCCCAGAGTATTGCGGAGTATGCCCAGAGTATTGCGGAGTATGCCCAGAGTATTGCGGAGTATGCCCAGAGTATTGCAGAGTATGCCCCCCCAGAGTGTTGCCCCCCCAGAGTGTTGCCCCCCCCAGAGTGTTGCCCCCCCAGAGTGTTGCCCCCCCAGAGTGTTGCCCCCCCAGAGTGTTGCCCCCCCCAGAGTGTTGCCCCCCCAGAGTGTTGCCCCCCCAGAGTGTTGCCCAGCATTGCTGAGCAGGGAGGGATGGATGGATGGATCTGTGACTACATTTGTCACAGATCCAGCCCGCAGCACTGGCGCTGCCATCCGCTCCCTCCCCTCTCCTCTCACACTGTACCGATCGGTACAGAGAGAGGAGGGAGGAACCGGCGTCATCAAATGACGCCGGTCTGTTTACATCTGATCGCGCCGTCATTGGACGGCGCGATCACGTGGTAAACCGCCGCTATCAGCGGCGATTTACCGTGATCCGTGACGGACATTCCCGTGTCCGCGCCCCAGGGGGCGCACGGGAGCGCGACTCTGGAATCACGTTATATAACGTGATCCCAGAGTTAAGCAACCACCTTGCCGCCGTTATTTTTCGGCAGGTGGTTGCTAAGTGGTTAAAGAACCAGACAAAACAGATGCTTAAGACATCCCTGCCCAATAGGCAGAGGAGTTATTGGATATTCCCAGAGCTCTGTGCTTTGCGGTAAGAGGTTATAAAAAGACTCCATCCAGCAGGCGTCTCGTTGTCACTATTTTTAGTGCATATGAGAAGGCTCTTATGGTTGAAGAACTGGGCGGCTGAGCCCCATGTAAAAGACTGCTGGCAGGTTTGCCCTTCCATGGAAAGATCTGGATAAATACATTCGGACTGTTTCAAGTGGCAAAAGTACCCCCTTTTACCAGTCAAAGGAAGTTCCGGGGTCCTGCGTTTAAAAGGCAGCTCCCCCCTTTTCCGGGGCCCTCAAATTTCCAGGCAGTACGGACCTCCTGCGCGATCAAACTTTTAACAATGGATCGCAAGGACAGGCCTCTGGGGATCGATCCCCGACAGAGAGGGTCCGATCATCTGTGGCTACAGATTAGAATTTCTAAAATTTCCTCCACAAGGAAGGCCTCAATGCGGGCGGCGTTGGATCATCTGCTTTACCAGGGCATAATGGTAGAGGTACCAGCCCAAGAACAGGGGCTAGGTTTCTATTCCAATCTGTTTGTCATACCAAGGCCCATCGGCGATGTCAGACCAATTTTGGACCTAAAAGGTTTAATTGCTTACCTAAGGCTTCGCTCTTTCCGGATAGAATCCGTTCGGTCAGCAGCCGCCACACTCCAGAAGGATCTGGCTTCTATAGACATAAAGGATGGTTACCTTCATGTACCAATTCTTTCAGCCACATCAAATACTTTTGTTTTTACGCTTCCCAGTGATACAGCGTCACTTCCAATTCGTGGAGCCCCCCTTCGGGCTGGCTACGGCCCCCGGGTATTCACGAAGGTCCTAGCTCCAATTCTAGTCAGTCTAAAGGATCCAAGGGATCTCGGTCCTAGCATACCTGGACGACCTCTTAATCATAGATCACTCGCTTCCTTGGTGGAATGCGTAGTAGCCCTCATGGTTCAGTACCTCGAGAGGTTCGGCTGGGTCCTAAACCGGGGAAAGATCAGCATTTCAACCTACAAAGCAGTTGGAATATCTCGGCATGAGATTAGACACAGAACAGAAGATGGGTGTTCCTGCCCCTGGTAAAGGTCGAGGCTATCAAAAGATTGATTCAGTTGGTTCTAAGCAAAAGAGAACCAACTATTTGCCTATGTATGCGATTACTAGGCAAACTAATGGCCATGTTCGAGGCGATACCACACGCTTCCACACTCGTGTCCTACAGACAGCAATTCTAGCAGATTGGTTCTGCCCAGTGGTCTGGAAGGCTGGAGAGCGGTCTTGAACGGGTTCACTCGCCAAGGAACTTGGGCAGAGGCGGAGAGGCAGCTGCCCATCAAGGTCTGGGAGATCAGAGCGGCTCGGCTAGCCCTCCTGGCATAGACATCCAGATTACAGGGGTCCTCGGTGAGAAGTCATTCAGACAATGCCACAGCGGTGGCATATATGTGAACCACCAAGGGGGAACCAAGAGTCAAGCCACTCAGAGTGAGAGGAGCTTGGTTTTTCGGTGGGCAGAGGTTTATGTACCCTGCATATCGGCGACATTTATTCCCGAGGTGGACAACCTGCAGGTGTACTTCCTAAGTCGCCAAACCCTGTCGCCGGGGGAGTGGTCTCTGCATCCACAAGTTTTTTCAGACAATCTGCCAGAAGTGGGGAGTGCCAGACGTGGAGGTCATGGCATCAGGATTCAACAAGAAGCTAGACAGGTTCATGTCTCGAACGAGGGACCCTATGGCCTGCGGAACCGATGTGTTGGTTTGCCCTTGGCATCAATCATAACTTCTATATGCATTTCCCCCGCTGCAGTTACTACCCCACCTGTGGCGCAGGATCATAGCACAGGCCGGTTATCCTGGTAGCCCCAGCTTGGTGCCGGAGGGCATGGTACTCACTAGTCCTGAAATTGGCAGCGGGAGGCCCTTGGACTCTTCCTCTATGGCCAGACCTACTCTCACAAGGCCCGATCCTCCACCCTGCATTACGGCGTCTAAATTTGACGGCCTGGCGGCTGAATCCCTGATTCTCAGGGGTAGAGGTCTGTCTAGGCAGGTAATCCCTACCCTCATTAAGGCTAGAAAGCCGGCCTCCAGGGTAATTTTGTTACAGGGTTTGGAGGGCCTACGTAGGCTGGTGTGAGGTGTGAAGAGATGGGTTTCCCACAAGTATACCATTGATAGAGTATTAAGTTTTCTCCAGCTAGGAGTGGATAAAGGCCTGGCATTAAGCACGATCTAGGGACAGATTTCAGCCTTATCAGTGTGGTTTCAGAGGCCGCTGGCCGCCCACTCGCTGGTTAAGATCTTCGTACAGGGAGTCTTACGTGTTAATCCTCCGGTCAAATCACCACTTTGTCCATGGGACTTAAATCTTGTTCTGTCAACTCTACAGAAACAACCCCTTGAGCCGTTGGCTGAGGTACCTTTGGTTTTACTGACTAGAAAGTCGGTATTTCTGATCACCATAGTTTCGGCCAGGAGAGTATCGGAATTGGCAGCCTTATCTTGTAAGGAACCATATCTCATTTTACATAAGGATAGGGCGGGGTTCCGTCCTCATCCTTCCTTTCTACCAAAGGTTATATCCAGTTTCCACCTGAACCAGGATGTGGTACTTCCATCCTTTTTTCCATCCTTTTTTCCAAAACCCACCTCTAGAAAGGAGGGGTTGCTGCATACGTTGGATATTGTCAGGGCCATAAAGGCCTATCTTAAAGCTACAGAGAAGGTTCGGAAAACAGATGTGGTGTTCGTTTTACCGGAAGGGCCCAAGATGGGTCAGGCAGCTGCCTGATCCACCATCGCAAGATGGATTAAACAATTAATCATTCAGGCCTGCGGTTTGAAGAGGTTTCCTCCTCCTTTGTCGGTAAAGGCCCATTCTACCAGGGCCATGGGCACCTCCTGGGCAGCACATCATCAGATCTCTATGGCTCAAATATGCAAGGCAGCAACGTGGTCGTCAGTCCA
The DNA here is from genome assembly GCA_029574335.1 of Rana kukunoris. Lineage (NCBI taxonomy): Eukaryota > Metazoa > Chordata > Amphibia > Anura > Ranidae > Rana > Rana kukunoris. Next base: position 455,169,219 of record CM056051.1, read on the forward strand.
CATGTTTACAAAATTTTATCAATTGGACGTAAGAAGGAATGCGGATACAGCCTTTGGGCAGTCAGTACTACAGGCCGCGATTCAAGCTCCTCAGGATCTGAGGGGGCTCCCTTGACTTGATTTGAGATTTACATTTCTTGTTTAAGTTGGATTTACTAGTATTTGAGTATACCTCTAAATTAAATCCTTTTTTGGAAGATGTCTCCCTCCCCTCATTAAAGCATTGCTTTGGGACATCCCATATAGTAATGAATATGCTGCTCTGTGTCCCGTGATGTACGAGAAAGAAAAACAGATTTTTTAATACAGCTTACCTGTAAAATCTTTTTCTTGGAGTACATCACGGGACACAGAGCTCCCACCCCTCTTTTGGGGAACATTTTTGGGAGGCATACTGCTTGCTACAAAACTGAGGTACTTCCTCTATGGGAGGGGGTTATATAGGGAGGGGACTTCCTGTTTGAGATTGCCAGTGTCCACACCTGAAGGTACTCCATATAACCCATATAGTAATGAATATGCTGCTCTGTGTCCCGTGATGTACTCCAAGAAAAAGATTTTACAGGTAAGCTGTATTAAAAAATCTCTTTTTTTGTAGCTGCTGACTTTTAATAAACATTACATTTGGGTGGGACACCCCTTTAAGCTTATTTGCCGCAACTTTGTTTGTATCACATAGGTGGCTGACAATGGCAGGGCCGTTTTGGGAGTGCTAAATACAGCGCTTCCAAACTCCCCCTCCCTGCTTGCAGGACTTTTTCTAACGTCCCACAAGCAATTGCAATGAATGGGAGGCAGTTTTCAGGTGCTTTACAGGCGCTATTTCTAGCACTAAAACACCTGAAAACTGCCTCAGTGTGAAAAGGGTCTCATTGTGTAATACAAAATTCTATAAACATATATAGTATCTAAATAGAGATGCCACCAGAATAAACCGCAGGTGTGTTGACAAAGCCTTGCATTTTTTATTGGGTACCAAGGAAAACCTGGAAAGGAAAGGATCGGCATGATACTACCCTGGAAAGGGGCAGTTGATTGGTGGAACTTTAAAGGTCATCTTGTCTGTCAGTTGCTTTTTCTCTATAAACAATATTGTAAAGTTTACAACAAATTCCATTACATTTTGTGACACATTTCTTTCTTTTAGGCATTGTAGAGATTGATCAAGTATTAAATGTCCTGCTTACAACAGCCATGTTTGTTGGAGGTTGCACAGCTTTCATTTTAGACAACACTATTCCTGGTGAGTATATTCTGAGAGAAGATCAATAAAAAGTATGTAAACTAAAGAGAAAATTTCTCAATACATCTTTAACCACTTAAGACCCGGACCTTTAGGCAGCTAAAGGACCCAGCCAGTTTTTGCCATTCGGCACTGCGTCACTTTAACTGATAATTGCGCAGTCGTGCGATGTGGCTCCCAAACAAAATTGGCGTCCTTTTTTTCCCCAGAAATAGGGCTTTCTTTTGGTGGTATTTGATCAATTTTGAAAAAAATAATCAATTTCTTTCTCGTACATCACGGGACACAGAGCGGCATATTCATTACTATGTGGGTTATATGGAGTACCTTCAGGTGTGGACACTGGCAATCTTCAAACAGGAAGTCCCCTCCCTATATAACCCCCTCCCCTAGAGGGAGTCCCTCAGTTTTTTCGCCAGTGTCTTAGGTGTTGGTCACGGAATAGCTTTGCTCCACATCCTTGGGATTAAGGGCGGGCTACCGGATCTGTCCAAGGAGCCTCAGTGCCAAAGTGGACAGTACCCGGGCCCCAGACCGTGGGGTTTTGCCTATAATGCTCCTCTTTGGAGGGCTGGACCCTGGGCCCAGGACTTGGAGTTTGCAAAACCATAAAGTTCCTGTTTGCCAGGGTGCTATATAGGTCCAGGACAGTGGGTACCTTCATAGGACCCCAGGGCCTGAAGGTCTACTACGCTACCCACGGAGATGGGAGAAGATTGGATCAGTTTGCTGGTCAAACATCCTGCAGCATGGAGCAGGTAAGGGGGAGCCTGCGGGACTTGGTTCGACAGCAGGCTCCCCGGGGTAACCTAAAAGGGGGGATAGCCTAAGTATGCTCTGCATGGGCAACCGTGATCACTATGTCTAAAAGACAGGATGACACCCTTTCTCCCCCCATCACTAGGCCCCCCTGTTTAAATATGTGTTGCTAGCTAACCTGCTGTTTCTTCCTAGGGCTAGTAAGGATCCCTAGGGGCCTTGAGAGAGTCCTACCTGGCCGGGGGTTTGAATCTGCCGCCTGTTTCTGCGTGCCTGGATCTCCAGCAGCGCGACTCCTCCATGTTCCTCCTGTTTCCGGCATACGCGCGCGCGCGCGCGTGCGCGCGCACGTCTTATTGACGTTTTTCGCGCCGTCCAGACAGGAGGGCGGGGGGGGGCGGGCCTGCGGCGTCATACAGGGGCGCGCCTTTGTGCTGTTATAGACAGCAGGCTTTGTCAGTGCTCAGTATGAGGCTGATCTTTCAAGGAGAGGACGCAGAGCGGCAGAACAGTGACTCCCGGTGGCGGAAGAGGGGTAGTACATGTGGACTTTGTTCCAATGCCTTTATTGTTAAGCCAAGAATCCCCCTTATTTTGCAGCAGGTTGGAGGCTGGCAAACTTAAATTAGGGTCACTGTATGTTGTCAAGGAAAATATATAATATATAATATATAATTATTTAAAAAAAAAAAAAAAAAAAGAAAAAACCAACATACGGGCCCATCAGTTTTTGGGGACACTAAGTGATCTATTCTCCCCTAAACTCTGAAATTTGTACTCCTGCCCACTACAGTCTGTTGTGTGGGCGGAGTCCCTCGATTTTGTATTATGGCTTCCAAGGGTTCGGGGTCAAAGGGTACAAAAAAGACCAAAAAACAAAAGGGTTCCCTTTCTGATTCTGATATGCCGATTCTTCCCCGCAGCTTATTAATTTAAGGAGCGCCTTGGATGAGCCATTAGGGGGATCTGGTGCGGAGGCTGGCCCAGATCAGCCCAGCCCTGTGTTTATCACAGAGGAGATGCTAGCCGTATCCCTAGGGGGGCTAGAAGAGAGAATAGCGGCATTGATCGCTAGAGCTATTCCTGGTAAGAAACGGGTTAGATCCCCATCACCAGGGGGTGTATCCTCAGATGCTGAGATTCTCTCTCCGGAGGAATTAGAATCACAGGAGGATCAACTGGACCTGAACCAAGAGGGTTCAGGGATGGAGGGGTCTACCTCTGAGGAACCATTTTCAGACTCCCAGACAGAGAGACTGTGGGTACAGTCTTTGACGGACATGGTCCGCTCGGCATTTAGTTTACCATTGCCAGAACCTCAGGTTCCTCCGGTATCCTCTCTGGGCTCTTTGAAAGCCCCGTTAAGCAACGCAGTTTTTCCGGTCCATCCTCTCTTGGAGGAATTGATCTTTCGGGATTGGGTACGGCCGGACAGGATTTTTCTGCCACCGAAAAGATTTGCGGTCATTTATCCCATGGAGGAAAAATTCTCCAAGAAGTGGAGGCTCCCAATAGTGGATGCAGCCATCTCGTGTGTGAATAAATCACTAACTTGCCCGGTGGAAAACATACATATGTTTAAAGATCCGGTTGATAAAAGATTAGAGACACTTTTAAAAGCATCCTTTGCTACGGCAGGAGCAGTGGTGCAGCCAGCGGTAGCTGCAATTGGAGTTTGTCAGGCATTAAAAGACCAGACAAAAGAGATGTTAAAGGACATGCCTACCCAACAAGCAGAGGAGTTTGCTGACATTCCCAGAGCTCTGTGTTTCGCGGTAGATGCTATAAAAGATTCCATCCAGCAGGCTTCTCGTTTATCACTATGTTTGGTGCACATGAGAAGGCTCTTATGGTTGAAGAACTGGGCGGCGGAGCCCCCATGCAAAAAGCTTCTGGCAGGATTTCCCTTCCATGGAGGACGACTCTTCGGAGAAGATCTGGATAAATATATTCAGACTATTTCAAATGGCAAGAGTACCCTTTTACCGGTCAAAAAGACATTCCGGGCTCCTACATTTAGGAGGCAGTTTTTTCCTGTCTCGGGGCCCTCTAATTCCAGGCAGTATCGACGGCCGCCTGCACGATCCAACGTTATCAGTAGATCGCAAGGACAGACCCCTGGGGGTAAGAAGCCGTGGTATCGCAAGCCGTCAAAGACAGCCCCTAAGTCTGCATTATGAAGGGGCGCCCCCACTCTCAAGGGTGGGGGGAAGGCTTCGTCTCTTCTCAGAAGTTTGGGAAGCCAAGATCCCCGACAATTGGGTCCGGGCATCTGTAACCACAGGTTACAGACTGGAGTTTCTAAGATATCCTCCGCCTCATTTTCAAGAATCAAGGCTACCAAGGGATCCAGCAAGGAAGGCCTCAATGCTGGCAGCTTTGGATCACCTGCTTTGCCAGGACGTAATTATAGAAGTGCCAGCCCAAGAGCAAGGCCTAGGTTTCTATTCCAATCTCTTTGTCATACCAAAGCCCAACGGCGATGTCAGGCCAATCTTGGACCTAAAGAGGTTAAACGGTTATCTAAGGGTGCGTTCCTTCCGGATGGAATCCATCCGGTCAGCAGCCGCCGCGCTTCAGAAGGACGATTTTCTGGCCTCCATAGACATAAAAGATGCTTACCTTCATGTACCAATCTTTCAGGCGCATCAAAGGTTTTTACGCTTCGCGGTGGGGCAGCGACACTTCCAATTCAGGGCGCTCCCTTTCGGGCTGGCCACGGCCCCCCGGGTATTCACGAAGATTCTAGCCCCAGTTCTGGCCAATTTAAGGATCCAAGGAGTCACAGTCCTAGCATACTTGGACGACCTTTTAATCATAGATCACTCACGGACGGGTCTGCAAAAGGCAGTAAACCTCACGGTTCGGTACCTCGAAGAATTCGGCTGGGTCCTAAACCAGGGAAAGTCAGCATTCCAGCCTACAAAGCAGTTGGAATACCTCGGCATGAGGTTAGACACAGAACATCAAAAGGTGTTCCTTGCCCCTTGTAAAGATCAAGGCGATCAAGGGGTTGGTTCAGTTGGTTGTAAACAAGAAAAGACCAACTATTCGCCTGTGTATGCGATTACTAGGCAAGCTAGTGGCCACATTCGAGGCAGTACCATACGCTCAGATCCACACTCGCGTCCTACAGGCAGCCATTCTAGCAGCCTGGGGCAAGAGGGCACATGCCTTAGAGTCCCCTTTGACGCTATCATCAAGGGTCCGACAAAGCCTGGCCTGGTGGTTGAACCCTCAGAACCTTCTAAAGGGAAGATCCTTCAGCCCTGTTGTCTGGAAGGTAGTTACCGCAGACGCCAGCCTGGCAGGCTGGGGGGGCGGTCTTCGAGGGGTTCTCCCGCCAGGGAACTTGGGTGAAAGCAGAGAGGCAGCTCCCCATCAATATCTTGGAAATCAGAGCTGCTCGCCTAGCCCTGTTGGCGTGGACCTCCAGATTAAAGGGGTTCCCGGTGAGAATCCAGTCAGACAATGCCACGGCGGTGGCATACATAAACCACCAAGGGGGAACCAGGAGCCAGGCCGCTCAAAGGGAAGTGAACTTGATTTTTCAATGGGCAGAGGTTCATGTACCCTGCATTTCAGCGATATTCATTCCCGGAGTGGACAACCTGCAGGCAGACTTCTTAAGTCGCCAGAGTCTGTTGCCAGGGGAGTGGTCTCTGCATCCCCAGGTATTTCAGACAATCTGCCAGAGGTGGGGAACGCCAGACGTAGATATAATGGCATCCAGGTTCAACAAGAAACTAGACAGGTTCGTGTCGCGAGCGAGGGATCCTATGGCCTGCGGAACCGATGCGTTGGTTTGCCCTTGGCATCAATTCAAACTTCTATATGCATTCCCTCCACTACAGTTACTCCCCCGCCTGTTGCGCAAGATCAGAGTGGAGCACAAGCCAGTCATTCTAATAGCTCCGGCTTGGCCCCGGAGGACTTGGTACTCACTAGTCCTGAAGATGGCAGTGGGAGACCCTTGGACTCTTCCTCTACAACCAGACCTACTCTCACAAGGCCCGATCCTCCACCCTACATTACAGCGTCTAAATTTGACGGCCTGGAGGCTGAATCCCTGATTCTCAGGGGTAGGGGTCTGTCTAGGCAGGTAATCCCTACCCTGATTAAGGCTAGAAAGCCGGTCTCCAGGGTAATTTATTACAGGGTGTGGAGGAACTATATAGGCTGGTGTGAATCCAAAAGATGGAATTGCCGCAAATATACTATTGATAGGGTGTTAAGTTTTCTCCAGCTAGGAGTGGATAAAGGCCTGGCACTAAGCACAATCAAAGGACAGATCTCAGCTCTGTCAGTGTGGTTTCAGAGGCCGCTGGCCACCCACTCGCTGGTAAAGACCTTCTTACAGGGGGTCTTGCGTATTAATCCTCCTGTCAAGTCACCAGTTTGTCCTTGGGACCTAAATCTTGTCCTGTCCACTCTACAGAAACAGCCTTTTGAGCCTTTGGCTGAGATTCCTTTACTCTTACTGACAAGAAAACTGGTTTTCTTGGTCGCCATAGTTTCGGCCAGGAGAGTGTCAGAATTAGCAGCCTTATCGTGTAAGGAACCATATCTTGTTCTGCATAAGGACAGGGCAGTTCTCCGGCCCCATCCTTCCTTTCTACCAAAGGTTATATCCAAATTTCACTTAAACCAGGATTTGGTACTTCCATCCTTCTTTCCAAAACCTACATCTAGAAAGGAGGGGTTGCTGCATACCTTGGATATTGTCCGGGCCATGAAGGCCTATCTTAAAGCTACGGAAAAGATCCGGAAAACAGATGTGTTATTCGTTCTACCAGATGGCCCCAAGAAGGGGCAGGCAGCTGCAAAATCCACCATCTCGAGATGGATTAGACAATTAATCATTCAAGCCTACGGATTGAAGAGGTTGCCCCCTCCGTTGTCGGTAAAGGCCCATTCTACCAGGGCCATGGGCGCCTCTTGGGCAGCACACCATCAGATCTCTATGGCTCAGATATGCAAGGCGGCAACGTGGTCATCAGTCCACACGTTTACAAGGTTTTATCAACTAGACGTGAGAAGAAATGCGGATACTGCCTTTGGTCAGGCAGTACTACAGGCTGCAGTTTGAAATCCTCGGGATCAGAAACACCCTTGGTTACATAAAAAAAAAAAAAAAAGAAAAAGGTTCTTCTTTCTTGACTAATTTGGAAATATTATTATGATTTGAGTTTAGCTCTAAAATTGAATCCTTCTTTGGAAGATGTCTCCCTCCCCTCATTAAAGCATTGCTTTCGGACATCCCACATAGTAATGAATATGCCGCTCTGTGTCCCGTGATGTACGAGAAAGAAAAAGGGATTTTTAAATACAGCTTACCTGTAAAATCCTTTTCTTGGAGTACATCACGGGACACAGAGCTCCCACCCCTCTTTTGGGTGACCATTTTGGGAGGCATACTGCTTGCTACAAAACTGAGGGACTCCCTCTAGGGGAGGGGGTTATATAGGGAGGGGACTTCCTGTTTGAAGATTGCCAGTGTCCACACCTGAAGGTACTCCATATAACCCACATAGTAATGAATATGCCGCTCTGTGTCCCGTGATGTACTCCAAGAAAAGGATTTTACAGGTAAGCTGTATTTAAAAATCCCTTTTTCTTGATCGTACATCACGGGACACAGAGCGGCATAGTCATTACTATATGGGTTATATGGGAGTACCTTCAGGTGTGGACACTGGTGTAATCAACTTCAAACAGGAAGTTCCTCCCTATATAACCCCCTCCCACTGAGGGAGTGCTTTAGTTTTTTCCGCCAGTGTCTTAGGTGTTGGTCACGGTCTAGCTTTGCTCCCATCGGAGGTCTCGGGATTAACCCAGGATAGCTAGCCGGATCCGTCCGAAGGTGCTTCAGAGCCAAGATGGTACGGTACCCGGGCCCTGCTGGAGTGGGGTTTTGCCTATAATGCCTCTCCTTGGAGGGCTGGATTCTGGGCTCCAGTGCCTTGGAGTCTCTTCCAAGAACCTAAAAGCTACTGATGCCAGGATGCTATATAGGTCCAGGGGTGTGGGTTCCTTAACACAGGACCCCAGGGTCCCTGAAGGTCCACTAGACAATACCCACGGAGATGGGGGAAGGCTGGGCCTCAGTTTGCATTTTGTCAATACATCCTGCGGCGTGGAGCAGGTAAGAGGGAACCTGCGGGACTTGGTTCGACAGTAGGTATCCCCCTGGGGGTTAACCTAAAAGGGGGGTTGGCCTAACAGTATGCTGGTGCATGGGCAGCCACCTGATCTCCACTATGTCTGTTGAGGCAGGATGGGATTCTAATGTTTACCCAGATAACATGTAGATATATGTATACTTGTGTAAGTTATATATTTGCTACTCCACCCCAGGTCTGCCTGTTAACACTGATACTGCAACCCCACATGTTTTAAAGAGTGAAATTGCTGGTTAAAACTGCTGTTTCTCCTAGGGGTAAGGCCCTATGGGGACAGCTTCCTCGCTGTGTGTGCACTACAATAAGATTAGTGCTTACCTGGTGTCTGTTGGTGAATCTGCATAACGCTGGTCCATGTTGTTCCTGCTGCCTGGCTTCCTCCATGTGGGTTCGGCGTGGATGCGCGTGATCGTGCGCGCGTGTGTACGCGCGTGTGTGTGTGCGCGCGTATTGCGCGCGCGGTGCACGCCGCCTTTTATTGGACGTTTTTCGGCGTGCGTCGGGGGGGGCGGGCCAGCAGCGTCATCAGCGGTGCTGTATAGAAGCAGGAAAAAACTTTGTTGCTCAGTATGGCTGGTCTTTCACCTCCTGGAGGCAGAGGAAGAAAGGATACAGAGCGTGCAGCTGGGTCTTTTGGCCACACAGGGACACCTAGTGGCGGTTTTGTGGATCTTCAGGTCTAGGACTTTAGGTCCACTATTGACCAGAAAAAAAAAAAAAAAAAAAGTTTTTTTGCTTAAAGGGACTCAGCCTTATTTTGATCCAGCAGTATCTGAGTCTACCTTGGAGGCTCCGGCAAACTAACGGGCATTGGTGTGTCAATACTCACAGGCTTCCTCGGTATGTTGCCACCTCCCAGGCGGGTAAAAAAAAAAAAAAAAAAAAAAAAAAAAACTTTGAAAAAAAAAAAAAAAAGAAAAAGAGAGAAATACGGGCCCATAGTTCTTTGGGGACACTTCATTTTTCTCCCCATACTCTGCCCTCACATTTGGTTATTCCTAGCCTGCACTACAGTCAGGTGTTGGCTATAGGGCGTGAGTCCCTCAAGGTTGTACAATGGCTTCCAAAGGGATCTGGACCAGCAAGGCTGCTAAAGGTGCCAAAAAGCAAAAGGGGTCTCCTTTTGATCGGGGTCAGAGGATTCTGGGCCGAGGCTTCTACGGCCCCACCCTCGCCAGCTTATTAATTTCAGGAGCACCGAGTGGCATAGTACAAGAGCCATTAGGGGGATGCTGGTGGGCAGAGGCTGGCCCCCGATCCAGCCCATTCCCTGTGTTTATCGTGACAGAAGAAATGCTAGCCAGCCACCATGAGTGGGCTAGAAGAGAGAATAGGCATTAATCTGCGTTAGCTTTCCCGTCCTTGCCCAAGTAAGCAAGCGGGCTAGATCCCCTCACCCAGTGTGGGGTGTTCCTCAGATGCGGAGGTCTCCTCTTCAGAGGAAACGGGAACCCACAAGGAGGATCAACTGCAGACCCCAAGTCCCGACGGTTCAGGGACAGGGGAAAATTCCACTATAGATGAATACCTTTTCGGCCTCCTCAGAGCGGAGGGCCTGTGGGATCCAGTCTTTGACAGATATGGTTCGCACTGCCTTTAAACTTACCAGTGCCAGAACCTCAGTTAGCCTCCGGAGGTATCCTCATCTGGGCTCTTTGAAAGGCCCCATTAAGCAACTGGTGCAGTCTTTTCAATCCACCCCCTCTCTTGCGGAACGTGATCTTTACCAAGATTGGGCTACGACCTGATAGGAATCTTTGTCTGCCTCCTAAAAGATTTGCTCTATTCTCTATCCCTATGGAAGAGGAAATATGTATTCTCCAAGAAATGGGGCTCTCTCCTACAGTGGACGCAGCCATTTCCTGCGTGAATAAATCCCTGACTTGTCCGGTTGAAAATGTCATACATATGTTTCAAGGATCCGGTTCGACAAGAAATTCGAGACCCTTTTACTGAAAGCAACTTTGCACCTCAGGTAGGTGCCAGTGGTTCAGCCAGCAGTAGCAGCCATTGGTGTTTGTCAGGCCTTGAAGGATCAGGACAAAAGATATATTGAAGGACATGCCGGCTCAGCATACCTCATGAATTAGCAGAGGAGACATTCCCTAGGGCTCTCTGCTTTCGCAGTAGATGCTATTAAGGACTCCATCCAACAGGCATCCCGTTTCATCTCTACTGGTGGTTCACATGAGAGGCGTCGTCTTTTGGTGCTAAAGAACTGGGTCAGCAGAGGCACCCATGCAAAAAGCTTCTAGCAGGGTTTCCCTTTCATGGGGGAAGACTATTCGGGGAAGACCTAGATAAATATATTCCACACCATTATCAAAGTGGAAAAAGTACCCTTCCTTACCGGTCAAGAAAAGACATTCGCGTGGGCCCTACGTTTAAACGAGGCAGGCCATGTAGGCTCGGGGCCCTCTTCGACTTCCCGTCAGTATCGACGGCCTCCCGGGCGGTCCACGTTACAGCTAGATAGCCGCCCACAGGGACAAGACCCCTGGCGGCAAACAAGAGGCCCTGGTCTCGCAAGCCGGCTAAGATCAGTCATCAAATCAGCATTCATGAAGGGGCGCCCCCACTCTCTTGGGTGGGGGGAAGGACTTCAGTTTCTTCTCCGAAGTTCTGGAAGGCCAAGAATTCCCGACTCTTGGGTTCGGGCATCCGTAGTAGCCTCAGGCTACAAACTAGAGTTTCGAGAAATCCCCCCTCCTCATTTTCAAGGGGTCAAGGTCTTCCAAGGCGACCCATTAAAGAAGGGCCTCAATCTCGTAAAGGCAGTTGGATCGCCTGCTTGCTCCAAGGACGTAATTGTAGAAGTACCAACCCAAGAGCAAGGCCTAGGTCTGGGATTCTACTCCAACCTTTTTGTTATACCAAAACCCAATGGCGACGTCAGGCCTATATTAGACCTCAAGACGCCTAAATCGGCTTATCTAAGGGATTCAGACCTTCCGTATGGAACTCCATCGGTTCAGTGACAACCAGCCTGCATCAGAAGGACGACTTCTAGCCATCTATAGACATAAAAGGATGCATATCTTGCATGTGCCGATCTTTACCCAGGCACATCACAAGGTTTACGCTTCGTTTTACGATAAACCAAAGTGGGGCAGCGACACTTACCAAGTTCAGGTAGCCCTCCCTTTCGGGTTGGCCAACAGCCTCCACGGGTATTCACAAAGGTGTCTAGCCCCGGTACTAGCCGTCCAATTTAAGGATCCAGAAGAGCATCTTGGTCCTAGCATACCTGGACGATCTCCTGGTTAATCGACAGTTCAGCCTCCACGGACGGGTCTGCAATCATGCAGTAAGTCCGCACAGTTGCGGCATCTCGAAGAAGTTCGGGTGGATTGTGAACCAAGAAAAAGTCAAGGTTACAACCCACAAAGACAGTTGGAATATCTAGGCTTTCGGTTAGATACAGAAATGCCAGAGGGTATTTTTACCTCAAAAGAAGATCAAGATCATTAATTCAAACGATTCAAATAGTCTTAGTTGCAAAAAAGAAGCCGACTATTCGCCTATGCATGCGACTGCTAGGAAAAGATGGTGGCCACCTTCGAAGCAGCGCCCTATGCCCAGATCCATACTCCAGAATTCTGCAAGCAGCCTATTCTCTCTGCTTGGAACAAGTCCATACAGGGCACATGCCTTAGACCGTCCCATTAGTTCTTTGACCTATCCAAGGAGTCCAGGCACAGCCTGGTACTGGTGGCTGAATCCCTCAAAAATTATCAAAAGGGAAAATCCTTTGTTGCCCCATCTCGTGGAAAATAGTTAACCACAGATGCCAGCCTAACAGGTTGGGGGGCAATCTTCGAGGAAAACGGTTCTCCCAGCAGGGACACTTGGGTGGTCAGAGAGGCAGAAAGTCTGCTTCCCATCAATGTCCTAGAAGATCAGAGCTGCTCGGTTGGCCCTGGTTGGCCTGGACTCTTCCCCTGATTAAAGGGTCTGCCAGTAAGGATACAGTCCGACAATGCCACGGCGGTGGCATACATAAACCACCAGGGGGGCACAAGGAGCCTAGGCGGCTCAAAGGGAAGTAAACCTGATTTTTTCAATGGGCCGAAGCCCATGTACCCTGCATTCTCAGCGAGTGTTCATTCCCAGGGAGTAGACAATTCCTGCAAGCAGACTTTTTGAGTCGTCAACAGTTACTGTTCCCGGGGAGAGTGGTCTCTTCATCCCCAGGTATTCCAGAGAGATTTGCCAAAGGTGGGGATTCGGAGTTCCCGATGTAGACATCATGGCAACAAGGATTCAACAAGAAATTGGACAAATTCGTATCCCGAGCCAGGGACCCCTCTATGGCCTACGGGACCGATGCGTTGGTTTGCCCCTGGCACCAAGTTCAAACTTCTCTCCTGTATGCGTTCCCTCCACTACAGATGATTCCCCGCCTGTCTACGCAAGGATCAGGGTGGAGCGCAGGCCGGTGATTCCTGGTGGCCCCAGCCTGGCCCAGAAGGGCTTGGTACGCACTCAGTCGTGAAGGATGGTCAGTAAGGAGCACCGTGGCCACTCTTCCCCTGCGCCCAGATCTGCTGTCTCAAGGGCCCGATCCTACCACCCTGCATTCACAGCAGTCTAAATTTGATGGCCTTGGCGGCTGAATCCCTAATTCTTAAGGGCAGGAGGCCTCTCTAGCCCAGGTCATATCCCTACCGCTAATTCAAGGCTAGGAAAGCCAGTTTCCTAGAAATATCTATTACAGGAGTCTGGAAGAACTATGTGGAGCTGGTGCGAAGTCTCAAAAATGGAGGGCATCCTCGCAAAGTTTTTTATTGACAGGATCTTGCGAGTTTTCCTACAGGTTGGCGTTGACAAGGGGTTAGCTCTTAGTACTCTAAAGGGGCAGGTGTCTGCTCTGTAGCGATATGGTTTCATAGGCCTTTGGCCACCACATTCGCTTGTGAAAGACTTTTTACAGGGGGTCTTGCGTATGTAAATCCCCCTATTAGAGCTCCCCAGTTCTGCCCCTGGAATTTAAATCTTGGTCCTTGTCCAGCTTTACAGAAAGGCAGCCGTTTGAACCTTTCTGACAGAAATCCTTTACTCTTGTGCTGACTAACCCGAAAATTGGTTTTCTTGGTGGCCTATGGCTTCGGCCAGGAAGGGTCTCCGAAGCTGGCAGCCTTGTCTTGCAGGGAAAATCCTGCATAAGGACAGAGTGCAGTTCTGCGGCCACAGCCTTCCTTTCCTTCCTAAGGTTCATATCCAAGTTTTCACTTGAATCAGGACCTAGTCCTTACCATCCTTCTTTCCAAAACCTACTCCCCAGTCCAGAAAGAGGAAAGATTGCTTCATACCTTTGGACGTGGTCCGGAGCCATGAAGGGTCTATCTTCAAGGCTACAGAAAAGATTAGGAAAACAGATGTGCTTATTCATTCTTCCGGAGGGCCCCAAGAAGGGGTCAGGCCGGCTGCCAAGTCCTTCCTTGGCTAGGTGGATTAGAGCAGCTGATTAATTTCAAGGCCTATGGATCTGAAGCGCGTTGCCACCGCTCCGTTATCAGTTAAGGCCCATTCTACCGAGGGCCATGGAGCGCCTCTTGGGCAGCACACCATCAGATCTCTATGGCTCAGATATGCAAAGCGGCAACGTGGTCATCCGTCCACACGTTTACTAAATCAACTAAGTGGAACGTCACAAAGGCTGCGGATACTGCAGCATTTGGGTCAGGCAGTACTACAGGCTGCAGTTTGAGAATCCTCTGGGATCAGAAACACCCTTGGTTACATAAAAAAAAAAAAAAAAGAAAAAGGTTCTTTTTTCTTGACTAATTTGGAAATATTATTACCTCCTGATATGAGTTTAGCTGTTTGGCTGAATTTTTGGCCTTACGATGTCTCCCTCCCCTTCATTGGAGCATTGCTTTGGGACATCCCATATGTAATGAACTATGCGCTCTGTGTCCCGTGATGTACGATCAAGAAAAAGGGATTTTTAAATAACAGCTTACCTGTAAAATCCTTTTCTTGGAGTACATCACGGGACACAGAGCTCCCACCCCTCTTTGTGGGAACATTGTGTAACCTCAGAGAAATTGCTTGCTACAAAACTAAAGCACTCTCAGTGGGAGGGGGTTATATAGGGAGGAACTTCCTGTGAAGTTGATTACACCAGTGTCCACACCTGAAGGTACTCCATATAACCCATATGTAATGACTATGCGCTCTGTGTCCCGTGATGTACTCCAAGAAAAGGATTTTACAGGTAAGCTGTATATTAAAAATCCCTTTATTCTTGACTTTTTGCTATAATAAATATCCCCCAAAAATATATAAAAAAAACTTTTTTTTTCCTCAGTTTAGGCCGATACGTATTCTTCTACCTATTTTTGCGTAAAAAAATCGGGGATACAAAATAGGGGATAGTTTTATTGCATTTTTATTATTATTATTATTATTTTTTACTACTAATGGTGGCGATCAGCGATTTTTTTAATTTTTTTTGGTGACGCGACATTATAGCGGACACATCGTACATTTTTGGGACCATTGTCATTTTCACAGCAAAAATGCATTTCAAATGCATTGTTTATGGTGAAAATGACAATTGCAGTTTGGGAGTTAACCACAAAATGGCGCTGAAGGGGTTATGTGTGACCTCATTTGTGTTACTAACTGTAGGGGGGTGTGGCTGTAGGTGTGACGTCATTGATTGTGATCCCCTATGTAAGGGAACACGCAATCAATGCGGGCGCCACAGTGAAGAACGGGGAAGCTGTGTTTACACACGGCTCTCTCCGTTCTTCAGCTCCGGGGACCGATCGTGGGACTCCAGCGGCGATCAGGTCCGCGAGACCCGTGGTCCCAGTCACGGAGCTTTGGCCCGGGTCGCGTGCACGACCCCACGGCTGGGCTTAAAGGGCCACGTACAGGTACGTGGATGTGCCCAGCCGTGCCATTCTGCCGACGTATATCAGCGTGAAGGGGTCCTTAAGTGGTTAAGTGGAAAAAGGAAGACCTGCAAGAGCTAATTCAGGACAGAAAATCATTAAAAAACATAATTTAAAAACATTAGCAGGTTCCCGGACACTCAGTTTTACTAGATAGAGAGCCTGTTGATAGGAACAATGCACAGTAGTAAAGTACAATTATAATACAGTACTTGCCAGTATCGCACATCTCTCTTGCAGAGCTTGATCTTTAGCATCCAACACTTCCAGACATGCTGCTGTGGCTGAAGCAGTAAAGTACAGAGCTGCAGGGAAGCATCCGTCACCGACATGGCGTAGGAGATGATTTGCAGCAATCTGACATACCTGAAAGTGTTGGACGCTGAAGATTGTAGTGGTAGCTCTAGTTTTCACTCTATAGAGACAGGTTCTTAAAGGATAAGTTCACCTTTGGAAACATGCTACATGTTCCACCTGTTTTTAGGGTAGAACATGCAACATGTCACTGCTCCAGCTGCGGTCAGTTTCCCGTAACATTTGTCACTTTTTGAAAAGAGCATGGCAATGCGGGGCTCCGCCCACACGGCCACATCATTCATGCACAGAGTAGTCTATTTTCCCATCCCACACTTTTATGGAACAGGGCTTATTGGTAGAGGGTGCTGCAGTGACTACCAGATGGGTAATAGATACATGACAGATAAATGCACATATTCGCCAGCACACCATCTTCAAATGTTGTCAAAAGCTTTTATTGCAGAAAGATCACATCACAAAAGTGCAACATTTCAGAACCACTCAGGATCCTTTGTCAGACATGCAGCTGATCGCTGTAGTATTTCATTGTATCTTCCTAAAACTGCTTGGTTGTGTGATGTACAAGCAGACAGCCTAGACTGACAATCTGCTGATCACTAGTGCAATGCTTTCCAGGTTCCTAGGAAAAAATAAAATAGTAAATGCTAATTTTTTTACCTGAAAACCCGGAATTTATTTATTTATTTTTTGATGTCACAATGTACAGTATAAGATTTTCTATCTGTGCCCAGTCTTGTCACACAGAGTTAATCCAGCTCTGAGCAATCCTCTTTTATTGTTCAGTGAAATAAAACAGACTTAGAGAAAAACCTTAGTCCGTTCCGCCCCTTTGCTGTTAGTGACAGGTTATTTACATATCTTATGCACTAGCCTAGAGACAGGTATTATTTTTTTAATTCCCACCCCCACCCTGTCATCCGACGGCTCAGCGAGGATATACGGAGCAATCCCCGCTGAGCTTACGGAGCACACGGAGGATCAATACTGATCCGCCCCATGTGAAAGGGCCCTAAGAGACTTTAAAAAAAAAAACAGAACTATGGTATAGTTATACAGTGGAACTTCTGATTACGAGCATAATCTGTTCCAGGAGTACTCGCATACATTGGAGAAAAAAAGTATTTAGTCAGCCACCAATTGTGCAAGTTCTCCGACTTAAAAAGATGAGAGAGGCCTTTAATTGTCATCATAGGTATACCTTAACTATGAGAGACAAAATGTGGAAACAAATCCAGACAATCACATTGTCTGATTTGGAAAGAATGTATTTGCAAATTATGGTGGAAAATACGTTTTTGGTCTCCTCTACAAACAAACAAGATTTCTGTCACTCACAGACCTGTATCTTCTTCTTTAGGAGGCTCCTCTGTCCTCCACTCATTACCTGTATTAATGGCACCTGTTTGAACTTGTTATCAGTATAAAAAACACCTGTCCACCTCAAACAGTCACACTCCAAACTCCACTATGGTGAAGACCAAAGAGCTGTCAAAGTACACCAGAAACAAAATTGTAGACCTGCACCAGGCTGGGAAGACTCTGATTCTGCAATAAGTAAGCAGCTTGGTGTGAAGAAATCAACTGTGGGGGCAATAATTAAAAAATGGAAGACATACAAGACCAATGATAATCTCCCTCGGTCTGGGGCTCCACACAAGATCTCACCCGTAGGGTCAAAATGATCACTAGAATGGTGAGCAAAAATCCCAGAACCACAAGGGGGGACCTAGTGAATGACCTGCAGAAAGCTGAGACCAATGTAACAAAGGCTACTATCAGTACCACACTACTCCGCCAGGGACTCGCATCCTGCAGTGCCGGACGTGTCCCCCTACTTAAGCCAGTACATGTCCGGGCCTGTCTGAGGTTTGCTAGAGAGCATTTGAATGATCCAGAAGAGGATTGGGAGAATGTCATATGGTCAGATGAAACCAAAGTAGAACTGTTTTGGTAGAAACACAACTCGTCGTGTTTGGAGGAGAGAGAATGCTGAGTTGCAACCAAAGAGCACCATACCTACTGTGAATCATGGTGGTGGCAACATCATGCTTTGGGGCTGTTTCTTTGCAAAGGGAACAGGGTGACTCATTTGTGTACATGAAAGAATGAGAGGGGCCATGTATCATAAGATTTTGAGTGCAAACCTCCTCCCATCAGCAAGGGCATTGAAGATGAAACGTGGCTGGGTCTTTCAGCATGACAATGATCCCAAACACACCGCCCGGGCAACGAAGGAGTGGCTTCATAAGAAGCATTTCAAGGTCCTGAAGTGGCCTAGCCAGTCTACAGATCTCAACCCCATAGAAAACCTTTGGAGGGAGTTAAAAGTCTGTGTTGCCCAGCGACAGCCCCAAAACATCTCTAGAGGAGATCTGCAAGGAGGAATTGTCCAACATACCAGTAACAGTGTGTGACAACCTTGTGAAGACTTAGGCCGCGTACACACGATCGGTTCAAACCTATGAAAACGGACTGAAGTTCATTTTCATCGGTCCAAACCGACCGTGTGTAGGCCCCATCGGTCCGTTATCCTTCGGTCAAAAAACAGAGGGCTTGCTTTAAAATTGAACCGATGGACGGCTAACCGATGGGTCAAAACCGAGTGTTAGTATGCAAAAGCATCGGTTAAAAGGCCGCGCATGCTCAGAATCAAGTCGACGCATGCTTGGAAGCATTGAACTTCGTTTTTTAAAACATGTAAACGTCACCGCGTACTGATACGATCGTTTTTATTAACTGATGGTGTGTAGCTACCTCAGTCCATCAGTCATATAACAAAGTATGAACTTTTGATATTGACCAAATACTTATTTTCCACCATAATTTGCAAATAAATTCTTTCCAAATGAGACAATGTGGTTGTCTGGATTTGTTTCCACATTTTGTCTCTCATAGTTGAGGTATACCTATGATGACAATTACAGGTCTCTCATCTTTTTTTTAAGTGGGAGACCTTGCACAATTGGTGGCTGACTAGATACTTTTTTGCCCCACTGTATCGAAGCGAGTTTCCCCATAGAAGTCAATGGAAACTAAATAATTTGTTCCTCATTGACTTTAATGGCATGCAGCCAGTTCACGAGCCTTTCTGAGGTCAGCCGAACTGTCCTCGGGCCTTTCCGGCCATTTCCGAACATCGCCGTTCGGCCCCAGCGCCGCCCCACCTCAGGCCAAACGCGGTGCTGCACACCGCTTTGGTCTGAATCCTGCTAGTTTTGCAAGAAAACACTCGCAAACCGAGTTGGGTTTTTAGAAAATACAGTGCTAGTTTTGCGAAAACACTCGTTAATCGCGTTACTCGCCATCCGAGGTTCCACTGTACTTGATATTTTAGAATAGTTGATGTAAAAATTAATTTAGAGTTAATTGTGGAGGTAATTAGACCTACCTGAATGTGTCTCCCCTGTGGATAATGGCACAAATTCTTTCATGAATAAGGCGCAAGTATTTTTAAAAGGAAACTACTGACAGAAATGTTCTGCATTATTGTATTCCCCCAATTGTCTCTCTCCCAGAAATGAATGAGCTGACAAATCACTGAGCACTCTCTCCCCTAGAATAATAGGAAAGGGTATCATTTTATTGTTGTTTCTTGTTGAGTCCCTTGTATAACCTGATCATTGTATTCATTTAGGTACACCAGAAGAAAGGGGTATCAAGAAGTGGAAGCGTGGGGTGGGTAAAGGAGGAGCTGCTGAAGGAATGGAGTCATATGACTTTCCTATTGGTATGAACTTTCTGCGCAAATACAAGTGTTTCAGTTACCTTCCTATTAGTCCCACATTTGCGGGATATCATTGGAAGGCTCTACGGAAGAAAAGCAAATGTCGACAAGGAGAGGAGGATTCGGAGCCTGCAGTATAGCACCAGCCTCGCTATTGAAACTCCCATCTTGTAATACGTCTTTGATAACTCTTGCCAGGTTTACTCAGCCTCGAATCAGACGTTTTGTTAAGTATTTTCTGTAGATTTACATAGAATGTTTCCAGGGTTGAGACACAGGATGTACTGTGGGTTTATTCACTCACCCTTGTCACTTCCTTGTTAATATTGTGCCTCTAATGCAGTGTTGCCCCTTCCCCACCTCCCTTTTACTACTGCTACTCCTACAAGCAATATGTGTCCTGCCTGATTCCCATTATCCACTCTGTCTCAACCTCTTGCTCTTGGAAACTGCATGGCTGGCTCTTCCCAAACAGTAGCAATGGACTCAGCACTGACTGATTAAACGGGTACAGCGCCTACTAGCAGGCACATTCTGGTTGTCACCCTCTGTCTCAGCTCTGCAGTACGTGAATCTTTTGGCACTTGGTTTCCACCAATCCTCTTGAAAGTTCAAGTGTACAGTGTTGTCTTTGTAGCCCATCAGCTTTTCTCCTGTTCTTTCCATCCTTTAGTTGCACAAGGAGATTGAAAGCTGGAGGGGAGGGGGACTGGTTTGTTTTCCTTCTAAGTGTGGAGGCCAGTATATCCACTAGGTGGTGCTCACTTCTGACCATCGGCCATAACGATGGAGATGATTTCTGAAGTACATGTACATTTATTTATGTTGTTGTTTGCACAGCCATTATCCCTAACATAAGATTTGTAATGGTTTACCGATGCAACAGATTCTTTACATGTAATATTTATTTTTTGTTTTCATTGGTATTTATTGGATGTCCCTTTTGCCTTAATGATGTTTTACTGATGCATGGCATGGATCATCAGCTTAGAAGACCAATTTTCTATCTTCCGTATTTTTTTTCTCCAACATCTAGGCACACTTTTAATCCTTTACAATGTATAGATATTATATTTAACGCACATCTCTGGCAACTAAGAGGCCTCAGGTCAAACTGTACAATAGTCGCAAAAAAAAAATGGGTTGTGTCCTGTACAGACTGAAGGTAGAAGGTGTGATGTACTACTGGTCTACTCTCTTTGGAGGAAGCCATTTTGTTTCATTAACCAGTAATCAACCCAGTACTTCACTAGAAGCCAGTGTCAATAACAACATTGAACCTGGGCTCCGTCAAGTAAATTGAGCTAGCACCACAATTTATGTCCACAGATGCCAAATTATATCAGTCCTTTTTAAAATGTTCTCAATAAAAACACCCAGTTATTTATTTATTTTTTTAACAAAAAAAGATTATTCAAGTATTTAGACAAAACAAACAAAAAGAAAACCCAGCGATTTATTTTTATTTTTTTACCTTGCTTCCAGGCCTCTGTCAACTGCACGTATAAGAATTAAAAGTGGTTCTAAAGCTTAGACATTTTTTTCCCTTAAAGCCAAATTCCACCCAAAAGGGGAAGTTCCACTTTAAGTACTTCCCACCCCCTCCCCTGCCACTTTTGGCATGTCATTTCTTTGGGGGAGGGCGGAGATACCTACTTTTGACAGATACCAGTTCCCACCTCCGCTTGGATCGCCTAGGCTAGTGATGGCAAACCTTGACAACCCAGATGTTTTGGAACTATGATGCTCTTGCACTCTTCAGTGAAGTTGAGCATCATGGGAAATGTAGATGCGAAAACATCTGGGTTGCCAAGGTTCGCATCACTGGCCTTGGCGATTCGAGTGGAAGTTCTACTCTTCCCCTCCCTCCCTGCATTCATCTGGAACACCTGAAAGGTCCCATGACCATTCAGAACACGCAGTGCGACATGCACCGCACACAACCAGCTGTGAATGCCACAAGCTGTGGCCGGGTGCCCACGAATATCTCTCTGCTCACAGCGGCATCAAGTAAATCCAATGAGCATGGCTAAGTCACGCTGTGTGTTTCAGTATTGGGCCCACAGGTGTGCCTTCATAGGAGATAGTGGCTTCCTGTGGTGGCACACCAAGCAGAGGAGGGGCCTGGGACCCCTTAATAGAAGGGATTGGGGCTGCTCTATGCAAAATCATTGCATAGAGCAGGTACGTTTTTAACATGTTTCTTTTTTAATAAAAAAATGACCTTTACAACCGTTTTACAGAAACACTGTCCTAAGAAACTAATGCTGCGGGTATAAAATGCAAACACCCACACCCCTATTAGACAATTAATATGATCGGGCTGCCTAACTGGCTATGAAATGTGCAGAAGACAGGAAGGGGTGAAAGCTTAAGAGCCACCAGGGACTGTTGGAGATGTGCCTGTTATAATAGCTTGGCTTTTGGCCTTAAAGTGGATGTAAACCCTCCATACACCCAGTGAAGTGAACAGCCTCATATAATACACAGAGATGAACCAAATCTCCCTATATAGGTTTTAAACGTATATCTGCTGTCTTCACATGTATATACTGTTTAGAAAGTTCAGATTTTGTTAGATTTTCTCTTCCTGATTAACACAGAGTGTGATGTATGGGCATACAGCCAAGATAGCTAACATTGCTGATTGGAGGAAAGGCACACACCCCTTCTCATCATAGACAGAGACTCTCAGAGGTGTTTTGTAACAGGACCAGCTCCCTGCTAATATATTTATAGCAACCTCCCCTGACAGAAGAGTCAGGCTGCTTTTATCTGATGTTGCAGAGAATTTGTCAGGAGTTATCAGGCTGATAACAGAGGAACGGTTCATGGTTCACGAGAGAGCTACAGGACTTGGCTTATTGAAGAGAAATAACAAAATACTGCAGCTCAAATTTCATGAATCGGGTTTACATTCACTTTAACAAATGTTGAAGGCTACTGCAGACATGTGTAGACACATCTAAATTGTGCATTTTCTATCTGCAGCAGTTTTTTGCAATGACAGATTCTCTTTATGTTTTAACATTAGTGAACTTAAAGTTCCCCTATAGCAGCCTATAGTATTACATACAAATGAGCCCAATGAGAGAAAGCGCTTATTCTGTGATTGAGTTGGAGCTTTCTCTGCTCTTCTGCTGCATGAGCTGTTGTTATATGGTTTAAGCTCGATATTGACCAGCAGGAAGTGTTGGACAGATGGCTAATCTGTACTCCTTTCACAAGTAACATGGGATACATTCATATGTATGGTTCCAGGAGCCCACATTCCAAATAGACTGTAATACGGGATTATTAGTATTATTCATGCAGACTAAGCAGAGTAGTTCTTTAACCACAAGTGCAGCAGTATCCTGAAATTCCTGACAACCAATTAGACGTCACCTTTCCTCACTTTTTTTGTTGCCTCTTGATGTGTAATTTTAGGAGCTCCAAAATCCTTATTCCTTGGTAGTATTGGGCAAAAATTAACAAATTCTAGTTAACGTCACAAAATGGCTTCATTCACTAGGAGTGCAGAGGCACTAGAGGTCCACGTTAAAGGTGAAGATGTACTACTGCCAGAGGCATCTCCCCTGGTGTATGGGACATTTATTGTAGGAGGTCTGGGTATGCTTTACATTGGTATTAGAAGGTTAGACACAAGATTACATTGTGACATTACAACATGCAAAAAATTATTGTATTTTCAAAATTATGTAAAATAATGCTCCCAAATTCACTATTTACCCACATTGAGTAGCTGTGCATATAATGTATCGGTGTGTTATCTATTTCTTTTTCTTTCTCGTACATCACGGGACACAGAGCGGCATATTCATTACTATGTGGGTTATATGGAGTACCTTCAGGTGTGGACACTGGCAATCTTCAAACAGGAAGTCCCCTCCCTATATAACCCCCTCCCCTAGAGGGAGTCCCTCAGTTTTTTTTTCGCCAGTGTCTTAGGTGTTGGTCACGGAATAGCTTTGCTCCACATCCTTTGGGATTAAGGGCGGGCTAACCGGATCTGTCCAAGGAGCCTCAGTGCCAAAGTGGACAGTACCCGGGCCCCAAACCGTGGGGTTTTGCCTATAATGCTCCTCTTTGGAGGGCTGGACCCTGGGCCCAGGACTTGGAGTTTGCAAAAACCATAAGGTTCCTGTTTTGCCAGGGTGCTATATAGGTCCAGGACAGTGGGTACCTTCATAGGACCCCAGGGCCTGAAGGTCTACTACGCTACCCACGGAGATGGGAGAAGACTGGATCAGTTTGCTGGTCAAACATCCTGCAGCATGGAGCAGGTAAGGGGGAGCCTGCGGGACTTGGTTCGACAGCAGGCTCCCCGGGGTAACCTAAAAGGGGGGATAGCCTGAGTATGCTCTGCATGGGCAACTGTGATCACTATGTCTTAGAGACAGGATGACACCCTTTCTCCCCCCATCACTAGGCCCCCCTGTCTAAAGTGTGTTGCTAGCTAACCTGCTGTTGCTTCCTAGAGGCTAGTAAAGGATCCTTAGGGGCCTTAAAAGAGTCCTACCTGGCCGGGAGTTTTGAATCTGCCGCCGTTTCTGCGCCATGGATCTCCAGCAGCGCGGCTCCTCCATGTTCTTCCTGTTTCCGGGTACGCGCGCGCGCGCGCTGTGCACGCGCGCGTCTTATTGACGAATTTTCGCGCCATCCAGACAGGAGGGCGGGGGGGGGCGGGCCTGCGGCGTCATACAGGGGCGCGCCCTTCTGCTGTTATAGACAGCAGGCCTTGTCAGGGCTCAGTCTGTGGCTGATTGTTTCAAGAGAGGACGCAGGGCGGCAGAACAGTGACTCCCGGTGGCGGAAAAGGGGTAGTACATGTGGACTTTGTCCCAATGTCTATTGTTAAGCCAAAGAATCCCCCTTATTTGACAGCAGGTTGGAGGCTGGCAAACTTAAGTTAGGGGCATTGTGTATGGTCATAGAAAATATATAAGGTATAATATATAATTATTTAAAAAAAAAAAAGGAAAAAAAAAGAGAAAAAGACCAACATACGGGCCCATCAGTTTTTGGGGACACTAGTGATCTACTCTCCCCTAAACTCTGGAATTGTACTCCTGGCCACTACAGTCTGTTGTGTGGGCGGAGTCCCTCGATTTTGTATTATGGCTTCCAAGGGTTCGGGGTCAAAGGGTACAAAAAAGACCAAAAAACAAAAGGGTTCCCTTTCTGATTCTGATATGCCGATTCTTTCCCCGCAGCTTATTAATTTAAGAAGCGCCTTGGATGAGCCATTAGGGGGATCTGGGGCGGAGGCTGGCCCAGATCAGCCCAGCCCTGTGTTTATCACAGAGGAGATGCTAGCCGTATCCCTAGGGGGGCTAGAAGAGAGAATAGCAGCATTGATCGCTAGAGCTATTCCTGGTAAGAAACGGGTTAGATCCCCATCACCAGGGGGTGTATCCTCAGATGCTGAGATTCTCTCTCCGGAGGAATTAGAATCACAGGAGGATCAACTGGACCTGAACCAAGAGGGTTCAGGGATGGAGGGGTCTACCTCTGAGGGGTCCGCTCGGCATTTAGTTTGCCATTGCCAGAACCTCAGGTTCCTCCGGTATCCTCTCTGGGCTCTTTGAGAGCCCCGTTAAGCAACGCAGTTTTTTCCGGTCCATCCTCTCTTGGAGGAATTGATCTTTCGGGATTGGGCGGCCGGACAGGGTTTTTCTGCCACCGAAAAGATTTGCGGTCATTTATCCCATGGAGAAGGTATCCTCCGTGGAGGCTCCCAGTAGTGGATGCAGCCATCTCATGTGTGAATAAATCACTAACTTGCCCGGTGGAAAACATACATATGTTTAAAGATCCGGTTGATAAAAGATTAGAAACACTTTTAAAAGCATCCTTTGCTACGGCAGGAGCAGTGGTGCAGCCAGCGGTAGCTGCAATTGGAGTTTGTCAGGCATTAAAAGACCAGACAAAAGAGATGTTAAAAGACATGCCTACCCAACAAGCAGAAGAGTTTGCTGACATTCCCAGAGCTCTGTGTTTTGCGGTAGATGCTATAAAAGATTCCATCCAGCAGGCTTCTCGTTTATCACTATGTTTGGTACACATGAGAAGGCTCTTATGGTTGAAGAACTGGGCGGCAGAACCCCCATGCAAAAAGCTTCTGGCAGGATTTCCCTTCCATGGAGGACGACTCTTCGGAGAGGATCTGGATAAATATATTCAGACTATTTCAAATGGCAAGAGTACCCTTTTACCGGTCAAAAAGACATTCCGGGCTCCTACATTTAGAAGGCAGCTTTTTCCTGTCTCGGGGCCCTCTAATTCCAGGCAGTATCGACGGCCGCCTGCGCGATCCAACGGTAACAGTAGATCGCAGGGACTAACCCCTGGGGGTAAGAAGCCGTGGTATCGCAAACCGTCAAAGACAGCCCCTAAGTCTGCCTTATGAAGGGGCGCCCCCACTCTCACGGGTGGGGGGGAAGGCTTCGTATCTTCTCAGAAGTTTGGGAAGCCAAGATCCCCGACAAGTGGGTCCGGGCATCTGTAACCACAGGTTACAGACTGGAGTTTCTAAGGTATCCTCCGCCTCATTTTCAAGAATCAAGGCTACCAAGGGATCCAGCAAGGAAGGCCTCAATGCTGGCAGCTTTGGATCACCTGCTTTGCCAGGACGTAATTATAGAAGTGCCAGCCCAAGAGCAAGGCCTAGGTTTCTATTCCAATCTCTTTGTCATACCAAAGCCCAACGGCGATGTCAGGCCAATTTTGGACCTAAAGAGGTTAAACGGTTATCTAAGGGTGCGGTCCTTCCGGATGGAATCCATCCGGTCAGCAGCCGCCGCGCTTCAGAAGGACGATTTTCTGGCCTCCATAGACATAAAAGATGCTTACCTTCATGTACCAATCTTTCAGTCGCATCAAAGGTTTTTACGCTTCGCGGTCGGGCAGCGACACTTCCAATTCAGGGCGCTCCCTTTCGGGCTGGCCACGGCCCCCCGGGTATTCACGAAGATCCTAGCCCCAGTTCTGGCCAATTTAAGAATCCAAGGACTCACAGTCCTAGCATACTTGGACGACCTTTTAATTATAGATCATTCACGGACGGGTCTGCAGAAGGCAGTAAACCTCACGGTTCGGTACCTCGAAGAATTCGGCTGGGTCCTAAACCAGGGAAAGTCAGCATTCCAGCCTACAAAGCAGTTGGAATACCTCGGCATGAGGTTAGACACGGAACGTCAAAAGGTGTTCCTGCCCCTTGTAAAGATCAGGGCGATCAAGGGGTTGGTTCAGTTGGTTATAAACAAGAAAAGACCAACTATTCGCCTGTGTATGCGATTACTAGGCAAGCTAGTGGCCACATTCGAGGCAGTACCATACGCTCAGATCCACACTCGCGTCCTACAGGCAGCCATTCTAGCAGCCTGGGGCAAGAGGGCACATGCCTTAGAGTCCCCTTTGACGCTATCATCAAGGGTCCGACAAAGCCTGGCCTGGTGGTTGAACCCTCAGAACCTTCTAAAGGGAAGATCCTTCAGCCCTGTTGTCTGGAAGGTAGTTACCACAGACGCCAGCCTGGCAGGCTGGGGGGCGGTCTTCGAGGGGTTCTCCCGCCAGGGAACTTGGGTGAAAGCAGAGAGGCAGCTCCCCATCAATATCTTGGAAATCAGAGCTGCTCGCCTAGCCCTGTTGGCATGGACCTCCAGATTAAAGGGGTTCCCGGTGAGAATCCAGTCAGACAATGCCACGGCGGTGGCATACATAAACCACCAAGGGGGAACCAGGAGCCAGGCCGCTCAAAGGGAAGTGAACTTGATTTTTCAATGGGCAGAGGTTCATGTACCCTGCATTTCAGCGATATTCATTCCCGGAGTGGACAACCTGCAGGCAGACTTCTTAAGTCGCCAGAGTCTGTTGCCAGGGGAGTGGTCTCTGCATCCCCAGGTCTTTCAGACAATCTGACCAGAGGTGGGGAACGCCAGACGTAGATATAATGGCATCCAGGTTCAACAAGAAACTAGACAGGTTCGTGTCGCGAGCGAGGGATCCTATGGCCTGCGGAACCGATGCGTTGGTTTGCCCTTGGCATCAATTCAAACTTCTATATGCATTCCCTCCACTACAGTTACTCCCCCGCCTGTTGCGCAAGATCAGAGTGGAGCACAAGCCAGTCATCCTAAATAGCTCCAGCCTGGCCCCGGAGGGCTTGGTACTCACTAGTCCTAAATATGGCAGTGGGAGACCCTTGGACTCCTCCTCTACAACCAGACCTACTCTCACAAGGTCCGATCCTCCACCCTACATTACAGCGTCTAAATTTGACGGCCTGGAGGCTGAATCCCTGATTCTCAGGGGTAGGGTCTGTCTAGGCAGGTAATCCCTACCCTGATTAAGGCTAGAAAGCCGGTCTCCAGGGTAATTTATTACAGGGTGTGGAGGAACTATATAGGCTGGTGTGAATCCAAAGGATGGTATTGCCGCAAATATACTATTGATAGGGTGTTAAGTTTTCTCCAGCTAGGAGTGGATAAAGGCCTGGCACTAAGCACAATCAAGGGACAGATCTCAGCTCTGTCAGTGTGGTTTCAGAGGCCGCTGGCCGCCCACTCGCTGGTAAAGACCTTCTTACAGGGGTCTTGCGTATTAATCCTCCTGTCAAGTCACCAGTTTGTCCTTGGGACTTAAATCTTGTCCTGTCCACTCTACAGAAACAGCCTTTTGAGCCTTTGGCTGAGATTCCTTTACTCTTACTGACAAGAAAATTGGTTTTCTTGGTCGCCATAGTTTCGGCCAGGAGAGTGTCAGAATTAGCGGCCTTATCGTGTAAGGAACCATATCTCGTTCTGCATAAGGACAGGGCAGTTCTCCGGCCCCATCCTTCCTTTCTACCAAAGGTTATATCCAAATTTCACTTAAACCAGGATTTGGTACTTCCATCCTTCTTTCCAAAACCTACGTCTAGAAAGGAGGGGTTGCTGCATACCTTGGATATTGTCCGGGCCATGAAGGCCTATCTTAAAGCTACAGAAAAGATCCGGAAAACAGATGTGTTATTCGTTCTACCAGATGGCCCAAGAAGGGGCAGGCAGCTGCAAAATCCACCATCTCAAGATGGATTAGACAATTAATCATTCAAGCCTACGGGTTGAAGAGGTTGCCTCCTCCGTTGTCGGTAAAGGCCCATTCTACCAGGGCCATGGGCGCCTCTTGGGCAGCACACCATCAGATCTCTATGGCTCAGATATGCAAGGCGGCAACGTGGTCATCAGTCCACACGTTTACAAGGTTTTATCAACTAGACGTGAGAAGGAATGCGGATTCTGCCTTTGGACAGGCAGTACTACAGGCTGCAGTTTGAAATCCTCGGGATCAGAAACACCCTTGGTTATAATAAAAAAAAAAAAAAAAAAAAAAAAATTTTTCTTGACTAAGTTGGAATTATTATTATGATTTGAGTTTATCTCTAAATTGAATCCTTCTTTGGAAGATGTCTCCCTCCCCTCATTAAAGCATTGCTTTCGGACATCCCACATAGTAATGAATATGCCGCTCTGTGTCCCGTGATGTACGAGAAAGAAAAAGGGATTTTTAAATACAGCTTACCTGTAAAATCCTTTTCTTGGAGTACATCACGGGACACAGAGCTCCCACCCCTCTTTTGGGTGACCATTTTGGGAGGCATACTGCTTGCTACAAAACTGAGGGACTCCCTCTAGGGGAGGGGGTTATATAGGGAGGGGACTTCCTGTTTGAAGATTGCCAGTGTCCACACCTGAAGGTACTCCATATAACCCACATAGTAATGAATATGCCGCTCTGTGTCCCGTGATGTACTCCAAGAAAAGGATTTTACAGGTAAGCTGTATTTAAAAATCCCTTTTTTTTTAAATGATAGAGATTCTGTAATCTCCAGTCCTCCGTTATGAAGACTGGAGGGAATGGTGTTCACCACACAAACAACCATTCACTTTCTTCTTTTAATATGTTGTGATAGCAGAAATCTGTCTACCACAGGTGTCAGTTTTCATGAATTGGATCCGGTTTTGTTTAGGAAGTACCGGTTCATACAGGGGCAACCCAACTTACAGCGCGACTTTGCAAGGCGACTTGGAGCAACTTACAGTGCGACTTAACGTTGCCTCCAGGACAGGCGACTTTGGCTGTGGCCAATCACAGAATAATCAGCTCTGTGGGAGGGAGGGGTTTGCCTGAGTAAACTATTTTCTCTTCCTGTAAAGTTGCTTCAGTTAAGACAGTGATCCGACTTTCGAGGCAACTTCCATTGAAATCAATGGGTACAAGTTGCCTAGAAGTCAACTTGAAGTAGTACAGGAACCTTTTCTGAAGTCGAAGCGACGACAGTAGTGTATATTAAGGCGGCTCTCGTTCACTTCAATGGAATTTCTCATATGGCGTAACTTGGGGCGACACAAGTCGGATCCCAAGTCGCTGTAGTGTGAACCGGCACTGATTGGTGTGTTTATACACAACTTGCTGAGCTGTTTGTCCTTTGCATGCCCATGTGTTCTCTGTGAATGAAGGTAATATTGAATGTTACTAGGTTATGTTCTCTCCAGGTCGAACGTTCATTCATAAAGAATAAAATACTTATTTACTGTTCCTAGCAGCTCCATCTAGTGGCCATAATATGGTATTATATACCATATTATATAATATAGTATATGAGATTTGATTTTGTCTTTGTACACGCAGTTTTGAAGCTCAGAAAACAAATTGTATAAATACACCCTATAGAATGATGTTGTGCTATACATTTTTTTTACCTGTAACTTGGTTTAGAAAGTGTTAAATCATCTAAACACAATAGTCTCCAGGGGAAAAAGCAAAGGTGAACGAGCAGTACTACACTTCGGATGTCGGGGTGCCATTTGCAGTTTTGGAGGACCCTATACATATATTTAGGTTGATGTATTTGTATGATCTACTGTAGAAATATGTATACTTTATTACCATACAGAACTGTAGACCATGTAATGTGGACTTTCCCTAGAATCTATATGCTCACTAGGCACGTGCGAGATTATTGAGGCCTGGCGATATCCTCAGCCTGCACCTTTTTCAATGTTGTTCAGTCACCTGGCGCTTAGATGCATTCCCATAGCGGTAAGAGGATTGGAAACGGTGGCATTAAAGGCGTATTTTACTTTTTTCGGTTTATTAAATTTCTTCGTATTTTCATAGAAATCTGATGGGTTTTTTTTCTCTCCCCTGCTCTTGTTAACCTAGGGGATGGGAGAGATATAATCATGTCATAACCATGTCATGTGACTAGACTGCTCCTGCTCATGTATGTATAAACACATATACATATATCTGTCTGTGTGTAAAGATGTAAATTAAATTTGTGGAATTATTGGAGCAGAATAATCTGCACCGCCTACATTGGGAATGTACACCCATGCACTAGGAATGCTAGTTAGGCCCACCTGCTGTGTCTTGGTCTCTTTTATCATATCTGAGAGTGTTGTCTGTGTTGCCAGTAACTTCTCGTTATTCTCCCACACTGTATTGGATGGATAAAGTGAAGAATGTGGCTACTATGGGCAACTCAAACCGTTATCCCTGCTGACACTAAAATGTCATTATCCTTAATGCAATCTTTGTGATGTAGGAGCGCTGAACCTTATGCGGATGCGTTTTAATGCAATAGGTGCTTTGTGGTCCCAGAGGCTGCTCACCAGCAACTGTGGGGTCTTGCTGGACCCCTAGAGGAGTTTGTTGAAGTTTTGAAAGGATGGAAGTGCCACACCAGCTTGTACTGACTTTTAAAGGATTTTTATTTTGTAGCGACCAACGCATTTTAGGGGCCGAGTCTTCATTAGGGCTAAAAAAAACAGGATGATGCAGACACTTGGATTGGAAAGGCATTATCCTTAATGCAGCCTAGAGGCTGCTGTACACAGCTAAAGCTTTTTCCAATTCCTGCAAAATTAGCCAACATTCAAGCCCTGGGTGCCCCTGCCAGCCACTACCTGGCTTGACAAAACTTGATTGTTCAATTGAATTTTGTCAAGGGAGCCGGGTGGAAAATTGTCAGCCAAACAGCACCTGCATAGTCTTCTGTGCTGTTAAGTATGGATGGAGGAATCTGTTGGATTTCTTTTGTTCAGCCCATTGCTGAATTAAAGAAATCTGTGTATGGCCAGCAATATGTTGACAGATCTAATTAGTGGTTGTGGCTTCCAGCTGTCCATTTAGAGAAGATCTCATAGTTTAACTGAACAGGTGGGGAGGTTTGAGGTGAAGCTTACTAGCCGTATTTATATGAACACGTACAGTCCCTTTTTTTGGCTGCCCATCCCAACTCAGAAGCCGCTTATAATGTTAATCTAATAATATAATTATGTCCTTGCCTTGTTTGTATTTTACCATCACACCTTGAGCAGTGTGTACATAGCCCCCTTATTACCCCTCCATTCACACTATATGGTTTACTCCAAGTCATCCCTTATGTGCCTGTCCGGTGTAGGGTTAGTTTTCACAACTAGTCAGGTTAAAGAGATTTAAAAACCGAAAACCACATCTCTAGAGTTGTGGGTCTCTAAACCTAACCCCTGTCTCACCCAACCAATGGTTGTTTTGGTTACACAGTTGAGGTTCACGTTGACCATCTCTTTTTCATGACAGAACTACTCACCCCCCCCCCCCCATACAAGTCTATCAGAATGTAAAAGCAGCCTAAGCAGGTCAAGTGCTCCTGCAATGAATTCTGAATGTTCCCACACTGCATTCCAATACCCATTGACGCAAGCCCTAAACTTGTAATGATAGAAATACAGAGGCTGCCATTGCTGATCCTGGATGCCATACCTGATGCTTTATACTTTTGTAGATCAGGGAAAGGAAAATCGGAATTCACATAGTTGCATACTTGTGTCACTTCAGTATCTCAAAAAATGTAAACCAAAGGGTCAACTTGACTGCCAGCCAACTAGGATTTTTAGAAAGGGAGGTCAGCAATGGTAGCCTTCATGTTCCACTTGTGATAGGGCTTGCTTTAAGAACAAAGCCAATCAATCCCAGAACCAGAAACGCATAGATTTAGGTAGATTTTCCAATATTGTGGTTGTCCGTGGTCATGTCAGGCAAACATAGAATTTAGGGAAACCGTTTCTAAATTCAAAAGCACAAGTTCCCCCTTGTCCATACTTGCCTGTCCCACCAACTGTGCCATGATCTTCACTCTCTAATGCCTTGTACACACGGTCGGACTTTTGATCATGCAAAAGTCTGCCCTGAGTCTGTCGGAAGTCCGACGGAAAGATAGAGAACAGGTTTTTTTCTCAGAAAGTCCGACTGTGTGTACGAGGCATTAGAGCTACAACAGCATAAAAAAAAGAAAAAAAAAACATACTTCCTGAAGTGTTGGATGCTGTGTCTTCCGCTGAGCACTGTGAATCCTTCTGCCGGCCCTATGTTACTACAGATCTCAGCAGATAGAGCCATGGTGCTTGGTGGAGATCCAGGTATCTAACACTCTCAGATGTGTCGGATGAAGAGTGGTACCTGTAACTCTTGAAGAGACCCAAGACTAGTGGCAGGACATGTAAGTATATTATGTCTATTTTACATGGTTTTGTTCTACGAGGGGTCTTTAACATTTTCCTCACTTTTTTTATATTTAATAGAGTTAGAAAAGTGCAGAAACTTTTTGAAGAACATCCATGTGCATGAGGCCTAATATATAGTCAAACTCGTACTTTAGATTTTAGTGAATGTCTTTTTTAAGGGGCAATGTCATTTGTCTTTGGACTTGTGGGTGTTTGGCAAATACAGTGTGCTTTAAGGTGTATTACGCTTGCATATGACGTCAGTTTAAGACGCTACTTCATTTGACCTCCTAATCTGCATCAAGCTGATTTTGTGTCCTCATTTACTTTTATGTGGAGATAAGCATATCTGGTTGGCCTGGTCTCAAGCTTGCTCCTTTTAGTAAACTACCTTTTTTTATTTCACTTTTTTGTTTTTATTATTGGCTTTTTTCATGATACTTGTTGGATATCCAGGTGACCTTTTTAGTGAAGGAAGCAATAATCGTAATTTAAAAATGGGTAACTAGTAGTCCGATATACAATATACATAAAGGTTTTGTTAGCTTGTGAGAACTAGCTTTCTTTCCTATATACAGGTGGATGGGATCACATGAGTAAAACGGTCCTACAGCAGATGTTTTCTGTATAGAGCAAGCTGGAGCTGTAGTATTAAACATCACAAGATCCACTCATATATATTCTTGTATATTACCACAGCTAACAATTTTTTAATAAACAAAAAGCAAAAAAACGTTTCAGTTTCGCAAATGATTACCAGTGATAAGGGTCCAAGGAGAGGAACCACATGCTTTTCTTCGATAAAGCACTTGCTTGAGGTCCTGCTTGCATTTCTTGAGGTATATTGTATTAAGGCAGTCTATTCATTTTGAATGGGCTCTCAACACATAAAACAAAAAAACACACACCTGCACTATCTTTCTAGACATTTTGTGTGCTTGGTAACAGTTCTGTGTCCCTGACTTGTCTACATACCACCATTTTTATATATATATATATATATATGTGTGTGTGTGTGTTATTTAAATTGCACCTATGATTAAAGAATGAAACCCCGGAAGCCATCAGCATAGGGTTAGTAGATCACTTAACCCACCTCTGTAATAAATCTTGCTAAATGTTTTCAGTAGTGCCTCTGCGATCGGCTCTAGCCAAGATTTCTGGATGGTTATTAGGAGTATTCAGCTTGATTGCCGAATTGTTTGTACTGGATGCCTATCCAACTTTAGGATTATTGCATTCAAAAATAGCAGTGCCTGAAAGAAAGCACTGGCCTCATTTCAAATATTGGTTTGGAAAGCAAAGTTATAAATGCATTTTTCTACATTAATGACTTTATCCATCATTGCCATATCAAAATTTGCTGCCTTTCGAGCTGTACCATTATTATTTTTTTTGCATCTACAAATCTATAGATTTATTTCCTTTTAACTAGCAGATTTCATTGTTTATCTAGTTCTTTTACTGAATCACAAGGTGGGTAAATTGGATTTTTATTTGGGGATATAACCAGACAGCCTTCAGGAGTCCTGTAGACAGAACTACCTAATCACCCAGAAAATCACATTGATTAAACTTTTATTTGCTGAGCCCAGGTCTGTCAGAAAACGGATACTGCCTGACCTTTTGAGATTATAATGTTATACGCACATGTGGGTCTGAGAAGTATCCTTGTCTTCATTCAGGTCATGGTTCAGTACATGTCACCTTTCTCAGTTAGCACCAGTGTATTGTTATAGTTTGTGAACCTCATGTTTCTGGAAAACAAAGTCACTATACTGTATTAACCTGCAAAGCATGGAGCAGAATCTCAGTATTTTGGTTTACAGTGGAAATTTTCTTTGCAAACACGTATATACAGTTTGGAAGTTTATTATGCAGACCTATTGAGACTTTTAAGCCCCTTTCACATTACAAATGAGGCTGTTGGCGATTACATGCATCCTTCTGGGAATTAGCTGCAAGTCAAATCCCCATCGAAAGCAATGAGAGGTTGACGGCTCCCGCAGCTAATTGTGGCCACTCACCTGTAATTGCTCATGGAGTGATTACCTGTAAATGACTGGCCCTGAATGTGTCTGTGTCCAGGGCTGATTATTTGCAGGTAACTGCTGCTTGAAAGATTAAAGACGCGCGGAAGCTGTCAACCTCCTATTGCTTTCATTGGGGATTTCACCTGCAGCTAATTGCCTGGTGTCCCTGCTGGGTCTCCCACATGTAATCGATAACGACCCCATTGTGTTAATGGGACTTATTAGGTGAGAACTCACACAAAACCTTTTGTTTCAATTAGGATTGATTGACATCTGATGTGTGCAGTTATGCTTAGCCAGAGAGCTCTGATGAAAAGATTCAGTGATGACAAGTATTTCTGATCTTCTCGTGCTCCTCCACCACTCCCACTGCAAGAAATACAAATGGTGGGAAGAAATTAATGGCTAAACTGCCAGTTGAATTGCTCATCAGTTCAATAATTATCTTCTTGAATCCGTCTTCTCCACACTGCCCCTTAGCTTTCATATTCCAACTAGATTTTTTTTTACCAGTGTTCCATACAATAACTAAGGCATTCTATTAGGTTGAAGTGCAACTGTAATCAATTAAGATCCCTCCACTATTTTTCTAAGACATTGTCCCATTTGAGGTAAAAGATGCCATAAATTCCTTTGCTGCAGAAATTGCTGCTTTTCA
The DNA here is from genome assembly GCA_029574335.1 of Rana kukunoris. Taxonomy (NCBI): domain Eukaryota; kingdom Metazoa; phylum Chordata; class Amphibia; order Anura; family Ranidae; genus Rana; species Rana kukunoris. Next base: position 455,204,573 of record CM056051.1, read on the forward strand.
ATCCCATAGTGGCCAGCCACATGATGAAATCGCTTCTAACAAGGGGAATCCATTCACATTGGCAGGCGCTTTCCTTTAGCAAATATCCTGTGACTTAAGTCTAGGTTCTTGGTATCGTAAGCAACCAGTGGGAGATCCTTGAACAAAGTTTCCATAGCAAAGCTATTTATGTCTGTTGTAATTTGTCACTTTAAGGTGGCATGGTTGGCAGGATGTTTGATCATAGCACTGCTTTAAAACTGAACGCCAAACAAACAACTAATCATACGGTTTGCTCTGATATAATTTACCTGTACCCTATGTATCTGATTGCTGAGATAACTGTTATGCAGAATCTTAATAAACCAACCTTACTAAAACAAATAAAAAGGTAAAAAATGTGACATTAAAAATAATGTACACGTAGATGTGATTGCCAATAGTTTGCTCTACAGTCACTGTTTGGAACACTACTAAACAATTTCGAGTAGTCCTGCTAGGGACAGCATGGAAAAGTCTGGTGATCGAATTGTAAACAAGCCACAATGTATAAGAGATCCCATTTCTTAATGCTTCACAGATACTGCAGATTAGTTTACGTAATGTGACATAATACGAGTTTGTGATATAGCTGGTGCCTTTGGCAAGGGATATCAATAAAGCTTGAAGAAACTGTGCCATTTATAACCATATCAGTGACATTCCTTTTATTTTCACAGTTGACAACTTCTTTTTTTTAAGTACAACTGACGGAGTACATGCACTAATATTTGTTCTGCATTCTGCTGATGTATCTAGCGTTAAGTAAAAAAAAAAATTAAATTATATTATCTATTATGTTGAAAAATATTTTTTTCCTTTAGTTAAAGGTGATCCATATTTGTAACTCATAGACTGTTGGAAAGAATATGATGCTCTTTGATAGTTTTCCAGTATTTCATGGGTTAATTGCTGGATATTTTTTGTTTTTGACTGTAACATACTTTTTTCCACAAGATGTAATTTGTTACATTTTTTAAAGAAATTTCATATTTAGTGTTTTTTTTTTTCTAACATGGCTTTCATTTATCATTGAAATATATTTAAGAAATATGTAATATTGGACCAGATGTTGTGAATAATAGTAGAAAAAAAGCTATTTTATTCTGTATTTTTAAAGCTTGTTAAATATAAATAATAAAAATTGATATACCTGCCATTAATAGCGTGGAGTGTTTCTTCAAAAATGCTGTAGGAAATAAGCTTTCTTAATTGTACAGTACACAATAAAGGATCTTTTAGTTTTCATCTATAGGTATATATGCACTTACCTTTAAGTAATTGGACACTGGCAAAAGCTACAGGGGCATGCCCCATTTAACCCATCCCATTCAAATTTTTGCTATTGTCCTTCGGTGACGACTGTCTTTTCTGGGAGACGCTTACCACTTTTATGTGGACATTTTCTCTCAAGATTTTGGCTACACCAAAACCACTGCAGCTCCAGTCTGCAGCTTCCAGATTGGTTGACTCCTTTGCTGAGCCTTGGAGACCCAGTCTGTAATGGCACTTTGGGCACTGGTCTCTAACAGCCTACCCCGAGTATGAAGACATTTCCTGTGGTAAGTTACTGGGCGTGACCCTATTTATGTTCCAGGGTGCCGACACTGAAGCCTTTGACAGCAGAAGAGCAAGTCTTTAAATGTAGTGTCCTAGTCACTGAGCCTCTCTAGATCAGACTCTAGTCTAGTGATGGAGAACCTTGGCAGCCCAGATGTTTTGGAACTACATTTTTCATGATGCGCAACTACAATGCAGAGTGCATGAGCATCATGGGAAATGTAGTTCCAAAACATCTGGGGTGCCAAGGTTGACCATCACTACTCTAGTCTCTGACATTGCTCTTAAAGCGGATATGCTGCCTGAGGAGGAGGTAGATAAATAAGCTACCCCCCCCCCCTACCTTCTTCTGAAGCATTGGTTTATTATAAGACAAAAGAAAAAAACTGGAAGGCTCTAGGAACATAATAAACAAAGCTATCCCACAGTGCATTCCAGTGGGCAACAAATATAGAAAAGCTAAGGCTAATCATGGGTGCCTAAATCAAAACCTAAAAAGTCTTACTAAAAAGAAAAATTGTCCCTTAAAAAATATAAGGAAGAGGGGTCATTGTCAGCATTCCGAAACTACAAGAAATACAATAAGAAGTGTAACAACGCAATCAGGGTGGCTAAAAAAGACTATGAGAGACACATAACAGATGAGAGAAAAATACCAATAATTTTTTTTGATATATTTAACAGTAAAAAAAGCGAGATCAGAGCACATTGCCCACATAAGACGATGAAGGGAGGATGGTTACGAATGGCACAGAGATCACGACTGTATTGTTAGTGACACTGAGCAGAACATACCCTCATGGCTAACAGAGGCTGCAGTCAAGAAAAGACTAGAAAAGCTTAACACAAATAAATCTCCAGGACCAGATGGCCTAAACCTGAGAGTCCTCAAAGAACTCAGGTTATAGCTAGACCATTATTCATATTCTTTGGAGACAGCATACGGACAGGAATTGTACCAGCTGATTGGAGAAATGCCAATGTGATACCAATATTAAAAAAAAGGGCAGAGACCTATTCCTGGAAACAGGAGGGGATGATATGTGACTATATTCAAGAATTTGCTGATGAAAACGGTATCATTGGTAGTAATCAGCATGGGTTTACGAAGGGTTGTTCCTGCCAGACCAAACTATTAACGTTCTTCAAAGAAGTGAGTTGCCATCTAGATGGGAGGCTTGTGAATGTGGTGCATCTGGATTTTGCAAAAGCCTTTGATACAGTTCCCTGTAAGCGCCTAATCTACAAACTGAGATCTGTAAGAATGGACAATAGAGTTTGTTCATGGATAAAAAACTGGTTACAGGGGTGTGTCCAAAGGGTGATGATAAATAACTTATACTGATCTGGAGTGATAAGTGGGGTACCACAGGGCTTTGTCTTGGGACCAATTCTGTTTAATTTATTCATAAATGAAATAGAGGATGGGATAAATGGCCCAATCTTAAAGCACACAACATACAGGGATATGGGAAATATTTATCGACACTGACAGGTTGAACTGGATGGACTATTGTCTTTATTCAACCTTGTCTACTATGTAAATGGTCATCGAGTAAAATAAGCACTTTCAACGCTATTTTGGGACCATTCACATTTACACAGCGATCAGTGCTATTAAAATGCACTGGTTACTGTTTAAGTATCACTGCCAGTGAAGGGGTTAACCACTAGGGGCTAGGAAGGGGTTAAATGTGTCCTAGGGAGTGATTCTAACAGGGGGCGTAGCTGCGAGTGACACGTCGCTGATCACTGCTCCCGATGAGAGGGAGCAGATGATCAGTGACAAGTCACTAAGCAGAACGGGGAGATTCTGTGTTTACACTGGCATCTCCCCGTTCTTCAGCTCTGTGACCCAATTGCGGGACACCGACAGACATCGAGTTTGCGGGCCCCAAGGGAAAGGTCACAGAGTTCGTGGCAGGTGCTCGCACACGGTGGCATATTCAAACTGACGTAAATATACCTCGATTTGCCTGTCAGTGCCATTCTGCCAACGTATATGTACAGGAGCCACTCCTTAACCGGTTAAGCAATAGTACATTACGAAAAAAAATCCCCTGCAAGGTAGTAGCATAATGTGCTAGTACGCATCGCATACTAGCACATTATGAAAACTTGCGTTAGAATGAAGCCCCCCAGCAGTGCGCTGACAGGGCTTCCATCTTCCCCTGGTCTTCCTTCCAAATTTTCTGGCTATGGACCTTTCAATGGCTGAGCCACAATGACGTCACTCCCGTGCATGTGCACAGTATGGTGCCCCTTCAGAATGCATACGCCGGTGATGTCACTGGCTCCATTTAATGGGGAAAGAAAAATCTGTTCCAGGTGAGTTATAGATTCCAGATGAGTTGGAAGACGGACTCCTCCCACAGGTGTAAATGTCTACTCACCAGCTGTGCAACAGATACAAGGAAGAAATGGATGGCTGCACACACCGAAGTGACTGAAAAGTGTCTTTATTGTAGTTTCAATAAAACGTCAAGTAACACCACAGGATGGTAGCAATGACAGGTACAGGTAGAGGCGTTTCACACAGTAACACTGTGCTTATTCATTAATGCATGGCTACATTCAGTGTGAACAGAGGCACTGCCTGAGGGCCCCATGCCACTAGAGGGCCCCATCAGGGTTGCCAGCCTCAGTAAAGAGACAAAGAGAAGAATCATTTATTAAATACTTTCTTCAGCTCTGTGTATACAAAGGACCATGGGGGAGCTCATGTTCATAATGGGGGTGATATTGACACAGCCCCAAATATGCACAATGGCTCAAAAGTGATATGGTCCAGAAATATTTAGACAGAATAAAGGTGGATAAAGCACCTGGACCTGATGGCATCCACCCACGGATCCTAAAAAAATTGAGCTCTGTAATTTCAAAGCCATTGTATCTAATTTTTAGGGACTCAATGATGGGAATAGTACCACTGGATTGGCGCAGGGCCAATGTGGTGCCCATATTTAAAAAGGGAACAAAGTCTTTACCAAGTAACTATAGACCTGTTAGTTTAACTTCTATAGTTGGGAAGATACTGGAGAGTTTAATAAAAGACCTCATAGAGGAGTTCTTGCTGGAAAAAAACTATTTAAGCAGCAGACAGCATGGATTCATGAAAGACAGAAGTTTTCAGACAAACCTGATTTATTTTTATGAAGAGGTAAGTAAAACCCTGGACAGAGGCGTAGCAGTGGACGTGGTATACTTGGAATTTGGAAAACCGTTTGATACAGTTCCCCACACACGGCTCATGTGTAAGGTACAATCTACAGGATTGAAAATATCAGTCTGTAAATGGATAGAAAACTGGCTGAAAGACAGAATTCAGAGAGTTGTGGTTAATGATTCTTACTCTGAATGGTCCAAGGTTATCAGCGGTGTACCCCAAGGTTCAGTGTTGGGACCCTTACTTTTCAATATATTTATAAATGATATTGGGTCTGAGATTAAAAGTAACATTTCTGTCTTTGCAGATGACACCAAGCTATGCAGCGGAATAACGTCCTTGCAGGATGACGCTCATTCACAAGCCGACCTCAATTCTCTGTCTAATTGGGCGACTATGTGACAGATGAGGTTTAATGTTGATAAATGTAAAGTTATGCACTTGGGGGCTAAGAATATGCATGTGTCATACATACTAGGGGGAGTACAACTGGGGGGATGCGTAGTGGAGAAGGATCTGGGGGTTCTGGTAGATCATAAGCTCAATCATGGCATGCAATACCAAGCTGCGGTTTCCAAAGCGAGCAAAGTCCTTTCTTGTATTAAGAGAGGTATGGACTCCAGAGAGAGATACAATTTTGCCCCTGTACAAATCATTAGTAAGACCTCATCTGGAATATGCAGTCCAGTTCTCAAGAAGGATATTGGGGAACTGGAGAAAGTGCAGAGAAGGGCAACTAAACTGATAAGAGGCATGGAGGAGCTCAGCTATGAGGAAAGATTAGAGGAACTGAATTTATTCACTCTTGAGAAGAGGAGAATAAGGGGGGATATGATCAACATGTACAAATATATAAGGGGTCCATATAGTAAACTTGGTGTTATTCACTTCATGGTCAACACTGAGGACAAGGGGGCACTCTTTACGTCAGGAGGAAAAGAGATTTCACCTTAAAAATACGGAAAGGTTTCTTCACAGTAAGAGCTGTGAAAATGTTGAATAGATTCCCTGTAGAGGGGGTTCTGGCCAGCTCAGTAAAGTGCTTTAAGAAAGGCCTTGATACTTTCCTAAATGTACATAATATAACTGGATACTAACATTTATAGGTAAACTTGATCCAGGGAATATTCGTATGCCTCTCGGGGGATCAGGAAGGAATTTTTTCCCCTACTGTAGCAAATTGGATCATGCTTTGCTGTTTTTTTTTTGCCTTCCTCTGGATCAACTGTGGGTATAGAATTGGGTATATTTTTTTTTTTATGGTTGAACTGGATGGACTACCTACAGTGGGGATCGAAAGTTTGGCCACCCCAGGTACAAATTTGTATTAATGTGATAACGAAGCCAAGGAAAGATGGAAAAATCTCCAAAAGGCATCAAATTACAGATTAGACATTCTTATAATATGTCAACCAAAAGTTAGATTTTATTTCCATCATTTACACTTTCAAAATGACAGAAAACAAAAAAAAATGGCGTCTGCAAAAGTTTGGGCACCCTGCAGAGTTAATATCTTGTACTGCCCCCTTTGGCAAGTATCACAGCTTGTAAACGCTTTTTGTAGCCAGCCAACAGTCTTTCAATTCTTGTTTGAGATATCTTTGCCCATTCTTCCTTACAAAAGTCTTCCAGTTCTTTGAGATCTCTGGGCTGTCTGTCACGCACTGCTCTTTTAAGGTCTATCCATAGATTTTCAATTATGTTGAGGTCAGGAAATTGTGAAGGCCATGGCAAAACCTTAATTTTACGCCTCTTGATGTAATCCCCCGTGGATTTTAAAGGTGTGTTTAGGATTATTATCCATTTGTAGAAGCCATCCTCTCTTTAACTTCAGCTTTTTCACAGATGGCATCAAGTTACCATCCAAAATTTGATGACATTTTTTCGAATCCATTTTTCCTTCTACTCGTTAAATGTTCCCTGTGCCACTGGCTGCAATACAACCCCAAAGCATGATTGATCCACCCCCATGCTTAACAGAGGTTCTTTTCATTAAATAATGTGCCCTTTCTTCTCCAAACGTACCTTTGCTCATTTCGGCCAAAAAGTTATATTTTAACCTCTTCTGTCCACAGAAGGTGTTTCCAAAATCCATCAGGCTTGTCTATATGTTCATTTGCAAAGTTCAAACGCTGATTTTTGTGGTGAGGACATAGAAGAGGTATTCTTCTGATGACTCTTCCATGAAGACCATATTTGTACAAGTATCTCTTTATAGTGGAATAGTGTACCACAACTCCAGTGTCTGCCAGATCTTTCTGGAGGGATCGTGCAGTCAAACGTGGGTTTTGATTGCTTTTCTCACAACCCTGCGAGCTGTTCTGTCTGATATTTTTCTTGGTCTTCCAGATCTTGCTTTAACTTCCACTGTTCCTGATGACTGCCATTTCTTAATTACATTCCGAACAGAGGATATTGACATGTGAAAACGCTTTGCTATCTCCTTATAGCCTTCTCTAGCTTTGTGAGCGTCAACTATTTTCAGTTTCAGTTTTTTAGACAACTGCTTAGAACAGTGTTTCTCAACCTGGGGGTCGGGACCCCCTTGGGGGTCAAATGATGATTTGCCAGGGGTCACCAAATCCTTGGCTTTTCCTGAAGCCTCCCCCAGCCTTTTTGGCATCTGTCCAGCTGGGCTGTTCCTGGAGCCCACGGCTGCCCACTCAGCCTCTTTGCAGCCTCCCATTCAGTTCACGGCATGGCTGGTGGGGCAGAGACTAAAGGTCCGCTGACTGGTGAGGATTGTGAGGTGGGAGGGGCTGGGGGAGACTATATCTCCTGATTTCTACATAGCTGTCACTGCTACATGACACCACAAAGTCGGAAACACAGTGGGTAACACTACCTGTGATTCTAGTTGCCATTAAAAGTCCCCACTATAGTTCTTGGATCAGCAGATGACCTTGATCAAGAGCACCTAAGGGTGATCAGAACTCCCCCCAGCATTGCCACTCATCCCATTCCCCCCTTCTCACCAATGAGTAAGAGAAGAAATAAAAATAGAGAATACATGCAAGGGAGAGGAAAAGAGGGGAGGAATAAACACAAAGGGAGAGAAAGAATAAGAAAAGAAAAAGATGGCTAGAGAAAGATGGGGAAAAAACAAGAAATTTGGATAGCGAGAGATAAAAGAAAGACTGCTACATTCTAAAATGTACCATATGAGGTTTTAATACTGTACGAGTGGAGGGGCTCAGGAAGCGCAAAATTTCCATGGGTTAGGGGCACAAGTTACTTGTCTTGGGTGCTGACAACCCACGGTATGAAAATAATTTTACTGTTAGGGGTCCCCACAACTTGTGAAATTTTATCAAGGGGTCACGGCAATAACATGTTGAGAACCACTGGCTTAGAAGAACCCATGGTTCTGATTGTTGGGGCAAGGTCAGATGAGTCTGGGCATTTAAAACCTTTGAGATTGACATCACCTGGTCTTCCCAGACGATGATTGAGAACAATCCATGACACTGGCAGGTCTCAGCTTTGCAAAGGGGGGAGTGCATGCTATAAATTCTGCAGGGTGCCCAAACTTTTGCAGACATCTTTTTTTTGTTTTCTGCCATTTTAAAAGTGTAAATGATGGAAATAAAATCTAACTTTTTTTGACATATAAGAATGTCTAATCTGTAATTTGATGCCTTTGAGATTTTTTCCATCTTTCCTTGGCTTCGTTATGCACATTAATACAAATTTTTACATGGGGTGCCCAAACTTTCGATCCTCACTGTATGTAAAACCAGGGACAGTATGTAAAAATCTGTGTTTTTTTACATTTGTCCCTGAAATGTCCCTTACCGACATCCTTTTGGTCTAAAAATTCCAAGATTATAGCTGCCCTCCTCTCCAGTACCTCCTCAGTGTGTGTATGTATACAGTGTGTGTGTGTGTATATATATCATAGGCGTGCGCACAGGGTGTGCCCAGGCACACCCTAATCACCCTGTGCAGCACAGATTCCCTCTACTGCCCTGGCTCTCATCTTTCCCCCCTGCAGGGCTGCCAGCTTCCCTCTCCTATCGGCTGTTGCTGCTGGGATGGTTTAGGAGTGGGGAAGGGGCCAGTAAATATGTAATTTACCAGCCTCTTCCCTTTCTGAGTGAACATTGTAAATGATCGGTAGTGTGTGTTTGGGCTTTGGGGTGAACACCCTAATGCAATAGGCTGCGCACATCTATGGTATAGATGTATATTGTGTGTACTATGTGTATTCTGTGTGCATGTATACTGTGTGTGTATACAGTACTGTGTGGCGCCATAATTTATTGCCTGGGGGCCCCATAATCTCCTATTGCCCAAGGGCCTCATGAGTTGTCAGTCTGCCCCACACCACACATTTAGGATATATTCACTGTACCTACAGGTAAGCCCTATTATTAAAAAAAAACTACGGTAAAGCGCCGCTAAAAATAGCGTCACTTTAGCTCCGACGCACCCAGCGTTTCAGTGTGAAAGTAGCCTACTTTTGTGAGATACTGTATCTTCATAGACCCAGTTCAGTGTGACAAATTCTATTCATTCTGTGGAAGATCAGTTTAGCTTATTGCTTCTCAATGCCACTATTCAAATACCAACATCATTCTGGCCGTGTTTTAGGATTTCCCGAACAGCTGCAGACACACATATAGTTCAGTGAACATAAACTGCTGTTACGGTGGACAGATGTTTGGGTGGGGGCTCTATAAGAGAGCAAGGCAGGTGGCAGGAAATACAATGTGAAGAAGTTCTATACAGCATGTCAGACACTAATTTTTGTCAGTTGGTGAAGATACTGGGTAGATAGCCACAGGACAGGTAAGAGGTCCCAATTATTTCCAGCTGCTCCCTTGGGAGTCATTTCTAAATACAGGTGGGTGCACAGCTAAACAGTAGTGCCATATAGATCCAGTGATGGGAAAATAGCCAGCACACCAGTTGTAAATGGAGAAGTTTCATATCAACAAGATAACTGATGTTTCAAGGCAGGGTATGGAGGCCCTCTTTATCAAGGTGAAAAGCAAAGGACTGATAACACTACTTGAGACTTCCGTGCAGCAGAAGCAGAGCGCACAAGAAGTTGGGAACTCACTGGATGTTTGATTGGATCAACAGGTATTTACCAGGCATACACTTTTAGCATGTAAGCATATAGACCAAATAATCTTATGAAACATGGGATTCTGACTTGGGTGGAACACATTTGAAAATATAAAGACAACACAGGAAAGACAGACCAGGGAGACCTTTGTCATTCCAGATTTTTCTGAAGTACATCTGGCTGAACACTGTTTTTTTTTGGCATACTCTAAGGCCACGTACACACGATCAGACTGGTCGGACAGACCGTTTTCATCGGACCAGGCTGAAGTGGTCTGATGTGTGTACACACACCATCGGACCAAAAGTCCGATCAGACCAGAGCGCGGTGACGTAGAACACAACGACGTGCTGAAAAAAGGAAGTTCAATGCTTCTAAGCATGCGTCGACTTGATTCTGAGCATGCGCAGGTTTTTGGCCCGATGCTTTGGCGTACTAACCATCGCTTTGGTCCGACGAACAGGTGTCCCTCGGACAGATTTTAAAGCAAGTTTTAAAACTTTCGTTCGACGGACAATGGTCCGATGGGCCGTACACACCATCAAATTGGTCCAATGAAACTGGTCTTCAGACCAGTTTCATCGGACCGGTCTGATCGCGTGTACGCGGCCTGAGGGTTGAAGGTTACCTTTTGCATGTGTCATCCACCAAGAATACATATGTCATGCAATATTTGGTTTTAGCTCTCTTTTGCTCTGTATAGAATGTTATAAACATATCTATTAGCTGCCTTCTCATTCGTGACACCTAGCTATCATGTTGATCCTTTGGCTTAAATACTTTATTAATTACTGACCCAGGATCATGTATGCAGATCAGGATGTTCTGTTTATTTTAGCTCAGTGATGCAAAGTATTGAAGCCCAAACTTCTCATTTATCAAGTAACTAATTCCCAAATCTCCCAATTACTAGGCAGGTTTGGGGTTAACCAGGTCTTAGGCCTCATTTATATGTGCAGTGCCCTCTAGAGCACCACGATTCTGGTTAAAATAAGAATCACTATTTTTTTTGCTTAGAAGATAGATCCCGATTCTCGCGGCGTAACATCATGTTTCACATTAAAACAAAAGAAATTGGGCTAACTTTACTGTTTTTTGTTTTTTTAACCACTTGCCGACCAGCCGCCGCAGTTATACGGCGGCAGGTCGGCACGGGTGCGCGAGAGCCCGTAGCTCTACGTCGCGCCTTTCGCGGCCACTAGGGGGCGCGTGCGCGCCGCCGGCGGCCCGCGAGTCCCGTGCGTGTGCCCGGCGGGCGCGATCACCGCCGGGCACACGCGATCGCTCGTTACAGAGCGGGGAACGGGAGCTGTGTGTGAAAACACACAGCGCTCGTTCCTGTCAGCGGGGGAAACGCTGATTTTCTGTTCATACAATGTATGAACAGAAGATCAGTGATTCCCCCTAGTAAGTCCACCCCCCCATACAGTTAGAACACAAATAGGAACACACTTAACCCCTTCCCCGCCCCCTAGTGTTAACCCCTTCACTGCCAATGGCATTTTTATAGTAATCCAATGCATTTTTATAGCATTGATCGCTAAAAAAATGCCAATGGTCCCAAAAATGTGTCAAAAGTGTCCGAAGTGTCCGCCATAATATCGCAGTACCGAAAAAAAACGCTGATCGCCGCCATTACTAGTAAAAAAAAAATAATAATAAAAATGCCATAAAACTACCCCCTATTTTGTAAACGCTATAAATTTTGCGCAAACCAATCAATAAACGCTAATTGCGATTTTTTTTACGAAAAATATGTAGAAGAATACGTATCGGCCTAAACTGAGGAAAAAATATTTTTTTTTTAGATATTTTTGGGGATATTTATTATAGAAAAAAGTAAAAAATATTGCATTTTTTTCAAAATAGTCGCTCTGTTTTTGTTTATAGCGCAAAAAATAAAAACCGCAGAGATGATCAAATACCACCAAAAGAAAGCTCTATTTGTGGGAAAAAAAGGACGCCAATTTTGTTTGGGAGCCACTTTGCACGACCGCGCAATTGTCAGTTAAAGCGACGCAGTGCCGAATCTCAAAAAGTGCTCTGGTCTTTGGACAGCAATATGGTCCGGGGCTGAAGTGGTTAATTCATTGAAGTGTATTTTTTCCCCCCAAAAATTTTTTTGAAAGACCACTGAGCAAATACAGTGTGACATTACTGTCATTTAGTAAAGCGGTAATGTGGTGGCCTTTTTTTGGGGACATCAGATCGGCCCGGGGTTGTGGCGGTGTCAGTTTAATTCTGGAACAATGTATTGTCCTGGAATAAAGGTACCCGGAACGGACCTGCAAAATGTGGGACTGTCCCAGGCAATTCGGGACACGTGGTCACCCTACATGGAGCAGGTATGAAGCCCCTGGCTTCCAATTACTAAACATGTGTTTCTTCATCATAGAAGGTGCCCCCCATACTGTGGCCAATGCAGCAGTGTTTGGTCCAAGAGCAGGAGGGGATTTTTCCATCCCTTCTACTTTTAGCTGTTGGGACACTTTGCAAAGATACACTTACCTTTTATGGATCACAAATACCTTTTCTGGAAGATCGAGTACTTCACCATTACAGTTCAAAGGGCCCAACTGCCAGTAGACTATGATCTAAATCAGGGGTGTCCAAACTTTTTTCAAAGAGGGCCAGATTTGATGAAGTGAACATGCGTAAGGGCCGAACATTTTGCCTGACATTCTTTGAACCATTAAAATTTGGTCTAAGTGTGTTCGTTCGAGCGACTAATACACTGTCCAACACAAATTCTCTTGCCTTTGTGGCTGTGTGTGGTGAAGAGATGAGCGTGAGCCTGTTATTTGGATATACCGTTTATTATCGGCGTATAACACGCACCTTCACTTAAAGAGGGAAGTTTCAGGGAAAAAAATGTAAATAAAAAACTGTGAAACAAAATAAGGGTCATTTCCCATCAATGCAGCCTAATCAGTGCCCATCTGCAGCCTCTCCATTGCCATGAATGCAGCCTCTTCTCCATTGCCATGAATGCAGCATGATCAATGGCCACCTGCAGCCTCCGAGGGAGGGGGAGGGGGGTCGGGATGAGCACCAACAGATTACATACATGAGAATCTCCTGTTTACACAGCAGTCTCTTTAATACAATTTCTCCCGCCTCCTATGATAGACAGAGGAGTTGTCCAATGGCAGCCCAGGAGACGGGACTTCCTTTTACAGATGTCACTGAATAAACAGGAGATTCTCCTGTATGTAATTTGACAGCACTCATTCCCCCTCTCCCTGCCCCCTCTGAGGAAGCGCTGATAAATACAGTATATATCCAAATTACCAGGGGGGCCACATTAAACTGTAATGGGGGCCGCAATTGGCCCCCTGGCCGGACTTTGGACATGCCTGATCTAAATAAACTACGATCTAGATAGACAGTAGACTATGATAGACTTACTCACTGGCCAGTGATTAGCTGAGGCCCCTTTGACTGTAGTTAGGTCCCAGCAGATAGCTGCATCACTCGTGCTGTATATCTATCATATTTATTGATTCTTCCTATTTGCAGCATTGTAAAATCCTGTGAGGAGGGGAGCGGGTGGTGGGGCCGAGCCGTGCAATGTGTTTCTGTGTCCAGTGTACAGACTGCCGTGGTCAGTTACCTATTAGAACCATGCCATAAAGGAAATGCTCTCCATAATATCACATATAGAAGACTATCCAATCAAATACAGGCTTTAAAGGATCACTAAAGGAAAACATTTTTATAGCTAAATAGCTTCCTTTACCTTACTGCAGTACTGGTTTCATGTCCTCATTGTTCTTTTTTTTTTCTTTTTTTTTTTTTTTCTTCTTTGAAGTTGCTGTAATCCTGCTCTGATCTCCACACTTCCTGCTTGTCTGTTTCCTTATAACCACAGTACTGGGAGCTTTCTCACGGTGGTCTAAGCTGTCATTACTGTGTGTCTAAAACTTCCCAGAACCAATCAGATTCATTTTAAAAACAAAACACTGCCCTGGATTTGTTTGTTTTTGTTCTGTCTCTCTCTCTCTTCTTCACAGAAACATGAAATCAGTTTAAAAGTAAAACTAAACTGCAGGCACATTATATGATTGATTTTTATCTATTTTTTTATTATTTTTCAAAGGAATCAGTTAACTTTTATGTCTCTATACCCTGTAAACAGTCATTTCAGCAAAAAAAATAAAAAATTCCTTTAGTGACCCTTTAATGTCACCAATAGAAAAGCACATGCAAAAGAAGCCAGGCAGGAGACCATGCAGACGTCTGGGAGAGAAGGTGTTATAATGCCTGCCTTCCGCACACCCTGCCATCCCCCCGCAGTGCTACCCCCTCCAGCCAGAAGGCCAATGTCCCCTATCAGATCAAGCTGCATTGTCCCTCTGTACCCTCATCTCACTCTGGCTGCACACTGCACAACAACACCAAACTGCATTTAAAAAAATATGTCTGCCCCCCAGATATGGTAACTAAGCCAGTTCAATCCTGTACCTATTTGAAGCTTGGTCTCTTCACAATGAGCATGTTAAGCCTCAAATAGGTACTCAATTGATGCAGCCTTCTTCAGCACCATTCACAGCAAGCAGATCTGCCAGCTGGGCTCTCAAGCCTACCTACTGTGCAGGTGGACCTTCCAAATTTACGCTTCTACTGTACTGTGCTGGTAGATGTCTTTACCAGTTGCATACTGCCTGTCCTAACAAAGAATTTAAGATCTCAAGGCCTGGGTGATACAATTTACATTAATATACTTTAAAAAAAAATCTGTCCCCCTAATTGCACATTGCATGTGGCAGGCGCAGCACTATGAAGTGCCTCATGCGCTGTGGCATTAGAAGAATTGTGATATCTCTGACTTTTCAGTCCAACAAGACTGTCTATTACTCTGAAATTCCTCTATTGCCGTTCTATGGAAGCAGTAGGTTTAAAGAGCACACCAAATGCTTAAAATAACTTTATTAACTTCACTTTTCTTCATATAAGATACTGCTGCTTTGCAGCAGACAGTCCATGTACAAAAACACGTGATGAATAAAGTATAACAGAAAATGGTGGTTCAAATATTCAATCTTGTCATTTAACATAAGATGGTAGATATATTTCTTTCTTCAGTATTTATACTCTCTCTTTCTCTCTGTAAGTTATTAAAGCATTCTCTGATTTCTCTGAAAGGTATAACTGTGGTTTGCAACTTGGTTTGCAGGGTTGCTTTTGCAGGGTTAGCTTAGTTGGGTTTGTTTTTTTTGAAGGCATGATAAGTGATGAGTGGTGGAACTACAAGTGAACACACAGCTAGATCAGTATTCAGTTCTAATCACACTATTTACAATAAGAACATTTATATAACTGTGTACCATACCTAATTGGCCCTGTTGCTTCCATAAAACTGCTCTGTATGTCTGCTCTGCTCTGCTGTCTGCATGTGGAAAAGAATTTTCAGACCATGTGCTGGAAACTTCCTGACAGCATAGAATGCAAAGCTGGCTGTGATTGGTCAAAACTCTGCTCAATGTGAGATTGGCTGTGATTGGGCCAAGGCTTATGATGAGTCACAAAAGCTTAACTCTATGCTTTCTGGCATGAATTTTACTGTGAATTGTTCACCTACTGCTGCCATACAAACAAATGACTCTTAAAGGCATTTTTTTTCTTTTGCTTCTGTGAACACATCCAAGCATAAAATCACAGTGAATAACTCTGCCTTTGTGTCTCACATATAAACATGTGCTCTACATTAGGTTCTTAGCAGGCTGTAAATACATGTAGGTTATATTAGCTACCTAGGACAGGTTCTAGCTGGCCAGCTACATTGCATGCTTTTCTGAACAATACAAGCTACCCAAGTATAAACCTGCTCCAGAGAAACAACTAGAAAGGTAAGAAATATATATGCTGTGTGAATGGGAACACATAATACACATATAGAGGGAATTTCTCAAATCAGACTGCCTAGGTGGAAATAAATTTAAGCTAATTACATTTACCAAACACCACAATGAATTTTGATGAATACATTTTACATTAGAGCATTAACTTGTGCTTTTATATCTGCATGACGTTCAGTTTTAAAGAGCTCAGATTAAAAGAAAAGTCATTTTATGATAAATGAGGAGCTGCTGAAATCCTAAAATAGAGTCCATTAAGAACTGTATCTGCTTTCATTACAGTGGAGGGTGGAGGGGTGGGGGTGACGTACTGTATACTGTCAGGTTCTCTCACATAGAAGAAAACAGTGGAAGCTCCTGTTGCATCTTGGGAGTGCAGCTCTTTTTAGTGGTTCACACCTACTCAACACCGACTCCCTGAAGACTGCTAAAGGTAAGAGGACCTATAAAAAGCATAAGATGGATTTATTCTTTCACTAAAATATACAATTAGCATTCAGTTCTGCATGCCGATAAAAAATCATCTTTTTTTTTTTCATTCAAGTTTAAGTTCATTTTCGGAATAAAGTCAGTACAATTTAACCACTTAAGGACCCCCGCACGCACATATACGGCCACAACATGGCTCGTACAGGCACAAGGGTGTAAATTTACGTCCCCGCCTTCGTGCGGTTCGGGGGTCCCATCGGGACCCCCTCCGCGGCGTGCGGGGGTCCCCCTGGCTCCGGGAGCGATCCGGGACGAGCGGGCGGATGTCAGTGTTTACCCGCCCCCCCCGCGATCGTTTCCAGCCAATGCGCGCGCTCCCCCTTTGTGTCACTTCCTCCTCCTGTGTAAACACAGGAAGGGGGAAGTGATGTAATCTCCCATCGCAGCGGTATTTCCAACCGCTGCGATGGGAGAAACACCTCACAGTAAGTGTGCACCAACACTACACTGACATACACACACATAGGCATACTTAACCCCTTGCGATCTGCCCCCCCACCCCCCCTGTCACAGTGTCACTGAATGCAGTGATCTAATCACTGCATTTAGTGTCAGTGTGACAGGCAGTGTAAAATCAGTTAGTGTTAGGTTCAGGATAGCCCCCCCCACCCCCCCTAATAAAGTTTTAACCCCCTGATCACCGTCCTAGTTAACCCTTTCACTCCCTATTGCCAGCGTCACTAAGCGATCATTTTTCTGATCGCTGTATTAGTGTCGCTGTTCCCGCTAGGTAGCTATTTTTTTTTATCGCAATTTTTTTTTTTTACTAAAGACATGTGGCTAAATAATTTTTGGCCTAAATGTTTGACTAAAATTTAGTTTATTTGATTTTTTTTTAACAAAAAGTAAAAAATAGTGTTTTTTTTTCAAAAATGTCGCTCTATTTTTGTATATAGCGCAACAAATAAAAATCGCAGAGGTGATCAAATACCACCAAAAGAAAGCTCTATTTGTGGGAAGAAAAGGACGCAAATTTTGTTTGGGAGCCTCGTCGCACGACCGCGCAATTGTCTGTTAAAGCGACGCAGTGCCGAATCGCAAAAACACCTTGGGTCATTTACCAGCGTATTGGTCCGGGTCTTAAGTGGTTAAAGAACATATCAGGAAATCAATACATTTTGTTACATGTCCTTAAATATTGAGACATCGTTTGCTGAAGTCATCAATACGTCATTTCTCAACCATACCTAAATAACATTCTATCTGCGATGAAAGGAAAACAGGTTCAACAAGGGAGTAAATTCTGACCCTAAGCCATATAGTCTAACCGGGGTAGCTCCCTACCCTCCCCCAAATCCTGCAGTTCCCATCAATCCGTCTAGGGTGCCAAGTCTACAGCAGTTGGGATAAATCAAAACCTTATTGGTCCAACATATATAGAAATGAGATGGGAAGGGCACCCTCCACCCCCACTGACACCCCCAATGGGATCACTCTGTGCCCGGGGAGGTAGAGTAATTCCCCCAAGATAAAAAATCATCTTACATTCATTTGTTTAAAAAACATGTATTGTTTTTGCTTATAATTATGGTTTTTCTACTTCCTGTTAGAGTGGGGCACTGGTGATGTAACCAGGTCCTCACTGATGTACCCTGGGAAGGCTATATCACCAGTGCCTTGGTCCTTAGATGATGTGCACTGTCACATGTTCAAACCAAGGCAGTGTGTTTCAGGACAGTCAACAAAAATAGGATATGCTGCAATATTTCTGCAAAGAAACTGCTCTAGAATGTGACAAAACGCATCAAAAATGCACCAGAAGGCATGCATTACACCAAAAAAATTAAAAAACAAGAGGGGGAAAAAAACACACTGGAACACCTAGAAAACGCATCAAAAAGGCACCAGTACGCAATAAAAAACGCACATGCAAAAACGTGCCCAGATGCCTTCCGAATGTGTTGCAGTAACTGCTTTTCAGGTGATTGGATAAATTAAAAATCACAATTTTTTTTCCAGGATCCATTCACCCCAAAACGAGGTGCAGGAAAGGTGCGTTGTATGCTCATTGCCTGCACTGCACATGAACATTCTGCTCTTGCGAGACACACGTGGGTGCAAATGAATTAATGTCACCCCAAAATTACCACATAGTACCGCAGTACGCATACCAACGCATGTAAATGCAACTGGTAAAGAAAATGATTATTATTCATTTTATACAGGATTTATAAAGTGCCAACAGTTTACGCAGCACTTTACAACTTGAGGGTAGACAGTACAAATACGATACACTCTAATACAGTAGGAATCAGAGGGACCTGCGCCTTAGAGGTTACAATCTAAGGCCGCATACACACGATCGGTTCAAACCGATGAAAACGGACTAAGGTTCATTTTCCATCGGTCCAAACCGATCGTGTGTGGGCCCCATCGGTCCGTTATCCTTCGGTCAAAAAACACAGGGCTTGCTTTAAAATTGAACCGATGGATGGCTAACCGATAGGTCAAAACCGATCGTTTGTACGCACGAGCATCGGTTAAAAATCCATGCATGCTCAGAATCAAGTCGACGCATTCTTGAAAGCATTGAACTTCGTTTTTTTCAGCACGTCGTTGTGTTTTACGTCACCGCGTTCTGACTCAATTGGTTTTTTAACTGATGGTGTGTAGACACATCAGTCCATCAGTCAGCTTCATCGGTGAACCGATGAAAACGGTCCTTCGGACCGTTCTCATCGGATGGACTGATCGTGTGTACGTTGCCTAAGAGATTAAATAAATGTATTTATTTATGGATTTTAGGTACTTTTATAGACAGTGTACACAGCGCTTTACATATACTGTGTACAGGGGTCCCTGACTTACGAACAACTCCTACTTATGAACGGGGCGTATCTGCCGTTCTGCGCATGTGTGGCCATTTTTGACGGCCGGCACATTTGACGGAACATCGGGAAACGACACATCTCCTGTTTTGCGCCGCATGCGTGGCCATTTGACGGATCATCGGAAAACGTGGGAAAATTGCGTAATTGCCGTTCTGCGCATTCGGTTTCTGACTTATGAACATTTTCGACCTAGGAACAAACCGAAAGTCACTAACTTGTTCGTAAGTCGGGACCCCCTGCATATATATATATATATATATATATATATATATGTATGTAGATATACAGTATAGTGTACAGTCACATCACTACTTGCCCTCAAGGAGCTTACAATCTAAGGTCCCTAATTCACATTACTACAAATACTAGGGCCAATTTAGACGGGAGACAATTAACCTATAAATGAAAAAAATATTCCTGCAAACGCACTAGAAACACGCAGGCAGAAATGCGAACACAAAGATTGTGGTGTAAACGAGCCTTTAAACTGGCATGGAGCCCATGAAGCATGCAAATTTTGATTGGATGTATTTGGAAAGTGGCAGTGGACCGTTGGAGTGACCTTACATATGTGTACAAGCGCTTCTGATCTCTTTTACTTAGGCTGGTTTCACATGGGCAATCCGATCAGAACCATCCAACTGATCGGACCACCCATTGTTTTCTATGGAGTGGCGGATGTCAGCGGACATGTGTCTGCTGACACCTGCCGTCATCCGATACGGCAAAAACAGACAGATGGGGGATTCATTCCTCATCCGTCTGGCAGATCGGATTGGATGACAGTCAAAAGGAAACAGACAGGCAGTCCAATTCCATCCAATCACCCCATAGAGAACAGCGGGCTGTGTCTGTGTCCACTCTGCAAAGTGGAGCAGACACGGACCCCTGTCATCCACCTGCTCAGTGGGCATCAGCAGAGAGGTCCCCCACCCTATGTGAAAGGGGCCTTAGATATCCTGGTAATGTGGTACAGAGGTGGCACTTCTGGTTATTTGATGACCTGGGAGCACTGCATGCGGATGTCATAGTAACACAGTACGTTCGTATTTTCAGTAATTGTTTTTTTTTTAGACCATAATTGGGTACTGGGAGTGGACTTATTATGTTTATTTTTATGTAAAATTGCTTATGAATTTTTGGTCATACTGTGTAGTCTATGAATTATTAAAGCGGAGTTCCACCCAAAAATGGAACTTCCGCTAATCCCACTCCTCACCCCCTTACATGCCACATTTGGCATGTAATTTTTTTTTGGGGGGGGGGAGTGGGGGCTTCAGGAGGGGTGGGACTTCCTGTCCCACTTCCTCCTTCTGCCGAGGGGCTGGTTAGGCGATTAAGTTTAATCGCCTACAGCAGCCCCTCCCTGTAGGCGACCGCCTAGGACACTGACAGGTCCTAGACGATCCCCTGTCTAATCAGCGGCAGGCCGCGCGCGCATGCGCAGTGACGCTAGTGCGCGCATGCGCAGTGACGCTCGTGCATGCTCAGTGGACAGCCTTCGGCTTCACGGCCGGGTGCCCACAGTTAGAATGAAGACGCCGGCCGGGGAGGGGGGAAGAGGAGTGGAGCCCCGGCCGGCGCGTCGCTAGAACGCTGGAGCAGGTAAGCGAATGTTAATTAAAAGCCAGCAGCTACACTTTTTGTAGCTGCTGACTTTTAATAAACATAACATTTGGCTGGAACACCCCTTTAACTTTGAGCCCTGGTTCCCATTGGATGCGTTTTAACATGTGATTTGACATGTCAAATTGCATGTGAAATCGGCGGCAATGGCACCATCCTAATCGGTGCAATGCTGCATTTGCGGTGCCGTACCGATTTCAAAAAGTAGTTTCTGTACTACTTTTTGCAATTTCAGGGTGCGACTTCCATTGACATCTGTGCAGAAACTCGCACAGATGTCTGTGAAATCGCCGCCGAAATCAGGATTAACACGTAGGATCGAAATTGTGCGCGTTTAGCTGAACTTGTAATGCTTCATTCCCGCAGCTTAATGTGAATCAGGGCTTATGCCACGTACACACGACCGTTTTTAATGTCATGGAAAAAACAAAGTTTTTCTCTACATGATTCTTGTCAAGCCTGCCTTGTATACACCCGTGAAAAAAAATGCTCTAGCAAACCGCGGTGACGTACAACACGTACGACCGCACTATAAAGGGGAAGTTCCATTCGAATGGCGCCACCCTTTGGGCTGCTTTTGCTGATTTCATGTTAGTAAAAGTTTGGTGAGAGACGATTCACACTTTTCAGTCTTCGTGCTTTTCAGTCTGTTACTTCGTGACAAATGTGCTATCTCCATTACAAATGCTAGTTTTACCAGAACAAGTGCTCCCGTCTCATAACTTGCTTCTGAGCATGCACGTTTTTTTCCCATTGCTAAAGCCTACACACGAACATTTTTCACGACGAGAAAAACGATGACGTAAAAAACCAAACCAGAAAAAATAGAGCATGTTCTAAACTTTTAATGCCCATTTTTCACGTCGTGAAAAATGCTCTGGAGCCTACACACGCTTTTGACGACCAATTAAATTTTTCACGTCATAAAAAATGGTCGTGTGTATGCGGCTTAAGGCTCGGTTCACACTGGTGCGATGTGGGAAACCCTGCAAATTCAGTATGGGTTCCCGCATCCTACCTGACTCGCCAGTGGTTCACACTGCCCTATGCGAATTGCTGCGGGTGTCAATTCAAAGTTAATTGTCCCAGCTGGCACCCCAAGATCGGCTCGCAGATCGCAGTGTGAATTTGGCCAGGAATTGGATCGCATGAGTGTCAACACCCATGCGATCTGCCTCTGGTGCGGACAAAAGAAAAGGGCTTGTATTTGTATGGCTAAATTCGCATTGCACAGACGTTGTATGTGATCTGCACAGCGGTGTGGTGCGTTACGCTGCGTATCACATGCGATGTCTGACATCACACCAGAGTGAATCGGCACTTAAAGTGGATCTCCACCCTAAAGTGAAGTTCCGCTGATCGGAACCCTCCCCCCCTCCGGTGTCACATTTGACACCTTTCAGGGGGGAGGAGGGTGCAGATACCTGTCTAAAGACAGGTATTTGCACCCGCTTCCGGCCCGCAGTCTCAGGCAAAAGACGGGTTTTTCCCGTTGTGTGCTGGGAACTCTCGGCTCCCAGCACACAGCGGGAGCCAATCGGCGGGCACAGCGCGACTCGCGCATGCGCCGTAGGGAACCGGGCAGTGAAGCCGGAGTGCTTCACTTCCTGGTTCCCTCACCATGGATGGAGGGGGGAGCAGCAGAGAAATGAGCGAACGCTCGTCTTCTGCTGCGGACGCCGCTGGACTTCAGGACAGGTAAGTGTCCTAATATTAAAAGTCAGCAGCTGCAGTATTTGTAGCTGCTGGCTTTTAATATTTTTTTTTAATGGGCCATCCGCTTTAAGGTGGAATTTCACATTGGGTGTTTTTTTTTTTGCCCATATAAATAGGTAATGGGAAATCAAATTTACAAAAGGCAACTCCACTTTGCACTACAAGTGTAAACTATAAGGCCGTGTACACACGGCAGGGAACCTCGACGGGCAGAACACATCGTTCCGCCCGTCGAGGTTCCCTGCCGGCCGTCGAAATCGGCGACCCGCCCGTCGGGAATGGCAACCAGCCATTCTTCCAGGCGGGCCGTCGAGCAAATAGAGAGCGTGCTCTCTATTTCTGCTCGACGGGCTTCCCGACGGGATGCTCGCCGAGAGCGTACACACAGCCGAGGTCCTCGCTGGAATGCAGCTTCCAGCGAGGTTCTCGCTGGTTTCCAGCGAGAACCTCGGTCGTGTGTACGCCGCCTAAGTGCAAAGTGCACTTGAAATTGCACTGAATGTGCACTTGGAAGTGCAGTCGCTGTAAATCTGAGGGGGTAGATCTGAAATGAGGGGAAGCTCTGCTAATGTTATCATCCAATCACGTGCAAGCTAAAATGCTGTTTTTTTTATTTTCCTTGCATGTCCCCCTCGAATCTACAGCGAGTCAGCGACTGCACTTCCAAGTGCAATTTCAGTGCAGATTCCACTAGCGCAAAGTGGATTTGCCTTTTCGTAAATAACCCCCTTATCTATCTGGGGGATTGCGTGCAGCATTTTCTATTGCACCTAGTGTAGAAAAACATTGTATGAAAGCAGGCCAAGGGGGTCCAATGAATCCTCCACTTGTGGTCAGTAATCCAAGATGCATATGCACAGGACAAAATAGACAAACCTTTTCCAGGCAGAACCCAGTACAATTATTAGACACGCAATCCAGTCAGTACTGTGAATTTTCTTCAATTTTCTGAGAAAACGGAAAAATGTACTAAGCGGAGTTCTCCTTTAACCACATTACATAGTTAATGAGTGATGACACACCCGGAAGGTGATGATGGAGGGTAGGTCAGGTATCACATCTCCTTCCTACTAATGATGAAATATTTGAGGTTTAAGTCTGTTTTCTACTTTGTATCTTTCTCCTCTTAGTGGAAAGGTTACAATGTTTATCTGCAGGGCTGTCAGTCTCCATTGCCCTCTGACCACAGATGGGGGGGCCGTAGCCCCCCCCCCCCCCCTGTATTTTCCTGGGGCACAGCATATCAGGGATGGTCTGTGTATCACTTAGCAACTTTCCCACGTCCCTTGAAGTGTGACAAAGGCTGTCCTCCCCCTCCTCCTCCCATCTTCTCCTCTCCCATGCACCACTATTTGAAAACTGCTTTCTCAGACAGATGCTGCTGGTAGCCCCCCTCCTTCCCCTTTCTTAGCATTGTCTAAAAGGGTGTACGCCTAACCGAGGCCCAGCCAGCCAATCGCAGCCAGGCTGAGACACCAGCGCCAGCTGTTATTGGTGGGTGGGAAGGGACACTGAGCCATCTATCACAGTGTGAATGTAGACTGTTCCACCATACACAGACTTCCCTTTATTGATGGTGAGAGGGAGAGCTGGGACCCCAGGCACATACATACATACACACAGGTTACGCTTTACCAGAGGGACAAGGTAAGCCAACCCCAACCCCACCATGAGCCCAGCACCATTTTATTTGTGTTTTGTTTATCATTTTCTATTGTTACTTCCTTTTTTTATTTGTCTTCATTAAACCCTGACATGTCAATTCTGTTATCCAGCAAAACCGTACGTAGCGAACGCCAACGCAACAGCCGCCAGGCCCTGCGGACTTGTAAAAGTTGGATGCTTCGACCTCTTTCGCAATCTGCAAGCTGGCCTGGCGACAAGGGTTAAACTTCGCTCGCTGGTCGATCGTTCTTTGGCATACATGTCAAATGCCTTATGAGGAGTTTCATGGGCGGTATAGCTACTTCAGCTGTACTAATCCTTCAATGCATAAAGTTCTCAATATACCGTGTGTTAGGGTTGGCACCTCATCCCTTTAAAACCCAACACATATTAATTACACAGGTACTTTGGCTGATTAAGGTGGTAATTAAACTCACTTGGTGCATTATTGGCATTAAATTGGCCTCAGAACCTGTGTAATTCATGTGTTCAGGTTTAAAGGAATGTCGGTGTCCGCCATGGTATATGACAGTGATATTTCTCTGTAATGTTGAACACATGCCCGTCCTTGCATAGGCAGGTGTTCATGTACTATTGTACAGGTGGTCCCGGGTTACAAAGTGTACTAATGATTCAGATACACTTCTCTGCGTCAATTTGCCTTGCGTATACGTCAGCGCTCGCCATGGTATAAGATGGTGATATTTCTCTGTAATATTAAACGTATGCCTGTCCTTGTATAGGAAGCTGTTCATGTACTATTGCAGCAGTGCATAAACTTCTCAGGGTCAATGTGGCTTGTGCGTGCATCACTGATATGTCGGTGTTCGATGTGGTATATGTTGGTGATATTCCTCTGTAATAGTGACTATATTCCCACGCTTGTATAGGCAGGTGTTTATGTACTAATGAAACACTTCTCAGCTTCAATGTGCCTTGCGCCTCCTGCATCTAGGGTTGCCACATCATTCCTTAAATACCCGGACACATATTAATTACACAGGTTCTGTGGCTGATTAAGGTGGTAATTAAACTCAGTGGGGTAGATTCATGTACAGATCCGACGGTGTATCTACTGATACACCGTCGGATCTGTGAGATCCGACGCTCGGATCTATGCGGCTGATTCCTCGAATCAGGTTCCGCATAGATCTCCCTTAGAGCCGACTGGTGTAAGTGAGTTACACTGTCGGTTCTTAGGCTGCATTCTCCCGCCGTCCGCTAGGTGGCGCTTCTTTTTTTCTACGCGACGAATATGCAAATGAGGAGAACCGCCGATTCAGAACCGAACGCCCGTCGCTTTTTTTTTACGTCGTTTGCGTTCGTCTTTTTCCGGCAGATGGTTACCCCTGCTATATTCGGGGTAAGTGCGGCGGATCCTATGTTAAGTATGGCCGTCGTTCCCGCGTCGAGTTTTGAATTTTTTACGTCGTTAACGTAAGTTGTCCGGGAATACGGCCATACGTTAATAGCGTTAACGACGAAAACAATGACGTCCTTGCGACGTCATTTAAAGCAATGCACGTCGGGAAATTTTGCCGGCGGCGCATGCGCAGTACGATCGGCGCGGGGACGCGCGTGATTTAAATAGTAAACTACCCCTAGCCGCGGAATTTGCATTCCGCCGGGGGATTTACGATCCGCCAGGGCTACTTACGAGGCAAGTGCTTTCTGAATACAGCACTTGCCTCAAAAACTGGCGCAGGCGGATCGTAAACAAGATAGATCACGCGGATCAAAAGATCCGCTGATCTACATGAATCTACCCCAGTGCCTTATCTGCATTAACCACTTATTTACTGGGCACTTAAAGTGGGGGTTCACCCAAAAATAAACTTTATATTATTACCTCATTTGCTCCAGCATACTGCTAACATGTGCAGTATGCTTTTTTTTTTTTTTTGGTACTTATCTTTTTAGGACGAGTTGTTTTCCGGCTCCGAGCGGGGGGATTACTTCCGGATATAGGCGTTGCTAAACGAAGAGTAGGTAATTGACGGCTGCGGAAGGTGTGTCACGCCTTCCGAAAATACCCGAAGTGACGCTTGGGTGTTTACGGCGCCTGCGCAGTCAGCTCTACACGGCAGGCGCAGTCGCCGTAAACACCCGAACGGCTCCGAAAAAGAAAAGTGCCAAAAAAAAACAAAACAGCATACTGCACATGTTAGCAGTATGCTGGAGCAAATGACAAAAAGTTGATTTGGGGGTGAACCTCCGCTTTAAACCCCCCTCCTGCCCAGACCAATTTTCAGCGCTGATGCTCTTTGAATGACAATTGCGCAGTCATACAACACTGTACCCAACTTACATTTTTATCATTTTTTTTTTATTTCACACAAATAGAACTTTCTTTTGGTGATATTTAATCACCACTGGGGTTTTTATTTTTTGCTAAACAAACAAAAAAAAAGATGGAAAATTTTGAAAAATAAAATAAAAATCATGTTTCATATTTTGTTATACCATTTTGCAAACGGGTAATATTTCTCCTTCATTGATATGCGCTGATAAGGTGGCACTGATTGGCACAGATAAGGCGCACTAATGGGTACCACTGGTAGGTGACGATGGGCAGCACTGTTGATGAGGCACTGATTGGTGACATTAATGGGTGGCACTGTGGGCACTGGTAGGTGGCGCTGGTGTGCACTAGTAGGCGGCACTGTTGTGCGCTGGTGGCAGCTCTCCCTGATCGAGACCGATGTCCCTCTATTAGCGCGAGGAGAAAAAATAGCTGATTACTGGCTCTGTTTACATCACATGATCAGCTGTCATTGGCTGACAGCTGATCACTTGGTAAGGGTTTGGGGCCTGAAATCGCAAATAGTACAGGAACTACTTTTTGAAATCAGTGCAGCGCCGCAGATGCCGCGTCGCACCGATTAGGACGGTGCCATTGCCGACAATTGCCAGCAAATGCTGCCGATTTGAGATGCGATTTGACATCTCAAATCGCATCTCAAATCGTACCAGCGTGAACCAGGCCTTAAGGACTGAGTTAGCAACCCTACCTGCGTCAGTATCTGCCATGGAATGTGATGGCGATATTCCTCTGTAATAATAATTATATGCCTGAGCTTATCGGCAGGTATTCATTTACTATTGTACTAATGCAGCAATGCATAAACCTCTCAGACAATGTGCCTTGTGCATGGCAATGTCTGCCTTGTATAAGATAGCAATATTCCTCCTGTAATAGTGAAACGTAATCCTGAGCTTGTATACACAGGTGTTCATTCTACATCTATACTGTACATAGAAAGGGCCCAGGCAGGATACTATGATTTCACTCCAAATTTCACATTTTGGTTGTAGCGGAGTTATAGTAACAATTAAACAATGCTGTGACCCAGCTGGACAGACATTATGGGGGGTTATTTACTAAATTCACTTTGCGCTACAAGTGCAAAGTGCACTTGAAATGACACCGAAAGTGCACTTGGAAGTGCAGTCGCTGTAGATCCGAGGGGGACATGCAAGGAAAATAAAAAACAGCAGTTTAGCTTGCTTGTGATTGGATGATAAAATCAGCAGAGCTTCCCCTCATTTCAGATCTACAGCGACTGCACTTCCAAGTGCACTTTGCGCTTGTAGTTTGCACTTTGTGATTTGCCTTTCATAAATAACTCCCTATAAGTGGTACTTTAATTGTGACAATCTTTATGGTAAAGCTAACTTGGAACATATGATTCAGTTTGATAGGGGTGGCAGTGTATTTAGGGCTGGTTTAGGCTCCTTTCACGCTTGTGGAACAAGTTGTACGATTTGGGACTGCAAAGTAGCATGACAAGTCGTTCCCCATGATTTCCAATGACAACCATTTATTTTAGTCGTTCCGACTTCAAAGTGGTCCCTGCACTTCTTTGGTCCAACCTTGGTGTAAGTTATACAGTCGTTCTCTGAAATCATGGTAAAATCTTGCGACTTTGAAGTCACAGTAGTGTGAAAGGGGTCTTAGGGTTATCTCTTGAAGGTCAGAAGTTAGGGATGAGGATTTTCCTTAAAGGTCAAAGGTCAGGAGGCCTGGCCTCAGGTCAGGAGGTGTGGCTTCTCTCTATCCAAGTGTGCTTGCCACGTTACCCTAGTGTAGGAAATATGGCTCCCATGCTTTTTAAAACATGGAGCTTAAATTTAGAAGTAATTTTTATTTTCTTTCCTTTTGGATAGTCAGGAAGGGTTATAAATGTCTCATTGGGGAGATTTCCCTTTACTTCCTGTCCCGTAGCTACAACTGGAAGTTAGAGGGAATCCCTGTTAGTTTACCTCCCAATTTTCCCAGGTGAGAAAGAGAAATCCTTATGTACAAAAGTGTGTAGGGATCGAGAAGACACTATCCAGAGCTGCGTGGACCATGTGGAATTATTGGCAAAAATTGATTACCTAGGGGACTGAACATAAAATGAATAGATGTCCCCATCCACACAAACAAGGGGGGTGAAGCCCCCCCCATTGACAAGAGTGTCCAATATTTCCATTCAAACGGAAGTCAGTCGAATGATCCTGTCAAACAGGGACGGGCACACATGGTCCCTGCTGCACCAGCTGAGTTTTGATCCATCTAGGGCTAAAGCTGGATACACATTATACAATTTTTGTTGCTCAATATTTTAGATATTCCTTTCAACCATATATTTCAAGGGCCTGCCTGATTGCATACAATTTAAAAGTGTTTAGGTTTGACCTCCATATTATATGGTTTTGTTAAATCAAAAAAAAAAAAATTGTACAAGAAATTTGTACAAAAATCGTATAGTTTGTAGCCTGATTCAACATTCGTTAATGTGGTTACAAAGGTATAATTAGTTTTTCTTTAAAATAATAAACGAATAATACTTGCCTGCTGCTGCTATTGCACAGAGCGACCCCTTACCTCCTTTCTAGGGTCCCCTGCCAGCGCTGTCTGCTCCTCCTATCCTCAGAGTGCGATTCGATCTGATGATGTAAATACGCTTTGCTGCATTTGGTAACCTGGGATTTTATGCATGTTTTGTTTTCCAGGGAAGTCTTTCTGCTTCCAACATTGCAAACAAAAAAATAAGCCATTGGCTATGGGTAAAAGATGATAATTCGCTGTAAATCTGAGGGGTAGATGAAATGAGGGGAAGCTCTGCTGATTTTATTATCCAATCATGTGCAAACTAAAATGCTGTTTTTTTACTTTCCTTGCATTTCCCCCTCGGATCTACAGTGACTGAACTTCCAAGTGCACTTTGCACTTGTAGTTTGCACTTGTAGTGCAAAGTGGATTTGCCTTTCGTAAATAACCTACCATGTCTCAATAACGCTGCTAACAATCTAAAGGTCAGAGTTGCTTCTGGGAGGAAGTTGCCAAACAGCCTGTGATGCTGGTTGACAGATGAAAAATACTTATGGAATGACCTAATCAGTGTACTGCAGCTCATTTATTGACCAATCAGCCAGCTGGGGGTGTGTTCAGATATTGCTAAAGCTGTCCATGCATGGATCGAAAATATTTCGATCAATGTGTGGTCACTGCAGTGAACAGAGGTCAGTCTACTGATTAGACTTCTGTTCAACCGCCCTGTCAGATAATAGCTGCTCATTCAACACTGCCCACTGTCAGA
Source organism: Rana kukunoris (assembly GCA_029574335.1). Classification (NCBI taxonomy): domain Eukaryota; kingdom Metazoa; phylum Chordata; class Amphibia; order Anura; family Ranidae; genus Rana; species Rana kukunoris. The sequence continues at coordinate 455,234,161 of CM056051.1, forward strand.
ATACAATCGTGCAACAGGGAGGATTTCCCCCCATCCACCTCAAATGTGTGTATGGGAAAGAATTGGTTCAGTTGTTTTTGTTCAACCCTCTGGTTGAATGAAAAAAAAAAAAAAACTGACTGAAGTCTAACAGCTGGTAGAGATTCTTGGATCACAAGACTGGCTGCAGAGAGCTTCAATTCCTTTAGACAAGTAAAACAAAGCCCAATCTTTCTTGATCTACCTCACCTTGGCTTGGTATCAAGAGATCCCCAAATATTCCACTTCTTATTAAGTGATTAAACAGTACTGACATATTTTAAGGTTTTGGATATCTTTTTTTATATCCTTTTCCATCTTTGTAAAGTTTCATTACCTTGTTACACATGTCTTTTGACTGTTCTTTTCTCTCTCCTCATGGCTCAGTGTCCAGCCTTCTTGGTGCATCCACGTGAAAGTTAACAAATTCATTGACTATTCATACATAGACACTAATTGCTACAAATGTGGGAAATTAACATTTTTTAATTGGCATTTTAACCTGTGTGTGCCTCCTTTTGGGTCTGTACCAAGGCCAAACATTCCAGGGTATGTAAACTTTTTTATCAGGACCATTTGTGTGATTTCTGTTATCATTATGATTTATAAATATCCAAAAAACTATATTATAATAAATGGCTTCATGTGATTGCTATCCTTAACCACTTAACACCCGGACCATTATGCAGGTAAAGGACCTGGCCAGTTCTTGCGATTCGGCACTGTGTTGCTTTAACTGACAATTGCGCGGTCGTGCTTTGTGGCTCCCAAACAAAATTGGTGTCTTTTTTTATTTTTCCCACTAATAGAGCTTTCTTTTGGTGGTATTTGATCACCTCTGCGTTTTTTTTTTTTTGCGCTATAAAGAAAAATAGAGCGACGATTTTGAAAAAAAATCAATATTTTTTACTTTTTGCTATAATCAATATCCCCCAAAAATATATATATTTTTTTTTCTTTAGTTTAGGCCAATACGTATTCTTCTACATATTTTTGTTAAAAAAAATCGCAATAAGCGTTTATTGATTGGTTTGCGCTAGAGCTGTGCAAATTAACTAATTAATTAATTAATCGAGTAATCTTTAATTTTTTTTGATCGATCAAAATCTTTTTGATCGATTTTAAAATTCTTTTGATTGGTACTCACCTCTCCGCCGGCTTCTGGGCCTTCAGGGAGTTCCCGTCGGAGAACCGGTGACGTCACGGACACCGGCGGGGCTTGCCGTGTCCATCTGAACGGCTCCTTTGCTGTGCCTTCATATCTGCATGCTGACGGGACCTTACTATCTGCCACACGCAAGGGCTGTTACACTTCCCTCTATCACCTCCCTCTATTAACCTGGGATTCTACAGCCATCCACTGGGAGTTGTGATAGTTCCCTTCATGGGACATCTACATGCCGACGGACTGATGTTAACCTCTCCTCATCTGGATTCAGCAGTGGTATCATCGTACACATTTTTATACCAGTATCATACTTGGTTACATGTGTTTATGACTGCTTTTGGTACTGTTTGGTATTACTCACATCATTTTTACAGTTTATGTAGCTCCATCGATTTTATCTCCAGTGCAATATTTATTTTGTTACCTACTTGAAGACTATAAAAGTTTTAATGCTATTCCCATCGAGCGCTGCCTTTGTGTGTTTTTTGTATCCTGCTATCCATTTTTCCAGTTGTTGGTAGCTGCACTGTGAATCGGCCTGCAAGGAGATCAGCTAAAAGTAGTTGGATCTGTATGTGCGTACTAATTAATCGAAATTAGTCGATTAATTAATAAAAAAAAAAAACGATTAATCGAACACCGAAATTTTGATCAGTAACAGCCCTAGTTTGCGCAAAAGTTATAGCGCTTATAAAATAGGGGACAGTTTTATGGCATTTTTATTAATATATATTTTTTTTTTTCTACTAATGGCGGCGATCAGGGATTTTATTTTTTTATTTTTTATTAATTCGTGACTGGCATGGCAGACACATCGGACAATTTTGACACACTTTTGGGACCATTGTCCTTTTCGCAGGTGAAAAGTGCTATAAAAATGCACTGATGACTGTGAAAATGACAATTGCAGTTTAGGAGTTAACCACTACGGGGCACTGTAAAGGTTAAGTGTGACCTCATATGTCTTTCTAACTGTAGGGGGCGGAGCTGGACTTGTGACGTCAGTGATCATCGTTCCCTATATCAGGGAACAGACGATCACTGACATTGCCACAGTGAAGAATGGGGAAGGTGTGTTTACACACACCTCTCGCCGTTCTTCAGCTCCTGAGACCGATACTGGAACACCGGCGGCGATTGGGTCCCGCTAGCGCGGTCACGGAGTTTTGGACCCGGTCACGTGCGTGTGCCCGTGGCACCCACGGCTGGGCTCTTAAAGGTGACGTACCTGTACGCGCCTGTGCCCAGCCGTGCCATTCTTCCAACGTATATAGTCAGTAGGGGGTCCTTAAGTGGTTAAAATACTTTTTTTTTTTTTTTTTGGCATGATCAGTCATATTTTCATATTAATTCCAAAATTTAAAACATTTCTGCCAGAGTATGCAAAATGTTGAGTACAATTTTATCTCAACTGCACTAAGTATTCATGGGGTGATTTTTGGCTACATTTATTTGACCTTGCTGTGCCACAGTCTGGCTTTAAATTTGCACCTTTTGCAATAAAGTTTGTTGGGGAGTGCGCATTCACTCTTACAGAAAGTCCCCCAATCCTATCCTTAAAGCGGAGGTTCACCCTAAATATACTCTTTTTCCATGTGATCAGCATACTGGCGTCAGGGCCAGTATGCTGTTGTTTTTTTTTTTTTTTTAATGCCCCACTTACTGTCTAATCTTCAATTTTGATTTAGCTCCCCCGCGGTGGATGGCGCCTGTATAGCCTGTCACTGGTTCCGAAAATATCCGATTTAGGACTCGGGTATTTCCGGCGCAATACGGCGCCTGCGCACAGACCTAGAAGCTGACCGCGCAGGCGCCGTATTTCTCCGAGTCCTATTTCGGCTTTTTTTCGGAGGGCGTGATGCGCCATAGCCGTAGGACTCTGAGAAATATGGCGCCTGCACAGTCAGATCCTAGGTCTGTGCGCAGGCGCTGTATTGCGCCGGAAATACCTGAGTCCTAAATCGGGTATTTTCGGAACCAGTGACGGGCTATACAGGCGCCATCCCCCGCTGGGGAGATAAATCAAAATTGAAGATTAGACAGTAAGTGGGGCATGGTGAATGCTTGATCACATGGAAAAGCGTATATTTAGGGTGAACCTCCTCTTTAAGATTACATGCTTGGCAATTCCACGTGCAACACTGCATACATGCCCTGCCTAGTTCTTTCTGGTTGTCAGAAGTAATTCATGCTGATAGCAGAGGAATGGGGCTGCAGACAGACATGACATCTAGTGCTCTGGATTAAGGCACTGTAGAGGGATGTGCTTTGTTCATGTTTCATGTCTGAGGATTATAACCACATTAAATCATTTATTAGCAAACTGTCCACACAGCCCCTTACGCTAGGGTGACCAGACATCCCCAGTTTCAGGGGACAGTCCCCTGATTGAGGACACTGTCCCCAGACCAAGTCTGTCCCTGGTTTTGTCCCCAGATTGGATTTAATAGGGGGGCAGGGGCAATTTCAAAGACAGTCAGTGCAGAATTAATATAAAAAAAATTGAATTACACCCCCCGCTCCACCGTGCCTAATACCATAGGGGGGTGTATTTTTCCCATTATCTATGTCCCTTTCTGATGAACATGTGCTGTTGTAGCGGAGGGAATATTTCTTCAGTTTCGGGCGCATGCCCATTCAGCTCCGCTCGCATGTTCTTCTGCCTTGGCTCAAATCCTGGCCAGTCACCTGCCTATCTCCGTGCCTTCCCTGGCGGAGTGATCTTCCTCCGCTCCCCATCCAGTAGTAGCCGGGGCCCGGAGAGTAAGACTTGAGAGGCTGTGAGGCGTGCGGCGATGGGTGAGAGTGCTGATTGTCACCATTACTAGTAAAAAAAAAAAAAAAAAATATGTCCCCGGATTTCATTTTAAAAATCTGGTCACCTTACCTTACGCCACAGAGCTTTGCGACTGACCCTCAGTAATGGAGCTCGGATTATAGGAGTGGACTTTCTCAACCTTTTTTTTTACCATATTAAAATCCTATCTACAACTCAAGTACATTAGTGTTATCAGTAAATTATAGATGTGATTAATAAAGACATGTGGCATACATTGAGTGTTTGATGCCCAAGGTAGATCATTTTTTCCATAACCTGCTGCTTTACAGGATAAAATATGTTTTAGTAATAATCACAAAATGTTATATGAAATCTAATAATGTCAGAAGTTACTCAGACCATCTCTCTTACATTGGTGGTAATTGAGGAAATGCCTCCTTGCATTTGGTTTTTCAATGAAGGGTCCAGTTACATTGGTGGTAATTGAGGAAATGTGACCCTTTACAATCTGGTCAGTGAGAGATGTGTCTTCTCCCATCTATACTTCAAGAGAGGAGACTGTCTCTTACATTGAAGATAAGTTGAAATAATGTACTATTTGATGGGGGATAGGGGGGGGGTCAGTGGGAAGAACGCCATCCTTGGGCAGCTAAAAAAGGTCACTGGCTTGCTCTTCCAAGTGACATTGGCCCTTGAAGAGGAAGTAAACCCTATCTGGGGGGGACCCTGCAAGAAAAAGGCATAATGAGCTAGTATGCATAGCATACTAGGTCAATATGAATTCTTTACCTGAAAACGAAGCCTCCGCAGCAGTCCTTGGATACGTCCTCTGTTGCTGCCATACCTGGAGTGACGTCCGGGTATCCCTGCTCTGGCGCTGTGACTGGCCCGAGCAGCGACGATGTCACTCCCGCGCATGCGTACGGGAGCCGCTAGTAGTGGCGCGCTCAGTGCGCCTGCGTGCTATTGTTTACGGGGCATGCCCGTCTTTCTTGGATATATCTCCTTAACCTGTTGCCGACCGCCCACCGTCATTGCAGACTCGTGCTGGGCGAGAGCCACGAGTCCGCAAAGCTCGCGGTCCTGTCAGCGGGAAAAACGCTGATCTCCTGTTCATACAATGTATGAACAGAAGATCAGTGATTTCCCCTAGTGAGTCCACCCCTCCCATACAGTTAGAACACACTTAACCCCTTTTCTGCCCCCTAGTGTTAACCCCTTCACTGCCAATGGCATTTTTATAGTAATACAATGCATTTTGATAGCATTGATCGCTAAGAAAATGCCAATGGTCCCAAAAATGTGTCAAAAGTGTCCGCCATAATGTCTCGGTAATAAAAATGCCATAAAACCACCCCCTTTTTTGTAAACGCTATAAATTTTGCGCAAACCAATCAATAAACGCTAATTGCGATTTTTTTTTTTTTTTTTTTTTACGAAAAATATGTAGAAGAATACATATCGGCCTAAACTGAGGAAAAAAAAATGTTTTTTTATATATATTCTTTGGGGATATTTATTATAGCAAAATGTAAAAAATATTGAATTTTTTTCAAAATAGTCGCTCTATTTTTGTTTATAGCGCAAAAAATAAAAATCTCAGAGATGATCAAATACCACCAAAAGAAAGCTCTATTTGTGGGAAAAAAAGGACACCAATTTTGTTTGGGAGCCACATCGCACGACCACGCAATTGTCAGTTAACATGACGCAGTGCCGAATCACAAAAAGTGCTCTGGTCTTTGACCAGCAATATGGTCCGGGGGTTAAGTGGTTAAAGGAGTTGTAAAGGAATTTTTATTTTTGCTGAAATGACTGTTTACAGGGTATAGAGACATAATAGGTAACTGATTCCTTTTTTAAAAAAGATTAAAAATAGCTAAAAATCAATCATATAATGTACCTGTAGTTTTTTAGTTTAGTTTTTGCATGTTATGCTGTATCTGTGCTGTGGTCCTCAGGAAACAGACAACCAGGAAGTGTCCAGAACAGAGGAGAATTACAGTAACATCAGAGCAAAAACGAACAATGAGGACATGAATACAGGACTGCAGTAAGGTAAAGGAAGCTATTTAGCTAAAAAAATGTTTTCCTTTAGTGACTCTTTAACCGTGTAGATTAAGGAGATATTTCTTGGACCTACAGGTAAGCCTTAATCTAGGCTGACCTGTAGGTCAAAGTGGTCTGTAAGGCCCCTTTCACATTGAGAAGTTTTCAGGCGGTACAGTGCTAAAAATATGTTATACCGCCTGGAAAAACTCCTTTACTGCATCCTCAATTTGAAAGCCTGAGGGCTTTCACACTGAGGCGATGCGCTGGCGGGAGAGAAAAATCTCCTGTCAGCAGCATCTTTGGTGCGGTGAGAGGAGCGGCATGTATACCGCTCCTTCCCCGCTCCTTCCCATTGAAAAGAATGGGAAACCGCGGCAATACCGCCCGCAATGCGCCTCTATAGAGGTATTAACCCTTTCACGACCGCTAGCGGGGGTTAATACCGCACCGCTAGTGGCCGCAACTCGCGGCAATTCCGGTGGTATAGCGTGGCTATTTTTATACCGCCAGTGCGGCTCCCGCCCCAATGTGAAAGGGGCCTAAGGGTTTACAACCACTTGAAACTATGCAAGTACCATCAAATGAGAGGTCCTGTTCCAGGAACCCTACTCAAGTATGGCTACCTTAGTCTTCCTACAGACTACCTGAACAACCCATTCACCCGTACCCATGTGTTCGTCTCACCCCTTAACCATAAATAAAGACTCGAACAACATGTTATCCTTGAATGGACGTAGGGGTCGGCCACAGCTTTATTTTTCTTTAACCATAAAAACATCTGTTTAACCTTTAATACCATCTCATGGTAAGATTCCAAGGGGGACGCAACCAGCCAGCCGCCGGCCTAAACCGACGGGCATAATAGCCTTCCCCCTTTCCTTTATTAATATTACCGCCAGCTGTGACTTAACAATAAATATTTCACATCATAACACGAATAAACAATGCCTGTAAAACCAAAACCTTAAAACCGTAATAAAGTACGGCAATAACCACCGTCATAACTCCTCCGTACAAAATTCGCTTGCTCATTTCCATTCCTTTTTTTTTTTTTTTTAAACTTTATTACATTAGTATTCCCCTTTTTTTTTTTTTAACACCTGAAACTGTTTAATAAAACGGGAAACAAGGGCAGGAGGGCGGGCGGCTCACTTGCTGGGGGGCTGCTGCGGGTAAGAGGAAGAAGGTGGGAGGGAGGCCCACCTTAAAGCCTTGGTCACATGCCCCCCCCCCAAATACCTCCCCCCCTGTGCATCTTTAATTGGTCCTGTCTGTCTTGAGAACCAGAAGGGAGGGGGAGGGGGGGAACTAAAAGGGGGGAGAGACTCATTTAACCCCATTCCTGACTGTCCCATCTCCTCAACTAGTCCGTGGCACCTAGCCCTATTTGGGCCGGTGCCAGCCATACTGTAGTTCCTCCTATTTCCTGGGTCCTCTTGTTTTACAGGCCCCATGTAGAATTACAGGCCGTAGAGGAAATATGTCCTCCTGAAACCACCAGTAGAAAGGGAAGTGAAAACAACAAGGCATTAGGCAGAGAACATCAGAAAACAGATCAGTAGATGTTTGTAGTAACAGGATTCATTGTGGTTATCAACTTCTCTTTTTCTTCCATTGCGGAAAGACACACCAAACTATTTCATACAATGGTGTTTCTTGTGATTTGCTTTTATTGTATCGTACCTTTTTTTTTTTTCTCTCTCTCTTTTAAACTGTGTTGTAAAGCAGAGAATTCTCTATTGCTGTGTCTTTGGAATATGTAAGAAATAAGACATTACTCTGCTGTATAAAGTATATTGGGAAGTGTGAAGCATAATATGAGCTGTGTAACTGGTAAAATAATGTTTCACTCGTTCCCTTTCCTAAGCTAATTTTTCTTCTGCCGCGGCATGTAAAGTCATATGTTTATTTCGGTCTGTTTTAACTTTTCTGACTCCCTGGTGTACATAATACATTATTAATGAGCTTTTTTTCTCAGAAAATAGGTGCAGGAACCCAACCACGATCCCATTCAGATTTTACAAACAGTAGGAGGGTTTTAAAGGGTGCAGAGTTCAGGGGGTTACACGCAGGTTGCAGAGCTATCACTTGTAAACACAAAAACCAGATTTCTATGTTTAAAATTGATTGTGGTGAGCAGGCACCAAAGGCTCTGAGCCAGAGGTGGTGGAACTGAGTTCCCCCAAGTTCCCCCTGAAAAAAAGCCCAGTGTGAACCACAGAAGTGATGGCAAAGGTTTTGACAAGAGGAAATTCCATTTATCACAAATGTTACTATACTAGCAATAGGTTACTATTCCTTCAAAACGAGAGATTGCGTACAGAAAAACCATGTGATAGGCCCCTTTCACACAGGCATCATCCTTTCAGTGACATTCTTGCTAAGAAAAAAAATGATGAAAACGGTTTTTAGATGATCAGTCTGCACATCTTCCTTCAGTTCAGTTCCTTTTTTCATCAATCTACATCCCTTTTGCATCAGTTTAGCTGTTGTCAAACCTGGGAAAAGGCAACAATTTTGTAGTAAAAAAAAAAAAACGGCCTCTTGCAGCTTGAAAAATCCAGTACAGCTTTTTATTGTTTGTTTTTTTTTACTGAGCTAAAATACAGCCCATTAACCGCTTAACGCCCGCCGCACGCCTATTTACATCTGCAGAATGGCACGGGCAGGCAGATGGGCGTATATATACGTCCCTGCCTACTAGCGGGTCGGGGGTCCGATCGGGACCCCCTCCGCTGCGTGCAGCGGGCGGCTTACCTCCGGGAGCGATCCGACTCGAGGGGGCGGTGGTTCGTTTCTGTCCGCCCCCTCGTGATCGCTCCCAGCCAATCCTGTGCGCCGCCGCCGTGTCACTTCCTCTGCCTGTGAAATGTAAACACTGGCAGAGGAAGTGATGCAGCGCTCATCTCGCTGGTATTTTCAAACCGCCGAGATGAGAGAAGAGACACAGTGAGTCGCACCAACACTGACACCAGTACACGCAGGCACATTTAACCCCTTGCGATCACCCCCCCACCCCCTGTCACACTGTCACTGTACTGATCACTGCATTTAGTGTCAGTGTGATGGGGTGTGACAGGTAGTTAGTTAGTGTTAGGTCCAGGGTAGCCCCGTACCCCCCCTAATAAAGTTTTAACCCCTTGATCACCGCCCTAGTTAACCCTTTCACCCCCTATTGCCAGCGTCACTAAGCGATCATTTTTCTGATCGCTGTACTAGTGTCGCTGTTGCCGCTAGGTAGCGCTTTTTTATTTTTTATTTTTACTAAAGACATGTGGCTGAATACATTTTGGTCTAAATGTTTGACTAAAATTTAGTTTATTCAGTTTTTCTTAACAAAAAGTAAACAATATTGATTTTTTTTCAAAAAATGTCGCTCTATTTTTGTTTATAGCGCAAAAAAATAAAATCGCAGAGGCGATCAAATACCACCAAAAGAAAGCTCTATTTGTGGGAAGAAAAGGACGCACATTTTGTTTGGGAGCCACGTCACACGACCGCGCAATTGTATGTTAAAGCGACACAGTGCCAAATTGTAAAAACGCCTCTGGGCATTTAGCAGCATATTGGTCCGGGGCTTAAGTGGTTAATTGTATAGGGCCTATGCACACAGGCGCGTAAACAAGTGGCGTGTATTATTCATAAAAAAAAAATAATAGAAAAATCTGCATTTTTGGTCAGCAATTATACACCACATTCGCACAGATTTGGCAATGAACCTTGTCAACGCTAACACAAGCTTCCACGTATTCGTGTAAAATGGGCATTTCATTTTACGTGAACATTGCGCAAATGCATATGCTCGAAATTGCATACAAAAAAAAGTCTGAAAAAGTAGATACTCAGGAGTATTGTGTACAAGAGGCGTAATGGACGTAAGTGGAACGGATATAAATGGACAGCACCTGTGTACATACATTCCGTTTTCACTTTTAACAGATCTGGAGATTGGCTGTTAAAAAAAAAAAAAATACGATCAGGGGCGGACTGACAACTCATGGGGCCCCAGGGCAATAGAAGATTATGGGGCCCCCAGGCTTACTGATGGCCACCATGCCAGGAGGCAGGGCAGCTAAAATCTCAGTTTTTTTCACATCAAAAGCATGTCAGGTGTGGACATATCAGGGACAGATGTAAAAAAAACACTGATTTTTACATACTTTCCCTGGTTTTACTGAGCCTGGCAACCCTGATGGGGCCCCCTAGTGGCAAGGGGCCCTCGGGCAGTGCCTGAGTGACTCAATGGTCAGTCCGCCCCTGAATACGGTTGTAAACAGATGACAATCCAGTTTCGTCCATAGAAATTAACTGCTGTCCATTTTTCATTGCTTACTAAACGGATGAAAAACAGACAGATGGAACGGCGGGCTGCGTGAAAAGAAGCGTAAAGCCAAAACTTTCCCTTCACTTTCCCTTCCTGTTTATATAGTATTAGAGAAATCCCAGGTATGAATATTTTATACTTAGTTACATTAGTCCAGCTTGGACCAGTGTAACTATGTATAAACCATACCTGACCGATGCCTCTAGAACAGTAGTTCTCAACCTCCTAGTTCCGTAAACCCCTTGATAAAATTTCCCAAGTTGTGGGAACAGTAAAATTATTTTCGTAGTGTGGGTTGTCAGCACCCAAGGCAAGAAAAGTAATTTGCACCCCTAACCCACGGACATTTAGTGCTCCCTGGGTCCTTTTAATAGCAACTATAATCGCAGGTAGTGTCACTCACCGTGTCTTCAGCTTCACTGTGTTTTCAACTTTGTGGTGTCTCATAGCAGTGACACCTATACCGAAATCAGGAGATGGGGTCTCCTCCAGCCCCTCCCACTTCACATTCCTCACCAGTCAGCTGACTTCTAGTCTTTGCCCCCCCCCCCCCCCCAGCCATGCCGTGAACTGAATGGGCACCTGCAAAAAGGCTGAGTGGGCTGCTGCGGGCTCCAGGGACAGCCCTGCTGGGTGTCTCCAAAAAGGCTGGGAGAGCGGTGCAGGCTTCAGGAACAACCCAGGATTTGGTGACCCCTGGCAAACCATCCCCTGGGGGTCCCGACCCCCAGGTTGAGAACCACTGCTCTAGAAGCTGCCTGCTCAGCATGGGTGCCATTCAGTGAATACATTTTTTTCTGAATGAGTGCAAAGTGTTCTCTGACAAGATGAGGTGTAACAGTGAGGTCACGCTCTCCACTTTGTCCAATTGGAGATTAATTTGCATGTATTCAGAAAATCCAAAGCATTCTCAGAATGGCACCCATGTCGTCTTTTACCTCCTGCCTTCACAAAGCAGCAGGGCAGCAGTTCACCACGAAACATAGTTACATAATAGGTAAGGCTGAAAAAAGTCAATAGTCCATCCAGTTCAACCTGTGTAGGTGTACGTGTTTCAGTATCTATAATAATTTCCCATATTCCTGTATGTTGTGTTTTTTAAGATGTACATCCAAGAGTCTTTTTTTTTAAATATCATAACTCCCCGCTGCCACCACCAATTGTGGGAGAGCGTTCCACATCCTTATTGCCCGGACAGCAAGGAACACCCTGCGCAGTTTAAGGTTAAACCGCTTCTCCAGTCTCAATAGGTGTGCCCATGTCCTCCTACACTCCCTGGGACTGAATAGTTTTTTTTTTCCTATGCTAGGATCACCATTGAGATATTTGTAGGTCGCTATGATGTCCCCTCTCAATCGTCGCTTCTCCAACGAGAATACATTTTAAGCAAGTGGAGATCACTGGAGTAGCGGTGTATACTTCAGTGATTTCCAGCTTCCAGGGGCATCGGCCAGGTATTGTATATACATAATTACATTGGTCTGAGCTGGACCAATGTAACCATTTATCAAATTTCCATAACTGTGTAGCGCTACTCCCGTAGGAGCCGCTGGTGATTGGGCCTATTTCCCCCTTACAGTACCCACAGCCAGGCACATGGTATTTTCCATACTTTTCCTCAGGCTGTTTTTGGTTATTTTATTTAGGGAACAATGCACTAGAAAACTGTAGAACTTTGTTCAGAATTGAAGACTGCTAAGTTTCTGGCTGCTCTGTAGCAGGTTGAAAACTGTATTGCATAGCTGTGGGATGCAATGTCCTGTAGTTCCACTAGCGGTGAGAGTGGCAGTAGCACGGTGCCTGGCTGTGTTGCACTGCATCTGGCTGCACTAAGTTCAGTCACCTGAGAAGTGGTTTGCCAATGGTTAATTTGCATAACTCCTGGCTGCACCTGGTCCTGACTTGTATTGCACTACATTGTTACTTCTCTTGTAAAAATGGCTGGATTAAGTACTCGCTCAGTCCCACATATGGAGCTTCCTGAACCCAGATCTCCTGTCTCTCGCCTCCACTCTGGCTTAGGCTGACTCCTGCTCTGGTGGGTCCTCAGATAAAGCCTAGATGAGACCTTAAGGCTGCGTACACACGATCAGACATGTCCGATGAAACAGGTCCGACGGACCGTTTTCATCAGACATGTCTGAAGTGGTCTTTTGGTCTGATGTGCGTACACACCATCGGACCAAAATCCCCTCGGACCAGAACGCGGTGATGTAGAACACACCGACGTGCTGAAAAAAGGCTTCAATGCTTCCAAGCGGGATTTTGGTTGGGCGTACTAACCATCGAACCTGTCCGACGGACATGTTTCCAGCGAACAGGTTTCTAAGCATGTTTAGAAACTTTTGTCCGCTGGAAAACTGTCCGATAGGCCATACACGCGATCGAACATGTCCGCTGAAACTGGTCTGCGGACCAGTTTCAGTGGACATGTTCGATCGTGTGTACGCGGCCTAAGGCTGAACTGAATTCCTGAGGCTCCTCTCTGTCGTCTTCTCTCTGTCTCAGGGGCAGAGCCCCCAGCACAGGGGGTCATCTCCAGATGGCTGGAGCCTAGACTCTGCTCTTAGACTTCCAGGCATCAGAGTGTTTACAGGCTTTCCCTCCACCTTCTGGGCTCGGCTGGAGACCCATAAATATTCAAGCTGATTTACCCCCACTGCACAGTTCCTGACACAATTAATTAACCCCATGCTTCTCTGCCTACAGAGGAGCCAACTAAATTAACTTTACAACTAGCAAACTAGGAGGATGCTACATCTGGAATACTTCTTGAAATGCGGTATCGCACTGATCCGGACGGTGCCATTGCCACCGATTTGACCTGCCAAATCTCTCCAATGTGAACCAGGGCTAAGTGAAATGACATGCCACCAAAGGAAGGGAAAACCTGTGTTAGCCGTCACTAGCAAAGGTGCTCCCATCCGAAGATTTCCCCCCTATTCTTGCTCCAGTGACAACTCCAAAATTAGATTTTTCAGAACTTTTAGTCCTGGTGACCATGATCACTAGATGGGGATGGGGGGGGGGGGGGAGAGGGTGAATCTTCTCAACAGGGATGTTTGCAGAAGTAATACCCAGACAGGGGTTATGATCCTTTCCTAGTCTATCTAAAACAAAAATAATGTCCACTTTAGATATACTTAGTATTGAGTATACAGTAGTAGCAGAATACAATAGATTACAAAAACCCAATTAAAGAACTCAGTTTTAAATAAAAAAGGGATAATGCTAACAGTTGCAAGTTCTGGGCCTGTCGCCTTCATCTATCTTCATTGCTCAGTGAGTCACTGACCTGGAACAAACAAGGGCATATTGGGTATCGGATATGTGCTTGTTCAGTTGTTGACTCTGAGTAGTGAATTAAGGATAAGGATGACAGCCCCGAAGCATGTCCAAAGTGACAGCTCCTGTATTTCTATCCTAAAGCTAGCAGATGCTGACACAACTAAAATCCTCCAGACATCAATTCTGCTTTCCTTTGCACAAGGACGGCAACACACAGTGTATGCATACAACATACACAACACCCAGTGTATGCATACAACATGCACAACACCCAGTGTATGCATATTCCAACCCAGACAGGTTATTTTTTTTGCTGCTTTTGTACAATTGAGGACATTTTCCCTTCACTTCCTGTCCCAACATTAAACTTATAGTTAACCTCCCCTATTACAGTTGTCCCCAGAACAGGTGTCCTCATTGGAAGATTTATTTTTGTTCTGGGGACGGCTCTAAAATTTTGGATTTATCTCTCTCCATTTCTGTTTCTGTGACAATGGTCACCAGGACAAACGGTGTTGATTCTCCAAAGTATGTCCATGTACAGCCCCGGGTCGGGTATTGGTTATTTACAAATATTAGTCCAGAGGCCTCTGGGCTATACAGGGCCGGACTACCCAGAGCGGCCGAGTGACATACAGGGTTCTGCCTCCTGTATGTTCTCTTAATTTATTAGCAGGTAAATGCTGCCCTACATGCATTCGCATAATTTGAATCTGCCCCTTAAGTGGAAAAAGATTGCTGACCCCTGATGTACAGTATAGTATGCACTCCTTTTTTCATGAATTCCTGCATCAATGCTGCATGGCATGGAGGCGACCAGCCTGTGGCACTGCTGAGGTGTTATGGAAGCCCAGGTTGCTTTGATAGTGGCCTTCAGCTTGTCTGCATTGTTGGGTCTGGTGTGTCTCATCTTCCTCTTGACAATACCCCACAGATTCTCTATGGGGTTTAGGTCAGGCAAGTTTGCTTGCCAGTCAAGCAGAGTGATACCATGATCATCGAACCAGGTATTGGTACTTTTGGTTGTGTGGGCAGGTGCCAAGTCCTGCTAGAAAATTAAATCAGCATCTCCATAAAGCTGGTCAGTCGAGGGAAGCGTGAAGTGCTCTATGATTTTCTGGTAGGACTGCGCTGACTTTGGACTTGATAAAACACAGTGGCCCAACACCAGCAGATGACATGGCTCCCCAAATAACCTCAGGCTGTGGAAAATGTTTGCATTTTTATTTTTAAATCAAGGTCCCAGCAACTGGAGGAAGAGTTGCATCTGGTCCAGTGTAAAGTTTCCCCAGTCAGTGATGGTTTGGGGAGCCATGTCATCTGCTGGTGTTGGTCCACTGTGTTTTATCAAGTCCAAAGTCTGCTCAGCCCTACCAGGAAATTCTGGAGCACTTCATGCTTATGTAACATTCTAATTTTCTGAGATACAAAATTTGTTGCTTTCACTAACTGTAAGTCGTATTCATCAAAATAAAATATTTTTTAATACATTTTTTTTTAATATATTGCTGTGTGTAACACATCTATATAAAATATGAGTTTCACTTTTTGAAAATAATTACTGAAATATAGGGCTGTGCAAATTAACTTTTAATTGATCGATTAATCTTTAATTTTTTTGATCGATCAAAATCTTTTTGATCGATTAAAATTCTTTTGATTGATACTCACCTCTCCGCTGGCTTCTAGGCCTTCAGGGAGTTCCGTCGGAGATCCAGTGACGTCACGGACACCGGGGGGCTTGCCGCGTCCATCTGAAGGGTTCCTTTGCTGTGCCTTCATATCTGCATGCCTGCGGGACCTTACTATCTGCCACATGCAAGGGCTGTTGCACTTCCCTCTATCAACCTGGGATTCTACAGCCATCCACTGATCGTTGTGATAGTTCCCTTCAAGGGATATCTACATGCTGACGGACTGATGTTAACCTCTCCTCATCTGGATTCAGCAGTGGCATCGTTGTACACATTTTTATACCAGTATCATACTTAGCTACAGGTTTTTATGACTGCTTTTGGTACCGTTTGGTATTACTCGCACAATTTTTACAGTTTATGTAGCTACATCGATTTTATCTCCAGTGTAATATTTATTTTGTTACCTACTTGAAGACTATAAAAGTTTTAATGCTATTCCCATCGAGCGCTGCCTTTGTGTGTTCTTTGTATCCTGCTATCCATGTTTCCAGTGGTTGGTAGCTGCACTGGGAATCAGCCTGCAAGGAGATCAGCTAAAAGTAGTTGGATCGGTATGTGCATTATAATTAATCGAAATTAGTCGATTAATCGATTTAAAAAAAAAAGATTAATCGAACACAAAAATTTTGATCAGTAACAGCCCTACTGAAATACATGAACTTTTTGATGATATCCAAATTTTATGAGATGCACCCGTACACGCTGATTTTATTGTTGTGGGTTTAGTAACACATTAAGTATGACATGGCTTTATTCCCTGAATCCCAATTGTGGTTTAGGTATTTTTCATATTCTTTCTCTGTGAGCACTCATAGGAGAAGGTGATACCCCCATTCCGCATTCAAGGCATCAAGCAGCAGGCAGAATACCTAACATAGGAGTGGTTATCCTAAGTAATGAACCAAAGGCTCTGGTTAATACGACATCTGGTGAGTGGCCATTTTCAACAGTGATGGGATATCACTAAGTGGTGACAAATTGATTGTAATTTGAATACTTTACAGAGGAGCACACCAACTATATATATATTTGACTATCTACATGGGACACTGATTAGGAGGAAAATATTGGACTACCCACCCCATATGAATTTTAATGATGTGTTTTTTATACAAAATTATAGGTGTATGATTTATGTTCACTCAACATAGAGGTATATGAAATTCGAGAGCACATACCAGTGTATCAACTAACAAAAAACTATTATTTTTCATATTTACTCACCTCTGATGCTGTCATGTATTTTTTTTATTTTTATTGTTTTAATGGCGATCGTATATATGATGGCATGTTTTACAGTGGATGTCAGAACTGACATTTTCTAGCCAAACAGTGGCCTAAAGTGGTACCACATAAGGGGAATGGCTGCTGGAAACCAAGAGACTCTCGGCAGGTTCAGCAAAATTTTTATGCATTTGCAGCCTACTAAGTGAGAGGCTTGTAAGTACCAATGGCTCGTGTGTAGTTTGTGCAGCATTTTAGGGATGGAATAGTGGTCACCGGTGAGGACTATGAAGCTCTGTGATGCTAATCCTGCTCTTGCTGCACTATATATCATAGTGAAATCTATTGCATAAAAAAATAAAAAGACAGTTTGGATTGACGTTTAGCAGCACATTGTACACAAATGCTAATACAAGTTACTCATCCCTCCCTGCCACCGGTCTTTGTCAATTGCACCCCCATCAGCTTGCAGGAGAGGAAGCTCTGAGACTTTAGGAAGGAAGTGACTCTCCTGTCACACGCCTCGATGACAGGCCAGATCTATAGCAGCATGTCTGAAAACAGGAAGACAAATACAATTTCACAAAGAATACAAAGTAAGCGTACTGTAACTACTGTCCTACTGCACCTCTACGACTGGCGCTTCTACGCATGGCTCTAAGATTTACCAAAAAACAATATTTGTACCCAATCACATGCTGTCATCTTGCATATCTTGGGTGGCTCCACGGATAGGAATAACTGGTGGTTCCAGAGAGTGGCACCTTGGCAGAAGCCTTGTTAGAAGAGAAGCAAATATAAACTGCTGCATAGTTTTCAGGTGCTGGAATGAACACCTGAAAATGAAATGTCAGTTTTGAAATGAAATTATCATTTCAACATTTTAGTAACTATATTTTTTTTAAAGATCAATGAATATTAACCAGTCCCCATCCATGCCCATTTTGACATGTGTAGCGCCTGGTTACTTAAAAGGTACCGGTGCTAGTCAAATTTAGAGGAGGATCAGAGTGTTAACTGACTCTGATCCAAATATTATGTTCTAAACTGGTCTCTGTCTCAGCTTGGCTATGCAATGGGCGGTCTATTGTTACTGGGGTGTAGTTCCTACCCTAGGACAGTAGGTGGCAGCAGTGGCGTCAAGGTTTGGGTGCTCTTCCCCAGCAGCCAATCAAGAGGGTTGAGCCTCGCTGTGCATGCTGGGGGAGGGTATTTATGGGGCAGACGCCATTAGTCTGGGTTCTTCTTCGGAGTGTGACACCCACATTTGGGGTGACTGCGCATCACGGCGCCCCGGCGAAATGGCCTTCTGGGCCGAGTGCGCGTGCCACGCAGAGTTTCTGGTTCCGTGACCATGTTGGTCCGAAAGCTGTGGCAGGGAGCCCAGTGGTCGACTGGGTTCCCAATCTTGAAGATCGGGATAGCTGTTCGGTGGGGAGTCCATCTGAGGAGAGCCAATGAGAGGCTGGCGATCCAATAGGGTCTTGACAAACCACCGGGAATCAAAGTAGCTGAACACTGAGACACAGGTCACCTCTTAGTCGGTACCTGAATATTATCTGAAGGAGTTCCAGAAGCAAATCTATCAAGGAGGATCATCTCAGTAATCAAAATCACAGAGAGGGTTTGTGGCAGAGACTTTTCCTACAAGTTTGAGCGGTACTCTGGCTGCCAGGTCAGTGAGAGTAGGCCTGTCTGGGTACCCCCAAACATTTAATATGTTTGTTTTTTAGCAGACACCCTAGAGAATGAAATGGTGGTTGTTAAAATTTGTTATGTCACATGGTAGTTGCGCAGTGATTTTTTTTCAAGCGCTTTTTTTTTTTTGTGGAAAAAATGCACCTTTTAATGCCAAGAAAACACAATAGATAACCCATTTTGTTTTCTGGAATATAAATGATGATGTTACACAGAGTAAATAGATACCTAACATGTCATGTTTTAAAATTGCACATGCTCGTGAAATGGCGCCAAACTGTGGTGTTTAAAAATCCATAGGCAACGCTTTAAATCTTTTTACAGGTTATCAGTTTAGCAATATTGAGAAGGTCCAGTGCTAGAATTATTGCTCTCACTATAATGTTCGTGGCAATACCTCATATGTGTGGTGCAAACAGTGTTTAAATATGTGGGCGTGACCTACATATGCATTCACTTCTGCGTGCGAGCATGAGGGGACAGGGGCACTTTTGAATTTTTTTTTTTTTATTACATTTTTATTTATTATTTTTTTGTATTGTGATTATTTTATCCCATCGCAAGAAATGCAAACATCCCTTGTGATAGAAATAAGGCATGACAGGTCCTCTTTATGGAGACATCTGGGGTATATATTACCCCAGATATCTCCTCTACCTTGGAAACCATGAGCATAGTTGGTAACATTGTAAAACGTTTTAAAGGGACAGTTTTTTGCCTGTAGGCGGAGTCTTTTTATAATCAGGGGGTGGGGCATTTGTAGGCATGACATAATGGGAGAAGAAATTGTGGTGCGCCTCTGCGAAAAATGGCCATGGTTTAAGTGTAATAATGGGCGTGACTCAAATGGGTGTAGTGGGAGTCTGAGATGAACGAGGGTGTCATGAATATGCAGTAATGTCTGGCAGCTTACCTTTCTCTCCATGTGTTCACCTTAGAGGTCAGACTCTCTTATCTCTTTTATCATCTCTCCTCCCTGTAAGGCTCCACCCAGGCCATCCCAGGAACTCTATATTAACCAGTGCACTGCAGGTCTGCCTTGCCGATCAACGTTGTTTGTTAAGCATTGTGTTCCTGCTTGCCGTGTGCTACATTTATCTCTGTGTACCGATTTTGGCTTGTCCCTGACTGCTCCTGTTTGCTTGTGACCCTGACCCTTGGCCTGTCCCTTGTTTATCCTTGTCTGCTTGTCGCCCCGACCTCATCTTAACCCTTCACTATCTTTTGTGTCCTGAGTGGCTGCTTCCCCTCTCTCCCTACGGAGTGTGACCTAGGGGACTCTGGGGGCCGCAACCTGGATTTAGTTGCAGATAAGGCCATCCTCACCACTCGAGGCTCTGGTGAATACCAGCTGGATCTTAGACTCCGCGCCCTGGGGAAATTGGGCTCAAGCTTCCTGTGGGATCCCTGTTTGTGCTCCAGTGGACCTGTCTTCCATATACACTCTGTGGTCCATCCGCAGCAGTCTGATATAGGGTTCACTACCGTGTGGTGCACTCCTGACTCCAACGGGGCGCATTTTTTAATCTGGCCACAGGTGACCTGACAGAGGGAGGGGGAGAGAGAGAGGAAGAAAAAGATAGGGAGGAAAAGAGAGAGAAGGAAGTAAAGAAAGAGGGATGGAGGGACAGCAGGAAATGTGTATTGCAGAAAGTTTACCTATCAACAGATAAAGATACTCCAAACACCTGGTGTTAGTGCTTCAATCATCCCGCACCATGGTTGTTATGGAGTCAGGATGATTGAAGCGCATTATTTCTATTATTACATTGTAATATAAAATTAAATCATTCAACTGAGTGTGTCACCTGCCACGTCGCATGCCACCAGGTGCCCCCAGCAGAGTCCGTCCTTACATCTGGTGTTCCCGGCTGTGGCACCTCAGTCCTTGCATTGCATCAGCATCCCCTCTCCTCGGACACGTGGGGCAGAGGGTTGGCGGCAGCTCCGTGATTTTCTGTCTTTCCCCGTGTGTTGCGAGGGGAGGGGCCTCCGATCTGTGCAGCCTATCAGCTTCAGTGTACAAGAGACTTTATAACCTTTTGTGACTTCTTTGCCAAAAACAGTCCCGATTTCTGGGACAAAAGCAAAATCCCAGGATTTTAATTGGGATGAGCTCCGATCGGACGAGAAAATCGGGACTGTTGGCAAGTATGCATGAGATAAAAAACAAAACAAACGCCGATATCTGCTTTCTAGGAAAAAAATGGCAGTGTTCACATCTGCTAGAGCCGGAATCATGACGTCCCTTCAGGCCTCCCGGGGTCATAGAGATGACCAGGGGCCATCTTGTCCTTCGGCCAGCTCTGTGGTAACCCTGCGCCGCTGCACCGTCATACTCCGCTCCCCATCACAGACTGCTGCGGAAGTGCTGTGGCGGCAAACTGCGCATGCGCGATGTGTTCCAAACGCATCTGCGATGCGTTCCAATGTATTTACGACAGTGCACGCCAGCGAAACCTCGTTCGGCATCCAGGCTCTTTCCTTAACATCCCCGTGGATTGGAGGATGTTAAAAAAAAGAGCCAGGAGGCCGAGCGAGCGCAGCGAGCCGCCCGAGCGAAGGGAGGACGTGAGGCCGACTGGCCACTTACCTCTAAGTCCACGTGGCCAAGAATGACCGATTCGCTGGTGTGCACTGTCGTAAATCCATTGGAACGCATCACAATTGCGTTTGGAACGCATCGCGCATGCGCAGTTGGCCGCTACGGCACTTCCGTAGCATTGTGTGATGGGGAGCTGAATATGACGCGTCACCGCCACTGGATCAAATATCTGGCTTCCCGATCTAAGGGAAGAGACCGAGGAGGCACTGCTAGGATGGCTTTTACAGTGTAGGGAATCGGTAGCTGAAAAAAGATATCTGGATGATGCCTGTAGCTGTAGGCATCATCCAGATATAGCCAATTCAAGTCCACAACGTCCTATGACTGCATGTGGGCAGGAAGTGGTTAAAGGAGAGGCAAGGCTGGCGTGTGTGTTTGGAGATCAGCTTGATGCCTGCCATGTAATAGCGTGTCCTTTTCTCCTCTGTGGTGTCACTGGTTATCCCTTCAATGCATCCGGACAAGCACAAGCTGTAATGAGGCTGCAGCACTGGCTGGGTGTATAAGAGATGTTCTTTGAGCGCCAACCTAGACGTTTTTCTCCAGCAAAGATCAGTGATCTAACTACTTCTCAAGTGTAAGTAAATACAAAACTTTTCTTTTAGTTTTGGATCGCGTGGCGATGGATTAGAACACCTGACGTTTTTTTATTGCTGTCTGTGCCCCTTCACTCTATTTGTCCTGTTACTGTTATTAAAAGTGAAAAAAAAAGGAAATCTCACATTTTTAGTTGACATCAGAACACTGAGAGTGAGAGGAACGTTTCCAATGGGGACACTAGATCCGGTGACACACTAAAATTGCCTCACTTTGGAGGAATTTCTTCTCGCTTCCCGTGTTGGCTATAGGACAGGAAGTGATGGGAAATCTCCCCTATGGGATATAGATGGTAAAAAACTGACAGGGTTTATAACTTGCCTTTTTAGTTACACTTTAAGCTAACTCACTGCCACTTATGGTAATGATTGTTACTTTAATGGGGATATTTAGCTTGGCTCCAGGTTTTAAGTGAACAATTACCCAGAGAGAAAGCAAAGTAACCCTTAAAGGATCACTAAAGGGATTTTTTTTTTAGCTAAATAGCTTCCTTTACCTTACTGCAGTACTGGTTTCATGTCCTTATTGTTCGTTTTTTGCTTTGAAGTTGCTGTAATCCTGCTCTGTTCTCCACACTTCCTGCTTGTCTGTTTCCTTATAACCTCAGTGCTGGGAGCTTTCTCACGGTGGTCTAAGCTGTCATTACTGTGTGTCTAAAACTTCCCAGAACCAATCAGATTCATTTTAAAAACAAAACACTGCCCTGGATTTGTTTGTTTTTGTTCTGTGTGTCTATTTCTACTTCACAGAAACATGAAGCCAGTTCAAAAGTGAAACTAACCTGCAGGCACATTATATGATTGATTTTTTATCTATTTTTAATCATTTTTGAAAAGGAATCAGTTTACAGGGTATAGAGACATACAAGTTAACAGTAATTTCAGCAAAACATTTTTTTTCCTTTAGTGACCCTTTAAGATCTATAGCAGGCAGCCTATTGTGGCATTTCTCGTCTGGTCAATGCTTCTCCTACAATCTGCCAAGACAACCTGGAAAACCCAGACTTTTGGGTACTTCTGGTGCACTTATTGACCAGACCTTAGAACTTTAACATTAGGGGTCTGCATATCCCAACTTTAGGAAAGCTGATGTATATATATTTTTCAATACTTTATTTTTAACCACTTCCCGATCACCGCATGCCAATATACGTCAGCAGAATGGCATGGGCAAGCAAATGGGCGTACCTGTACACCTGTTTACTAAATAGTTTTTGGTAAGAAGGGCCAACATTAATTCATCCCTATATCAAGACTCAGCTACGATCGATTACGCATTAGAAGCTCTTATCTGCTATCAGTCATGTAACAGATAAGGTGTTTACTGAAGGTATTGGGTTCTGTTTTAGTATATTAATTAGGGTTGTCCCGATACCACTTTTTTAGGACCGAGTACAAGTACCGATAGTTTTTTTCATGTACTCACCGATACCAAATACCGATACTTTTTTTAAATGTCATGTGACAGTTTTCAAACCACAATACAGACTAAGGATATTTTCTTTAGAATTATGAAGAACTCTAACTCAAGACATTATAAAAGAATAAAAAAAGAGTAAAAATGAATAAAAATGTTTTATTTGCTTGTCACGCAGTAGTAAAAAACTCAAAGAATTTTCACAGAACATGTTGATAAATACAAAAAAAGTATTCTATTTAGGTATCGGGAGCATTTGCACGAGTACAAGTACTCCCGCAAATACTTGGTATCGGTCCCGATACCGATACTAGTATCGGTATCTGGCCAACCCTAATATTAATTATTCTAATACTGAAAGGCCAGTAGATAAAAATTGTATTTGATAAACAAAATGTGATTATTTTGTAAAAAAAAAAGTCATATGTGAACACTTTAAAGCAATTTTCTCGATGACATTGGCACCTTCTTTGCAGGTCCAGCTTTTCTATATACTTTTTAGTGACGGTGATTCTGGATCACTAACTTGCTTTCTGTAGTTTCAGTAGAACATGAGTTACATGCTAATGATGTTCTTCTTTCAGGTTGTCCCTCTAATAGATCAAGGGATGAACACATGGAGCAGCCACCAGAGACATCACTAGTCCCATGTGGGAAGGACAAATATATTTCCAAGTGAGTTTTTCCTATTGACACCTTCCAGCTACCATCTCTGCCCTCTATAAATCTGATATTTCTTGTTCTTTGTGTCCTTTCCTGACCCTGACATCCTGTGTGATGAGGACTCTTGGGAATTACTAGCTTGATCGGCCTTCAAATGCCCTCTTCACAATTCTAATCCTATTGTAAGGGCTTCCTATACTTCCTTTACACTTGAACCAGTCTACTGTGAATAATGGGGAGTAAATGACCTACACAATACAGGAATTATGTATCAAAGGAACTTTGCGAGCATGTTCGGCTCTAAGACAAAAACGTTTTTATTTTTTTGTGTGAAGTATATACTCTCTTGGATAAATGGAATGCACTTGTTAAAAATATAATGCATATTTTACAATCAAATACTTTGCTTTCATTGCTGTTTGTCAGTTATTGTTGGAGACCAAATTCGTTTTCTCTGAGAAATTTGCATAGCGAAAATGTATTTGTTTTCTTATTATGTTATTATCTTTTTGTTAAAGATGATAAATATTATTCTAAAAAAAAATGCTGCCAGTTTGTAACATTGCAAAGCTTCCAAAGCTAAATGGGGACCTTGTGCTTTCTCTATTTCAAATGCCACTTTATGCACTTTTTAGACCCAATATGGTCACCTGCTGATCTGGCATCACCTACAAGCAGATTTAATCTTCAATAAGACCCAGAAGTTGAATCTAACACAATTTTGCTTCAGCTAATTGCAGTATTGAAGATGTATTTCCATTTTATTTTCCATTTTTTTTTTTAAGAACACAATGCCTTTCCTGAACCCAGTCTCCTTAACCGCTTAAGGACCGCCGAACACAGATTTACAAATATGCATATATATATATATATATATATATATATATATATATATATATATACACATCCCCTTTTAATTTGGTGGCTGTGTGGTCGCGCACGCGCGCCGCTGACTCGATGTCCGTCGGTGTCCCGTGATCGGGTCACAGAGCTGAAGAAAGGGGGGATGTTAGTGTAAACACATCTCCTCGTTCTTCCTAATGACATATCACTGGTCGTCTGTTCCCTGTCCATCGGGAACAGCGATCAGTGAAGTGTCACGGCAAGCCACGCCCCCTAACAGAAGCACTCCCTAGGTCACACTTAACCCTTACAGGTTAACCCATTCACCGCCAGTGTAATTTTTACAGTAATCCATGCATTTTTATAGCACTGATCGCTGTAAAAATGCCAATGGTCCCAAAATGGTGTCAAGTGTCCGATGTGTCCACCATAAAATCGCCGCCATTACTAGTAAAAATAAATAAAAATGCCATTAAAACTATCCCCTATTTTGTAGATGCTATAACTTTTGTGCAAACCAATCAATAAACTCTTATTGTGATTTTCTTTCTCGTACATCACGGGACACAGAGCGGCATATTCATTACTATATGGGTTATATGGAGTACCTTCAGGTGTGGACACTGGCAATCTCAAACAGGAAGTCCCCTCCCTATATAACCCCCTCCCTTAGAGGGAGTCCCTCAGTTTTTTCGCCAGTGTCTTAGGTGTTGGTCACGGAATAGCTTTGCTCCACATCCTTGGGATTAAGGGCGGGCTAACCGGATCTGTCCAAGGAGCCTCAGTGCCAAAGTGGACAGTACCCGGGCCCCAAACCGTGGGGTTTTGCCTATAATGCTCCTCTTTGGAGGGCTGGACCCTGGGCCCAGGACTTGGAGTTCGTAAAGACCATAAGTTCCTGTTTGCCAGGGTGCTATATAGGTCCAGGACAGTGGGTACCTTCATAGGACCCCAGGGCCTGAAGGTCTATTACGCTACCCACGGAGATGGGAGAAGATTGGATCGTTTTGCTAGACAAACATCCTGCAGCATGGAGCAGGTAAGAGGGGAGCCTGCGGGACTTGGTTCGACAGCAGGCTCTCCGGGGTAACCTAAAAGGGGGGTAGCCTAAGTATGCTCTGCATTGGCAACCTTGCTCACTATGTCTGTGAAAGACAGGATGATCCCATTTCCCCCATCACTAGGTTCCCCTGTCTAAGAATGGTGTTGCTAGCTACCTGCTGCTTTCTTCCTAGGACTGGTAAGGATCCCTATGGGGCCTTTTGGAGAGTCCTACCTGGCCGGGGGTTTGAATCTGCCGCCTGGTTCTGCAGTCCTGGGTCTCCAGCAGCGCGGCTCCTCCATGTTCTTCCTGCTCCGGCATACGCGCGCGCGCGCACGTCTTATAGACGTTTTTCGCGCCGTTCGGAGAGGAGGGCGGGGGGGGGCGTGCCTGCAGCGTCATACAGGGGCGCGCCTTGTGCTGTTATAGATCAGCAGGCATTGTCAGTGCTCAGTCTGAGGCTGATCTCAAAGGGAGAGGACGCAGAGCGGCAGAACGGTGACTCCCGGTGGCGGAAGAGGGGTAGTACAGGCTGGACTTGGTTCCAATGCCTTTCTGTTAAGCCAAGAAATCCCCCTTGTTGCAACAGGTTGGAGGCTGGCAAAATAAGTTTGGGGTCGCTGTATGTTTAACCACTTAAGGACCGCCGCATGTACATTTACGTCGGCAGAATGGCACCGACAGGCACATCAACGTATATATACGTTGGTGCCTTGGGGGGGATCGGGGGTCCGATCGGACCCCCCCCCCGTACATGCGGCGGTCCGCGCGGCTGCAGGAGCGATCCGACAAGTGGGGGCGGCTATCCGTTTTCATCCGCCCCCTCCGGATCGCTCCCAGCCAATGCGCGCGCCCGCCTGACCTGTCACTTCCTCCTCCTGTGTAAACACAGGAAGGAGGAAGCGACGTGATCTCTCCCTCGGCGTTTGTTTCAAGCGCCGCTGAGGAGAGATCACTACAGAACAAGTAAGTCTGCACTAACACTACACTACACACACACATTTAACCCCCGCGATCGCCCCCCCCCCCCCTCCCCCCTGTCACAGTGTCACTGAATGCAGTAATCATGTATGATTACTGTATTTAGTGTCAGTGTGACAGACAGTGTGACAGTCAGACAGTCAGTAGTGTCAGGGTAGCCCCCCCCACCCCCCCCAATAAAGTTTTAACCCCCTGATCACTGCCCTAGTTAACCCTTTCACTCCCTATTGCCAGCGTCACTAAGCGATCATTTTTCTGATCGCTGTATTAGTGTCGCTGTTCCCGCTAGGTAGCTAATTTTTTTTTTAATGCGATTTTTTTTTTACTAAAGACATGTGGCTAAATAAATTTTGGCCTAAATGTTTGACTAAAATTTAGTTTATTGTTTTTTTATTATAACAAAAAGTAAAAAATATTGATTTTTTTTCAAAAATGTCGCTCTATTTTTGTATATAGCGCAAAAAATAAAAATCGCAGAGGCGATCAAATACCACCAAAAGAAAGCTCTATTTGTGGGAAAAAAAGGACGCGAATTTTGTTTGGGAGCCACATCGCACGACCGCGCAATTGTCTGTTAAAGCGACGCAGTGCCGAATCGCAAAAACCCCTTGGGTCATTTGCCAGCGTATTGGTCCGGGTCTTAAGTGGTTAAAAAAAAAAAAAAAAAAGAAAGAGACTTGTATATATTTAAAAAACAAAAAAAACAAAACAAAGGGGTTCCCCCTCTGATTCTGATGATATGCCGATACTTTCCCCGCAACTTATTCCCATAAAGGTCGCCTTGGATGAGCCATTAGGGGGGTCTGGTGCGGAGGCTGGCCCAGATCAGCCCAGCCCTGTGTTTATCACAGAGGAGATGCTAGCTGTATCCCTAGGGGGGCTAGAAGAGAGAATAGCAGCATTGATCGCTAGAGCTATTCCTGGCAAGAAACGGGTTAGATCCCCATCACCAAGAGGTGTATCCTCAGATGCTGAAATTCTCTCTCCGGAGGAATTGGAATCGCAGGAGGATCAACTAGACCTGAACCAAGAGGGTTCAGGGATTGAGGGATCTACCTCTGAGGAACCATTTTCAGACTCCCAGACAGAGAGACTGTGGGTGCAGTCTTTGACGGACATGGTCCGCTCGGCATTTAGTTTACCATTGCCAGAGCCTCAGGTTCCTCCGGTATCCTCTCTGGGCTCTTTGAAAGCTCCTTCAAGCAACGCGGTTTTTCCGGTCCATCCTCTCTTGGAGGAATTGATCTTTCGGGATTGGGTACGGCCGGACAGGATTTTTCTGCCACCGAAAAGATTTGCGGTCATTTACCCCATGGAGGAAAAATTCTCCAAGAGGTGGAGGCTCCCAGTGGTGGAGGCAGCCATCTCATGTGTGAATAAATCACTAACTTGCCCGGTGGAAAACATACATATGTTTAAAGATCCGGTTGATAAACGGTTAGAGACACTTTTAAAAGCATCCTTTGCTACGGCAGGAGCAGTGGTACAGCCAGCTGTGGCTGCAATTGGAGTTTGTCAGGCGTTGAAGGACCAGACAAAAGAAATGCTAAAGGACATGCCTACCCAACAAGCAGAAGAGTTTTCTGACATTCCAAGAGCTCTGTGTTTTGCTGTAGATGCTATAAAGGATTCCATCCAGCAGGCCTCTCGTTTATCACTATTTTTGGTGCACATGAGAAGGCTCTTATGGTTGAAGAACTGGGCGGCGGAGCCCCCATGCAAAAAGCTTCTGGCAGGTTTTCCCTTCCATGGAGGACGACTCTTCGGGGAGGATCTGGATAAATACATTCAGACTATTTCAAGTGGCAAAAGTACCCTTTTACCGGTCAAAAAGACATTCCGGGGTCCTACATTTAAAAGGCAGCTCTTTCCTGTCTCAGGGCCCTCAAATTCCAGGCAGTATCGATGGCCGCCTGCGCGATCCAACTTTAACAGTAGATCGCAGGGACAGGCCCCTGGGGGTAAGAGACCATGGTATCGCAAGCCGACAAAGACAGCCCCTAAGTCTGCCTTATGAAGGGGCGTCCCCACTCTCGCGGGTGGGGGGAAAGCTTCGTTTCTTTTCAGAAGTTTGGGAAGCCAAGATCCCCGACAAATGGGTCCGGGCGTCTGTAACCGCAGGCTACAGACTGGAGTTTCTAAACTTTCCTCCGCCTCATTTTCAAGAGTCAAGGCTACCAAAGGATCCAGCAAGGAAGGCCTCGATGCTGGCAGCTTTGGATCTCCTGCTTTGCCAGGACGTAATAATAGAGGTGCCAGCCCAAGAGCAAGGGCTAGGTTTCTATTCCAATCTCTTTGTCATACCAAAGCCCAACGGCGATGTCAGGCCAATCTTGGACCTAAAGAGGTTAAATGGTTACCTAAGGGTTCGTTCTTTCCGGATGGAATCCATCCGGTCAGCAGTCGCCACGCTTCAGAGGGACGATTTTCTGGCTTCCATAGACATAAAGGATGCTTACCTTCATGTACCAATCTTTCAGTCGCATCAAAGATTTTTACGCTTCGCGGTGGGGCAGCGACACTTCCAATTCAGGGCGCTCCCCTTCGGGCTGGCCACGGCCCCCCGGGTATTCACGAAGATCCTAGCCCCAGTTCTGGCCAATCTAAGGATCCAAGGGGTCACAGTCCTAGCATACTTGGACGACCTTTTAATCATAGATCACTCACGGCCGTGTCTGCAACAGGCAGTAAACCTCACGGTTCAGTACCTCGAAGGGTTCGGCTGGGTCCTAAACCGGGAAAAGTCAGCGTTCCAGCCTACAAAGCAGTTGGAATACCTCGGCATGAGGTTAGACACAGAACAGCAAAGGGTGTTCCTGCCCCTTGTAAAGATCGAGGCTATCAAGGGGTTGGTTCAGTTGGTTCTAAGCAAGAAAAAAACAACTATTCGCCTGTGTATGCGATTACTAGGCAAGCTAGTGGCCACGTTCGAGGCGGTACCATACGCTCAGATCCACACTCGCGTCCTACAGGCGGCCATTCTAGCAGCCTGGGGCAAGAGAGCACATGCCTTAGGCGGCGTACACACGAGGGGATATGTCCGCTGAAAACGGTCCGATGGACCGTTTCAGCAGACATCTCCGCTCGTGTGTATGGGCTAGCGGACAGATTTGTCCACCCGACAGATTTCAAAGCAAGCTTTGAAATCTATCCGGTGGGAATCTGTCCGCCCGACATGTCTGCTGGTTAGTACACTTACCAGCAGACATGTCGGCCCCCACCGCCGCCGCGCCGCTGCCGAATGGATTCGGCGCATGCGCGGAAGTGTTTTACTTCCTGGTGCGGTGACGTGGCGGCGTCAACGTCACCGCCGCGTCACCGCCACGTCACCGCGCCGTCCGGCGGCGGGGAATTTGATCCGATGGTGTGTACACGCCATCGGATCAAACTCCCGATCGGACATATCCAATGGAAATGGTCCGCGGACCGTTTTCATCGGATATGTCCGATCGTCTGTACGCCGCCTTAGAGTCCCCTTTGACGCTATCATCAAGGGTCCGACAAAGCCTGGCCTGGTGGTTGAACCCTCAGAATCTTCTAAAGGGAAGATCCTTCAGCCCTGTTGTCTGGAAGGTAGTTACCACAGACGCCAGCCTGGCAGGCTGGGGGGCGGTCTTCGAGGGGTTCTCTCGCCAGGGAACTTGGGTGAAAACAGAGAGGCAGCTCCCCATCAATATATTGGAGATCAGAGCTGCTCGCCTAGCCCTTCTGGCATGGACCTCCAGATTACAGGGGTCCCCGGTGAGAATCCAGTCAGACAATGCCACAGCGGTGGCATACATAAACCACCAAGGGGGAACCAGGAGTCAGGCCGCTCAGAGGGAGGTGAGCTTGATTTTTCAGTGGGCAGAGGTTCATGTACCCTGCATTTCGGCGATATATTTATTCCCGGAGTGGACAACCTGCAGGCAGACTTCTTAAGTCGCCAGATTCTGTCGCCAGGGGAGTGGTCTCTGCATCCCCAGGTCTTTCAGACAATCTGCCAGAGGTGGGGAATGCCAGACGTAGATATAATGGCATCCAGGTTCAACAAGAAACTAGACAGGTTCGTGTCTCGAGCGAGGGACCCTATGGCCTGCGGAACCGATGCGTTGGTTTGCCCTTGGCATCAATTCAAACTTCTATATGCATTCCCTCCGCTACAGTTACTTCCGCGCCTGTTGCGCAGGATCAGAGTGGAGCACAAGCCAGTCATTCTAGTAGCTCCAGCTTGGCCCCGGAGGACATGGTACTCACTGGTCCTGAAGATGGCAGTGGGAGACCCTTGGACTCTTCCTCTACGACCAGACCTACTCTCACAAGGCCCGATCCTCCACCCTACATTACAACGTCTAAATTTGACGGCCTGGAGGCTGAATCCCTGATTCTCAGGGGTAGAGGTCTGTCTAGGCAGGTAATTCCTACCCTGATTAGGGCTAGAAAGCCGGCCTCCAGGGTGATTTATTACAGGGTGTGGAGGAACTACGTAGGCTGGTGTGAATCCAAAAGATGGAATTCCCGCAAATATACCATTGATAGGGTGTTAAGTTTTCTCCAGCTAGGAGTGGATAAAGGCCTGGCACTAAGCACAATCAAGGGACAGATTTCAGCTCTGTCAGTGTGGTTTCAGAGGCCGCTGGCCACCCACTCGCTGGTAAAGACCTTCATACAGGGGGTCTTGCGTATTAATCCTCCTGTCAAGTCACCAATTTGTCCATGGGACTTAAATCTTGTCCTGTCCACTCTACAGAAACAACCCTTTGAGCCGTTGGCTGAGATTCCTTTAGTTTTACTGACAAGAAAGTTGGTTTTCTTGGTCGCCATAGTTTCGGCCAGGAGAGTGTCAGAGTTAGCAGCCTTATCGTGTAAGGAACCATATCTCGTTCTACATAAGGACAGGGCAGTTCTCCGGCCCCATCCTTCCTTTCTACCAAAGGTTATATCCAATTTTCACTTGAACCAGGATTTGGTACTTCCATCCTTCTTTCCGAAACCCACGTCTAGAAAGGAGGGGTTGCTGCATACCTTGGATATTGTCCGGGCCATGAAGGCCTATCTTAAAGCTACAGAAAAGATCCGGAAAACAGATGTGTTGTTCGTTCTACCAGATGGCCCCAAGAAGGGGCAGGCAGCTGCAAAATCCACCATCTCGAGATGGATTAGACAATTAATCATTCAGGCCTACGGTTTGAAGAGGTTGCCTCCTCCTTTGTCGGTAAAGGCCCATTCTACCAGGGCCATGGGCGCCTCCTGGGCAGCACACCATCAGATCTCTATGGCTCAGATATGCAAGGCGGCGACGTGGTCATCAGTCCACACGTTTACAAAGTTTTATCAACTAGACGTGAGAAGGAATGCGGATTCTGCCTTTGGACAGGCAGTACTACAGGCTGCAGTTTAAGATCCTCGGGATCAGGGGCACCCTTGGTTGTAAAAAAGAAAAAAAAAAAAAAGTTTTTTCTTGACTAAGTTGGAATTATTATTATTATTTGAGTATACCTCTAAATTAAATCTCGTTTGAGAAGATGTCTCCCTCCCCTCATTAAAGCATTGCTTTCGGACATCCCATATAGTAATGAATATGCCGCTCTGTGTCCCGTGATGTACGAGAAAGAAAAAGGGATTTTTAAATACAGCTTACCTGTAAAATCCTTTTCTTGGAGTACATCACGGGACACAGAGCTCCCACCCCTCTTTTGGGGAACATTTTTGGGAGGCATACTGCTTGCTACAAAACTGAGGGACTCCCTCTAGGGGAGGGGGTTATATAGGGAGGGGACTTCCTGTTTGAGATTGCCAGTGTCCACACCTGAAGGTACTCCATATAACCCATATAGTAATGAATATGCCGCTCTGTGTCCCGTGATGTACTCCAAGAAAAGGATTTTACAGGTAAGCTGTATTTAAAAATCCCTTTTTTTTTTTAAACCAAAAATATGTAGAAGAATACGTATCGGCCTAAACTGAGGACATTTTTGTTTTATATATTTTTGGGGGATATTTATTATAACAAAAAGTAAAAAATATTGCTTTTTTTTTTCAAAATTATCACTCTATTTTTGTGATAAAAATACTACCAAAAGAAAGCTTTATTTGTGGGAAAAAAAAGGACGTCAATATTGTTTGGGAGCCACGTCGCAGGACCACGTAATTGTCAGTTAAAGCGACACAGTGCCGAATCGCAAAAAGTGGCCTGGTCTTAAGCCCCGGACCATTGGGCTGGCCGAGGTGGTTAAATAACTAACTTTGAGGGAACATTGAGGGTCTAGCTAAGACTAAACGAACTAGCATTAAAAGGAGGGGAGGACAGAGGCCCAAAACTAGGGTTGTCCCGATACCACTTTTTTAGGACCGAGTACAAGTACCCATACTTTTTTTCATGTACTCGCCGATACCGAATACCGATACTTTTTTTTAAATGTGTCCCCCCCACAAATGCAGCCATGTCCCCCCACAAATGCAGCCATGTCCCCCCACACATATGCAGCCATGTCCCCCCACACATATGCAGCCATGTCCCCCCCACACATATGCAGCCATGTCCCCCCACACATATGCAGCCATGTACCCCCACACATATGCAGCCATGTCCCCCCACACATATGCAGCCATGTCCCCCATACCTAAATGATGATGCCGCCACCGCTGCCGCGTTAATTACAGTGCGGCGAACATTACAGGCAGCTTTCGTTTGAATATCTGTTTTCCCTGCCGATCCGTGTAAAGGACACTCCCCCTTGCTCGGGATTGGACAAAACAGCTATTCAAACTAAAGGTGCCTGTAATGTTTGCCGCACGGTGATTAACGTGGCAGCTTTGCGATATACGTTGGCGCGGGGGGCGTCAAGTATTCTATTCAGGCATCGGGGGCATTTGCGGGAGTACAAGTACTCCCGCAAATACTCGGTACTGGTATCGGTATCGGGACAACCCTACCCAAAACCCCACTAGATGTCAGCATACTAAAAAACTATAATAATATGATGCATTTAAATACTGCAGTGCTTCCAACTTAAAGGGGTTGTAAAGGAAAGAACGTTTTTTTCATAATAAGCATCCTTTACCGGCAGACATTACTCTTTTTACTTTCTCATTGTTTGTTTTTGTCAAAAGTTGCTCTATTTCCTCTCTGTTCTGTTCACTTCCTGCTTGTCTGATCATTATTCACCACCGTGAAGGGAGGGTTTACTGCGGTGGTCAGTGACGTGCTTGCCCCCTCCTGGGAACTACATCTGTGCGGTAGGACGCTCTCTACATGTTAGAGACTTCAAGAAGGTGTGAATTACTGGGCGTGCAGCAATGCATACTGGGAAATGTAGTTCTTACATAAACGAGCGCCGCAAACCAGGAAGTGAATGAGAGAACAGAAACTAGAACACCGGAGGTGATATAGATGAAGGAATTTAATAGGTATTTACTTGTTTTTTTAACAATCATTACACTATTCTGTCTGTCTACCTTGCAGACATTAATTTTAGGCAAACATTTTTTTTCCTTTACAACTCCTTTTAATTTTTGTATAATGTCAACTGAAAAAACATATTTGGGGAGCACAGATATGAGTGAGGAAAACACCTTATTGTGGTCATTAAACTAGGCGTAGATGAGAAGTGACCGCATAGGGAAATTTTCTACTACAATAATAGATTTGTATTTTATTTTTTTCACTGTTTGCATGCTGACCTGGTCATGGGCCATAACAAGGTAAAAGACTGATTTAGTTGTTATAACTTCAGAACTAAAAATTGCCTTAGATCAGGAGTGCTCAACCTTTTGAAGAACAATGGCCACTTCAAGCAGTAGTAAAAAAAAAAAAAATACACTGGGCACTTTAAGTTATAATGTGCTAGTATGCATTGCGCGCCAACAGTATCTATTGCATGAAACGACATGCAATAGAGCCGCCCTGCCACAGTATATGTGCAGTGGCTGGTATTTAAGAGGTTAAAGCAGCCAAATCTTTTTTTTTAAAAGGGCCAATATGCCCATTGCAAAAGTGCATTGTATGTGACGTTTAATAAACTGACCTTTTTCCTCTTCCAGCTTCTGCTGGCATCACAAGGCTGCTAGGAAGGTCCCAGGCGAAGTGCACTTTGTATCATTCCGCCTGGGACAAGAGCCCTAGCTACAGAGGAAGCATCGGCTTATGCGGCTCCTGCTCCCTCCACGTCTGATTGCTTCCTCTTCTGCCAGTGGTGCATCCATGCTGAAGCTCTGGGATGGCGGATCGGCAGCCTGAGCTCTGGGCTTGCCAACCTGCCATCCCAGAGCATGAGGTCACAAGCCACATCAGTGCACCCTGCCATAGACCTTTGGATGCATCATGAAGGAGACTAATGAGACATGAGAAATCATGTACAGATTTACTGACGCTCACCAAAGCTTTTGCATGTGATTCAAAGTATGGTATCAATTAAATGTACTCATTATTGTTTTTATTAAAGATTCCAGACCTTTTTTCTACTGCATAAAGTAAGGAATGCTTAAATTCCCTGTCTGCCCTCTTTTTGTAGGCTTGATTCACACCCATGCATTTTTGTTCTTTTTGCAGATTTGCACTACAGCCCATTTAACATGGTTTCTTATGGAACGCGTTCTGTAGCACAAATATGCAAAAAGCACTAAAAATGCATAGGTGTGATTCAAGCCTAATTAATGGTGGTCACTGAGGCAGGAAATGATGCAAGGGTAAACTCCTGCAACAAGGATACAGCCATAGAAACCTTGTCAAAATAGAAATATAGGGCTTCTACTTCTGACTTGTTTTAACACGTTTCACATTCATAGGATGTCAACCTTATCCTTTACTACTTAAAGCAGGATTCCACCCGTAATTTTTTTTTTTAAGTCAGCAGCTACTAAGTACACTTACCTGTCCTACTTGCCCGCGCCGATGCCCCCCCCCCCCAGATGCCGATCCCACGACTGATCCAGGTCCCACGCCGCCATTCACACTAGGGGAAACAGGCAGTGAAGCCTTACAGCTTCACTGCCCATTTCCTACTGCGCCTGCGTGAGTCTCACGCCGGCTTGTGAATGGGCGGCTGCTCTCTGAGAACCCACACAGTTCCCAAAAAGCAGCGCGCCCCATTCACTAGGAGAAGAAGCAGAAGAAAACACACCGCGGTGGGGAAGAGGCAGATTACGGACTTCCGGATAGCAACAGGTATTTCAGGTGAGTATACATTTTTTTTTTTTTACATTTTTTTTTTTTATTTTATTTTTTTTTTAGGATTTTTGGCAAAATGTTTTATTCCTGGGTGGAACTCCGCTTTAAACCACCTCCAAACCCGCAAACACGAGTTGCGGGAAAAAAAATCACTCGATTCAACACTGACTGAGCTATTGTGTTCTCCCGGTGGGGAGAGCGGAAAGCTGGTCCTGTGGGGAAAATGCATGCAAAACCTGACATGCTGGTTGTACCCAAGTTGATTGATCATTCAACTTGGGTACAATCAGCCTGCCCATACATGGTCTTAATCTTGGCTGTTCCCTGCTGAACCAGCCGAGATTCGAACTGGCTATGGCCGACTTTTTTTTAGTAAACTTAAACAGACATGCATATTGGATGAAGGATGGTTTAACCAATGCATGGCTGTTGTTAGGTCAGTGATCTATCAAATCATTAAAAATAGAAGTCTTGGAAAATTTACCTTAAAAAAAAAAAAGTCAGTAATGGCCACTCCAATATTCCTGTCCTGATATAACAGTTAAAACCTCTGTCATGTTTAATGGACTGA
Organism: Rana kukunoris; assembly: GCA_029574335.1. Classification (NCBI taxonomy): domain Eukaryota; kingdom Metazoa; phylum Chordata; class Amphibia; order Anura; family Ranidae; genus Rana; species Rana kukunoris. The sequence goes on from CM056051.1 coordinate 455,270,275, forward strand.
ATTCGCCCAGAGGCGATTTAGTTCGCATGTGCCGCGCTATATACGTTTTTCATTCATTTTTTTCATTCATTCATTCAATTGGTGGGCTATTTAACTGAAACACTTCATACACATTAATTGAAATGCAAAAGCATCTTGAAGCAGGCTGATGCAGCTCGGGTCAGATGCACCTGTAGATGAATGATCATAAAAGTGTCTTGCACCGATCTAAAATGAAAAAGAAATGCAGATGAAATGGAAAAAAAAGGGAATGGAGGGGTGTGGGATTGCTGCGGTGCCAACAGATAGAAACCAAAACAATAGATATATAAAAAATGAAAAGGGTTTATTGTTTACAAAAGGATAAAAGTCGGTTCAAGCATATAAGCGATACATTAGAATAGCTTAGATCAGGGGTCTCCGAACTTTTCAAACAAAGGGCCAGTATATTGTCCTTCAGACTTTAGGAGGGCCGGATTGTGGCCTGCGGGGGGAAAAAATATCCTGGGTCCAGCATTGGTGAGAGTAAATATGGCCTCAGAGTTTGCAGTCAGTAGTATAAGGAGTAGTGGCCCTATTAGTAATTGTAATTGTATCCCATCATTGGTATCGGTGAAAGAAATTGTGCCCCTTTGTTGGCGTCAGTGGGAAGAATAGTGCCTCATATCAGTGGGAGGAATAAAGCCCCAATGGGCCTGATAAAGGCTAGCAAAGGGCCACATCTGGCCCTCGGGCCGCAGTTTGGAGACCCCTGGCTTAGATAGCTGCACAGGGACGCTGATACACACAGCTAATATCCTTCCGTAATTGGCCAATTTACCTGTTAATTGCTGAGCTGCCTTTAATCCACATTTTGGGCTCTCTTACTTACCCAGTTCATTAGGAATTACACTGTATACTTGTATTTTACATTAATTCAGCGTCCCTGCATTTTTAATTTCTGTTATTTTAATCGCCAGTCCCTCTAGCCACGGTTGGGGCTTTTGGATTCGAGCCTGTTCTCAGGTGTTTGTACTGCTTGGTTCGCATGGGGAGCATTGGAGACATTTATTGAGCTGCTCATGTCACAAATCCCCTGATGAAGCCAAAGATTTGGCGAAACTAGTCGGGTAGACCTGACCAATGCCTGTATCTTGTTTTTCTGCTCCCACGTTTCTATTGTATCGCTTATATGCTTGAACTGACTTTTATGCTTTTGTAACCAATAAACATTTTTCATTTTTATATATCTACTGTGTTTTGGTTTCTATCTGTTGGCACCACAATAATCCCACGCCCCTCCATTCCCTTTTTTTTTTTTTTTTCAATTCAATCAAGGGATGAGGAGCCGTATCTTTATTAGGACCATCAACCACTAATTGCCCAAATGCAGATGAAAGCAAGCTGCATTTGCCCATCAACGCAAGACTAAAGCCCATCATCACAGACCCTTACTGTTGTCTGTATCACAGTGGGGAGATTTGTCTCTGTGACCTTGGTCACCAGGACAGGAAGGGAGGGCAATCTTCACAGTGGGCACTCAAGCAGCAATAATAAAAAAAATACTGGGTTCCTAATCCTTTGCCATCCTGTGCAAAACCTAAAACAAAAAAAATGTTTTGCAGAGTTCCTTTTTTTTACATGCCCCAATAGATGTGTTCATGTCTGTCACAGTATTTTGTATGTTTGGATTAGTCCATTTTTTGAGACTGATACATGCAGCAAAGACTTGCATTATTCTTTTGATGAAATTGTTATTTTATTTATTGATTTGCCCATTTTGTGAAGTCATGTAGAGGGATATCCGTTATTGATCTGGCCGTTTACTTCAATAGATTTCTGAAAGATGCATTTCCATTGAACTTGTAGTTTGACATACAACAAAATTATTTTTGCGGCTAACATAATTTTGCACAACTTACAAAATGATTTGAGACTTTAGCAGCAGCACTTGGAACCTGGAGCTTCTAGTGTTCTGCATATCACACACAGCCTACTGACCTACATAATCCAGCTAGCACTTGACTACATATCATGTATGCCTATCACACCAGACTCAGTCTGTTCTCCACAGAGAAAAACAATGAAAAGGAATTCATCTATATAGAGGAAGATGTGATAAGCATGTATGTAAATGGAACACGTTTTTGTTATGCCTACAGGCAGAGGAACAGCTTGGAATCTTTGTAATCCTCGCTCCAATGAGAATATACACTTGACAGGCAGATCTTAGAAATGATTGTCAGGGGAGTTATGGGGAACTCTGATCAGTTTTGTCTTTTTTTTTTTCTATAGGCATGAGCTACTGGCACACTTGAAGAATTATAATTTTTATTATGAAGGACAGAACCTACAGTTGAGGCATCGAGAGGTAAAGTAATGGGCTCTAATGTTGTGGATTTTTAAACCTTTATATTACTAGGCATTGCCAATTATTAATAAAGTGCTGATGTGTTAAACACTGTACTTTTGTAAATTAACTCAACATGATCTATTAACTAGTAGACGGTTCAGGAACAATACTGTCAGGATCTGGATTTGACCCTGCATCCTTGGCGGTGCCTGGCTGTGGCTCTTCTGGCTGAGCCACCTAAAATTCCGGACAGCTCCCTGTCTGATTTCTTTGGACAACCTTGCCTTTTGTCTTGTTTCTCTTGAACCTTTTTGCTCCTTCCATAAGCTTCTGTCTCCGCACTTCCTCGTTGCCAGATTATTGTGCTCTCCAGCCAATATCTTGCTCCTTTGTGTACCTGTAGCTGTCCTTATCTCTACTACCATCCCTTACCAACCTTGGCTTGTTCCTCGCCTATGCTTCTGCTTGATTCCAACCTACAACCACTTGTTAAGAATTAATGGCCGCACACCAAAATAAACCTAAAAAGGTAGCCTTTATTGGTGTAAAAAGGATAAAAACAGTACAAAAAACAGCACAGCAAGCAGTGGGGTAAAAAAGTTGACGCGTTTCGCACAATCAGTGCTTAGTCATAGCTATGACTAAGCACTGATTGTGTGAAACGCGTCAGTTTTTTTGCCCCACTGCTTGCTGTGCTGTGCCTTTTATCCTTTTTACACCAATAAAGGCTACCTTTTTAGGTTTATTTTAATGTGCGGCTGTCCATGAATTCTTTTCATAGATTTTTTGCCTTGTGCATTGCCAGGACCCACGGTTTTCGAGGAGGACATTGATTGCTTATTGAATTTGTCTGGAGCGGCGTTCTCTTTTTCTACAGCCACTTGTTGCCAACCTTTTGGCTTTGTAGCGCTTGGTTGCTACTAGTAACAAACATCCACCATATCACCCTGCTGCCAGACCTCCATCTATGTCTTCAGAGACAATGAACAGTCATTTGCTTTGTTTTGTTTATTGGGGGATATAACTTGGTTGGGATAAAGGGGATATGGGATGCCCATAGAACATGTTGCTTTGCCATCATATTTAGTGAACATAGATAAGTTTGTTTAGCCTTGAAGAACTGATTTACTACTAACATTTACAGTCTTTTTCCCCTGCATAACACCATGCAGACTATTGCTCCTCCTCCTCCTCTGCACTGACTCCTGCAGACTGTTGCTTCCAGGACTGTAAAACTATTAGATCCCATCATCTTCATTATGGCAAAAAGGGACCGCTCTGAATAATGCAAGATTGCTGGTTGTACTTGGTGGTAGTTGACTACGTAGTTACTAGGCCAGGGGCCTGCAGTACCCCTCCCCGGAGGCCTAGTCATTTTAACAGCTTGTACTGGTTGATGGACTAGCCCAAATTGCAAATCCTGCGCCCTCAGGCGGCATCGATTTGACACATATTCCCACAGTCTCTCCTCTGTTCCGGGACTTCTCATCAATAAATGTGTAAAGATGAGGACTTCATCCATGACTGTGTATGGACTAAGTTCCCTCTCAGACTTCCAGGTATGCCTGCACACCCAGCACTCCACTGTGGTACACTCACCAACCTTTTCCTTTTCCCGCCCGAGTCCATGATGGAGAACTTTATCTGGGCATACGTTCCGACAGCCTCCAGCCCCTCTGATCCAGGAATTCCTCATCAATGACTGTGTAATGATGAGGACTTCACCAGTGACTGTGTAAACGTGAAGTTCCCTCACAGCTCTCCCAGGCTTCTCCACTAGGCCTCAGCCCCCCCCCCCCCCAGATGGCCCCTGCCACTGTCTAATATTCAATTCTCCACTTCTCCCAGCCGACAACTCTCCCCAGTGGTGTGTTTCCTCAGCTTATATAGGAGGCCCACCCCCTGCCAATACCAAGTGGGGATTGGTCAGGGCTTCCACATGAGCTGCCTGCCACTCCTGTCCCAGGCCCTGCCTCCTTCTCTAGAACAATCTCCCTAGAGAAAGGGGTGGCGCCACACCCACTGCTACACTAACCACTCCCTGCCCCCAGATCAAAACGCAGGCCTAGCCTGAAGCATAGGCCTGCCTAAATGTATCTGCGCTGACAGTGGTATTCTAGCACCTACCTACGGTAGAAGGGGCTACAGCTTATTTATTGAGTACGCTTGTGCTTGATCCTTACCTGCTGCTGGACCCCAGTTTGCTCACCTCACCGTTGGTGCAAACCTGGGGATCGTGACCTGGTACTAACACTCAGCACAAACCATCAATTTGGTGAATACCAGTTAGTGCTTAGACCCTGCACAAACTGCCAACATAATGCAGCCCTAGTATATAAAGCATTACAAACAGGGCCATGCGTGCCAGAACTAACTCTATAGTGATCAGTTGCAGTGTGTACGGATTACACAAACTTTTTTTCACCACCATGGATAAAGTCATTGGTTTTGGTACCTTCATGGTCTGCTTCCTAGTGCCATCAGGGTGGATCCTTTCCCATATGGAAAACTATAAAAGGAGGGACTGATTCCGCACACTGATTCTGTCCGCTATCAAGTTTGCTGCATTCCATTTCCAGTGCTCTGGCTCAAGTAGAGACTGTGATATGCTGGTATCCAACGCACACCAATTCTGACCAAGCAGTCTATTACATTAAAACCTGTTTACGCCCCTAAAAAAAAAAAGAAAAAAAAAATATTTAAGTATGTCCTCCTTTTTATAAGTCACCCTTTCTGGAGTATCTCATACCACCCCAACCTGTCTCCTGTTACAAGATCTAAAAGCAATAAATTGTAAAAGGAGAACCCCCAGTTAAATGGAGCCAGAGTGAATGGACTTTTGGTCTGTGTGAATTGTGGCCTCTGAACTCTTTTGGGAAAGAACCAGTTGAATCGATGGTTCATGTGGAACTACACATGTGAAATATTTACTGTATATTTAATATAAAGATTGTCTGCCTCCTCTTCACAGGAAGAAGGGGAGCTGATTGTGGAAGGACTGCTGAATATTTTCTGGGGTTTAAGACGGCCTATCAGACTTCAGATGCAAGATGACAATGAAAGAATACGCCCACCTCCATCCTCCACGTCCTGGCATTCTGGATGTAACCTCCTCACTCAGGGGTAAGGCTCCTATCTCATACATCATCACTCAAATAATTTCTCTCGCCCTACATTATGTACTGAGCTAGCTTCTTTGAACATGCAATGACGGTTTAAATGCAATCACACTGATGACACTGTCACCCTCTTGGCCATAGGGTACACTGTTATCAGATATGGTATCCTCTATTTACAGGAAAGTTAGACCCCCTTAAAGTAAAACTAAAGGCATTTTTTTTCCTTTTGGATAGAGTAAGAGAAGGTTAAAAATCCTGTAAGGTTTTTTTTGTCATCTGTATCCCATTGGGGAGATCTCCTTCACTTCCTGTCACAAAGCTAAAACAGGAAGTGAGAAGAAATCCTCCAAAGTGAGAGAATCTCTGGTTGTCACCTGCATTAGTGTCCTCATTGGAATAGATCTCAGTAACTGTCTGGGGACAACCCAAAATCTGGGATTTTTTTTGACTTTCTCTTTCAAAACAACAAACGGGACAAATTGAGAGGGTGAATCTCCGCACCTGGGACACAGGCAATCTATACCCTCTCCACTTTATCAAAAAAAAATGTCATTAGGTATACTTTGTTACTTACACACAGGGCCGATCTTCCCTATAGACTCACTTTGCAAGCCGCTTAGGGCCCCGCAAAGCTGTGGAGGGCCCCCAAATTACTAGATGCCCCGTCTGGTGAGAAGTCATATTCGACCCCTCACCCCGCTTCTCAACTCGCTGGCTGCATGGGAGAAGAGGTAAGAAGTCAGCACCCCCCAGCTTCTCACTTTAATGTAAGATGTCATTTTCGATAGCAGAACCCCCCCCCCCCCCCCACCGTTTCTCAACTTGACTATTTAATGTGACATGTCATTTTCGGCAGCCCCCCGCTTCTCCACTTTAATGTGACATGTCATTTTCGGCAGCCCCCCGCTTCTCCACTTTAATGTGACATGTCATTTTGCTTAGGGCCCCAGGGAGGTCAGGATCGGCACTGCTAACACACAGCCATGAACCCTTTTGCGTGTCATCACTGGATACAAATATATATTTATGTAAACACTCAATGTATCAAGTTGTAATTTGTAGCCTTCCCTTGACCAGATTGTGACTTAAAGTGCAGCTATGCATAGACTATGTTTATAAAAAAAAAAGCGCATCTCTTGGAAGAATTCTGCCAAGGAAGCTTGCATTCTGGGTCAGATCTAGAGCAAAGTCCACGTCTTCCTGCTGATTAGAAAGACCACTGCCTCCACACAGAGCAAGGGTCCTTCTTGACAGCATGCCAGCAGGGGACAGGCCCCTCTACTCAGGCTGTGTCTGCTTTCCAAAATACAAGATATATGCTGCTTTTTATTGTGTTCTTCTGTCACCATCCACACACACAGAAGACTTTCAGTTCTCATGCAAATAAGTGGCCCCTCTCACTCTTTATAGCGCAGCCAATAGGTCTGAACTAAGGAAAAGTCACGCTGTTAAAGCTTTGAATGCTTTGTGTGTCAGCTGTCAGCCACCATGAAGCATTGGAGGGAAGGCACAAAGACCCATACATCCTTGTTTAGCAGAAAGCACTATTATGTAACTTCAAGTCCAGACATCTTTTTTTTTAAAGAATTTTTGTTAATCTTGGATATATTAGGTTTTAACCCTCTCCTATTTCTTTTTTTATTTTTTATTAATTTTTTATTATTTAATTGTATTGGTTGTACTGGGATGAATAACCCATTGTGCACAAATGATACTCCAAATTTCTAGAAATTATGCTCCAAATTACTTGATAGAAAATGTTATGGGCCAGATTCACAGAGCCCTTACGCCTGTCTAACTAGTGTTAGACTGGAGTAATTTCAAATTACGCACGTTTTCTGGCTAGTCGGAAACCTCAAGCCATGAATAGACGGCTGAGGGCTTCAATTCGACTGGATTACGTGTTCGTACGCCTTCGGATCTACGCTGCAATAAAATTGCAGCCACTGGGTGGACTTCCCGTAGTTTTCCGCGTCGGGGTATGCTAATGAGCTTTTGCCGGCGATCCCAGAAATTACGATCTTCAATTGCAATCTCTTACGGCACCTTTAGTCATCTTTTCGCTGCGTAAAACTATACCAGCTTTTTGCTGGTCTAATATTAGACAGCCCATGTTAAGTATGGCCGTCGTTCCCGCGTCGAATTTCTACGTTTTCCGACGTCTTTTATTATTTTTTACGTAAGTCGTCCGGGAATAGGAATGTTCGTAAACAACGCTACTCAAACAACGAATGACGTGATTTCGCGCAATGCACGGCGGGAAATTTCTGAATGGAGCATGCGCAGTTCGATCGCCGCGGGGACGCGCTTAATTTAAATGCTTCACGCCCCCCAATCGCGTATTTCGATTACGTGGCGAGAAATAGACTACGCCGCCGTAGCGTACGGGCAAAAATCTACCAGGATTCGGTGTAGAGCCTGGTAAAATACGGCAGCGTAGAGTATTTCGATTATGCAGCGCAATATTAAGTGTATCTGAATCTGGCCCCATGTGTTTTATCTCATGCATAATAATAATAAAAAAAAAAAATCGCATTCAAAGTACAGAGGGTATACATAAAGAAAATAGAAAGTGACATAATCGTACAAATACTTTTTATAATGAAAGCATTAAGAATTAAAACCATTTAAAATTGCATCTAATATGTAATCAGGGCTCTTTTTTAAAGTTTTATATTTATTTTATGAAGATTAATAATTTTTAAGGTTGTTGGGTTACTGCAAATGACCTGCTCTGCCATTTTTATATGAAAGGTAATGTTCGTTCTTTGCAGTTTAATGCTATATAATGCTTTCCCGTGCGCTCAAAGAACCACTTGCATATCATAATGAGTCTATCTATCTATTGCACAGCATGATATCATCATGGTACATTGTGCCAAGATACAATTGTATCATAAAGTCAAATAGCCGTCATTATAATAATCTTACCATAATAAATAAACCATCTGAAAGGAATCGGTCTGTATTGTTCAAAGCAATTAATTATATGCAACTAAAATTCTGAAAATAAAAGAGAGAATCTGATTGGTTGGTATGGCCAATACCGACCCTCTTCCTCTTGATACATAAATATCATGATATAGAAAATGCTCCGTTCTCTCTGTTTTATCTGATCGAAGCCGCTGAACGGTTACTGCTCTGGGTAGTGGAAGGGGTGGGAGGCTGGATTCATAAGGCTTTTTTTGGCAGTATCCTGTGACTTCTAGATTCCAGGATCTGCTTCCAAACACAACAAAGAGGAACACTGAGCTTCAGGACATGTGAAAATCATCTGTGCAAATATTTTATGGCTGGAAAATCTTTCCATGATTAGTTTAAGCTGTCCACAATACAGAGCTTAACAGATAACAACCCCTATTGATGTTTATGCCTGCTGTTCATTTAGTGTGCGCTATTCGTGGGCGAGAGGTCACTTTGTGAAAATAGAAAACAACTGCTGACTTGGGTTTTAAAAGTTCCATCATGCTTATCCTTGGTTTATTGTTTTAGCATGTCACTGATCAGGAGCAAGCATGCAGACAGTGAAATCTGATGAGTGTGTGTGTGAACTGCTTGCTTGTTTTAGGTTGGTAGTAAAGGCACTAAGAGATTGCATTGTGCAGCACCTCATAAGCAGGGGAGGGCTGGCAGCCTTAGGCCTGGGGGGCAAGTCCAGTCAAGTGTCCCATTGAACCGCTGAATCAGCTCACCATCCATGGCCTATCTGATTTTTCAATGCAACCTCATCAGTGCCCATCAGTGCAGCCAACTCCAGTGCCCATCAATGCAGCCTGATCACTGGGGCAGGTTACATGGGGTGTATTGGGGGTGGAATGGGGGTCAACTAGGGGTGTCAGGGTCTCTCACCTCAGTGATCTCAGCTCAGCAGGTCCTTGCATGCTATGGCCTCCTGGGGGGGTGGGGCTAATACTCCTGGTCATGGGTCATGTTGCAGGCAGCGCCCAGCCCTGCAGCCCTGCGTCCCAACTCCCTGGCATGCCCTGCCTCTGCCAAGAATCCAGTCCCAGGGAGTTGTAGTTTCCTCTGCGCTGCTCTGTTTTCCACCCACCAGGAGCTTTAAGCGTGGTCTACAACTCCTGGAATGCAACAGCTAGTGGTCGGCCCGATTTCCAAGACCAGGATAAAAAATAAAATGGTAGCGGCATTTTGAGCATAAGTTAGGATGACCTGGGATGCAATTTTCCACCCTGCCCCCCTGCCCAGCCCTCCCCTGCTCATAGGGCAGATACATCACATGACCTCTGACTCTCAAGTTGAAGAGCTTGATTCAGACAAAGTAAAGCAAAATAAGGGGCAAATCTAAATTTTTCATGGTAAGCCTGTACTGGAGTATTGTACCGTGTTAACCATTGATTGAATGCAATAGGTTTGGGTTTCAGTTGATAATCTTTGTTGGCCATCTTAAAGAAGAAGTAAACTTCCTCTGCTGACATGTACCTATAGGTGTGCCTATAATAAGACTTGCCTATAGGTAGTGAAAATATGTCCTAAACCTGTACAGGTTAAGAGATTTTTACATTGCATGCAGCCAGTGACCTCACTGGCTAATGCACTCTGAAGGAACTGCCCACAGGTGCCATTCCTTTCAAGCCCTGCACCGTTAATGGCGGCTCCTGCGTGCATGCGTGCGAGTGACGTCAATGCGTCTCTGGCTGATCACAGCACCGCAGTCCACAAGACCCAGAAGAAGCTCTGGGGAAAATGTCAGCGGTGTGCGGAGACTGCTTCAACAGCTTTATTCGAAGGCAAGTATTTCATAATGAGCTAGTATGTGATGCACATATTGTACATATGGCATTATTGAATAAAAGATATATACATGGAAAGCATAGCTGGATGGTTTCTGATTTGTTAAATGTGTTCTATTCCAGTAAAGCGGCTAAACCCACCATCATCCCTGATATCCAGGTGACAGAAGCTGAAGACACCTATTTTCCTGGTAAGTGAGCAGCAAGTTTGTTGTGCATTTTTGCTCAAATAAGCCAAATATGTAGCCTAAATATCCCACGACAAGGATTTCCCACTATATACAGTAGTTGTATTTTTGGTCTTTATAGGATCTGGTTCATAGGCCACATGCAAGCATTTCTGTTATCTTCAAAATCTGTGCTATTATAAATGAGACACTTTATCGTACAGTGTGCCAGTTTGCTTAACAATTTTTCTACCACTGTATATTTTTGATGGACATTTATGTCTGCAGTGCCCTGTATATGATATTGCAAAAATAACCCACAGGTGGCCAGTTTGCACATTAGTTGCTTTGATCTGACTGTCATCTCACAGCACCTATCACAGGCAGTGTACAGAGCCAATCTGAATGGCTCTGCAGCTTTTCATAATCACAAATCTAAACCGTTCCTCCTTCCATATTACTAATTAATGAACCATCATTAATTAGATCCAGATCCCAGTCAGCAGTAGATTTAGGGTAGGAAAGGGGTCGATTGTGGGATTGTTTACCTCTTTTACCCATAATCTCGATCTTGCCCTTATGTGACTTGTAGCTTAGCCCTTCACCTCCCTTACCCTGCACATTAACCCCCCTTATTTTCTCATCCCACTGTATGTGACCTCTACATTAACCCCTTCATCTGCTACTTCCTTTGTGTATGACACAATCATACCTAACCACAGCTCTGTGTCTGAATGGGCACACAGAGCTGCAGCTCAGCTCGGGTGTTCCCATAGCAAGCTACTTGCTGTGGGGGCACTCGACAAGAGGGAGGGGCCAGGAACACTGAAGGGGACCCGAGAAGAGGAGGGTCAGGGCTGCCCTGTGCAAATCCACTGCACAGAGCAGGTACGCATAACATACATATTTGCCACCTTTTTGCAGCCTTCTTCTAAACAGCAGGACCTCTCTTCCTTTTTCACAGTTGTATGTGTTGTGTGTTTTTTTTTTTTTTTTTTTACATTTTTCCAAAAATTCTAGAGAATCCAGCTTAAATTCTATCATTTTATATATATTTCGATTTTTATTTTTTATTTTTATAATAAATTATAGAATTTAAGCTGTGTTCTCTAGACTCTAGAGAATATAATAAATTCTAGAGAACACATCTCGGCTGCAGTCTTGCATTAACCAGCAGGTGGCGCTGCAGGTGAATATTGAAATCACTGCTCCTGGCAGCAGGAAAGCTGGGTAGCTGTGTAGTTGGGTAGAATCCATGTTCTGTTTGAGATATCTAGGTTATCTCTGTGCTTTTCAGTTTTACTGGGAATGTACTGTATGTAGGGCCCCATTATAAGGCACAACATGTGTAGCATGTGATTTGCTATAATCACATGTACAGCTATGAAAGACTCGGTAACAAAAGGTCACTTGTATGCTGTATCTGGAGATACGGTATGAAGTAAAAGTACAGTCATATTTGTATTTACGGAAGAGCCCTCAAAATTATAACTTTTAATCTCAGAATTGTGTTTAATAATTTTCAGGCTGAAAATAAAAAGATCCCTCAAACTAGAAAAATATGTGAGAAGTTGGCCAACAAATCTGTGATCTAAAACCTCAGAACAAAAAGAACTATGGTGCAACTTCATCTTTTAGCCCCATTCACATTGACTGCAGCTTTGAAATTGCCCAACTTCATCTGAAATCGCACAGTTTCAAAGCTGCATGTCGGTGCGATTTCGGGTGTGACTTTGAAGACATTCAAGTCTCGCCTGAAATCGAAGTGGTGCATGTACTACCTTTTCGGTACCACAAAGTTGGCATCCCACCGATTTGAACATTGCGATTGCCAGCAATAGAATGCAACTTGTTGTGCATTTTTTTTTTTACCTGTCAAATCGCATGACAAGTCGCTCCAATGTGAACGGGGCTTAAGAGGGTATGATCTGCATTGGCTTTCTCTTTTCAGACTAAATATATTTTCTGCAAGTACAAAAAACACATGTTGATTTTTACCAGGAAATTGAATGTCCTTGTAACTTCCTTTGGACTGAACTCCTATCTTATACATTGCTATCAGCTTTCCCAGCTCTCCTCTGTTAACTAGAGAACACCAACTCATCTAGGTTATGGAGACGTGGAGGTGTTTGTTGTCCAAATCAGGAGAGCTATCCAGGGTGACAACATTGCTTCTCCATGGATACAGTGCAGTATGTGAATGTTAACACTTCTTGACAAAAAGTGACACAGGCAGGTGAAAATTTAAGGGAGAACGAAAAACGAAAGCAGCTACCACATTCAAGCTGCGATCCTGCACTGCAATAGATTATTATTATTTTTATTTTTTTTAAACTGTGAAGGTCAGGGTGACAGCCAGGCAGCCCCAAATCTGCATCTTTAACTAGTTCCCAACCAGCCACCACAGTTGCACTGCAGCAGATTGGCTCTCCTGCGCGAATCGCCCTCATTATACGGCAATCTGTGGGCATGCAAGCCCATCTGCTAGCGGGGGAGCTTGATGTACGCCGGCTACCTGCGATCGCTCCACAAAGAGGCATAATGGGATCTGTCAGTGTAAACAAACAGATCCCCATTCTGTCAAGGGAGTAGAGTGAGATTATCTGTTCCTAGTGATTAGGAACAGCATCTCTCTCTACTCCCTGTCAGTCCCCCCCCCCCCCCACCCACAGTTAGAAAGCATATTTAACCCTTTGATTGCACCTGGTGTTAACCCCTTGCCTGATGGTGTAATTTATACAGTAATTGGTGGCTATTTTTAGCACTGATCGCTGTATAAATGACACTGGTCCCAAAAAAGTGTCCAATCTGTCTGCCGTAATGTCGCAGTCCTGCTAAAAATCACAGATCACACCGCCATTACTAGTAAAAAAATAATAATAAAAATGCCATAAATATATCCCCTATTATGTAGTCGCTATAACTTTGGCGCAAATCAATATACCTTAATTGGGATTTTTTTTACCAAAAATATGTAGACGAATACGTATCGGCCTAAACTGAGGAAGAATTTTTTTTTTTTTTTTATGGGATATTTATTATAGCAAAAAGTAAAACAAATATACGGTATATATATTTTCAAAATGTTCGCTCTTTTTTTTTTTTTTTTTTTATAGTGCAAAAATTAAAGACTGCAGTGGTGATAAAATACCACCAGAAGAGAGCTCTATTTGTGGGAAATAAAGATTATGGGCCAGATTCAGGTAGATGGGCGAATCTTTATTTTGGAGTAACGTTTCTCATTTACGTTACTCCGCCGAAACTTTAGGAGCAAGTACTGTATTCACAAACCACTTGCTCCTAAAGTTGCGGCGGCGTAGCGAAAATGAGCCGGCGGAATTCAAATTGGGCGGGTAGGGGGCGTGTATTATTTAAACTAGGCGCGATCCCGCGGCGAACGTACTGCGCATGCGTCGACTGTCAGTGCGCATGCTCCAAATTCTGTCAGTGAATGTCAATGACGCCAATCCCCATTCACGGGCGTCGGAAAGTCACTGCGTCGCGCCCGAATACGATCGTGAATTGCCGATTCTCGCTGATTAACATATTCTCGGCGTTAATCAGCAGGAACGCCATTTTTAAAATTGCAGTTCCGATACGACGGTGAAATACAATTACGCCGCTCGTATAGGAACTCCAACCCGGCGTTTCTTGTTCTCTGCTTACAGAAAACAGAAACGCCGGCTCAAAGTGAGAGTTAGGCTGGAGTATCACTGATACTCCAGCCTAACTCTACCTGAATCTGGCCCTATAAATTTAGTCAGTTAAAGCGACGCAGTGCCGTATCGCAAAAAATTGGCTAAATCCTTTGGGGGCTGAAGTGGTTAATAGTAACTCTAAAACTTCATATATGCCAAGCTGTGTGGGAGCTTGTTGTTGCACAATCATTCCCAGCATCTGTCCCTTTTCCCCACTGTTTGTTCATTTAGAAAGGTGTCCACAACGCCTAAGTCGGCGCTAAATTTCAGAAGAAGAAAAAAAGGTCCAATAAACAAATCTATAATGTATGTGGTATTTGAAGTTATTTTTTAGCAAATAAGAGAGCTGTTTTTCAGTTCTCACCCCATTCTTATTACTGAAAATAAGTTAAAGCAGAACTTCACTCAAAAGGGGAAGTTCCACTTGTCTGCCTCCTCCCCTCCTCTTCCTCTTGAAGTTTTGGCAGCTCTTCCTTTTTTTTTTTTTGGGGGGGGGGGCCTGAATACCTGGTTTTGACAGGTACCCGTTCCCACTCTGCCGTGGCGATTCAAGTGGACAATCGAGCCCCCCCCCTCCTCCTTCTGGGACACATACCAGATCCAAGAAAGCTGCATTCATTGCAATGGCCAGGGCGTTTTGGGAGCGCTATTTACAGCCCTCACAAACCACCCTAAAGATGATGATTGCAGGACTTTTCTTTTTATAACCTCCTGCAAGCGCACCGCCCCAGTGTGAAATGACACACTGCAATTAATGGGAGGCAGTTTTCAGAGGCGATTTCTAGTGGTAAAGTGCCTGAAAACCGCCTCAGTGTGAAAGTAGCCTTGGTGAAATGAGCCTACAGTTTAGTGACCCGACCCTATTATGTGTTACAAGACATTACTATGAGACAGACTGTAATAATTATCTATTCTTATCTTGTCTGATGGTCTCTTATGAACTGATTGGGTTGTTCTAACGTCTATTAAGCTCATGTGTTGATTATCACAGACCACTCCCTGATTCTTTTCCAGTCACACTAAGGGTGTGTATTTTATAAAAAATTTGCGGAACTATTCATCCTATGAAACTGTGTGTATATACATTTTTTTTTTCTTCAGGTTGAATGTTATTAATTCATACAGAATAGCCTGAACCAGGAAATTACTGTATTATGGCCAGTAAATGAAGCAGATGATTATAGGAAATAAATACTTCTTTATTATTATAAGCTCCATCTAGTGGCCATAATGCATATTTTCCTGATTCATTCTATTTGTCACTTACATAGTAGAGGCGGAACTGATGCAAGGGCTCTTTCTTACACTTTCTGTCCATTCTGTTCCCCTGAGATTGATGACCAGGTAGGACAGGACACAGACTGGCATGGGTGTCTGTAGTAACTCCTGGCCAGCAGTAGAAATGGATCATGTGATAAAGCAGAAGCAAGAGGCAGGAACGTGGTCTGACAGGCAGTATGTATGTGGCCAGAGGTGTGGGGGCATTGGTATATGCAGTACTACTGTATGTGGCCAGAGGTGTGGGGCACTGGTGTATGCAGTACTGTATGTGGCCAGAGGTGCAGGGGCATTGGTGTATGCAGTACTGTGTGGGAGCACTGGTGTATGCAGTACTGTATGTGGCCAGAGGTGGGGTGGCACTGGTATATGCAGTACTACTGTATGTGGCCATAGGTGTGGGGACACTGGTGTATGCAGTACTGTATGTGGCCAGAGGTGCAGGGGCATTGGTGTATGCAGTACTGTATGTGGCCAGAGGTGTGGGGACACTGGTGTATGCAGTACAATATGTGGCCAAAGGTGTGGTGGCACTGGTGTATGCAGTACTGTGTGTGGCCAGAGGTGCAGGGGCATTGGTGAATGCAGTACTGTATGTGGCCAGAGGTGTGGGGCACTGGTTTATGCAGTACTGTATGTGGCCAGAGGTGCAGGGGCATTGATGTATGCAGTACTGTGTGGGGGCACTGGTATATGCAGTACTACTGTATCTGGCCAGAGGTGTGGGGGCACTGGTATATGCAGTACTACTGTATCTGGCCAGAGGTGTGGGGGCACTGGTATATGCAGTACTACTGTATGTGGCCAGAGGTGTGGGGACACTGGTGTATGCAGTACTGTATGTGGCAAGAGGTGTGGGGACACTGGTGTATGCAGTACTGTATGTGGCCAGAGGTGTGGTGGCACTGGTGTATGCAGTACTGTATGTGCCCAGAGGTGCAGGGGCATTGGTGTATGCAGTACTGTGTGGGGGCACTGGTGAATGCAGTACTGTATGTGACCAGAGGTGTGGGGGCACTGGTATATGCAGTACTACTGTATGTGGCCAGAGGTGTGGGGACACTGGTGTATGCAGTACTGTATGTGGCCAGAGGTGTGGGGACACTGGTGTATGCAGTACAATATGTGGCCAGAAGTGTAGTGGCACTGGTGTATGCAGTACTGTATGTGGCCAGAGGTGTGGGGGGCACTGGTATATGCAGTCCTACTGTATGTGGCCAGAGGTGTGGGGGCGCTGCTGTATACAGTACTGTATGTGGCCAGAGGTGTGTGGGCGCTGGTGTATACAGTACTGTATGTGGCCAGAGGTGTGGGGGCGCTGGTGTATACAGTACTGTATGTAGCCAAAGGTGTGGGGGTGCTGGTAACGCTCAGATGCTCAGGAACTGTTGACACTTTCAGGTGCTCCAATGCACGTTACGCCCGCCCCACCCAGCTGGGAGTGTCTCCGAGTTCTCCAGGAAGCGCTGGGAGCCACCAGTGCCCCCAGACCTCTGGCCACATCTGGTAATATATACACCAGCGGCTTGAGTCCTGCACATCTTCCGAGACGGCGCTCGCAAATCAAGTCAGGATTTTTTTTTAAATATAGCTTGCGACATGCTCGTATACCGCATTGCTCGCAAACTGAGGTATCACTGTACACCCCTTCATGTAACTCAATCCAGAATGGATTTTTGAATAGAGTAGGAAAGGGTCATAACCTACAGTATGTTTTAACTTCTGTCCTTCCTGCTGGAGAAGTTTCACTTTCTTACAACAAGTGAGAAAGTGATGAGAAATCTGTCCAAAGATGGCCATATTCGGGTAAGGGTTCTTCCAACAATAAACAATGGCACACAGGAGGGCTCAATTTCATGAGAAGAAAACCAATCACAGCAACTGTAACTTCTGTGCAGAAGTTCAAACATGATGCCGTGTGTTTGGTTGGGTTCCTGTCCCCAGAAAAACCAGACAAACACCTCAATGGGATGCATCCCCATTAGAAGATTTTACAACTTGGTGTTGGTCATTGATGGTGAGTTCTCTTGTACGGTTATTGCCAGTCTTGTAACAAACAAATGTCACTGCCCCTACCTATGAGACTGGTCTATACAGTAAGGAGCTCTGGAAAAGGCGTGTATATATACAAAAACAACATAGAATATCCAAGCTCAAACTTACCGACCAATCGGCAACCAACCAAATTTACCTGTCTAACTGTGTGCGTTAAAAACAGAGGTTTAGTTGCACGGATTGGCAAATGCATGTGTAAGCTGCAGGTCCCGTCAAGGCTCTCTGTGTACTGCAGTCCTAACTCTAAAATGTAAAGTCTCCTCAATGGAAGCACATGTATGCTGATGGATAGATAAAGGGCAGGTGACTGGAGGTAGCCCAGCCCTCCTTAAAGGGGCAGGAGCACACTAAACACACAGCACATAGAAGCAAAGGTGCCAGTGCGTTGCCTGACCACAATGACATCAATACAAAAACAAATGTCACTGCCCCTATCCATGACTGGTGTCAGGGCCCTGGCGCTGGCCCCCGGCGCGCCTCTGGTGTGCGCGCGCGTGTCCGCGCTCGTGCGCGTGCACCGGTGGTGCGCGCGCGTGCGCGCGCGGCGGGAGCGCGTGCGGCGGGAGCGCGCGCGTGCACGTTGGCGCGAGTCTTTGGCGCCAATGTGCCTTTAAAAGGCAGTCAGATGCAGCAGCCCCTTGCTGTCTGATCTGCCAAAATACCTTCTGATTAACCTGCATCTGAATTATCTGTTCTGATATTGACCCGGCTACGTTTGACTCTCCGTACCTCTCCAAACCTGACCTCGGCCTGCTTGGACCTGCCTTCTGTTATCGCTACTACCGCTGCCAGACCTTCTGCCTGAACTCCCGACTACGCCTGCCTGTTTAACCCTTCGTCTGCTCACGTGTTCGACCTCGGCCTGCCTGACCCAGCTTACGTCTCATCCTCTTGTCTACTTCGACCTGCACCAGTCCCGGAGTCGCCTGCCGTCCGCACCAAGGTCACCTGCCAAGTCGCATCGGGATCGCTAACCTCTGCATCAGCCTTCAAACCACCAGCTCCCGTATCAGAGTGCCTGCTCTTCCCTTATTCCAGTGACCCCGGAAGAACCTGTACCGTGCTGACCTGCACCATCATCCAGGCACCCTTACCCCGCTGCGCTCCCGAGCCGCTGTTCCCAAATCCAGCGTCTCCCGAACCAGCGCCGTACGAGAGGCCACCTCCTGCGACTAGGATCTGACGACCAGGTATACACCATACATAACAACTGGTCTATACAGTAAGAAGCACTGGAAAAGGCGCGTATACATACAAAAACAACATAGAATATCCAAGCTCAAACTTGCCAGTCTTGTGTTGCCTGACAACAGATGTTTTCTATCATTTATAATGATGACTCTGTCGTGGCAAATAACAAGTGGTGCAACAGATCGTCATTGCTCTGTACGGATCAACATCTTCTGGATCGGCACACACTTGATCTGCCGATCCGCAGGCAGTGTGAGAACAGATGATCCCCGCTCTTCCGAGTGAACCCCTATTCCTATCAACAGTGTGACAGTGCACATCCGGAATCTGCTGAGCTGACTACACGGCTTTGTTTACTTCCTAAACCTTTCAATACTCCCTACAGACCACCGTCAAGGGAGCTTGTGAACCTTGAACCTGCTAAAGACACACTTGCAGCTAACTTGCTCTGCCTTTCAGGACTCTCAAGTGTTCCGGCCATCACAGCCTCTTCGTGGTGCGCTATACGCTAAGGTGAGCAGATTTTTAAAATGAAATCCGGGGACATATTTTTTCTTTACTAGTAATGGTGACAATTAGTGACTCTGCCCGCCGCCTGCCTCACAGCCTCTCAAATCTTACTCTCCAGGCCCCGGCTACTACTGGATGGGGAGCGGAGGAAGGTCACTCCGCCAGGGAAGGCACAGAGATTTGAGCCAAGGCAGGAGAACATGCGAGCAGGGCTGAATGGGCATGCACCCGAAACTGAAGAAATATTCCCTCTGCTCCCACCAGCACATGATCATCAGAAAGGGGTACAGATAATGGAGAAAAATTCAACCCCCCTATGCTAGTAGGCACTGTGGAGCAGGGGGGGTGTAATAAAAATTCTGCACTGACTGTCTTTGAAATTGCCCCTGCCCCCTATTAAATCCAATCTGGGGACAAAACTGGGGACAGACTTGGTCCGGGGACAGTGTCCTCAATCAGGGGACTGTCCCCTGAAACTGGGGATGTCTGGTCACCCTACTATACGCGCTGTGCACAGGAAACAACCACACATACCGGCTCAAGGTATTAGATTTCAGGGAGGGTAAGAAATTCCCTCAGAGACTCTCCATCCATACCCGTGGCCCCTGTATATATGCCCTTAGCCGGAGACTGTTGTTACTGGCCAGACAGAAGGTGTACTTTATGCATGAAATGTCAGCAATCCCTAAACCAGCTATAAGACTTCTTCACGGTATGTAGCTTCAATTTGAATCCACAACGACTGCTTCAGTTTCCTATAACAAGGATAGCCATTTTTTAAAACTGTTGGATTGATTTCTTTCATCCATTTTGACTCCATCTAATTTTTGTTGTCATCACTACTAAGTAATACATTGGCCCTTTGCATTTTGACAGTGATTTTTTGATTGACTGGTCTTCATTGATTTGTCATATCCTCCACACTTGTGGTGCTATACCGCCATCACCCTGCCTTCCCTGACTGCCCAGTGTTTCATCCCCCCCCTTTTTTTTTCTTTTCTTGCTGATCCGAAAAATGATCCGATTCGTGACTCTGATCCGAGGAAACATTTAAACCATGAGTATTTTGATCCGTTGCACCCCTACAAATAACCTTCCAGTACCCCTGGGTGTTCTTGCCACCAACACCCTGAGTACGCACTGTCAACTGTCTTGAACATTACTGCTTGGGGGGCTATGCAATGTGCTCCAACCTGTCTGCCCTCTGCTGGGAAATTAACCTTGAGTGGTTCATGCGTGTCCTAAATTGTGTTGAGACGCATCAAGCCATTGCACAAGTTAGCAGTCATGCTGACGAAGTTAGACATTCAGTACATATGCCTATGTTGGTGTTTAGGATTCATGTTCCATATGATATTATGTTAGAGTGTTGCATGTCACAAGGCAGGAGCACTGGAGAGATTACATGTTCCTTGGAAGTTCACCCAGATCTGTCGGGTTGTCCCCATGAATTATTCATGGTATCAGCTGGTCACAGCCTGGCTACCTTAATAATTCAGGCAATTATTCTGCCACAGGCTCCGCATTGTCTACTTGATGCTGTGTTTATGGCAAACCTGTATTCTGAATGGCAGCAGAGATGCACATACATGGAAGCAGATACCTAGGCAGCAGTGCCCTCCTCTGGTCTTTGCTTCTTATTACATCATGGCAAAATAAACCACAGGACGAGAGAGGCTTCCAGTACAGACCTTTTTTTTTAAAAAAAAGGCTAGTTGCCTGACTGTCCCCGTCTTCAATACTTCAATGCTAATCAGGAAAGTCCAGAGTGTGGTTCGTACTCCTAATCTCCATACTTGCACTGGGTGAGTGGCTTAGAAAGTCACCAAAAAACAATATTTCAGTTATTTGTAAATATTCATGCCTTACCTATATTTATTTGTCCATTTAGTTCCTGCTTGGATAGTTGCCAGTCTACTTCTTTTTATACAATGAAAAATATCAAAATAATTCAACATAGACAGTAGGACTCCAGTATAATGGCCTTTTCAAGTGGGTGAACTTGGTAATTGCCCCCCAGTACACCTACAGGATAAAATGGTTTAATGGTTGGTCCTGTGAAAATATCATGATATAAATCAATGAAGGTATGATGAATAAATGTAGGTTTAAATGTGGCTTAGTAGTCTTTACTACAGCTTTCTGCAAACCACAGGAGGGCCAACATTAAAAATCGGTGAGGTTCCACTGTGGGCCGGTCAATCAAACATTGAGTGGAGAGAGAGCAACATGAGCAGAGTGATCAGACCTGATGTACTGATCATCTTCAATTGTTGAATCAGCAGGCTTGGGGGTATGCTCAGGACCAAGCTGTTTTTGTTGCTGCTGCTGAAGTGGAGATTTAAAGCCTCGTACACACGATCGGACTTCTATCGGACAAATCCATGGATTTTTGTCAAAGGGCATTGTCCGTGAACTTGTTCTGCATACAGACGGCAGAAAATTCTCAGCCAACATTCACCAAACTACGTAGTTTTAGCTCTTTACCACTTTGGGCAACTTCTGCTATTGTTTGATGCTTAGCATTAGTTCGGAGCATGCGTGTTTGTACTTTGGATTTTAGACAGATGTGTGCACACACGATCGGATAATGTTGTTGTCGGACAATTTGAGAGCATGCACAGCCAACATTTCCTGTCCAAAATTACGACAACAGTTGTCCGATGGAGCATACAGACAAATCAGACAGTTGTCGAAATTTCGGTCAAGAAATGTTGGCTGTGCATGCTCTCAAATTGTCCGACAACAAATGTGTTCCGTTTGGATTATATGATTAAGACTTGAATGTGCTAACTGGCAAAGTTGTATTGCTAAAAATAATTGTATATGTATATTTCTTCTGTGTATTGAGCTGATAAACTGGAATTTGGCTTTAGTATGGAGGAGGGCTATATAATTTTCAAGTTTCCTGAAAAGTCCCTTTTTTTTTTTTGTTCCTGATGAGAAACTTTATCTTGCTTACACAGTATAGTGGTTTAATTACTGCTGGTGTTCCTGTTAGGAAGATTCACCCTCTCTATTTGTCATGTTACGTTTTTTTCAGTAAAAAAAATTCCACATTTTGAGCTGTCTCCAAAATGGTACCAAGGCAAAGGGTAATCTCCCCAATGGGACTGATCACAAAAAAAAAAGGGAAACAAAATCACATATTTGTTAAAACTCTCTCTCTTTTTGCTCCCTTCAAAAAACAAATCTAATCTTTACATCTTTTTTTAAGAAAAGTGACTTGACTAAAGCTGTAGGGAATTTTGAGTGTTTTAAGCTACTGGCTGTAGAGTATGTGAAGTATCAATGAACTCTCGGGTAAGACACCATAGTTCAGTCAAAGTTCCCACCAAATGTCCTTTGTTGTGTTTGTATGT